>OZ012738.1:419703996-420903996 GCA_963859935.3 Lathyrus sativus
TTAGAAGTTTGATTCCACTTCTCATTTGTTATTGGACATTTTTGCCTTTTTGGTCGATGAAGAAGTTTCTATAAATCGATTACTAAATCAATATATTGATAAGTATCGTTAGATCTTAGACCCACCTCTTTTCTTTTCTTATTTCTTATTCCGATTCGATTTTATTTTTGACTTGTGGATAGATGAAGTCTTTGTATCCGTAAGCGTCAGATTTTCGAAGTCGATAACCTTCCTGATTTCAAATCTATGGAGGATGACCATTTGGGTCTTCTTCCTTACTTTGGGATCGCGATAGGCTACCTTCGATTAATCGACATTTTGTTTGCGGTTAAGACGAGATCCCATTATTTTGTGCCCCGATTCAATTCACTAACCAATATACAACTGCTTTAATTTCTGTCAAATATCAACTGCTTTATTTTTCAGTCATTTATATTCTTGTACATATTATATATTTTGTATATTATTATTATCCTGTAAATATTCAACTAACTTGTACATTCTTTTAAAACACTTAATAAATATCAAACCATAAAATCCTAATTGGTGGACTGTTTATTTATCTGTATCTTGTATATATCTATCTCTGTTTTTCATCTCTCTGCAGGTTCTCAAAAACATCTTCAATAAAGGAATCGAGTTATATTCGTATTGAACTAAAGAGAGGGGATTGAGTGTAGTCTTCTTCCCCTCCGAGTGTTGAGATACTCACTGTAGTGTGGGTGGTTTCGATACTCATCTTTCAATACGAAGACACTTGTATTCTCTGCACTCATCCACATCCTTCTCTCCTAAAACCTCGGCTCCGCACTGAGTACATTTTCAAACCTCGTCCCCGTACCGAGTACATTTCCAAACCATTTTTCTCCTAAAACCTCGGCCCCGTACCGAGTGCATTTTCAAAACACTTTCGATAATAAATCGAATTATCTTTGTATGAATTAAAAAGAGAGGATTAAGTATAGTCTTCTTCCTCTCCGAGTGTCGAGATGCTCACTATAGTGTGGGTGGTTTCGATACTCATCTTTCAATACTAAGATGCGCCTTTATCGACCATCTCTCACTTTCACAACTTCCTTCTGCATCCTTTCTCACCTAAAACCTCGGTCCCGCACCGAGTGCTTTTTTCAAACCCTTTTTTTCACAACAAAACTTGAATGGTCGTAGAGTGGTTAGGCATAGGCCTTCTCCTATCCCGAGTGCTGACGTTTACCGTAGGGTTCTCTGTCGCAAAAGTACTTACCGTTCAAAACCAAAAACATCTTTAATAAGAGAACGAAGTTCTCCTTGTATTGAATTAAAGAGATAGAATTGAGTGTAGTCTTCTTCCTCTCCGAGTGTTGAGATGCTCACTGTAGTGTGGGTGGTTTCGATACTCGTCTTTCAATACAAAGACGCTTCCACCCCTTTTTCTCCTAAAAAACCTCGGCCGCGTACCGAGTACTTATTCAAACCATTCCCCCTAAAAACCTCGGCCCCGTACAGATTGCATTTTCAACCCTTTTCTCCAAAAAAAACCCGGCCCCGTACCGAGTACACTTTTCATAAATAAATCGATTTCTCTTTGTATCGAACTAAAGAGAGAGAATTGAGTGTAAACTTCTTCCTATCCGAGTATCAGGATATTCATTGTAGTGTGGGTGGTCTCGATACTCGTCTTTCGATACGAAGACGCAACTTTATCCATCACCTATCTCTTTCCACACCTCTTCCCACAACTTCTTTTCACAACCTTTCACACCTAAAACCTCGGTCTCGTATCGAGTGCATTTTCAAAATCATTTTTATAATAAAAACTTGAATGGTCGTGGAGTGGTTAGGCGTAGGCCTTCTCCTATCCCGAGTGCTTGACGTTTACCGTAGGGTTCTCTGTCCTAAAGCACTTACCATTCAAAACCAAAAACATCTTTAATAAGAGAATGAAGTTCTCTTTGTATTGAATTAAAGAGAGAGGATTGAGTGTAGACTTCTTCCTCTCCGAGTGTCAGGATACTCACTGTAGTGTGTGTGGTTTTGATACTCGTCTTCCAATACGAGGACGCTACGTTTGCCACACATTTTTATAACAAAAACTTTGAGATAAGAATTGGGAACTACCCGTATGGGTTACTATCTGAGGACCTATCTCGCCCCTAAAAATAATCTCACCAATCAAACGTGATACCTTGCCTCGCATGGCGAAAACCAGTCTTTCAAAAAGGATATGTTACGTTCGTTCTACCGCAAACAGGTAACGCATAAGTCTCCTCACATGCAAGCAGCAAAACACCTAAACTGCTAGAATGCGCACGATAACATCATCCACAAAAACACCGGTTACCCGTAGTAGCACGAACTACGTTGCTCTGATTTCTCTTGCATATTGAGAATAAGTAGGCATAGGATTGCGATATCCTAGCGAGCACCCTTTTCTTTTTTTTTCCACCCTTTTCCCTTTTCCACCCTTTCCCAGAAAGGCATGCTACATCTGTTCTACCGCAAACAGGTAACGCCTAAGTTTCCTCACATGCGAGCAACAAAACACCTAAACTGCTAGAATGCACACGATAACATCGTCTACCAAAACTTCCCCGTAAACCGTAGGCCGAACTACAGCTGCTCTGATTCTTTACTTCGTTCAAGTAAAGATACGTAGGCACAAGGGCCACAATCCTTGATGAGCACATTCCCCCCTATATTTGTAGTTCCCCGAACTACGTCGACTCTGACTTTCTCACATTCGTTGAGAATACGTAGGCCTAGGACCGCGAAGTCCTACCGAGTCTGTTCTTTCTTTTCTCCCCCGTTATCCCTTCTTTCTATGTTTCTAACCCTTCTCTTTACCCCTAGAAACACTCTTTTATAGCATAGTATTTAAGCAAATAAATTCACACGTCGATAAAAAAACGGTTTCCATCGAGTACGATGGATGCGAGGGGTGTTAATACCTTCCCTTCGCATAACCGGCTTCCGAACTCGTTCTTGGTTGCAAGAACATCTTATTCATTTCTTCCTTAAGGTTTTCTCGATATTTTCCTTTCCCCTCATGGGATAAATAAAGTTCGGTGGCGACTCTTCTGTCTATCTCTTTCGCCTCCCCGTCGTTGCACGATGCATTTTTCAAGTAGCGACAACTGTTGTATTCAAGGGGATTGGAAGCGAGGAGGATAGCTTTCTGAATCCAGCCTGATAACTTCTGATGGTTGGCTGTTAGTTTTGTGCAGATTCTTCTGGTGCTGCTGCCAATAACTTCTGTGTAATGTCTTATTGAAGATAGTGTCAGCCTCTTTGGATGTTCATGCCATCACTAGCTGGGAGTTTTGTAAAGGAGAAAGCATTGTGATAGGTTACCTCTGAAGGATCTTCCTATGTTGCTTGGGAGACATGCCAAACTAGTACCATGAAGGGTAATAGTAGGAAAAATATGGATTTGTTAGCCTATTTATCAAATTCATGATCTATAGATTTGGTAAACACTATTTGTCTTGTTTAAGGCAACCCAAGATACTTGAGTTCTCTCTCAAGTCCACTCATAAAGGCACTACTAAATGTGTTCAAAGGAGAAGATGGTCTTTTATGGAAGTTTTATGTCTTGAAAATTTCTTTCTAGGTTGTTGCTAAAGTAAGGAAGGGTGTCTTATGATATTTTATGATTGAAGAATACAAAATTGTGATTTAAAATCAATTGCTATTTGTGTCCTTAACAAGTACTTAATTGATTATCCTTTTTTATTGGTGATGTCAAAATGTCACACCTGAAGGTGCAACTTCAGACAGTTGCAAGAACTCAAGAACCAACTTCAATGAACTATTCATGGGAAAAGAAACTGATGTTCAACCAGATGTTAAAACATCACTTCAGAAGAGTGTGTGCAGAATCTTGTTGACTCAAAGAGTGAACTTCTTGAATAATGGAGAAATGTAACATATGTTCTGGAAGATAAACAAATGTGTGTTTATCAATAGTGTTGAGAATCTTCTTCAGATTGGTCTTGGAGAGTCATTTGGTTTGCAGTCGAGGAAGACTCTATCCAAGAAACTTGTTATGGATAGGTGTGCATATGGAAGTCCAGATTAACTCATGGTCATCTTGATGAACATTCGTTGGGTTAGTTTATTTCTGATCTAAGCGCATAAGGGTGTGTTCCACCCCAAAAGTTGCCCTCGTTTTTTAACTTTGACTGGCTTTTGCTTCGCATTCATCTGCATATCATTTAGGTTGATCATTTCTCGCATACTGTCCATGTTATCAGCCGAAATGAGTTTATTAGGATTACAACCACTTTGTTCACATTTTAGACAATTTAAACCAGTTCAAATGATAAGTTCTATGTCGAAATCGAACAGAGGTCATACTCTTCCTGGTGGTTTAGCCTGTGCTGATAATTTTGGTGCGTTTCGGTGTTCGCCCCTTTTTCCGTTTTTATTTCGTGGCATTTTGTGATTTATTTTCATTTTTGTTTTATAATTTCTTTTTTTTATAATAGTTAATATATAGCAAAGTTTTAGAATTATTTAATTTCAAATAGAATTAGATTTTTAATTAGGTTAGAATTTTAATTAATTATTTTTAATTTAAATTAGAAATAGGATTAGAACTTTAATTAGGAATTTGAATTTGAATTAATTAGATTTTAATTTAGAATTAAGAGTTTGGATTAAATTAGGTTAGAATTTTAATAGAATTAATTATAAAATAGATTAGTTTAGAATAAATTTTTTTAATAGATTATTTAATAGATTAGAATTAGAATTAGTTTTTTTTATATATAGATTTTTCTTATTAGAATTAGTTAGTTTTAATTAGGTTTAAATAGAATTTAGAATTTAATTAGAATAGTTAATTATTAGTTGATTATTAGTTTTAATATTGGATTAGAAATAGGATTAAGAGTTAGTTTAGTTAGAATTAATTAATCAAAGTTAGTACAGAAAAATTAAAAACAAGGACAACACGTGACATCTTTTTCAGTATATAGTTCTTGTTCATTGTCTTCCACACGAGAAAACCCTAGCCCCTCTACTATTCATCTTCTTCCTGAAGGGGAACCCTAGCCGCGGAGCTTTCTCTCCCCTCTCAACCCAGAAACAGCCGCCACCCAAGCAATTCTCTTCTTCTTAACGCTCCACACAAAACCTAATTCCTCTTTCTCTCTTCTGCCGCTGACTCTCTTCTCTCTTCCACGATGAACACTCTTCTCTCTTTTCCGCGATGAACTTCTTCCTCCTAACCCCGACCGAAACCCCTCTTCTCCTAAACAGCAAACCCACCTCCATTAAACCTTCCATTGGACCCCCTCAAATCTTCTACCAACGACAACCATGCAAAAAAACCTCCATTAAAGACTCTCTTCTTCCCTGTTTCACGAGCCAAGACCTACGAATCCCAAATTGATGAATCCAAAAACCCAAATCTGAAACCCAGAAAATGGAAGAAAACAAAGTGAACCAGATCTAAGTGAATCGGAAGGGAAGGCAAGTCGAGCGCGAAGAAGAGGGTTGAACACTGTTGTTGTTGTGGTTTTCGATTTACATCACACGATGATGGCGAAGATGACTTTTATAAACAATGATGGACCCTCACGGAACTTCTTCTTCGAAATGGGACTGTTTCGCTAGCTACCGTTTAACATTTGTGAATGTTGCTGATGATTCCAAAATCCACACCCCCTTTTGTTTTAACTATTTTTTAATTAGTTTTTAAAGATTTGTTAATATGTCTTATAATTAGTTTTTTTTTAAGATTTGTTAATATGTTTTTATAAATTATTTTTTTAGTTTTCTAATATTTTGCTAAATAGTTTTTTTATAGATTTATTAACATATTTCTAATTCAATTCTTAGAAGCTTTAATTTATTTTGTTCTTTTTTTTTAGTTTTAGAGTTTTAATTGAATTCTTAGTTTTTTTATTAAGTTTATTTAGTAATTTTTGAAAAGAAAAAAGGAGGATAACACTTTGACAAATACTGTATTTTTGGTTAATTAATTCATTTCTGGTTTTCTTTTTCATCCTATCCCTATTAGTCTTGGATTCATTTTAGTTTCATTTTTCGGTTGATGAAGAAACCTCTAAGTTGTTATACGTCAAATTATTGATGGGAAACGACAAATCCGACACCAAGTTTTCATTTTCGATTTTTATTCATCTTTATTTATTTTCATCGCTTTTTGGTTGATAACGAGGCCACAAAATCATTATCGGTTAAATTATTAATAGATAAAGGTTTGTCCGAGACCACCCACTTTTTCTCTCCTAATTTCTTCTTTATTTTCGGTTTTATTTTTGTTTTTCTCGATCTATGAAGTCTTTCCATTTGTAAACGTCGGTTTATCGAAGTCGATAACCTTCGTAATTTCAAATCTATGGAAAATGGCCATTTGGGTCATTTTCTTTACTTTGGGATCACGATAGGCTACCTTTGATTAATCGACATGATGTTTAGAATTAAGACGAGATCCCACCTTTTTTGCTCTGTGCGACACGATTAAATCGGAGAATGATCCTCAATATCATTTCTCTATCTTGCCCATAGCACAGATAATAATTTACGCGACCTCCTATAGTTCGACTTCCCTCATAAGTCGAGCTACGACGGTTTATCATCACATTTTGTCCCGATTCGATTCACTAACATTGTCAACAATAATTCAAAACACTTAATAACTGCGATGAGTATTGTGTGCCGAGCGTTAGGTGCGTAGGAAATGACGAGGGAGGGGTTTCTCCTCGCTCGTCTAGAGTGTTTAGCGTATGCCCTTTAGGCGATATGCGACGTATTCGCTCGTACGTCTTAGATTTTAGTGCAGTACGCGTCCCAAACTTCCGTTCAGGCGTTCCAGCCCTAGGATCTTTTCTCTCACCCTCGTACGATCGAGATCTTGTTTTCCCATAGTATCCGAACTACGACTGCTCTGATTCCTCATTCCCTAATGAGGATACGTAGGCACGAGGATCTCTATCCTTGACGAGCACACTAACAACTAACTTCCTGTTTCTCTTTCCCCTAGTGCAATCGAGACCAACCTGTTTTTCAAACCTTTTCATCCTTCAGGATTGTTTCAAACTTCACTTTAAAAAGAGTACGTTACTTTTCCGTTCTACCGCAAACAGACGTCATCCCTAACTGCTGAAATGGAGATTTAACGTCACTCGCAAAAATACTTAACCAACCTTGTCCCCTAGTTACCCGAACTACATTTGCTTTGATTTCTCATACCAGATGAGGATATGTAGGTACAAGAGGGAGATGTCTTGGCGAGCAACCTTCCCCCCATCACCCGTAGTTTCCCGAACTACGTTGACTCTGACTTTCCCATTGCATGAGGGAATATGTAGGCATAGGTAGGCGATGTACTATCGAGTCTGTTCTTTCCGTTCACCCCCGTTTAGTAATAGCTTTTAGATAGCTTTCACCCATAGATTAGACAACAAGCATGGATTCCGTTGATTATAACGAACGTGAGGGGTGCTCATACCTTCCCTTTGCGTAACCGACTCCCGAACCCAAGATTTGGTTGCGATGACCTTGTCTTTCTCGTTCTCTTAGGTTTTATTTTATTGTTTCATTTCCCTCTCTTTGGGATAAATAACGTTCGGTGGCGACTCTTCTGTTTGTTTCCGTCGGCTCCTTTTTCGCAGTTGCGATAGGGTGCAAAAGCTATGTTCTTGTATCTTCTATAGGAGTATGTGCTTTAATTCCTAATGGAGGACTGTGAAGACATCTCTACTAGATTTTGTGCATATGGGAGTCAAGGGAAAATGTTTAGGAAATTCATTATGACATCTTGGAGACTTCTCTGGTGTTTCAAAGCTGGATCTAAGCATTTTTTACAGATAGCGTGACTACCTTTTCTGAGAGGTGTGAACTCTGATTGGGTGTTGGTGAGTCTCTTGGAGAATTGTGCTTGAAGCAGACAATCATCATGTTTATGGACTCATGTTCTATTGAGGTGGATAAGTTCTTCATTGTGAGAAGGTGTCTGGAAGCCTAAACGAGATAGACCCTCTACTGTATCAACTAATATGGAACTCAATATGGTTCATCAATTGGCTAGCCAATTCATTGATGTCTTTCAAATATCCTGACATTGTACTCAACATCAGAATGGTTGGTGCTAAAGTCTATCTCAACCTTTGTGAATCATGAAATGCAAAAGCTCAAGGTAGTTGTTGGTTGCTTGGTGTATTCATATCTTCTTCTTGGAGTCTCATCTAAGTTGTCTGGTATAAGTGATCTATACTTCTATCTGGAGTAAGAAGGTCTTAGCAATGGAAGTTCCAGTCCTGTTGTGGTTCTCTCTTGATCAAGGACCATGTGAACAGGTTTCTTATTGGTCTCTTTGGAGGAAGATGTGTCAAATAACCATAGGTGGTGTTTTGAAGGATAGAGAACTAAAGGGCAAAAGAGAAGTAGACCTTGCTGAGAAGCCTGCTTATGATATGATGCTCAGTCTATACCTTAGGGCTTATTGTCAGTCATACTAATATCTGTTAGATGGAATCTCTTCTTTGAATGCTTAAGGATAGGTGTTGACTCTGTAATGTCAGACAGAATGTCTGAACATTGTGCTTATGAGTTGATGGTCTATGAGCTGCTGCAGTTGTGATCTATTGGGATCCTCATGTGTTCCTTGCAAAGGGGAGGGTATGAGTTACCATGCAAACAATTATTCCTATGGAAATTGACTCCAGAACCAAAGTAGATAGTGCCTATGATTGAGGATGATGTCTTAACTTATGGCTGAAACATCACCTCAGTTGATTATCTCTCCAGAAAGGAAAGTTGTTTATTCACGGGAGATATTATGGAATTCATGGTGTGGAGTTTGTTTCTCACCAGTTGGATCAGAAGTGTACTATCTATTCATTATGGAGTATGGTCAAGACTATGTGAATTCTGATTATCTGTAGGTTCTGTTGGAAGTATTTATAGAAAATATTGTATTAGGATGAATCTTGAAAAGGAAGCAGGTTGAGGATGTATCTCTCTTCATTTGGTTAAGGGGTTTGATGTAGTCAAAGTATGGATGGTATCTTAGCTAATCAAGGAGTTAAAAGAACTTGTATGTCTCTTTCGGGGATGTGAGCATTCTAGGTTTGATTAGACTTTTCTTCTCAAAGAACAAGGGTGTATATGGCTATAAGGTTCAAGATGGATTTGTACAGTGTGTGGATGTGTTCAGGGGGAGAGTGATTAATGGTCAAAACTGGGTTGGCCGGTGCACAATCATTTATGTTGAAGTTATCATACTTGTTGCGGTGAAAATTGGATGTCAAGCTATTGATTAACTTGAATCTTAATTCATTTACAACCGGACTTTAATTTATCCAAAAAGGAAAGGTTTAAAGAAAGAAAAACCTATAAGAATGCAAAGTAAAAGGCAAGGCCTAAAGCTGAGCAAAGAGAGATCTAAAGGTTCGGGGGTTGGTTATACCTAGGGAAGGTGTTAGCATCCTAAGCATCTGTAGTACTCTACAGGAACCTCTTGTTAATATTTGTGTTTGCTAAAGTTTGCTTGCTAAGGGTAAAGTGCTAAGGTAAAAATCTAAAGTATAAAAGAGTATGTACAAAGTTTGCTCGCGAAGACATCGCATCTCGTGCCTACGTATCCTGACAGGAATGGAATCAGAGCAATCGTAGTTCCCCTTGCTAGGGACAAGGAATTCTTGACTGTGGTCAAGGTTCCAAAGGGATGCAAGTATTCATAAGGAAGTACTTACAGGGAGTGCGGCGACTCCTATTCTAAGTTGAGATGATTAAGGTAAAGAATGTCCACGGCGGGACGCTAATCATGAGTACGGCGACTCAAATCCTAAGGCTAGGATAGAAAGAGAATTGTCCACGGCGGGACGGGAAAAAGTGAGTACAGCGACTCAAATCCTAAGGCTAGAATAACGGTTAAAGGATGTCCGCGACGGGACGGTAAACATGAGTACGGCGACTCAAATCCTAAGGCTAGGATAACAACGATCAATGTTACAATAATGAGAGGTGGGAATATACATCAACGCAAGAAATTGGAAAAAAGAATCACCTAAAACAGATTAAATTTGAGAAAGTTATGACTGTTTAAAAATGGTGAAGAAAATATGAAATAAAACAAATAAGTAATTAATAAGTTCACTAGGTGGGTGTTGAACCCACCACACTTAGTTCACAAATGTGCAAACTTACCACCAGGCCATAGGGGGCACGTATGAACATGGAAAGGAGAAGAAAGAGAAAATAATGAAGTTTGGAAAATATAAAAAATGCCAAAAGAATTGATCCTCCTTAGGGATCGAACTCAGGATCAGGCAGTGAAAGGGTACAAACGCGCACATGCTCTTACCACTGGGGTGGCTATACATCCATTTGTAAATTCCACCCCATTAAAATATATGGGTAGGTTCAATTGAAAATCTGGGCAAGGCAAGAACCAAGAACACATGAAAAACTGATTTGCGTTTTGCATCATAACTTAACCAAATCTTGATGGATTTTCAAAAAAATTTAGTGTAACTTGAGTATTTTTTCATGAGGAACAAAATGGCATGGTTGGTTTTCTGAAATAATACACACACTGAAAAATTCAAAGACAAATGCATTGTGAGTGTGTGTTGTACATTTTGATGTGCAAGTCCAAATCCAAACAGTTCCAGGTCAAGTCAAGCATTCAAACACATTGCATACATATTAATGAGTGAATTTGAGCAATCAATGAGGTGAGAAACAGGTTGCAATGGAAAGTGATATATGAGTTGCAAAATTGACATGCTTTGAGGCAGCAAGGAGGGTAATTCAGTGTTTATGCACAAATTGATCATGTAAACCATGCACACATATCTCATACACATTGTCAAATGTTTTCAAACAAGAAAAAGGGACTCAAACTGACTGTAATGAAAAATTGCATTCAGGCTGCTATTTGGTCATTTGAAGAAGCATGAAAGGATGCAAAATGGTTTATATGCACATACAGGTCCAATTAGACACACATACACATCACATACATTTTAATGAATGAGATTGAGCACAAATTATGGTTCAGTACTGACTGGTGTGAGAGATGGTATTCAAAGTGCAAGTTAGTGTTTGTGATATGCATGAAGATTCTCATTTTCAGTTCCAAACATTTTCAAACCAAATAAATCATGTACACATCACACATACATGGTATTGAATGAGTTTAAACACAAATTGAAGTCATCAACAGACTGTTATGAAGAATGGTCTACAAACTGTGGTATTGTGTTTTGGTTATGCATGAGAAATTCAATTTCAACTCTTGTTCACATTTTGATCATTTAGACTATGCACACACTGTTAGAACACAGATTGGTTCTTAATAATATCTCTTTGTTTTGATGATAACTATTAGGAAATTTTGTATTTAAGAATTATATACTCTAAAATTTGTTTGAGAGTTCTTACTGCAGATAGTAATGAAATTAACACTCCAGAAGCAAATCTGAATTGTATACAAGAAATTAACTTGACTCTGAAGCTCCAGATGCACTCATTAGAAGATTCTGATTGCTGCTAACAGAAGATCCTGAGCGTAGCCTCCAGAAGGATCTGAAGCAAGAAGCTCCAGAAGATTCTGAAGCAGAAGCTCCAGAAGAATCTGAAGAAAGCAGAAGCATCTGAAGCAAAGAAGAATATTGTATGAAGAGTTTTTCAAAGCATAGTTTCTACAGAAGTTTCTGAAAGTACTAAAGCTGCCAGTACTGAAGTTCTGTGTCAAATATGCCCTGATGATTAACACGCTGAAAGCACATATGCTGTAGAAGACTCTGATACAGAAAAGTTCTGAACATCATTAGAAGACTCTGACCCAATCAGATTCTGATGAACTTGCTGAAAACTGAAGAAGAAATATTCAAAGATTATATCCGTTGGAGTAAATCAAACGTCTCTTTCCTCATTTATGCTAGACACAAGAACACAGACAAAAAGGATTTTTCTGTGCTTTCTTCTTCTAGGAAAGGTCACTTGATGTGAAGACGAAAAGGCTCAGACCTTTTTGGGACACTCTTCTCAACGTTCAACTCTTCTTGGATCAGCTACCTATAAAAGGAAGACTCTACCAAATTCTTCAGTTAGACATTTTTGCTGAAAAGAAATTATAACATTCAAGCTCTCATACTTTCATATTCATTCTTAGAATTATTTGTACTTAATCTTAAGAGAAATATCACTGTTGTGATAAAAGCTTTTTAGAAGCATTCATACTCTTGTATTAGATTTACATTGATTGTAAAGGATTTCCTTAAGAGGATTCAGTTGGAATCAGTAGCTCTTGAGAAGACTAAGAACAATTGTTCTTAGGTGTTACTATTGTAATCTGTTTGATTAAATAGTGGATTAAGTCCTTGTTGAGAAAGGCAAATCACTCTAGGAAGGGTGGACTGGAGTAGTTGAGTTCAACGAACCAGGATAAAAATAATTGTGTTTTTAATTCTAAGATTTAATCTTTCATACTTATTCAACCCCCCTTCTAAGTATTATCTCACCTTCAGTTGGCATCAGAGCTCTGGTTCTGTGTGTGCTACCACTTAACAGTGACAGTAAAGATCTAGAGAGAAATACTTTGATATATATTTATTTGTTACAATGGCTGATAATACCAACATTAACAATAAATATGAAGAAAGGGACAGAATCAGCACCAAACCCCCTATGTTTGATGGGGAGAAATTTGATTACTGGAAAGACAGAATTGAAAGTTTTTTCCTTGGATATGATGCTGATCTATGGGATCTAGTCATAGATGGATATGTCCATCCCACAGATGGGAATGGCAAGAAGATAGACAGAAAATCTATGACAGATGCTCAGAAGAAAGATTTTAGAAATCATCACAAGGCCAGAACTATATTATTGAATGCAATTTCTCATACTGAGTATGAAAAAATTACAAACAGGGAAACTGCTTTTGATATGTTTGAATCCTTAAAAATGACTCATGAGGGAAACTCTCAAGTCAAGGAGACAAAAGCTCTGGCTCTGATCCAGAAGTATGAGGCCTTCAAGATGGAAGACTCTGAAACTGTTGAAGTCATGTTCTCCAGATTTCAGATCCTCACAGCTGGGCTAAAGGTTCTGGACAAGGGATACTCTACATCAGATCATGTAAAGAAAATCATCAGAAGTCTACCTACCAGATGGAGACCAATGGTGACTGCCTTGAAGATGGCTAAAGATCTGAACAAGATCTCTTTAGAAGAACTCATCAGCTCACTGAGGAGCCATGAAATTGAGCTTGAGGAAGATGAACCTCTGAAGAAAGAAAAAGGTAAATCTGTTGCCTTAAAATCTAATAAATCTGCTAAAGCTTTGTAGGTTATTGAAGAAAGCTCTGAAGAATCTTCTTCTGAAGAAGAAGATGAATTATCCATGCTATCCAGAAGGATCAACAGACTCTGGAAGCACAAGGGAAAGAAGTTCAACAACTTCAGAAGATCTGATCATAGAAAGGAATCTTCTAGGCACAGAAGATCTGGCAAGAAAGAAGTTGTATGCTATGAGTGCAAAGAACCTGGGCATTACAAGAATGATTGCCCCAAACTTCAAAAAGAAAAACCCAAGAAGAAGTTTAACAAAAAGAAGAAGGTTCTGATGGCAACATGGGATGACTCAGATGAATCTGAATCATCTTCTGAATCAGAAGAAGAATGTGCTAATGTTGCACTGATGGCCAGCACAGAAGATCAGGAGGAAGGAACCTCAGGATATGAATCAGATTCTGAATCTGATGATGACGCTGAAGAGGTAATGGCCAAACTTACTAAAGAAGAACTTATAAAAGTTTTATCAGAAGTTCTTAAAAGTTATAACAATATCAAACTCAAATACAAGAAGCTGAAAAGCAATCTTGAATCTGAGATTGATCTTTTGAAGACAAAACTTGTTGAGCAAAAAGAAATTAATCTGAAAATCAAAAATGACTTTGAAATAACTCAACAAGAATCTGAATCTGAGACTAAGTCATGTGAAAACATTTTACAAAAATATGACTCTAGCTTTTAGAGATTCCTTACTAAGAGCATAGACAGAAGCAAGATGGCTTCTATGATCTATGGTGTTAGTGGGAACAAAATAAGAGGTATTGGATATGAATCTTCATCTGGAAGTAATCCAAAATCTGTTGACAAACTTTTCATCAAGAAGACACCTCTGTATTCTCAATTTAAATTTGGTCACTTAAATGACATTAAACACACAAGCTCTGAAAAGAATACTTATGTGTTTAAACCCAAGACAAGTCAGAATAAACATTATGTTGAAAAACAGAAGTTTAGACAAACCTACAAACCAACTAACCCCAAAGGACCCAAGAAGATCTGGGTACCTAAAAACAAAATAATTCCTGTTGCAGATGTTCTTAGCAGCAAGGTCAGGACGCCAATCATGGTACCTGGACTCTGGATGCTCACGACATATGACAGGAGAAAAGTCTATGTTCCAAAGCCTGGAACTTAGATCTGGAGGTGATGTGAAGTTTGGAGGGAACCAGAAGGGCAAGATCATTGGATCTGGCACTATTGGAAATGGTAAACTTCCCTCTATTACTAATGTTTTACTTGTTGAAAGGTTAAAGCATAACTTATTGTCCATAAGTCAATTAAGTGACAATGGTTATGATATTATCTTTAATCAAAAATGTTGTAAAGCTATTTGTCAAAAGGATGGCTCTATCCTATTTAGTGGTAAGAGGAAAAACAACATTTATGAAATAAATCTTTCAGAACTTAAAGTTCAAAATGTTAAATGCCTCTTGTCTGTTAATGAAGAGCAATGGGTCTGGCACAGAAGATTGGGCCATATTAATATGAGACGTATATCTCAGATTAATAAACTTAATCTTGTCAGAGGACTCCCTAATCTAAAGTTCACTTCAGATGCTCTTTGTGAAGCATGCCAAAAAGGGAAGTTTTCAAAAACATCTTTTAAATCCAAAAATGTTGTTTCTACTTCCAAACCACTAGAACTACTTCATATTGATCTGTTTGGACCAGTGAAAACTGCATCCATCAGAGGCAAGAAGTATGGATTAGTCATTGTTGATGACTATAGTAGATGGACATGGGTAAAGTTCTTAAAACACAAGGATGAGTCACATTCTGTGTTCTTTAACTTCTGCAAGCAAGTCCAGAATGAAAAGGATTTCAAAATTATAAAAGTCAGAAGTGACCATGGTGGTGAATTTGAAAATAAATATTTTGAAAAATATTTTTCTGAAAATGGCATTGCTCATGATTTTTCCTGTCCTAGAACTCCACAACAGAATGGGGTTGTAGAGAGGAAAAACAGAACTCTGCAAGAAATGGCCAGAACCATGATCAATGAGACAAATCTGGCAAAACACTTTTGGGCAGAATCAATCAACACAGCCTGTTACATTCAGAATAGAGTGTCTGTAAGACCTCTTCTGAAGAAGACTCCATATGAACTGTGGAAGAACAAAAAGCCCAACATTTCATATTTTCATCCTTTTGGATGTATTTGCTATATGTTAAACACTAAGGAAAATCTGAACAAGTTTGATTCCAAAGCACAAAAGTGTTTCATGCTTGGATATTCTGAACGCTCTAAAGGCTACAGAATATACAATACTGAGACACAGATTGTGGAAGAATCCATTCATGTCAGATTTGATGATAAGCTTGGCTCTGAAAAGCCAAAGCAGTCTGAAAACTCTGCAGATAGGGAAGTAGTCTTTATTGACTCTGAAGTTCCAGAAGCAGACAAAATTCAAGTGAAGGAACCAGAAGCAACGCCAGATGCTACTCCTTTAACTTCTCAGATGAATAATCTAAATATTTCTGAAGAATCAACTATTAGAGGATCATCATCCAGAATTAAAGCTTCTCATCCAGAGGATGTCATTATTGGAAAGAAGGATGATCCCATCAGAACAAGATCCTTTCTAAGATCATCTGAAGCATCACTATTTGGACTAGTGTCAGAAATTGAACCATCTTCTGTAGATGAAGCTCTGCAAGACAATGATTGGATTATTGCTATGCAAGAGAGCTAAATCAATTTACTAGAAATGATGTATAGGATCTAGTTCAAAGACCACAAGGATTCAATATAATTGGTACAAAATGGGTCTTCAGAAATAAGCTAAATGAGAAAGGAGAAGTTGAAAGGAATAAGGCAAGGCTGGTTGCTCAAGGGTACAGTCAACAAGAAGGTATTGATTACACTGAGACATATGCTCCAGTGGCAAGGTTAGAATCTATACGTCTTCTTATTTCATTTGCTGCACAAAATAACATCACTCTGTATCAGATGGATGTTAAAAGTGCCTTTCTTAATGGTATTATAGAAGAAGAAGTTTATGTCCACCAACCTCCTGGTTTTGAAAATGAAAAATTTCCAGATCATGTTTTCAAACTAAAGAAATCCCTATATGGTTTAAAACAAGCTCCCAGAGCTTGGTATGAGAGATTGAGCAACTTTCTTTTGGAGAAGAATTTCATCAGAGGCAAAGTGGATACAACACTCTTTTGTAAATCAATTAAGAAAGATCTTCTAATTTGCCAAATTTATGTAGATGATATTATTTTTGGATCAACAAATATTATGCTTGGAAAGGAGTTTGCTACATGTATGCAGGCAGAATTTGAAATGAGCATGATGGGAGAACTCAGATTCTTTCTAGGAATCCAAGTTAATCAAACTCCAGAGTGCACTTACATACATCAGACAAAATATGTTAAAGAACTTCTGAAGAAATTTAACATGTCTGATAGTAAGCTGGCAAAGACTCCCATGCATCCTACTAGCTCACTTGGCTAGGAAGAGGTAAGTAAGAAAGTAGACCAGAAGCTCTACAGAGGTATGATTGGTTCTCTTCTTTATCTAACTGCTTCTAGACCTAACATATTGTTCAGTGTTTGCCTGTGTGCTAGATTCCAATCAGATCCTAGAGAATCACACTTGACAGCTGTCAAGAGGATTCTAAGGTATCTGAAAGGTACTTCTAATGTGGGTTTGTGTTACAGAAAATCTGATGATTTCAAATTAGTTGGATTCTGTGATGCTGACTACGCTGGAGACAGAGTGGAAAGAAAAAGTACTTCTGGAAGTTGTCAATTTCTAGGAAGAAATCTAATCTCCTGGTACAGCAAGAAGCAACCCACAATTGTACTATCAACCACAGAGGCTGAATACATTGCTGCTGCTGGATGTAGCACGCAGATGCTCTGGATGAAAAGTCAGCTAGAAGATTATCAAATTTTTGAAAGTAACATTTCTATATTTTGTGATAATACTTCTGCTATATGTTTGTCCAAGAATCCCATTTTACACTCTAAGGCAAAACATATAGAAATTAAGCATCATTTCATCAGAGACTATGTTCAAAAGGGAATCATAAATTTAGCCTTTGTTGATACAGATCATCAATGGGCAGATATTTTTACAAAACCCCTTGTTGAAGATAGATTCAAATTTATTCTGAAAAATATTGGTATGGATTTTTGTCCAGAATGATATTTGTCAGAAGCAAATTTTTACAGATGCAAAAATGCCTAATGCTCTGAAGTATTTCTTCTGATTGCTTATTTACTCTGCTTAATATTTCTTGTTGTGAAACTCTAAACTAACAATCCTTAGAAGATCTGAACGTTGGTTAACGTTTCATTTCTCAAAAGAATTCAGAACACATGCAAGCAAACACGTGTCACACCAAATCTGAAGAGGTGGCGTGTACATTACTAAAGAGACGTTCGAGGTGAAGTTTGAATAGTGAAAATCTTGATTTTCCCCCCAAATTGTCAGAAGCAATTAATGTTTGAAATGATTATTATTCTTTTCATTTAATGCTTGTTAAAACGTGCAAATTCTGACTGATGGTATGCCTAAGTGTTTTAGTATAAATACATGATTTATCTTCACTTTCACACTTTTCACACTCTCAGAAAATTATATGCGTTTTCATCTCCTCTTTTCTCTGCATAAAAACCCTAAACCTAAGCGTGTGACAAAGCATTCTTCAATGGCAACTTCATCATCAACAGCTGCTCAATTCCAATCTTCAGTGGCTGCAGTAACTTCTGCAAACATGGGTGTTGCTCCTTATTCTCCTCCCAAAAGAACTCTTTTAACCCCTGTTGAGAAGTTGGAGGTTTTGTGTGAATCCATGGTAGAGTTTGATTCTCTTGCAGAAAATGGCTTTGAGTTTCGTTCTATCATTGGAGCTCAAGGATGGGTTAAGTACTTTGATAGACTCTTTGGACCAGTTTACCCCCTCCTTGTGAAAGAATTCTGGATCCATGCCTCAGTTTACCCAAAGTTCATCTTATCTTCTATACTAGGAAAAGAAATCATTATCACAGAAGATCTGATCAGAAAACTAATTGGATATGAAGAAACAGATGGTGTTTCCCACTTGCCAGCTGGGCGTGTGGACATGGATGAGGTGTATGAAGAAGTAATGACTGTTGGTCAAGCTTCTAACAAATTCAAGGATCTAAAGCCTGACTACAAGATCTGGGCCAAGATCTTCATGGGATGCATCCATCATAGGAAGTCAACTAATTCTCCAGACTATGTCAATAATGAACAGCTCTATTTCATGTATTGCCTCAGTCAGAGCACCAAGGTAGATCTTCCATATATTCTTTTTATGCATCTGTGGAACCATATAAATGCATCTAGAGAGTATGTGAAAGAGAAAGGACAGAAGATCAGAACTTGGATCCCTTTTGGAAGGTTGATCTCAGATCTTCTAACTGAAAATGGTCTAGTCACTGTTCTGTACGCTGCTGGAGTTACAGAGGAATTGGAATTTATAATGGGAAAGCCTCTGAATGCTAAAAGTCTTCAGAGACTCAAAATAGTTGATGAACTCACAACAGCTCCCAAGAAGCTGAATGTGTCTGAATTGAGTAAGAAGAGAGTTCCTGTAGATGACTTTCCATTGTTCTTTGCTGAAGAGCCCAGACACATTGTGGTTATTTACATTGATGAATGTAAGAAGGAAGGAAAGCCTGTTCCTGCAAATGTGATTCAGCTAGCAAGACAACCCCTACAAAATGTAGAAGAAGAAGAAGAAGAAGAAGAATCATAACTACAGAGGAAGAGGACTCAGCCAGAGGCTGCACCTGCACCTGCTCAGAAGAAGGTCAAGATTGCTGAGAAGCCAAAGAAGCTCTTGAAGAGAAAAGAATATGAAGACACTTCTTTTGTACCAGCCAAGAGGATCAAGATAAAAGGTACTAAATCTTCTGTATCTTCTGCAAATACAATTGTTATAAATGACTCTAATATTAAGTCTGTTCCAAAACCACCCTCAACACAAACTACTTCTGTTACTGCTCCTAGTTCAAAATCACCACAAAAACAAACTTCTATTCCAACACCAACAACAACAAAAATCACTCAAACACTAACAGTCTCTGTACTAAAATCATCTCAACCAAAAATCCATATCAAACAGTTTGTTCCACAAACACAATCTTCTCAGAAACAACCATCAGAACAACAACCATCAGAACAACAACCTACAGCACAACAACCACAACAATCTGTACACCAAAAATCATCTGAACAACCAGAAAAACAACAAGAATCTCAACCAGAAAAAGCCTCTGAAAATCAACCACCATCAAATAATCCACCATCTGAACCCACTGCATCTGAACCTACAAAAATCACACATGTTTCATCAGAACCAATCACTATTCCATCTGATTCACCTACCTCAGAACAACCATCCAAACCATCTGAAATTCCTTCAGAACAAACCAACACTTCTGAACCTCACATTCCTGAGACAGAAGTTCTTGATGTCACACCCTTAAAAACGGTGTTTCAAGTATCTTCTACTTCCTGCACACTAACCACATCTTCTAACTCCTCAGAATCAGACCTCCACCCATATTTTCTAATCTCTCCATCTCAAAAATACTCTGAGGTAAACCAACCTGAACCTACTATACCTTCAAAAGCTCCCATTCCAGATCCTATTCCCACACCTGCACCATCATCTGAGATATTGATCCCCAATTCAAACCCAAGATCTTCTATATCTTGTGCCCAAGTATCTTCTCTGTTTCATAATTTGGCTTATGGTTTCAAACTCAAAGACTTTTATGACAGAGTTGAACCATCTGACCCCATCAACCCTCTGAAACCAAAACTCACCATGACCCTTCCATCTGTGATTCTTGACTATATAAAATCTATGTCAGATGTAGGATCTTTAGCAACCATATCCTGTTCTGCAAAATCTGATAAAGCTGTTGCTTCAGCTCTGCCAATTGCATCTGATAACACAGTTGCATCTGATGAACCACCCAAATCTGCCTTCCAAACCTACTCAAATAAACCTTTTGATGTAGTTACCCTTCACACCAGAGCAAAACCTCATTTGCTAAATGCCTTAATCAGATCAAAAGAAAAAGCTCCTGAGATACCCTTCATTCCATACTATCCTCCTCCTCTGATCTCCATCCAAAAATCAATTTTTCCACCAACTCCCCAACCTAAACCTGTAACTCTGGAAACTCTGTTACGTCCAAAGCCCAGACTTAATGTTGATCATTTATTTCAAAAATTTTTGCAAGAAATACAGATGTATTTAGGTACTATTCAGAAGAAATGCTTGGCAACAATGGATGCCAAAGAATCTGACATCATCTGGAATGGATTCATCAACAGATTCAACTCTGTGGCCTCAAATTTGAAGAACATTTGTTCTGATGATGCGAAGCTCATATTTGCTGAGGCTGCAAGGACTCTACTCTGGACTGTCAAGAAATTTGAACCTCTGCTTCTTACAGATGCTCCTCCACCTTCAACAGAATCTATTGAAATTGCATCTGAAGAAAATTCGTTGGCTATGACTCTGGTAGACCCTCCTTCTAATTCCAATGCTCAAGACTCTACAGAACCAATGGAAATTGACTCTGTTCAAGCTCCAGGACCTAATCATACTTCTTCATCTGAGATAAAGAAAGAACATCCAGATTTTGAAGATAAGATTGCTGCTCTGGAAGTTGGCCAGTCAGAGATCAAGTCCTGGATGGCAAAACAGGATAAGAAGTCTGAGGATATGACATAATGGATGTCAAAGCAAGATCAAAAGAATGAAACTATGGCTAAGTGGATGTCCAAGCAAGAGCAATCATCCTCTGAGATTACAGATCTATTGAAGATGCTTTTGTCCAAACACTCTTAGATTTTTTTTCATTCTAATGTTTTTGCATCTGTTGTTTGCATATGTACTTTATTGCTATATCTTCTGATGTTTGCCTATGTACTCTTGATCTGATCTTATGAATGAATCAAAGTTTTCTCCATTGAATTATCTAATTTATTGTTTCCTTTTATTTGTCCTTTTAAAGTTTTTACTTTTTGCTTATGACAAAAAAGGGGGAGAAAATATAGATCTGAACTGTTTAATATAACTTCACCAGAATGAAACTTCAGACATATCTATTCTATCTAACATTTAATCTGACTATTTCAGAACATTTGATAAGTACATTCTATAAAAGAAACTCTGAGTCTCTCAGATCATTTGACTTTTATCAAACTCTGAATCTTAAATTTGCAAGACATTCTGACCTTCAAATGTTAAAAGAACAAACAAGATCTAACTCTGAAGATTACTCAAAGACAAAAGGGAAGTTTCTATTCCTTATTTGTATTTAACTCAGGGGGAGATTCATCATCTCAGGGGGAGTTATAATTCTAATATTTTCAATTAAACCAAATTTCTGATGCTTTTTGTCATCATCAAAAAGGGGGAGATTGTTAGAACACAGATTGGTTCTTAATAATATCTCTTTGTTTTGATGATAACTATTAGGAAATTTTGTATTTAAGAATTATATACTCTAAAATTTGTTTGAGAGTTCTTACTGCAGATAGTAATGAAATTAACACTCCAAAAGCAAATCTGAATTGTATACAAGAAATTAACTTGACTCTGAAGCTCCAGATGCACTCATTAGAAGATTCTGATTGCTGCTAACAGAAGATCCTGAGCGTAGCCTCCAGAAGGATCTGAAGCAAGAAGCTCCAGAAGAATCTGAAGCAGAAGCTCCAGAAGAATCTGAAGAAAGCAGAAGCATCTGAAGCAAAGAAGAATATTGTATGAAGAGTTTTTCAAAGCATAGTTTCTACAGAAGTTTCTGAAAGTACTAAAGCTGCCAGTACTGAAGTTATGTGTCAAATATGCTCTGATGATTAACACGCTGAAAGCACACATGCTGCAGAAGACTCTGATACAGCAAAGTTCTGAACATCATTAGAAGACTCTGACCCAATCAGATTCTGATGAACTTGCTGAAAACTGAAGAAGAAATATTCAAAGATTATATCCGTTGGAGTAAATCAAACGTCTCTTTCCTCATTTATGCTAGACACAAGAACACAGACAAAAAGGATTTTTCTGTGCTTTCTTCTTCTAGGAAAGGTCACTTGATGTGAAGACAAAAAGGCTCAGACCTTTTTGGAACACTCTTCTCAACGTTCAACTCTTCTTGGATCAGCTGCCTATAAAAGGAAGACTCCACCAAATTCTTCAGTTAGACATTTTTGCTGAAAAGAAATTATAACATTCAAGCTCTCATACTTTCATATTCATTCTTAGAATTATTTGTACTTAATCTTAAGAGAAATATCACTGTTGTGATAAAAGCTTTTTAGAAGCATTCATACTCTTGTATTAGATTTACATTGATTGTAAAGGATTTCCTTAAGAGGATTCAGTTGGAATCAGTAGCTCTTGAGAAGACTAAGAACAGTTGTTCTTAGGTGTTACTATTGTAATCTGTTTGATTAAATAGTGGATTAAGTCCTTGTTGAGAAAGGCAAATCACTCTAGGAAGGGTGGACTGGAGTAGTTGAGTTCAACGAACCAGGATAAAAATAATTGTGTTTTTAATTCTAAGTTTTAATCTTTCATACTTATTCAACCCCCTTCTAAGTATTATCTCACCTTCACACACCTCTTAAATATGATAACAAACATGTTTAGGCATGGATTTGGTTTCAAAACAAACTGAGGCGAAAAATGGAGAGCAGGCTGCCACTTTGGTATTTTGCAATGCAGTAGGGTTTTCAAAATCAGGTTCAAGCATGCTCAGGTAAAATGCAACATACACACATGCCATATATCATCTATATGAAGTAATTGTATTACCAAAATTGATTAATAATCTCTAAAAGACCAAAATGGTATGGTGATGCTTATTTTTTTGTTAAGATGCATTTTGAAATGAAACTCAAATACCAACCAATCTCAGATCAAAACAACTATCCACACACACCATAAATATGCCAATGAACAATTTCCAACACAAATTCAGGTTAAAAGCCTACTGTTGTGAAAACAAGGTGCTCAAGTTGCAAATTTGTTGTGAAATGCATGAAGATGCTCAAATTCCAATCCAAACATTTTTAGACTGAACTAACCATATGCACACCACACATACATGATATTGAGTGAATTAAAACACAATTTGAAGCTAAGAGAGGACTGTCATGAGAAATGGTTTTCAAGTTGCAACTTATCATGAATATGATGCATGATGATGTTCAGTTCTTGTTTAAAGCATTACTTTGGTAAATGAATCACATACACACATCATATATATGGAAATAAGGATGTCCACACTTAGGAATCAATTACATTGTGTACAGAACCAATTTTGGGGTATCTCATGGTCACTTGTCTTGAAATATGCATTTTAGAGGTGAAATGTCAAAACAGATGGGAATAGGTTAGGCAAGATGTCTACACATATTCTAAACATGATGGTAAGTGTGTTCATACCAAGAAAACAAGCAAACTTTCATCAATGCAAACTTTAACATATGGAATGCTTATGCAAAACTGTTTTGGGACAGCATAAGTGTAATTTCGAAACAGGACCTCAAACTTTCAAGATATGGTAAGGTAAAGTATGAGAGGGAGTTTCAAAGTCACATACCTCTTGTAGACAGTCTTGAACAAGTGAAGACACCAAGAAACCCAGAGAACTTCAGTCACCTCCTTGCCTTGAGACTTTTCTTCCTTTTGAAGCAATGTGCAAATATTGTGACAGTGGGAGAAATAAACTTTACCAATGATCCTCAATGCTTTAGACAGTTGAGATATGATATATATGAAGTGTTTGAGTGATTAGAACATCAAGCAAATGCCTAGAACAAGATTTGGCAGTTTTTATGCATTGTGGTCAAAGTTACTTGGTATGGAAGTTGACTTTTTGAATGAGGAGGTTTTTGAGTGGTTCAATGGTTGGAACACCTTCTATATCATATTTATGGATTGTGGGGATGATGTTTGGTGAGTTCGAGTGTGGAGAAATGGTTTTGGCAGCTGTTGTAGCAAGACAGTTTTTTATGGTTTTGGTGGATTTTGAGATTTTGGTGATTTTGGAGAAAAGTGTGAAAAGGTGGTGTGTTTGATCTTTCTCTGGTTTTTTAGAGGGATTCTTGTGTATCAAATGAAGTGGTGAGGGCCTCTATTTATAGGAAAATGAATGGAGGGGGCAGATTTTGAGATTTCCTTCTTAAGAAGGAAAGGTTTTTATTTTTGAATCCAATCTCCAAAAAGAGCTTTCTTGGATGATAGGTAAGCTTAAAGTCAAGCTTCATGATGAGTTTGAAGTGGCTAAAACCAGGCTAGAAGGCATAGGTTGATGGCTGGTTCAGATTTGTCTTTCCACCTCATGCTTGCCTTATGATTTCAAATGCAAGTTGTAAAGCCACTTGCAAGCCCACTTGCAAGTTTGGCTAATACCATCTCCTCTGCATTTTCTTCATATTTCTATGCTTCAAACCTTCTAAAAATCAGAAACAATAACATCCAAAGGCTTGAATTTGGTCAGATTGATGAAAGAATGGATTCTTGAAATTTTGACAATGTGGGACTAAAGTGTGAAAACACCAACTTGCCAAATCCATAACTCTCAGCCCACAAATGCTATTGAGATGTTCTAGTAATTTTTAGAAAGCCCTCAAATAGCTCTAAAACATTCATATTTTCATGAGTTTCAAATTCTCAAAGGAATTTGGTCAAAATGTCTCTCAAAGTTGCTAAAAAATGAACTTAAAAGTGAAATTTCTCTAAGTCTTTTTCCTTTCTAGAAATGAATTTGATCATAACTCCAAATCTATGCATTTTCTGATCATGGAACAATTAGGGACTTTTGTAGGATTTTTCAAGAGATTTCAAATGAGCTTTGAACCAACTCAATTGGATGTGTGGTTAAGGAGTTATGGTTTAGCCCCTTTCAAAACCCTAATTTCCCGATTTTTCGATTACTCCTTCATCCTTGATCTAATGGTCATGAAAATTGATAGGCAAGTGCAACATGATATAAGGAACTTTTTTATCACACTTTGAAGTCTAATTCCTTAAATTTGAAGAGTTGACTTTTTTGGTCAACCTTACGATCGATCTGTGACTACCGAGTCGTCTGTTGACACTATGGACCTCCTGAGACTTTGACACTTCTTGAATAAACTTTATTAAGCTATATGAACTCCATGGACCATGATCCCACCATTAAAACACCTTCCAACACCAAAGTCAAACTATAGTTGACTTTTACCGGTCAAAAACCCTAATCGAGTACCCTGCAATGCACTGTTCTTGATTCTGGGGTGACAACTTCAAATTGGATTCTCCATTGACCTCATATAACATCCTTGATCTTGTTTCATGATTGAATTAATCCACAATATTGATTTCACCTCTTTGAAGCTTTGATTTTGACTGTGCGGAAACCCTGATTCACCTGTAACTAAACAGAGACAAACTTGAAACTGGTTATAGTTAGATAATCAAATGATTATGCTCCTAGAATGATGATGAGGATCTAAGGGGTCAAAATTTGGGGTGAAACAATACCTAATTTAATCCTTCATCAAATTGTCCTTCAGTTATTTCAATGGAACGTTAATTCCTAAGGAAATTGCTCGGGTATTTAAAGGGGGTATTTGCTTATTTTGTTTCACGTTGTGTTTGTTTTGCTGTGTTGAAAGCTTATGGCTTTTGTTCGGGTTTGGGTAAGTACCATTTTGGGTATGGATCTGTGTTGGGTACCTTTGTCAAATTTTGGCTAAAAATGGGGAGATAGGTTGTGTGTATATCCCAATTGTGTGTTGCTCCTTGCAACACATAACTGATCTCTTATTGGGGTCCGAGTCTGTTCTTGCAGTTGTTTTGTAAGGATGTTGGATAGGATTCTCTAACATCCTGTCCATGTCTCAATTCCTTTTGTTCTGAGTCTTCTTTTTGTGTCTTTTGATCTGAGTTATGAACACAATTGTGTTTTATATTCTGAGTTATCCGAAACTGGAGTCTTCTTCTCTAGGCCCTGATCTAGATAATGGAAGGTGGTAAATTGGGACTGGTTTTGAGGTGGAGTGTCTTGCATCTTCTTCCTCATGTACACCAGGGTTCAGAATACACGTCGTACAACAGGTGGTGTATGTTGTACAAGAAGAATGAAAGCTTCCAGGAGGTGGATTATTTTCTGTTAGACTCGTCATAGGCTGGCTGAAATAACTTCAGGACTTTCTACTATTCTTCTCTTTATTTCCTGGGTTTATTGTGCAAAAGGAGTTTTAGCCAAAATTTGTCAAAAGGGGGAGATTGAAGGCTCTAAGATTTGACCAAATTTTGGTAAAACATGATGTTGAACAAGATGTTCTAACATGAAGAAAATTGTAAAGAACAACATGTCAGACAAGATATCCTATCTTGAGGACTCGACATCTTGGTCTGATACAACAGGTTTGTTGTAGATTTGTTCCAAGATTTAAGGTGCAATCAGAGCATGGATCAAGGAATGATTGGACAAAGACTTCGAAGCCCACAGACTGCTGAAGATTATAAAAGGAAGACTAAGACCTAGAGCAAAGGGGTGCGGGGTTCCTTGTTAAGACTTTTGTATAGTAAAATAAGGTTTTAGGGTTTTGAGATTCATGGGACTTTCTTGTATTATAAGTCACCCTTTGTATCAGGTTTGATACATTGTGGTATACATAATTTTACATATTTAGAAATCTGTAGGCAATGGATTGTATACTGTTCTTAGATGAAACTTTTAAGCAAATCCAAGTATTATTGTTAATCATGAGTTTTGACTGAATATTTTATTGAAAGGGATGTCTTTCAATTGAACAGTTTGATACAGTCACTAGAGATTGTGACTGTTAGATATCACTTAGGTGATTTAGGAATTGAGATGGGCTTCTCTTATCTAGATGGTGATTTCTAGGTAGAAGTTGCACTGGGTAGGGATTAAGTGAGGGGTTGTAAACGGGGGAGTTTAGTTCTGAATTAATACTACTGGTAGAGAATTTATTCTTGGCTTGGTAGCCCCCAGATGTAGGTGTTATTGCACACCAAAATGGACCATCATATCTTGGTGTTATTTTTTTTCATTAGTTCTTTCTCTTGCTCTAAAATACATGTCATAACAGATGTTGAAACATCTATCATTACACTGTTATGATTTTGAGATATCAAATTGTTCTGTTCTGTTATTCCTTGTTTAGTTATGCAGAGATCGATGTCTCGACATCTCTTGGGACATCTGAGATCTGCATACCAGAATTTCATGTATGCTGTAGTCGAAGTCCGTTCGAGCATAATGTCAAAATATATTAACTTGTAATTTAAGTTAGTATGTCAAATTGGGCCCTGCTTCTAAGCCCAATTGTTAAGTTAACTTGTATCCTAAGTTAGCTTAGTAGTCTATAAATAGACTAGTTCTCTCAGGTTGTTGAGAGAGGTTAATTATAGGTATTCACTTGTAATCTTTAAACCCTTATTGAGAAAGTGAATAGAAAAACAGATTTAACCAATTTTTATTCTTATTCTTCCTTCTTCTCTCCCTTTTGTAAAACCTAATAGGATTTTTTTTTAATTTTTTGTTTGTTCAAGAAACTCAATCTTTTTCTCATATTTTATTTTGTTCTTGACGACATCAATTCACAACAACTGAATATTTTAAGACATATTTAAACATTATTTTATTTTTTTAAAGGAAATTGTTTAAACACTTAAAATTTATTTTCCTTCCAAATTTATTAATCAAATTAATGTTTCTCACAAAAAAAAGTTAAATTAATAATTAATAATTGAAGTTTATATATGGTTTTTTCTGTAAGTTTACAAAATTTATAATTCATAATATATGACTTCAAGCACTCTTAGATTTTAATGGTGTGATATAGATTTAAATGATAATTTTCTAATTTGTCATAATTGAATAATGGAATTTTTTTTCTCAATATCTTAATATTCTTTTAAATTTTCCTAAATATCTATTCACAAACTAACATATAGAAGAAGAGGCTGAAAAAACCAGCAATCATATTTTTTTTATAAGCAAAAAATGATATAAAGAGAGTATAAGGGATATTATACCCTTTACAAAGTGAATTAAAATCTTTAGAAAGACAACCCACGTGATTTAAACTCCAAGAGTTTAAATTAGAATCAACAAACCCTTTGAATTTAACTCCCAACCATCCCCAAGATAGAAGCTTAACTTGAACTAGCAGTTTCCTAACATCTTTAAAGTCATCAAAGAACAATACATTATTCCTACTAGACCAAATAAACGAACAAGTTGTTGCCAAAAGCATAACATTCAATCCAATAGGCATCACGCCTTTAAGCTTTAAATATAAGGACTTAAAATGAGTTGTCGTGGAATCGCCAGTTCCTCTACAATCATGCCCGGTTCAACTTGCAACAAAGTTCCAAAGCATTTTTGCAACAACACACAACAGAAACAAATACAAGCATGACTCGTCTTTTCTGAAATAGTGTGGACATATCACTACTATGAAAACATTATAATAACTGTTGTGAAAGACCTATAATAATAGTTGAACAACCATTGTTAGGTAGGGTGTGATTGTATGTGGGTTATTTACAACCATATTCCAGTGTCCATGGTAGAAAACTGGAAAGCAAGTTACCTATAATCACAACTATTTTAAATACCTGTGGTGAAAGGTCAATCAACATTTTTTATTTTTGCTCATGTTTTTCCTGATTACATTGATAACTTTCATTACAATGTAAATATTAAATATTTTAACACAACAAGA
The DNA here is from genome assembly GCA_963859935.3 of Lathyrus sativus. Taxonomy (NCBI): domain Eukaryota; kingdom Viridiplantae; phylum Streptophyta; class Magnoliopsida; order Fabales; family Fabaceae; genus Lathyrus; species Lathyrus sativus. The sequence goes on from OZ012738.1 coordinate 419,733,061, forward strand.
AGAAGATCAACAAGAACAATGACAATAACAACAACAAGAACAACAACAATAAAATAAGAATAATAAGAACAATAACAACAACAAGACCGACAACAAGAACAATAAAAACAACTACAACAATAACAACAACAAAAACAACAACAACAACAACAACAAAGACATCAATAAGAACAACAACAAGAACAACAAAAAATAGAATAATTAAACAAGAAAATTATACCCGGCACAACAATAACAACAACTAACGTTACTAAGTTGAATCCATGATTTTCATGCCTCGTTCAATTTGGAGAAGAGATAACGAAGTTCTGAAACTCGTTAATGGACGAAATGTTTGAGTTTTGTTTATGGAAGAAATGTTTGAGTTTTGTTTATGGAAGAAATGGTGTTTTCAAGTTTGGTTTAGTGGAGGAATAATATTTTGTAAATGGAAGAAGTTTAGAGGCAGAAGATGAGGTTTGTCTAAGTACATATAGGGTAAAAGTGAATGAACTAATAGCGTTATATATCTTTAAAAAAATAAGAAGACGTCACTTTTCACCACGGTTGAAATTTCAACCATGGTAAAAAATGGCTTAAAAATAAGTAAAAAATAAAAAATATTGGTGTTGGGATTCGAACCCATGACCAGACGCCACTTTTCACCATAATTTGAATTCCAATCATGGTGAAAAGTGGCTTAAAAATAAGTAAAAAACCAAAAATGTTGATGCTGAGATTTTAACCCAAGACCATACACCACTTTTCACCATATTGGAATTCCAAACCCGTGGTTAAAAGTGATGTCTTCCTACTTTTAACCACGATTGTTATTAAGCACCGTAGTGAAATATCTTAATAAAATAAAAAACAACGCCTAAATATCATCTATTACTTCAGTTGGTTGAATATCCGAGGTAATATCATGTCATAAAAGGTATATTTTGTAGTAGTGTATTTAAACATACCTTTGAGTGAGTGCAACTTTCTGATTAGGTCTATTTTAAATGATGTTAAAATTAGGGTAATTTAGCATTTATGTACATTGGACGATATCATCTTAATCTAGCTATGCATTTTAGCATTAGAGAGCATGACAACATGTTGGAAATGATTAGAAAATATTCATGCATCAAAAACTCATTTTTATGTGAAAAATTTACTACAGGTCGACACATAAGCCTAATAGACACATAAAAGTAAAACTATTCTACAGTTTGACACATACGCATTATAGGTCGATACATAAAAGAAAATTTCCTCTACATGTCGACACATACGATCTATAGGTTTCGTATTAACGATAACAACGAAAAATTCTGCTACCTTCTTCTGAGGAGTGATTATTGTTGCCCGTGGTTTTTTTAGGATCATCTCGTGTATCCAACAAACTTCGTGCAATTCAAACGAAACAATAACTAGTTCACCAAAGCAATTGTGGTATTTCACGTTTAGGTGGACAGTGCTTGCCACTACGTCCAACGCTGTGAGGAAAAGTCTTCCTATGATGCAACTATAAACACCTTCATAAGGGATAACTAAGAAGCACTCATTCAATATCTTAGTGTCCTCCTTCTCCAAAGGAAACTAATAATTCTTTAGAACCACATGGGTGAGTGATGAAGTCTTAAATGCTTGGAGACTTCTACCTTTGTATGATGCAAGATTCTCTTTGCTTAGTCGTAGTTTCAAATAAGGAAAAGTATTCCTATGATGCAACTATAAACATCTTCACAAGGGATAACCAAGAAGCATACATTCAGTATCTTATTGTCCTCCTTCTCCAAAGGAAATTGATAATTCTTTAGCACCACACGGGTGAGTGATGAAGTCTTAAATGCCTGAAGACTTCTACCTTTGTATGATGCAAGATTCTCTTTGGTTAACCGTAGTTTCAAATAGATGTTGGCATACAAAATGTTGCACAAACTTTTTTCATTAATGAGGTTGATGGTGATCTTGAAGTAGGCCTATGAGAGGTGACTCTAATAGCTAGATTGGAGGTCGTCACCACTAATCATGCGTGATCGCTGTTGATAAGACATGGCTTTCAAAATTAGATAAATTTGATGGGAGAATCAAAAGTTGGTTCCCACAAGCAACCTCACTATTCCGAGGTGGAACAAAAAATGTGTAATGCCAAAGGAATGAGCTCATGTGATGCTGCGGCGAAAGCTTTTAGTGTGGCAGAGCGAAAAATACCTGCAAGTTCAACACTTCAATGCCCAAGTTAATGAAATCATAGAGAAGTAGTTTGAGAGTGAGATAATACTTTAAATGACGCGTTCTTGGATTTATATATGGTAGATGGTTAAAATTGCTTCCATCTAACCCAACACGGGATGAAGGGAGTTCTCTGATCAGATCCAATAATGGATGATGCAGTAGTAGCTGAAATTATATTTTCAGCCTTTAAACAAAATTTATTTTTTGTTTTGCAGCAGTTACTTTGATGTTATTTCAAAACCATCCATAAGAGGAAATAGCTACCAAAGAATAACCTTATTAGGAAGACCCATGTGTTCTTAGTAAACTTGTGTGAAACTGTTTTTTTTTCCAGATGTACAAAGTTTAACTTTAGCATTGACCACATGATCTAAGAAAAAGAACAAAAAGAAGTGACTTGATTAAAATGAAAGTAACTGACGACTTGAAGGCAAAGGAAGAGAAAAGAATCAACAGACTTGTACTCAATTTTCAGATACCTCATATGGTAAAGTTTGAGCCTAAATATTTCCATTGTTAACTTCTTCTTTCTTAGAGTGTATCCATGCATTATTCTTTTATCTGGTTTGATTTTTTTCCGATTAAGTTATCAATTTTTATTAATACACACTGAGGCAATTTTTTATATTTAACTCTAAGCCTTTGTAAACCACCATTTAGTAGTAGGATTATCCTTTACTAAAAACTTTGAGCCTAAGCCTTTCTTTTGATGATGTAGCCTTAAATTATTAGCCACATAACTTGAAAGATCTTTTCTTTCCACCCTCTCTTTAGAGTTAGGTAGAAGTATAGTTCTTAAAGTGTATGAAAAAGATTAAGTTTGGGGTTGCTTTTAGAAGTGAACAACGTTTTAAGTTTGGGGTTGGGGTACTAGAGAATTTGGTCCAAAATTTAAAAATTTGTAGAGAAAAAGAAGTGGAAAAAGACACTTCTTCAAAAAAAAAGAATAAATGATAAAAGAAAAAAGAATGACATAGTAAGAAGGATCACCAATCTCTAGTACTAAAAAAAAAGGTATGATGAATGAAGGAGAACTAAGAACCTAACTCTAAAGGTTTAACCCTACTTTCCTAAATATATCCTATCCTAACAAAAGCCAAGTTATAGCTTGAAAACCCCTCTAATGTACGTGTTATAGTTTTTATGATTAACTCTATTATAACATGATTAAGCTAAGTTTAATTAATTTTGCATGATGATTGAGTGATAACCCTATCCATTGAGCAAGTTAAGTGAGCTGAGAGTTGGGTTGAGTACTAGTCAATGTTGAAGATGTTGTCTGAATTTTCCCAATGGAAGTTGGAATCCTAAATAAAGGTCAGGCAACGAAAAATATATGGTGATGTTCAGTTTTTATTGTGCGACTTGTTGTCTGTTGAAATATGCAGTGGTAGGTGAGTTGCTTGAGGACAAGCAATGATTCAAGTTTAGGGTTGTGACAAAAGTCACTAATTGCATCGAATTATTTGAAGAATTGAGGAAAGACGAGCAAAAGATGAGCCAAAATGATGAAGAAAGACCTAAAAATGAGTGAAAAATAGTCAAGTGCGGAAGAATGACTTAGTGAAAATTCAAATGCAAAAAGGGTGATTTTCCATGCAGTTATTGGAATAATCATGCGCATCATCGTGCGCCATTGCGTGTGCAATAGAGGCGGTAAATATGCATCGTGCACGCGATGCTTTTATAATGCGTGCGACAGGTGCTTTTTCTAGGATTTTCTGACGCATTCTGATCCGTTCTGACAACTTTAAAAGGGGATTTTATGCTTTTTGATAGGGGTTATGAATTGTAGAGAGGAGAACACGAACATAAGAGCATAAGAGGAGATTTTTAGAGCATTTGAAGTCATTGGATGCCATTTCTTTAATGGATTTCTCGTGTTATTTTTACATATCGAATGTGGTATTTTCTTATAATAATGTGTAGCTAAGTTTTCTTAGGTTAGGTTGTGTAATGATGAACCTTATTCAATTTTGTTGACATTATATGTTGGTTTGACTTTGTATGAATCCTTTGAATTATACTTTTATTAAGTTATTGCTTATGCTTAATGCTTTTTATTTGAGATACTCTATTAATATGTTGTTAGTCATATAGAGATTCCTGACTCGTAGCCTATGTGTTGGACCTAGGGCAATTGTTCTACTTACGCTGGTTAAATATGAATAGGAGACCCCGAGTAGTGGCATAGGAAATTAACGGTCTGTACATTACCTAATAATGCTTACGCTGACAGACTAGGGATAAAAAGCTCCGAGTAGTTGTTAGTGAGTTATTTTGTGGGGGACTGGAAATAACGGTTTTGTTAATTCTCCGTGAGATTATAAGGATCATGCCATTCATACAAGGCATCATACATAAACAAGAGAGGATAAAGGATTTTAAAACACAACCTGACCACTTTCGTGAAATTGTTTTCTCAATCATTTATCTTTTGCACTGAAACTTGCAAACCCCCTTTTTACTATCTTTACTTAAATTGCATAAGTCATTATCTTGTTCGAACACAGTCCTTGTGGGTTCGATATTTTTATTACTGCGACATTATCGGTACACTTGTCGAGAAGTTAATAACTATGGTTCTTGCAAAGGATTAGCGTGAGACGGTAAATCGAATTGGCATTATTAGGTGACTTGATCAAGATCAAAATATGGGAAGAGAAAGGGTTAGGATACCTCGACCATTAGAATTGATTCATTGTCTAAGATGATGTAGATGTTCTTGATTGACTGCATTTTGTGGTAAAACATTGTTATGTGTGTAGATGTCTTGACTGATGTCATGACATACTTGTGTAGTGTTCTGCAGGATATGTTTGGTTAGCTAATACATAGTTTATTGGATGTCAAGCTGAATGTTGTGACATCAAGTATCTGTCAGCATGGGCGCTATTTTGTTTTTTGTTATGTTTCCCTAGTTATCTCAGGCTATATTTTAGGAAACTTTCTATTCAATTCTGATCATGAAAGGAAACGCCTATGGCCTATTTTTTAGCACCTTGAAGTATGGAGATTGGATTAACTTGGTTAAACCTAATTTATGCTACTTAGGCCCAAGGCTCATGTGCTGCATATAAAAAGAAGAGTGGCAATCCTTACTAGAGACTGAGAGATTTTAGTGTGAAGAATTATGTCTGTGTGTTTATATCTTCACATGTGTTTTTGCCTTAGGTTTTCTTGTGAGTCAAGCAATTATCACCTAGATGATTGTATTGGACTAATGTGTTTTTTCAGTTGTGTTTTGGTTGTGTCACTCTAAGCTTTTAAGCAAGAGTGTTATGTCTCTTGATTGAAGCTTTTAAGCAAGATCAAGATTTGTTTGAAGTGTGTCTTCCTTTTGAATATGTTTGTTATTTGTTTAATATCACTGCTGTGATTGAGGGGGAGTGAGTAGGAACTCAGGTCTAGAGTTAGATTGAAATTGCATTGGTTAGGTCTTAAGTGAAGAGTGCAAGCTGGTAGTTTAGCTCTGAATTAACACTGCTTATAATGGATTTCCTCCCTGGCTTGGTAGCCCCCAGAGTAGGTGTGATTTGCACCGAACTGGGTAAACAATTTCTTATGTTCTTTACTGCTTTCGTTACTTGTTTATTGCTAAGTTTAATAATCTGTTCATAAGCGGATGTCATAACATCCGATATAACATCGACTGTCTGTTACTAGAATTTCAATTGGCATCAGAGCAGGCACCCTGCCTGTTATTTTCTGGGTGAGATCTAGGGACGTTAAATTCTGGTACTATGGACAAGGATGTAGGATTTGCGAATAGACCACCCATTCTGGATGGATCTAACTATGACTACTGGAAACCTCGGATGACAGCCTTCTTAAAATCTCTGGATAGCAAGGCCTGGATAGCAGCTAACTCAGGACGGGAACATCCAGTGAAGACAGAGAAAGACAGATCAACTGTGCTAATACGTGAAGAAGAGTGGAGTAAAGAGCAAGAAGCTTTGGCTCTTGGAAATTATAAGGCCCTGAACGCTCTATTCAATGGGATAGATAAGAATATCTTCAGACTCTTGCATCACTGTGAATTGGCCAAAGAGGTTTGGGATACTCTCAAAACAACTCATGAAGGTATCTCCAAGGTCAAGATGTTTAGACTACAAATGCTGACTACTAAGTTTGAGAATCTAAGGATGAAAGAGGATGAGACCATTCATGATTTCTACATGAATATTCTTGAGATTTCCAATACCTCAGGAGCCTTAGGAGAGAAAATGTCTGAAGAAAAACTTGTAAGAAAGATTCTCAGATCATTGCCCAAGAGATTTTCCATGAAGGTTACTGCTATAGAAGAGGCTCAAGATATCAGTAACATGAAGGTTGATGAACTCATTGGTTCCCTCCAAACCTTTGAGATGGGAATGTGTGAAAATGCTGAAAAGAAGAACAAAAGCATAACTTTTGTATCAAATACTGAAGAGGACTCAGATGCAGGCAATTGTGGAAGTGAGGAAAATCTATCAGAAGCTATAGCTATGCTTGGAAGACAATTCAACAGATTGATAAGAAGAATAGCTCAGAAGACCATACCTAATGTCAAGAACATCCCCTCTAACACCAGCAGAAGAGTTAAATTTGAAGAAAAGTCCAACCAAGGCAAAGGAATTCAATGCCATGGATGTGAAGGCTATGGTCACATTAGAGTTGAATGTCCCACTTACCTCAAGAAGCAAAAGAAAGGTCTATCTGTCACCTGGTCTGATGGAGATTCTGAGAGTGGATCAGAAGAAGAATCTGCAAAACATGTCACTGCACTAACTAGTGTATGTGTATCTGATGATGATTCTAGTGAATATGAGCTTACTTTTGATGAACTTGCAGCCTCATATAAAAAGTTGTGTATTAGAAGTGCAGAAGTGTGCCAACAAGGGGAGAAGCAAAAGAAACTCATAAAGGAGTTGGAGGCTGAGAAGAAAGAGCATCTTGCAACCATAGACTCACTCAACAGTGAGGTCAGTTTGTTGAATTCCAAACTTGATCAGATGTCAAAGTCTATCAGGATGTTAAACAATGGAACTGACACTCTAGAAGAAATTCTACAAGTTGGTCAGAAAGCAAGAGACATGTCTATAATAGGTTTTGTTGGTGAACAGGGACCCACCTTGGGGTTCAAAAGGTCAAAACCTGAAGATCATATGTCAAACCGGATGTCAAGACCGATGTTTCAACATCATGGGAACAGAAGCATGAATCAGACAAAGAGAAAGTTCCAAAGGTGGAGGTGTCACTATTGTGGAAGATTTGGACACATAAGCCTTTTTGCTTCAGGCTGTATGGATTTCCCAGCCATACTCATCAAGTCAAACCCAAACATGATACTCTTATCAAGAAACAACAATAGGTTGCTAAGGATGTTGCTCTAATAGCTCATACCTCTCTAAGGCTATCAGCCAAAGAAGACTGGTATTTTGATAGTGGCTGCTCAAAACATATGACTGGAATAAAGAACTTATTGGTGGACATTAAACCTTATTCCACTAGTTATGTGACCTTTGGGGATGGAGCTAAAGGGGAAATCAAAGGTGTTGGAAAACTAGATTGTCCTGGAGTTCCATACCTAGATAATGTTTTGCTGGTAAAAGGACTGACTGCAAACCTTATTAGTATGAGTCAGCTATATGATCAAGGATTCAATGTCAGATTCACTAAAGAAGAATGTATTGTCACCAGTGGAGAAAATGATGAAGTCATGAGGGGATCTAGATCTAAAGACAATTGCTAATTATGGGAGCCTAAAGTCTCAAATAACTCCACTGTTTTTTCTATGGCCAAAGAAGAAAATGAGGTTAAATTGTGGCATCAAAAACTTGGACATCTTCATCTAAGAGGGATGAAAAAGATCATATCCAAGGAAGCAGTGAGAGGAATTCCAAAGCTAACAATTGATGAAGGAAAAGTCTGTGGTGAATGTCAGGTTGGCAAGCAAACCAAGATGTCACATCCAAGGATTGGACATCTTACAACTTCCAAAATTATGGAACTGTTGCACATGGACTTGATGGGACCAATACAGGTAGAAAGTCTTGGTGGGAAGAAGTATGCTTATATGGTTGTTGATGACTACTCCAGATATACCTGGATAAGTTTCATCAGAGAAAAATCAGATGTGTTTGATGTTTTCAAAGATCTTTGTACAAGACTTCAAAAAGAAAAGGAAAGTGGTGTTGTCATAATCAGAAGTGATCATGGAAAGGAGTTTGAAAATTCCAAGTTTGCTGAATTCTGCTCATCTGAAGGAATCAACCATGAATTCTCTTCTCCTATTACTCCTCAGCAAAATGGAGTAGTGGAAAGGAAAAACAGAACTATTCAAGAGTCTGCTAGAGCTATGATTCATGCGAAGAAACTACCTATACACTTTTGGGCTGAGGCAATGAACACAACCTGCTATGTTCACAATAGAGTTACCTTGAGAAAGGGAACCTCCTCCACTCTGTATGAAATATGGAAAGGAAGGAAACCTACTGTGAAGTATTTTCGTGTTTTTGGAAGCAAATGCTACATTCTGACAGATCATGAACAAAGAAGAAAAATGGATCCCAAAAGTGATGAAGGCATATTCTTGGGATACTCTGCAAACAGCAGAGCATATAAAGTATGCAACTGCAGAACAAAAGTCTTGATGGAATCCATTAATGTTATTGTTGATGACCAGCATGAAGAAACCAATGTCACAGAGGATGTTGGAACATTCTTTGAAACTCATACTGATGTTGTTGTCAAAACAGAAGATCCTCATGTTGTACCTCTAGATTCTGAGTCAGAAGCTCTCAATAAAGGACCTTCTATCAGAATCCAGAAAGATCATCCCAAAGATCTTATCATAGGAGATCCCAATAGTGGTGTAATTACCAGATCTAGAGAGATCATCTCAAGTTCATGTTTTGTATCCAAGATTGAACCAAAAAATATGAAGGAAACTCTAACTGATGAATATTGGATCAATGCCATGCAAGATGAATTGGAACAGTTCAAAAGGAATGAAGTATGAGAATTGGTTCCTAGGCCTGAAGGAACAAACATCATTGGCACCAAGTGGATCTACAAGAACAAATCTGATGAAAAAGGAGTAATAACTAGAAATAAGGCTAGACTGGTGGCACAAGGTTATACTCAAGTTGAAGGGATTGATTTTGATGAAACTTTTGCACCTGTTGCAAGACTTGAGTCAATAAGGCTACTGTTAGGAGTGGCTTGCATTCTGAAGTTCAAATTATTCCAGATGGATGTGAAAAGTGCTTTTCTAAATGGTTACTTGAATAAGGAAGTATATGTGGAACAACCTAAAGGATTTGATGATCCTAACCTTCCAAATCATGTATACAAATTAAAGAAAGCCCTTTATAGATTGAAGCAAGCTCCTAGAGCTTGGTATGAGAGACTGGCTGAGTTTCTCACTATTAATGGATACAGGAAAGGAGGGATAGACAAGACCCTCTTTGTGAATGATGAAGGTGGAAAAATCGTGATTGCTCAAATCTATGTAGATGACATAGTTTTTGGTGGGATGTCAGATAGGATGGTTAAACATTTTGTCAATCAAATGCAATCTGAGTTTGAAATGAGCCTTGTTGGAGATTAACATACTTTCTTGGGCTGCAAGTCAAGCAAATGGAAGATTACATTTTTCTCTCCCAAAGTAAATATGCCAAGAACATAGTCAAAAAATTTGGCATGGATAATGCTCGTCACAAAAGAACACTTGCACCCACACATTTAAAGTTATCTAAAGATGAAGGTGGTACTAGTGTTGATCAAAGCCTATATAGAAGCATGATTGGAAGCTTGCTATATCTAACAGCTAGTAGACCTGATATTGCCTTTGCAGTTGGTGTGTGTGCAAGATATCAAGCAGATCCCAAAGTGAGTCACATAAATCAAGTCAAGAGGATTCTCAAATATATGAATGGAACTTGTGATTATGATATGCTTTATTCTCATGGGTGTGACCCTATTCTATCTGGGTATTGTGATGCTGATTGGGCTGGAAGTGCTGATGATAGAAAAAGCACATCTGGTGGATGTTTCTTCTTAGGGAACAACCTCATATCATGGTTCAGCAAGAAGCAAAACTGTGTCTCCTTATCCACTGTTGAAGCTGAATACATAGCAGCTGGTAGCAGCTGTTCCCAACTGGTCTGGATGAAGAAAATGTTAACTGAGTACAATGTCACTCAGGATGTCAAGACATTATACTGTAACAATCTTAGTGCCATCAATATTTTTAAGAACCCAATTCAGCATAGCAGAACCAAGCATATTGATATCAGACATCACTTCATAAGAGAGCTTGTGGAAGACAAAGTGATTACCCTGGAGCATGTGGCCACTGAACTACATTTTGCTGACATTTTTACAAAAGCTCTAGATGCTACTTAATTTGAGAATTTAAGAAGCAAGTTGGGAATTTGCATTTATGAGGACTTATAGCAATTACTGTTAAGAGGAAGTTTTGAGTTTAAAAGAAGTTTCATTGGACAAAACACGTTCCAACCTCCGACTTTAATGCGTTTCACGCCATTGACCACTAAAGCTCTTTATCCCACACAAACTTTTTATCTCACTGCACCAACAATTCCCCCATTCCCCTACTCTTCAGAATACCTCTCAGTCCTTCAATTTTTCCTCTTTCAATAAAATGGCTTCCAAACGAGATGTTTCCCAAACTAATGCCCATACCAACCCCTTCGAAGATGCTTCTGATGCTACATCTTCTCAAGCTGACAAATCCAAACAACACTCCACAGGTAAATCGTCTGATCGCTCTGCTGACAACATTACTAGAATGTTGAACAAGGAAGGCTCTGTATATGTTGACAGATCCATCAGGGAACTAGTCACTAAGATTCTCCAGAAAGGTCGTATTGTGCATGGTATTTCCACCCCTCTTGCTCGCATTGATCCATCTCCCAATTCTGATAATGGTAATGAACAAAATAGTGAAGATGTGTCAGGGGAAGAATCTAAAGAATCTAAAGATGTTTCAACTGATGCTGAGGAGGTTGGCTCAAATTCTTCTAAGGATGAAGATTAAGTTGTCTGCTTTGGTGGTTTACTGTTTGGATTGGGCTGATGGTCTGCTGTTGGTTTGGCTAGTTGTGTTTGTCTGTCTTGGTTGAGCTGTTGTCTTGTGTTGTTTGCCTAGGCAGAATGGATTATGTGTTTTGCTCTTCATGAGTTTTTTTTTCTCTTGGGTTGTAATATTGAGGTTTCCTTACCCTTAACATATTTGTTTCTAACTGTTCTGATCAATACTATTCCATTAGTTTTTGATCTTAAATTTATGGCTAAAAAGGGGGAGAAGATTGGTTGTATACTAGCATATAGCTTAGTGTATGTCCCTAACAGGTGGAAGTGAGAAGAAGATGGTAGCTGCTGCTACTGCTCTGATTGTATACCTTGTTATGGGTTGTTTTGCTGGTGTGCTGAGCAGGTGTGAAGATGGTAGCTGCTGTTACTGCTCTTTTGTTGTTAACAGGATGTTGATCCTGTTAGATGCCTGGTTGTTAACAGGATACTGACCTTGTTAGTTGTGTGCTTGGTTTATTTTTGAACTTTGAGTAGCCTAGGTGGGGTGTGATGATGTGCTCTACAGGTTGGGCTGTTTTGAATCTGTTGAGGGGGAGTTTGTGTTTACTCTCCTTGTTTTCGAATTTTTCTGATATGGTAGTACAACAGGTTTTGTGTGATGGTAGTGTATTAGCTATTCTGCATGATTGGATGTGTGTTATGCTCTTTTCTGCTGCATGTGTTCTCTGATATGGTGACAAGTTGTTTTAGCCAAAAATTTTCCAAAGGGGGAGTTTGTAGATGTTCTTGATTGGCTGTATTTTGTGGTAAAACATTGTTATGTGTATAGATGTCTTGACTGACGTCATGATATATTTGTGTAGTGTTCTGCAGGATATGTTTGGTTAGCTAATACGGAGTTTATTGGATGTCAAGCTGAATGTTGTGACATCAGGTATCTGCCAGCATGAGCGCTATTTTGTTTTCTGTTATGTTTCCCTAGTTATCTCAGGCTATATTTTAGGAAACTTTCTATTCAGTGCTGATCATGAAAGGAAACGCCTATGGCCTATTTTTAGCACCTTGAAGTATGAAGATTGGATTAGCTTGGCTAAACCTAATTTATGCTACTAAGGCCTAAGGCCCATGCGCTGCATATAAAAAGAAGGGTGTCAATCCTTACTAGAGACTGAGAGATTTTGGTGTGAAGAATTTTGTCTGTGTGTTTATATCTTCACATGTGTTTTTGCCTTAGGCTTTCTTGTGAGCCAAGCAATTATCACCTAGATGATTGTATTGGACTAGTGTGGTTTTTGAGTTGTGTTTTGGTTGTGTCACTCTAAGCTTTTAAGCAAGAGTGTTATGTCTCTTGATTGAAGCTTTTAAGCAAGATCAAGATTTGTTTGAAGTGTGTCTTCCTTTTGAATCTATTTATTATTTGTTTGACATCACTACTGTGATTGAGGGGGAGTGAGTAGGAACTCAGGTATAGAGTTAGATTGAAATTGCATTGGGTAGGTCTTAAGTGAAGAGTGCAAACTGGTAGTTTAACTCTGAATTAACACTGCTTATAGTGGATTTCCTCCCTGGCTTGGTAGCCCCCAAAGTAGGTGTGATTTGCACCAAAATGGGTAAACAATTTCCTGTGTTCTTTACTACTTTCGTTACTTGTTTACTACTAGGTTTAATAATCTGTTCAGAAGCGGACGTCATAACATCCGATATAACATCGACTGTCTGTTACTAGAATTTCAGATGAGACTAGCACCACCTCCCATACTGTTGGATGATCCATTCGTGAATGCGGTCCAAGTTCCACTTGGCTATGGGATGGTTGGTGTCATTTCTTATAGGAAGTTTGTGAACATCTAAACCTTCAGTGCCTTTCTTGGTTTAGAAAATATGTCAAATTCAGAGATTTCAACTAACCATTTTGTCATCTTTCCCGCTATATTCGACATGTAAAGAACTTGTTTATGAGGTTGGTCTGTCCCGACGATGATGTTGTACCTAAGGAAGTAGCATTGTAACTTTCTCGAGGTTGTTATTAATGCTAATGCAACCTTTTCTATATTTTGGTAGCATGTTTCTGGCCATGACAATGCTTTATATATGAAGTACAATGGATTTTGAATGGAACGTGTTTCTCGAATGAGGACGAAGCTGATTACTTCGGTTGACACAACTAGGTAGAGGAATAATATCTCCTCAACCACTAGTTTAGAGAGAACATAAAGAGGTATATATGATTGCTTTCAATGATGTGAATGCATGTTCACACTTCGGAGTTCATTCAAAACTTGCTTCTTTCATTAGGAATTTGTAAAATGGAAAAACATGCTGAGTCGATCTCGAGATGAACCTATTTATAGATGTGAGCATCCCGTTTAGCCTAATTATCCATTTCTTTATTGTATGAGTCTCCATTTTAATGACTATTTTGCACTTGTATGAGTTTGCTTTTATATCTTTCTCCATTAAGTAAAAACCCAAGAATTTTCTAGATTTGACCCCAAAGATTCACTTATCTAGGTTATGCCTCATATTGTATTACCGAACCTGTCTTAACACGCTGACAAGGTGTTCAGCAAGCTGTCCCTCTTTGCTAAATTTTACAATCATGCCGTCCATATATACTTCAAGTGTTTCATCGACTTCTTATTCAAATAACGTATTCATCATTCTTTGGTATGTTGTACCTTAGTTTTTCAAATCGAATAACATAACATTGTAACGGTATTTGACGTGCTCCATCATGAGTGAGATTTTGTTTGTCCTCTTCGTGCATATGGATCTCGTTGTATCTAGAGTGCGCATCCATGAATAAGGGGAACAAATAAGAATATTTGGAGCATGCCCGATTGAGGTTAGTATAGTTGACAAACATCCTCTATTTTCCAGATGTTTTTTTAACTAGGGCAAAATAGATAGTTATTCAATTTATCTCACTTTAGAAATAAAGTTGGCATGGAGTAGGCCTCAAATCATGTTCACTATGGCTTGGGCTTTCTTAAGGGATCATCTCATACTTTTTTGGGCCACATATCTGATGGAAAGGTCAATATTTAACTAGTGATAGGCCACACTGAAGTCGATGTTAGGCATTTCATTAGGGGAAATCACGAACAGGTTAGCGTTAGATATTCAATGAGGGGTTTTTCACTGAAATTGGCAAGTGAACTCATACTCTGGTTGACATGGCCGTATTTTCGTCAAGCAGTAATATCTCAAAGTTTTCTTCTGGGTCTGACCTCAAGGTATTTACTTTGGTTTCTATCAAGGAGTTAAGTTCGTCACCCGATAAGGTCCCGTATTGACGATAATAATGGAAACTTCTGCTACCTTCTTCTGAGGAGTGATTTTGGTTGCCCGAGTTTTTTAGGATCATCTTGTGTATACAATAGACTTCTTGCAAATCAAACAGAACAATAACTGGTTCGTCGAAGCAATTCTCGTATTTCGCGTTTAGGTGGACAATGGATGCCACTGCGTACAACGTTGTGAGGAAAATTCAATGCGAGAATCAGAAGTCGGTTCCCACAAACAACCTCACTATTCCGAGGTGGAACGGAAAATGTGTAAGGCCAAAGGAATGAGCTCATGTAATGCTGCAGCGAAAGCTTTTAGTGTGGCAGAGCGGAAAATACCTGTAAGGTTAACACTCAAACGCCCAAATTAGTGAAATCATAGAGAAGTAGTTTGAGAGTGAGATAATACTTTAAATGACACGTTCTTGGATTTATATATGGTAGATGGTTAAAACTGCTTCCATTTAACCCAAACACGGGATGAAGGGAATTGTCTGATCAGATCCAATAATGGACGATGCAGTAGTAGCTGAAATTATGTTTTTGGCTTTTGACGAGGTCTCACCCATACCTTTGTCCCATAAATGGATATTATAAATTGAGTTTTCTTCTTTGAACATGTGGTCCATCCAGAACAATAGTACAATCTAACATTTGGAGTTATTTATATGACAATTATATTACTACATATACCAGATACTAGATACTGTTAAAGCATGGAGAGCAAAATCATTAAATTTCGGTTGATTGGCTTGAACTATCCACTTGATAGGTGAATATTATTCCTAATGTTGTATAAGTAGGTATGTGAGCAGGATGCAACAATTTGATTTGTGGTGGTGCAGGGTAATAGTTGTAGATTTTTTTCCTCTAAACTTTTAGACAAATGTATTGCTAATGAAATAGAGTTATGACGTGTTTGAATGATAAGACCATATGATTTTTATAAGGTGGAGATGTATCTTGATTCTCATTTAGTTGTGAGTAACTTTTAATGATTTCAATTAGTTAAAAGAAAATAATCAATTTGTTGGAGGAGGATTGATAAGTGAATCATGAAGCAAATTCTTCTTGTGATGCTGCTTTGACAACATTGAATTGTTGAAGTGGTTTCAATTTAATTATTTATGAGCAACTGTCAATACAAATGAGTTCTTGTTGTCCACATGCTTTGTAATTTTTTATCTCTATTTAAAAAACGAAGAAGACCAATGTCTACCAATTTAAAGGTATTTTAATCTATTTATAAATTTTAGAGAATAAAATATTAGCCCTTAATTTTACCAAAATTTATCCATCTATAAATTTGTTAAATTTTAGACAATTACCAAAAAAAAAAAAAAAAATAAAATTATCCATAATTACAATTTGAAGAACTAAGTTGATAATTTACTTATAATTTAATAACACAACAAGTTGTTTGGTTTTTCTATTGCTTTTCCTGTTCTATGTTCATTTCTGAGTATCGGAAACGGCATCGTTTAACCAGAGATTGCACTCTCACTTTCAACTTTCAACCCACCGTAGTAGAAGAAGAATTATAAGCAAAAAAAAGAAAAAAAACGAAGCTCCAATCTGAAAACTGCAAAATCCAGAAACTGAATTATCATCATGATTCATCTTCAAACATTGCCTGAACCCTAACTTTTCCCCATTTTTTCACAACACTGATCAAATCCCGATCCATCTCCGATCCGATCCGATCCAGGCTCGGAATCAGTCTCCAATGTCAGGTGCTGCATCTGCTCTCTTCCTTCTCGACATCAAAGGCCGCGTTCTCATTTGGCGCGATTACCGTGGCGATGTCACCGCCGTTGAAGCCGAACGCTTCTTCACCAAGCTCATCGAGAAAGAGGTTCATTGAACGCCTTGATTTTCCCTCCTTTGTTTAGTTTTGTTTTCTTATTTCACTATAATTATTCATTTTGCGCTAGTTATGGTCGAATTGGAATGGATAAGTTTATTGCTGTTTTGTTTTGTGAGTATGAAAGGTGAAGTTTGTTTTGAAATTGTGACAGGGTGATCCACAGTCTCAAGATCCAGTTGTATATGATAATGGCGTGAGCTATATGTTTGTACAGCATAGCAATGTTTACCTCATGACAGCAACTAGACAAAACTGCAATGCCGCAAGCCTTATTTTCTTCCTTCATCGCATAGTTGATGTAAGCACTATTGGTTTTGAATCATTTGGATTGAAGATTTGTGTAACTTTCGATAGTTTAGTTATGTATTATTCAATAATAATTATTGATTGGAATGTGTTTGAGGCAGGTGTTCAAGCATTATTTTGAGGAATTGGAAGAGGAATCTCTTAGGGATAACTTTGTTGTTGTGGTAAAGTGCTTGTGTATTTATGAACTCAGTCTTATTAGTTGGATTAATTCGTTTGGGTAAAATGCTGAATTCTTTCTTTGGTTGGCAGTATGAACTACTTGATGAGATAATGGACTTTGGTTACCCCCAATATACAGAGGCGAAAATTCTTAGTGAGTTTATTAAGACAGATGCTTATAGAATGGAAGTTACACAGAGACCTCCCATGGCTGTAACAAATGCTGTATCATGGCGCAGTGAAGGGATAAACTACAAGAAAAATGAGGTCACTGTTATAATAGTGAAGATGTTTTCATTTGGATGTGTGGTTTTATGGTCTAAGCAACCAATTAATATATTTTGTTTTCAGGTTTTCTTGGATGTGGTGGAGAGTGTTAACATACTTGTCAATAGCAATGGGCAAATAATTAGATCTGATGTTGTTGGTGCACTGAAGATGAGAACATATTTGAGGTTTGCTTTATGCTTTCCCTGAAAACTACTGGATTTCAACCACTTGAGATGTGCTACTAGTTATTTGGGTTTAGTAATATGGCTTACACATAGGGTTTTTGTTGGGGCAAATTGTCAAAATTCATTTAGGTGTCCCTTCTGAGCCGAAGGGTGTCCTGTAAGTGTCGGAGCATTTGGAGTAAAAAAACTATATTTTTTATTGTGCACCTAAGTGAAGTGTCTGACACATGTCATACGAGTGTTGTTGTTCTAAAGATGTCAGACACTAGACATGCTTAAGACCAGCTGGGCCCATGCTTCATAGATTCCTATAGATCCTAAACTGCATGCTTTTGCTTTTGGCTGTTCCATAGTCACTAGCTAGTCTACTATCTTCTTAACATTTTATTTTTACATTCCTTTTCACCTTTGCCTGTATAAAATAAATTGATGAATTAAGAGCAATAGTGAAGTCATGATCTATGTTCTTTAGACTATTACATTCAGTAGTAGCTATTTCCATGCATAGAATGATCAAAATAAATTTAATGCAGCCAAATTACCAACCGCCTGTTTGTATAAGTTTTCATCTCCCCTCCCTATCTAGGCTGTATTAACCACTGTTGCTGAGATTGATTTGCCAAACAAAATTCTATTGTTT
Source organism: Lathyrus sativus (assembly GCA_963859935.3). NCBI lineage: Eukaryota > Viridiplantae > Streptophyta > Magnoliopsida > Fabales > Fabaceae > Lathyrus > Lathyrus sativus. The sequence continues at coordinate 419,751,025 of OZ012738.1, forward strand.
CACGTTTTAAAATTCATACTCTATATTATAATGACGTATAGCTTATATTTACTCATTAAGAAAACTAATATTTAGGTACTATTCAATGTTAAATAACATTATTTATATAGGCTAGTTGTAATTTTTCCAAACAAATAAGTGATTTTTAGAATCAAACTATTTATCCTGTGTATGACATGGGTTTCTACACTAGTTTCAAACTAATGATGAGTTTTCTCCAATATGGTGAAAATAATGCTGCTACAACCATATTTCATGGATGTTTTTTGAGCAAGGTACTAAAATCCTCGAAGCCTCGATATCTTTTTTTTGAACTTACAATGTTGTACAAAGTTAAGTAATTTACGTCACTTAAACACAACTACATAAAATCCTTGAGAAAGTGCTCCCAAGATCCAATGATAAGCTATTTCCCATTTTTCAATTTGACATGAAGGTTTTGTCAAAATAACTGACACGGCAGTTTAAGTTTTATCATTTTCAGTTGGATCTTTGGAAGAGCTTATTTGTAGTTTATTCTTATTTCTCCTGACATAAGTAGCCGTGTAAGTGTTTGAAAGGTACTTACACAGGGAAAAACAACAATATTTTCAACACATTAGCATTAGGGCACACAGGAAAAAACAACAATAATGGCGACCAAAGCCTTTTTTAACTAGGTGGGTTGGTTATAATACATAAATTAAATGACTCATTTGCGTTTTATCCAAAACCAATTCTATAGTGTGGCACTGTAGCTATTTAGTTCTCGGTCCTTTTTAATGGTGTCACAATATTTTATTAGGCTACCTGTTTTCTATCCAACTCTTATGACTAGAGCTTCTATTGATCTTCTTTTCACGTATTAAAACCATTGTGCGTCTACTGGTCTTCTATGATTTACATTTTCCTCAACTCTTCCATTTTTCGGATAAGACTTTTGCATGGAATTGGCTGCATATGACTCTGAAATATTTGATTGGTATACAAGCTAGTCTTCTTGACATTAGGGATGGGACTTTTGTGTGGAACTGACAACATAAAGGTCTCTGAAATATTTTATAGTTGACACCTTTAGTGCTAGGGACTTAAGATAGTAATATTCTGGACCTGGTGGGGTTGTTATTTACTCGTCCATGCTATCCAGCTTGAGGATAAGTGGAATGTAAGATAATTTTCACTATTTTCTTCTATTAAATTACAGATTCCTATTACATGGGGTCTTGGATATGTTTTGTAAGAATGTAAGTATGGTAAACGATTAAGGCTTGGATATGATGTGCATAGAAATATGAGGAAGGGATTTGAAGGAAGCATCTTGTCAATGGATAAAGTTAGGGAATTTTCCCTATGGCCTCCTAATAAAATGTAGGTTTGCATGACATGCTGTCTTGGATATGTTTTGTAAGAATGTAAGTATGGTAAAAAAATTGGGGCTAGGCTGTGATCTATAAAGATATACGAGGAAGGGCTTAGAGGCAAGGAAGGCATCTTGGATAGATTTAGGGCCTTTGGGCAATTGGGAAATCTGCAATCCTTGAAGTTTTAGTGTTCTAGCTCTGTATCTCAATTTTCTTCTAATGAAATGCAGGGTGGTATAACATTGGGTTTTGGCTGGGATGCATAGGCACGGATATGGTACTTGTATTGGGTATGAGTAGTACGAGATAGAACATTCTTTCAAAAGCTAAGACACTGGTGTGTCAATATAAAATATAAAAGTAAGATATTTTCTTATAATCATGATATAACATGAAACAACTAAATTGTTCAAACACAACAAAAACATCAAAATAAAAATAGATATTGGTTCCCCAACTCAAGATTTAAGCTTGATAATGTAACATGATTATACAAAAAACATGATTATACAAATCATATTAAAAATATGTATTTGTTGTAGAAAAAATGGGTTATAGGAGGAGAAGCTAATGGCATAGAAGACAAAAAAAAAACCCTCTAGCTGTTGAAAAAAACACACCAGTCAAGAGTTATAATAAGAAAAGAGAGAGAATGATATCAAGATGACAAAACCGTATATCATTGATGGAAAAGATGAGCTCAAGAGCTCAACAATGGTAGAAAACATAAATTGAAAAGGGTAAACCAGGGTTGTTAAACTCCTAACCATAACATGAAGTTCAAAGAATATCTACTTTTCTGAATGCCTTATACACTACCTTTCCCTCTCTTTTATACAAAATTCCCTAAATTTCAGAGAATATCCCAACTAACTATTATTTGCACAACTTCTACAACCTTCTAGAAGCTGTGCATGTTTGATTTGGGCCCAATGATTGGGTTAATATACGTGTTGGACCTTAGAGTCCTATCACTACCCGTCTCCCCACCCTCCACCCACCCACACCACAGAATCAGCCTTGTCCTCATGGCTATCTATTATGAGTAAGAACAACAGAGAAAAAGGAGGTTATTCGTCCCTATAGTTTTATTAGTAGAAAAAGGATATTACACGAGAGAAGATACTCTCCACTGGTTTGAAACCAGTCAAAAAACTATAATATGCCAAAGATCCTTTCAAAGGGGAAGGAAAACCTTATTTATAGACTTCCTTTACACAGGAATAGAGTAAAGGATCTTAGAGCTCTATCTTAACAGAAAAAACAGCTAAACAACAAACAGAACAGATTGCTAAATGAATAAGAAACCGGATAAAACTAACACACACTTAGAGATTAACTGACACTTAGGAACTAACTAACTGAGACTACCAACACTTGGGCCTTATTCTTATGTTTCCTCTTCTAATACACCAGTAGGGGTTTATTTACATTATTTTCCTTCTATCTAATAAAAGTAGCAATTGAAGTATGTTTCTCTTAAGTAGCTGGGATTAAACATTGCATCATTAGTATATTGGAGATATGTCCTACTACTTGACTCATATTACACCCTTGTTTTGCTGTTGATATTGGTTTGGAACACATTGCTTTTGTTTTGCTTTGAAGTATATTTTATTCTAAGCAACTTCTGTGATTGTGTATTTATTTGAAAACTTAAATATTTCATCCATGCCTTGTTGTGTAATACAGTGGTATGCCAGAGTGCAAACTTGGCTTAAATGATAGAGTGTTATTAGAGGCACAAGGTAGAGCGACTAAGGGAAAAGCAATTGACTTGGAGGACATCAAGTTTCATCAGTACGTATACTTGATTTTCTTCTTATATTAACTAAATAAAAAGTTATGTTGCATATTTAATATGCTCTCTTCAAGCATGTTTATGTTATTCTTGATTCTAGTTCTCAAACTGTGTTGATGCTTGATGAAGGTGTGTGCGATTAGCCCGATTTGAGAATGATCGAACAATATCCTTTATCCCACCTGATGGATCATTTGATTTGATGACATATAGGCTCAGCACACAGGTTCCTCTCCTCTAGATGTGAAATGATTTTCTGTTTGAGTCGTGGCGGTGACATACAAATGTATTTTCAAAGTGTTTGCTGATCATATGATCTCTATTTCCAGGTTAAGCCTTTATTTTGGGTGGAAGCACAAGTTGAAAAGCATTCAAAAAGTCGGATTGAGATTACGGTAAAAGCTAGGAGTCAATTTAAGGAACGTAGGTACTGATATGTTTTTTTAATGGATATATGTGTTCCTCTTTCCTTAGTTTTCCTTCATGGAGGATTTAACCACTACTTACATAATTTATGAATTAATTCAGTTGTTTGATCTGGATTTTATTTTTGACCACCCTACATGTATTTACTTCTCCATCTATTTATATAATTTAATTTTACAGCACTGCTACAAATGTTGAGATTGAATTACCTGTGCCTGCTGATGCAACCACTCCAAATGTGCGGACATCAATGGGATCTGCAGCATATGCACCTGAGAAAGATGCATTAATTTGGAAAATAAGATCTTTTCCTGGAGGCAAGGTATTGGTTGACTTGGAAATGTTGTTTTTTCCCCACGTATAACACCCATGATTGATACTCACTTTTATTGTGAAATAACGAATTTGGTTTACCTGTTCAACACCATCAGGAGTACATGTTAAGGGCAGAGTTTCGTCTTCCCAGCATAACAGACGAGGAAGCAACTCCAGAGAGAAAAGCTCCTATACGCGTAAAGTTTGAGATACCATATTTTACTGTGTCAGGAATACAGGTATTGCTAAATGTACCCACATTTCTTTTTATTTTCTAAATATTTGTTATTTTCATTTTTAGTATTATGTATCTTTCACGCCTTCCTGCTTTATTTGTCTGCTGGTGTCTCACCTGTCATTTTCATTATTTCCATGGGGATGAAAGTCTTTTATAGTTCAAATTTGTTTCCACAGTTGAATTTATATTCGGTTCAGAGTGTTGATAGATGAAATCATTAAATCAGTTTTGTTGGATTAGAAACTAATATATCATTTTATACCTTTACACGATTGACAGTTTTTTCTGGTGTACTAGATATGAATTTTATAATATTACTAAATGAAGCATCATTATTCACATTCACATGATATAACATTGAAATCATGACAGGGACTTGGATACTATGGGGTGCCCAAGCCCTGCATTGAGTAGTATTGGATGCTCGGTCATCAAATCGGTGAAGGTACTAGAACGCTGGTTCATTGGTTGAACCACTTGATCACTGGTCGAACCGTATGACTAAACCGGATTAAACCGGATAACTCGGCTGAATAAACCGGTCTCTATAAAAAAAAAAAATTTAATAAATCGGTCGAACCGGATGACTCGGTCTCTAAAAAATATCACCACCTACAAAATTTCAAAATATCACAATTTCACAAGTTCTTTCTTTAAATTCAAACTCTTGACGTAGTCGTGCATGATAAAATAGTACAAAATACAAATCCAAATAAATTTTGAACAATATCTGATTACAAACGAAGAAAAATTGTTCCAAATATGTTTAGTATGAAGTCTATTTATATTTTAATTTTATTTAAAATAAATAAATTATCGAAACGACATCGTTATTATGAAGAGAAAAAAAACATGCATTTAATTCACCAGTTTTTAGCGGTTTTGGCCGGTTCCCACTAGTTTAATAGCATATCCGATCCAGCAATCAGACTAGACCGGTGACTTCTCCGATTCCCGGTTTGACCGGTCCGACCGGCCGGTTCGGTCCGGTTTTAGAAACACTAGTTAGCCTTCATGGGTGGTTTCAAGTGCTTAGTATTTATAAAATGGTATCAGAGCCGGTTGTTTGGCCCCTTGGAAAGAGCTACCGATAGAAACCCACTGATATAGAATAAGAAAATAGGGAAATCCTTTTGAATGACAATGCTCCTCCCAATGCCAAAATGGCCCTTTTCCTATCAAATCCACGATGATCCACTCCCCCAATCTCTTCCCCTATTTATTCTAAACCTAAACACTCTGAATTAATAGTATAATAATTGTAATAACTACCCACTAACTCTCCTAATAATTTAATAACTGTTACAAAACTGAAGAGTCTAACAGCTACCAACGAAAAGGTTGACCCAAAAGGCCATATAAAATGTCTTAAAGCGGCCTGAATGTCGGCTCTCTGGGGTGGTGCTATAATAGGAACTTCGGAATTATGGGGTGTCCTGTGCCCAAGTCTCACTTTGAGTATTTAAGTGGCTTGCTTCATCTCCCATTGTAGCTAGTATTTGAGGGAGTCTTTCAATTGCTTGGATACTTATCAGCCACTCTTGACCAAAATATTGAATCTATGGTATCCTTTGTCAGTTAAACCAGCCTTTGATTAATTTAATCAAGATGCTAATCAAACATTTATGTTTTGATTTACAGGTAAGATATTTGAAGATTATTGAAAAAAGTGGGTATCAGGCTCTTCCATGGGTGAGATACATAACAACAGGCGGAGAGTATGAACTAAGGCTTATTTAAGATTTGTACCTTCGATTGGTGTTCGAGTTCCACCAAATAACTGTATCATTCAATGATTAATGACTGAAGCTGGTGGACAGTGGAGGGAGTCTTAAGCGAATTAATTAGAATGTATTTGGCCAACCACAACAAACTTGATGTCTTGAAAGTTACTGTCAACTGAATTCATGAATTGAGTGTTGGCCGAAACTGTTACAATTCCCGTTGGTCAATTTTGTGTTGATTTATATATTTTAGAGCCCTTTCGTTTTGTAATCAGAATGTCCATCGATGTCCTATGATGTCGAATTGTAATTTGGTTTACATTTTTAAGAGAACTACTGGTTTTGTATTTGAAAGGAGACCAATTATAGGAAGATAGTTGATTGTAATACAGGCAATCTACGAAGAACTAAATGTTCAACTTGTTTAATGTTTAATTGTGCATTTGCAAAGTTTAACGCATCAATTGCAGAAAAGCCTAGTTGTGATTCCTTTGGGTATGTAAAGTTGTAGTTTAACGTGAGGTAAGTTTCATAGATTCAAGATATCAGTAACAGTGGAGATTTTTAAGAAAATAAATGGTAAGGGACATATGGGGCTCTAATATTAATGACAACTAAGTTTTATGTAACTAAGCGAGATCGTTTACTTGAATTAAATTGCACTATGATATTTTATTAAAAATTATGTTTCAAAACTTATGTCTTTCAAAAATTATGTTGCTATTCAACACGTTAACTTTAAAATCCTTTTTTAATAATTTTGTTTTTTAATTGTTTGATTATTTTTTATTTAATTTATTTTTGGCAAATTCTTAGATATTGTTGGATACTGGTATTTTTAATGTAAAATGGTTTAAAATATTAATTTATTTTTAAATAAAAAATATATAGAAGATGACGTGATATTGAATGAAATTGTTGCATTAAATGAAGACATGGGTACCCAACTAAATCTGGAGAGTTATGTCAACCAATTTTATAAAAACATTATCCATGAAAATGTTTCGGATCTCTTCACTTCACATTCGTTCTTCTTTCATTTTTCATTCCTTTCCATTATCGTTCATCATCGTTCTTCATTCGATTTTTAGTACCCTCTTCCATCATCGTTTAACACAACTTTCAACCCTCTTCCATAGTCATCCATTTACCATTGTTCATCAAGCTTCAGGAAAAGCAATGGACAATAATAGAAACACTCATCCATTATGTAAAAGCAACAAAGAGGTTAAGTTTTGTCTCATGTATGTATTTTGCTGCCCCCCACAATAGTAACATCCTTTTTTGCATTTTTTTTATTATACTTGGCGGTCCCATTGTGTTATACGATTTCGTGGATATGGTCCCAATTTATTTTCGGACTTTTCTGCGTTTTATAATACTTGTTTACACCCTATTTTTTAATCATGATTCATATTTAACACCTTATCCAGGCCAGTTAAGTGGCAAACCATTAGGTTAAGAATCCATCATAAGGGTAGACTTGTAGACACCCCTATGAAATGGTATGTTGAAGACGAAGTTTTATAAATGAAATGGAAATGAGATGTTGACTACATGTCTTATATGCTATTGGAGGAATTGATTAAAAAAATAGGGATATAAAGATATTAAATGTATGTGGTATTAGAACCCTAGGTATTGCTTTTTTCGTGGACTAATACCACTTAACTGTGATAATGATGTGTTGCAACTTATTAAAATTTTTAATGGTTGTGAGTTAATAAATGTGTATGTTGAGCATAACATTAGTGACTCTGAAATTATAGATGAGGCAAAAATAGGCCATGATCTAATTTCTGATGATAATGAGGTTCAGTGTACTAATGAGAAGTCTGTTGATGTAGATGATGTGGATGATGTTTTAGGGGAGAAAGTGGAAGTGGATGATGAAGTGGAGTGGATGATGAAGTAGATGATGACTATGTTGGAAGTGAAGGTGTCAATTATAATGATAATGAGCATGAATGCAGTGAAAAATCAATTGATTTGGATTGGATAACAATAATACCACCTGAAAATGAAACAACTAAACCGCCCTCCAAGAATTCTAATCGTAACTTTGAGCACGATAATGGTAAGGATTCTGATCAACTTCATACCCCACCTGAGAGTGAGGATGATGAAGAGAATGATAACTTTCTAACCTATAAGATTGGTGAGAGAACCAAGTCTCGCTTAGGCATGGTATTTAACAATAAGGAGATGGTAACGGATGATATAAAGGAATATGATGTTGTAGAGGCTTAAACAAAGAACTTTTGAGAGTAGTTTTTAAATCTCTTACGTGATGACTTGCAAGGCATAAATAAAAGGGAATATGCTTTCATATCATATCAACAAAAGGTAGACCATTAAAGTATTATATTTTTCTTACTTGTAGAAAATTGACTTTAGCTTGTATTGTACTATAGGGACTTGTCCCAGTAGTTTAAAGTTTAAGTGATCATGTGGAACAACAACTTTGTGCGAAGTATTTATATGGTAATTTGAAAAAAAATAGATTGGGATGTAATTTAAATAAAATTTGTGGAGTGCTGCAAAGGCTACAACGGTTCAAGTATGGAAGATGGTAATGTTAAGGATAAAAAGTTTGAATGAATCTGCCTAGAAGGAAATGAAGGAGGTGCTAACACAATATTGGATCGGGTCAAACTTTAAGACCTACTCAAAATGTGACATCCATGTAAACAATATGTGTGAAACATTTAATAGAACAATACTAAAGTATATAGACAAACCAATTATCACCTTTTTAGAAAGGATTAAACATTACTTGACTAAGAGGATGACACATCAAAAAAAACTTATGACCAAATATGTTGGAAATATTTGCCCTAGAATCCAATTGGTACTTGAAAAGAATAAGAGTTTTGCAACAGGTCGGACTCCAACATGGCATGGTGATGATAACATGACTATATTTAGATTTAAAAATGCAGTTGAAACATATTGTGTCAAAATGAAAGAAGAAACTTGTGCTTGTAGGAAATGTGACTTATCTGGAATCCCTTGCAGCCATGCCATAACATGTATATGGAATAACAAGAAAAAACATGAAGACTTTGTTTCAGAGTATTAAAGGTTTGTAGGAGCATTTTATGCTTTCATGTAGTAACAATGTTATTGTAGGAAATGTGTTTTAACTCATGTATTGTTTTTTTGTTTAGGAAATCAACTTTTCAAAAGACTTATTCACACATCATCTACGCCATAAATGATCCTCAACTTTGGCCTATAGATGATGAATTAAGAGTCAATTCACCATTGATGAGAATGACAATTGGACATCCTAAAAAGACGAGGAACTCAACAAATGATGAACCCAAGAATCCACATGTTCTGCCAAGGAACTTTACAACTGTTACATGTTATAAGTGTGGCTCCATAAGACATAACATGAAAACATGTATGGGAAAGAAGACAACAAATAGGGCCATGCCAAAGGGTGGTAATAATTCCAAGAAGTAAAAAACTACAAAGAGGAAAAAGAAGGGAGAGAAGAAGAATGGAGAGAAGAAAATATCAACAAATGCAACACAACCTACTCAAGCAATTAGATCTTGTTCACGAGTACCACAACCTACTCAAGAATATAATTTATGTTATGTCTTTGTATTTTGCAACATCTTTGTATTTTTGAAGGTCGTGAACATGGTCTATGTAATGTTTGGCATTTTGGTGTCATGAACAAGGTTTGATATGAACATGTTTTATGTAATGTTTTATTTTGGTGCCATGAACAAAGTATGATATGAACAAGGTTTATGAAATTTGAATATTTCGATGCAATGCAAACTATGTTAATACATGTCTGATATGAATTTGTCAATGTAATTTGTCAATAGGTCTGTTAATACATGTCATTTATACCTATAAATCCAGGTCTATTATACATGTAAATCCATGTATATTATTTTGTTCATTTCAACATCAATAATGATCCAAAGTTGGATTGTCAACTTAATGATCTAAAGTTGGCCTATCAAATTGTTACTACAGGCCTGTTATTTGTGTCAAACTGTCAAATTGTTATTACAAGCATCTTATTTAATTCATCTCTAACATCAATAATGCAATGTTACAAAAATTTCTATTTTTTCATTCAACAAAAACATTTCATTACTGAACTGTGTAACATTACATTTTAGATCACACTTTGATGACAACTTAACATAATCAACTTAATATACTTAACCTAATCAACAAATTCACCACATTTGATACAACTAATCCAATTAACAACACAAATGTCATTCCCATTGTAAACTTGTTCATCCTCTTCAAGTACTTGATCTTCAACTTCAATTCATCCTCTTTGATTATTGCATCATTAAGCTTGACCTTTTTTGGTTTAATTTTTCGTGTAATGAAGATATCATTTCCTTGACTCTTTCAGATATCTCTTCACCATACCGGGCGAAGTAACTACACCTCTTATATCGTTGAATCTAGAATTAGAGTAGAACAATGAGGGGTTTTCTGTAAATCACACACACAAAAAATAGTTCATGAATATAACATATCAAAGTAATACCTTATACATCCCACAACCATAAAAATGATGACATGGGTTCAAATCTGTCTAAGTAGTCATAAATAGAAAAGGAAGACCACACTTGCATTCGCCCTGATTGGAGAGAGAAATGAAGTGATTGCTTGATGTTGAATATTGGGATATGGTGATGATAAGTGATGAGCGAGCGTTGTGAAGATACGAACAATTATTAGGGTCTTCTGAAACCGGAGAAGAAGAAATCAATTTTATGGGTTTCACTTCAAATGGGGAAGAATAAAAACTAAGGCTGGGCAGCGGGTCGGATTGGTTCGGATTCGGGCCCAAAATCTTAATCCGACCAATCCATCGGGTGAGTAATTTTAATCCAATTTTAACTGGATTGGATTTCGGGTTTTTCGGATTTGGTTTTATTCGAGTTCGGGTCTTCAGTTCGGTTTTCTCCGAATTTGACAGATTTGGGCCCAATAAAATAAATATATATATTTTTTTATTTTGACCAAGGATTACCCAATTATAAAAATGGCCAAAATATATTTTTAAGTCAATTTTCTTTTTGTTTATTAAAAAATGGCCCAGATTTTGTGCCTTCCAAAAATTAAAACCTATATTAGAACTCATATTTCCCTTATAATTAAAACAAATTCAATAATACAATCATATTGTTTAACTAAAATTAAAATTAATCCTTCCAAAAACCATATAAAATCTAAGTTTAAATTAATCCTTCCAGCATAATTTAATACATGTAGTAAGATAAACAAAGTCAAATAAATCTAATAACATAAACCAACACAGCCAAAGCACCATTGTGAAACCAGGACTTGAAAAACATTCCATTTTATATGTATTTTGGCATGTTTGAAATGACCACTTCCACTGTGAATGCTAGTAAAGAAGTGAAGAACCTTCAATAAAAATTACAAAAGTGTTTAGTTCCATGAATATCATTATCTATTGCAGAAAATTGAAAACAAAACTAAAAATACAACAATCAAATTCATAAATGAGACAAATCCATCTAAGAAATGATAGAACAAATTGTGATTTAGACCATTAAGAAGCAAACCTTTGTTGATTTGATGTCCCTTTGACAAGGCAAGGATAAAAACCAGGGTCAAAATTATGACCCACCAGAACAATATAGTAGTCATCTGAAATAATATAAAAGTAAGATGAGTGAAACTTTGCAGTATAAAGAATAAGTACAATATTAATTCCAACTCTTGAGAATTTCTAAGACCCACCAGCTCTTGCAGATGTGTACAAACACTTTAAGCAAACAGCTCTTGCATATGAAATTTCAAAATAAGACAATGTTAAGTTTAGAATCCAAGCCTTGCAAGGTTCTATGATCCAAAATAAGACAATGCACATCACGTATCTAAAAACATTTGACGATTTCAATCTCACCTGCGCAGCAAGCCGCGTTCTTACAAGATCCAAAGGATAAGTAGATGTAGCAGTAGTTATGCCTGCCAGCCCACCACCAACAAAATGCATGTAAAGGTTTGCACTGACATTATCCTTATTACTTTGCAGTTGCGGAACCGTTCTCAGCAACTGCACATATAAAAAACCAATCAATATAAAAACAACAAAGAACAAAAGAATATATTTGTCATCACAGAATACCTATATCCTTACCTTCTTGTAATGCTCGTAAGAATAAAAGTTAACAATCGATGAGCAATTGTAACCAGGTTCCCTTTCCAGAAAGCTCTAAATCCCTCTTCATGAATTATTCTTGAAGCCTCGTTCCATATACTTGCTTTTCTCAAAGTTGCAACATTGGAATGCATCCCCTGAACCTGATAAAACAAGATAAAGGAAAAACACATTATGGTCAAGATACTTACTCATCAACAAACAAGACTTTTGATAAGCGTTTTTCTAATTGATCTCATAATCGAATAGGATCAAAGCCGCTTAGAGATTGGTGTTATAATAGCCGATGATAAGTCGGAATTCGAATCAGTAGGATTAGTCATTTTAGCTTAATTGATAATCACTTATTTTAATCACTTTTTCTCTTGTTTTATAAATCGAAACTTAAAACCTCCATAAACCTTTTTTTAGTTGGTTAGTTCAATTTAAGAATCCTTGTGATACGACTCGAGTTATTGTCACTTTACTACTTTTCAAAAAATACACATTTTTGATCCGTGCGCGACAGTGGATCAATCTCTTTCAAATGCGACAACACTAGTGCAATAAATATTTCAAAGAATCTAATCATGCACTTAAAAACCAAATACATCTATATTAGATATCACTTTTTAAGGGATCATGTTTTAAAATAAGACATTGAAATTTCCTTCATTAATACTCAAAATCAACTAGCATACATCTTCATAAAGCCGCTTCCTCGGAACGCATTTTACAAAATTCGAAGAGATCTTGGTATACTAAGCGAAAGTGATATTAAATCAAGTCAAGACTCTTGAAAGTTCCATCTGAATAAAGTCACAACATCTAATAAAGAATCACAATATATATGTATTCTTCTTTATTAAAATTAATTTATAAGTAAGATCTTTATTTACATGATTGTATTTTTATTATTTGGTCTCATTGATTTTATATTGTTTGTGTTCATCATTTATGTATACTTTCAAATAATCTTTCACATATTCTTTTCCCTTCTTTTTGATAATGCCAAAGGGGGAGAAACATATATTTTTTGCATGCTTGTACACTAATATATTTTAGGAAAACTCAAAGAAAGCATGGATTGTCAAATTTAGGGGGAGTTTCTCTCAAATATATGGACATTAAATTAAGGGGGAGTATTCTCATGATCTCAATCATATATAAAGACTTCAATATCATGTCTATGATTCAAAAAATTAAATTTCTCAATACTTCATAATTTTCATGGTTGTCATCATCAAAAAGGGGGAGAATGTGAAGACAAGCTTCCATGTGTTTTGATGAAGACAAGCCCATTGATGAAGATAAGCTCAAAAATGATATGTCAAAGAAGGAAAAAGAAGAAATACATAAGACTTGACTACACTTACAAGATTGGATTGATCAAACTTTTAGGTATATGAAATTCTTGACTAAAACATTCTTAGTGCTCAAAATATTTATTATCTTGCATTGGAAAAATTAGTTTTCATGTTTGAACCATATTAAATCACTTTCAAATATAACCTATTGACTTGGATAAATCAATAGATGATGCATAAGATTGTTTCAAATACTTAAACAAATTTTCAATTTTTCAATTTTTTCAAACATTTTGTTTTTGGTAGACATTGGCGTTTGAAATCGTCGTAATAATTCGCACCGGTCTAAAACAGGCTTTGAAATTTAAGATTTAAAAATTTTTGCGAACTTGTTAAGTCAAGTATCCGTTTAGCTGACTTAATAAGTACTGTAGCAGAATTGAAAAATGCTTTGTTTGAATGCACATTTTCATCATATCTTTTCATGGCATCCCTTACATCATTTCTCTTATTAAATTTCACAATTTCTATAACCATTGCCATGAATTTTGAATGGTTGCTTTCATCATGATAAATTAATTTTAAATTTTCATTTTCACTCACCTCTTTAATACAAATATTAAAATCTCTCCACATTTATTTTCTACACAGCTTTCATATTTAGATACTTTTTTTTTGAAATACATTTTCACATTATTATTATAAAAGTATCTTGAGCACTTAGAGAGAATTTTTCTTGAATCTTCATACTTGAAAGAGAAGAAGGATTTTTTTTATAAGGGTTAAAGAATTCTACAAACTTCATTTATTTAAATCTATTGTAATTGTTACAAGTTTCTTAGTATCAAGGATTGTTTGGTATTAGGAGGGATCTATAGAAAGGTGGATTTGTATCTTCTTGTAGAGGCCTTTACTTATTGTCCAGGATTGTTGGAAATAAGTGTGTTGTAAATCCAAAAGGATTGTTGTTGGTGGTTTTTGTTAGTGTCTGTATAGGAAGACTAGGATAGTCTTGTATAAGTCCTAACAATAGTAAAATCTCTTTCATGTTGAAAGGGGACCGAAGCACTCTCGGATTGTGAGGGGAACCATGATATTTCTCGGTGTTCTTTATTTTTTCGCACTTTATTGTTTTCATTACTAAGAATCTAAATCGGAAATATAAGAAGACATAAGTTAAAAACCAGAGAAATTTTAAAGTACCTAATTCACCCTCCCCTCTTAGGTGCAAACTCTACTTAAAGCAAATACTTCTGTTATGTCTAGGAACTTGAAATAGATGTTCTAGCTCCACGAAGGAACTATAAATGATGAGAGGTTAATAACTGTTGATTTGGACATTTGCTCCAATCTCCTTTACGGATGTGCGGGGGTGGACATGAATAGTTACCATTCTAACGTCCAAGTCAGTTCAAGATTAATGATGAGTAAAGTAAAATTGGAGATCAGAGATTGTGTACCTTCTCGTAACGTGTTAAATGTTTTTATTTTTTGGGTCGAGTAGAGTGGGCTTGATACAGATTGGGTTATGGCCATTTGGCCGTTCGAGAACAATTTCATCTAAGGCTTTGTCGGGAACTGAGTAAGCCAGGGTAAGCCTTAAGTATCATTAACCGACCTTTTTATCATAGTCTAATATGTAATAGAATAAAATCATTTGGGGATCATATTTTTAAGAAATAATGGATAACATATGCATTTAATACGGTTTCATCCTTAAGACACTTCATCACCCATTCTTGACACGTGTGATGACATGACCGGCTAAGGTGTGGCACAGTTCATAGAGTGCTTAAGTGCATTTAATTTTGGCATATTTCCCCGAGTGGAATTCTAGTCGTTGATCTTGTAATTGATGTTTGGAGTTGGTTTTGATCTTTCAGCTCTAATTTCTTATAAATAAGGGCAAGTTAAACATTTGGAAGTTTTTCGCAACCTTTCGGCTTTAAAAATTTCAGTTACTTTTTGAGAAATGTTCTCGTTCCTTTATTTTTTGAGAAAATTACTAAAATTTATCAGAACCTTGTTTAAAGGCTTCTTTTTTCTTCCACTATTCTTATTTCATAATCCTTCTTGAATAAGGTACTTTTCTCATTCAAACTTTTCAACATCTTTTATTCTATCTTGTCAAAATGAGCGACAATAATGTCGAGTCAACGAGAGATTGTGAAGTGGAAACCTCATATGGGTCATCCTCTAATTCCCCTCGATATTCTTTTAGTAGTGATTGTCTATGACTAGAGGTTATAACCATATCTGATGACTCAGGGTCAGAAGGGATGACTGAGACTTCCCTAGAAAGAGAAAATTCTTCTTCTTATTCTAGCTTGTTAGATGCTCTTATATCAAATGATGGAGGGAGAATATATTGTGCCGAGGTCCTTATGCCCCCTCACGTATTGTCGAAAGAGGAGATACAAGTCAATCTACAAAGAAGGGACCTTGCTAGGGATTTTATTCTGACTTTCCTGCAAAGTGTAGATCATGAGCCTAGTGATTCTGAGGTGTTGAAACATTTAACTATTTGACTTTGGTCAGGCGCACCAATGTATGATTTGGTAGATGTAAGAGTAGCAGGCACTTTCTCAGCTTCGAGCACCAAGGCCGCCCTGATAGACGTTGCTATTGCAATCACCGACCTTTCGGAGTGATCAATTTACCCAATTCCAGAAGAGAAGAGGATATGCAACTCTTTTGATGAATGCATGATCACGTTCTATGAATGCTTATTTACAAGAGTAGAGCTCTGGCTACCTTTTTATGAATTTGAGATAGATGTCCTGAAACATTTAAAAAGATGCTCATTTTAAACTTCATATGAGGTGATGGACATGAGTATTTCAATTGTATTATGATTACAAGCCGCATAAGACCTCTCTTAATTTATTCTTGGATCTTTTCCAGCTGAGGTATACATCCTCAGATAACTTCCATAATCAAGGGCTTATTTACTTTCATCCAGTCCATCAGTGGTTCAACCCATTTACTCTGGATTGAGGCGACTTTCTAGGGCGTTTTTTTATTGGGGAAGCCTCTCACTCTCACGACTCACTATATTTTTTGTTACCTTCATGTTGATCCTCCCCTCCCTTTCCTGGTTTTCTACCTAAAATATTGGTCTAAGCTTCATCTCCTGTGTTCAAAGTGGATCATCTTATGAATGTAGTAGCCACTTTAACAAAGGGGGAACCATATTTTCCTCCAGTTTCAATAAAGAGGGTATGAGAGAGGGAACATCCATCTTCCCAAAATGATGCTTCTCTAAAATAGACTCGCATCACTAAGGAAATTACTTTGGAGATGCAAATCCCTTCATAAAGATACTAGGCATTTTCTATTCTCGACTTCCACGCACTCTAGAGGAGGCTGATGTTATTGTCTCGATGTCAGATTTATCCTTCATCCAAAGTCTTGCCGAGGTGGATAAGATGGAAATGGATTCTGAGATCACTCACAACATGTTTAAAGTTGCTTTACTCCTTTCACTTGTCTCTGCTGGAGAGGGTGATGTCATGGCCCCGGATAATCCTCTAAAGGAAGGGATATTTGGAAAGGGAAAATCCAAGGAATGGAACTTAGGTGCATAAATCTTCGAAAAGAGCTCCTTGTAGTGCCGAAGAAGGTTATAATTGCTCGATCGTTGTAAGAGGCAGTACAAATATATGAATCTCCTTCATATCTGGCGGCTCGTGTGACTAAAATAAAGGATTCTATTTAAGATGCCAAGAAATGGGACAAGTGTCGCTACTGCGAAAATCGGCGCCGGCTGAACAGAAGAGTCGCCACCGTGCGTTATTTATCCCAATGGAGGGAAAGGAAACGCTCGAAGTAAACCCACCGCAAAGACGGGAAAGGAATGGTCATCGCAACCAAATCCTGGATTCGGGAGTCGGTTACGCAAGGGGAAGGTATTAGCACCCCTCACGTCCGTCGTACTCGACGGGATCCACGCTTGTTTTCTGGTACGGATTGGTTATTCTATCTATTCTACAGGTCTGAGGTTAAAAGAAAATAAAATGACTCGGCAAAGTATCGCACTTTATGCCTACGTATTCCAGTCTGGAACGAGAAATCAGAGTCAACGTAGTTCGCCTACCTACGGGAAAGGAGGGAAAGGTTGCTCGCTAGGATATCACATCCTATGCCTACGTACTTTCATACAGCATGAAAGATCAGAGCAAACGTAGTTCGGGCCACGTACGACACAAGTCTGTCTTGATTGTTTTTATCCTTCTGAAAAAGGTTTTTTCTGATTACTGGTCCAAGCGGACAAAAATGACGTTTTTGATTGGTTCACATTCTTTTACGGAAGAAGTGTCTTTTATTGTGTTTGAAATGTTTAATGTGTTTTTCTGATTGTTTTGAGAAAGAAGAGACAGAACTCTAAAACCTATGGTTTAAAAAGGGAATCAAAATCTAACCTAATGTTGTCATGCATGGATGAGATCCTAATGTCTGTCATATTTCTCTCTTGCGCAGAGAGAAACAGAGGTCCTAAGGGGATAAACGGAAAAACAACAACATATATACAGTAAAGCAGTAAAATGCATGAATGCAGCAGTACAAGCGAGGCAAGGGAGTCCCACTCAACCTCGAACCTAGAAAACAATGAGTGAAGTGAAGCAGCTTCACCTCAACCTCAAGGGGAAAATCATCAAACAATACAGTCAAGAAACTCAAACAATACATCACCAGCTCTAAACAGCACCAGCGGCTCTAAAACAGCAAAATCTGACAGCACAAGCTCCTTCTTCTATCAGTCTTCAAGGCAATGAACTTCATCCTAAATCTTCAAGGGACTCTTCAAAGCAAGCTCTCCTAGATGAGTAATAGTTCACAAGATGATTTGGGATGTTAAACAGTCAGTTAACCACCAAAGGTGGCATACAGACTGTTAACAAAATACAGACTGTTTCTCTCAAAAGTTCTATCTCATAGATACTGTCACTAATCCTTCCAAAGGAAGGAGGTGAGTATCAAAGAGAGACTTTGAATCATAGAGAAGAATGGAGGCAAAAGAAGCCATCCATATTTGTGAAGAAATTGTCTATTCTAAGGCTCTACCTAGCTCCTAGGTCCTATGATCTTCAATCAATCTTCAAGCAAGCCTAGCATCTTCACCAACTTTGAACTTGATCTTGAACTCTTTGTCTTCATTATGCTTCATCATCATGCTCCTCAAAGCTAAGCCCACACCCCAAGCAAGCCCAATAAGCCCATACAAACAAAATAAACCCCAAAAGGGCACACCCAAACAAGCATACAATTGCAAAATATACTAAAAATATTAATATAGTAGGGAAAATTCTAATATTATTTCTAGGGGATCTACTAAACCTACCCTTAATGCCCATATATGCCCCATAGCCTAACTTGTCCTAAAAAACCCAAAAGAAATTGTTTTAATGCACCTAAGTTGAAGTTTTAACCTAATTCTACACTACCTAGAATTATCTAATCAAAACTATCCTGAAAATCATCACAAAAATATGGAATTAATCCAGGGGGAACCTAAAACATACATCTAACTAACCTAAAATTATTGACCTAAAAATCTAAAGGGAGCTACCTAAACTAAAATCTACAAAATCATACATCAATATAAAATCATTAAAAAGCTATTAAAAGAAGAAAATATGCAAAAAATACTAAAATGAAATAAAATGGCAATTTTATGATTTTATATTTTTCTTGACAGAAAATGGAAAGTGGAGAAAAAAATCCCATAAGAAAATATTATTTTTTCTATTTATTATGCATTTTCAAAGTTTGAGAAAATTTGGAATTAAAAATAAAATGATTTGATCATGGGGGTGCAATCAGTAATAAAATGCAGTTATTATTGTGCGTGGGCCCAAACTGGGGGTGCGTATAGAAATACGCTGGGCCCAATGATTAATTCAGGAAACAATTGAAAAATATAAAAGAAAATGGGAAACTAGCGGTGCGGATAGAAACAATTCTTAGTTCATTTTGGATTTAGGCCTTGCATGGGGGTGGGAATAGAAGTCCAACGCACTAAAGCCCAAGATGGCGTTTAATGAAACGTTGCGTTTCAGCCTGGTTTCAGCTTTCCCTCTCATTTCGAAATTAAATTCCAGCCGTTAGATCTATTTCTCAGGTCAACCAGTCCGCGCGCATCAACGACTATGATATCGTCTTCTTCCTTGAGATGCTAGGGTTTCTACAAAACTCCATTAACACATTCCATGCAACAGATTTACACCAACTCGTTCTCCCTCATTCCTCCATCAATTAACACGATATAAAAACCAAAATTGATCTATTTTCCAAGCTAAACACGACTGTGCCATTGGTTTGCATTGAAACACTCTCCATCATCCAAACCGAATGGGAAACCAAACCAATCTCAAAATGTCATCAACTTTCGACCTCCACCAAACTTAATTCTCTTTATATCAAAATGATCCTTAGGCTACACTAATTAAAATCAGCCAATCATCTTGCATTAACACTCATTATATAGCATGTTCTAGCTCATCCAAGAATTGACCTCCATAGTTGGAACTTCACAAAATGCTCCCAAACTCATCAAGATTGGTCACCTAATTGTCTCTAACATATCTACACTACTAATTAACCCTAGCCATGCCTAGATTGAGGTGTAGAACAGAAATTGCAAACCTAGTTCTTGGATATGGTAGGTGATGAAACTCTTCAATGCAGGCCTTGTAACTCCTCAAGAACACTCCTTGGAGGCTGAATCTTCTTCTGTTTGCAAAAGGAATGGCTGGAATTGCTTGTACTTCAAGATCCAATGTAATTTGCCTTCTTGCAAATTCAATGTGAATGCTTTCAAATCTTCATCAATGGAGTCTCAAGCCAACATGAACACACTCAGAAATGTTTATGGAGAAGATTTGTGAAGAAAAATGGAATGGCAATGAAGAAAAATGTGAAGTTTGAATATGATTTGCAATGGAGCAAAATGGATCTCAATCTCTCTTCTCTACCATAATCAACACCAACCTTGCACCAATGCAAGCTGCACTCATTATACAGAATGGATTGGAATAGTCTAGAACCCCCTAGAATCATCTAGGACCTTCCCATGAGAATTTGATCTTTTCATGCAATGGGATTTTGAATTTTTACTTCTCCTTGTATGACATCTCATGCAATATGCCTCATAATCCTTGTAACCAACTTGATTTTATCCCCACATGATATTTTGGATGAGATACAATGCATATCTTCCTTGTTTATTAAGCTTTTCCTTGTTTTGGTTTGGTACCCCATTATGCAAGTAATCAAATTACAAAGCAACCCTATGATGAAAGCCTCAAATCAAAATTGTGGCTGAACCATTGTTCTTAGAATGTCATTTGGAGTCAAAATGACCTATTACATGACATGGTTTGGACTTGTAACTTGGGATTTATGATTTTCAATCTCACTTGAATTAACTTATGTCTCATTTTTAGGCCATTTTTATCACTTTTTGATATGAGCCTTTTCAACATCTCATGACCTCCCTACTAGCCTTAAAACATCATTCTAAGAAAGTTTTATGTTGAAGATTTTTCCATTTGAAGCTTGGAAGTAGGAGATATGGCCTTATGCTTGAAATGACCTATAACCTCCAAATGACCAAAATGCCCTTGGCTTGTCAAGATCATAAGTAGAGCTCCACAAATCAGATTGAGGCATACCATACCTTTATAGAAAGATAAGATCATGAGGAACAACTTTCATGTTTGCCAGAAATCCAATTGAAAACTTCTTAAGGGGTAAAAGTTGCTGAGAAGTCAAGTAACTTTCACAGACAAAATTTCAGATGCCTCTGAGGACCTGTAACTTGCAAGAACCATAACTTGAGTTCTACTAATCTCCTTGATGCCTTCCACCACTCAAATTAAAGGTCTTGAGATACTATACAAGTTTCATGTTGGCCAGGGATCCATTTGAGACTTGCATTTTGAATTACTTTGCTTGGAAGTTTGACCTAAACCAGGGAATTTTACTCAGAAACCCTAATTTAGAAACTTCTCTTCTTCTTGATTTCTTGTGATTTCTTCTTGGCACAACACCACATCCATATCCACATATCAAATGACGAATCCCACATCCTCCAAATAGGCCTTGATGCCTTTCAATCAAGCATTTGACCTAGGGTTGACCCAAGGTTGACCCAGATGACACCCTAGTTGACTGTCTTCAACTGTAGCTCTTGTAATCATGCCAATGACTTGTCTTACTTTCAAAAGGACCCTCTAGGTCTTCCATGCCCTCAATTCATAACCCATAACTTCTCTGATGATCTTCACATACCCTCAAGATAGTAGAGAAACCCACTGCTTGCCCTTTAAACTTCTCAAAGCTTCAATTTCTTTCTTGGTGATTTGAATAGGCTTGAATCTTGATAAGAGCCTCTTGAATACATTCCTTGAGATGAAAAATAGCACTTGATCCCTTGTTAGATGACTTGTTATGCTATGCTATGCAAATGATTAGACTATGTACATGACTTTTTATGCAAATGACAATGCAATTGAAACATAAACCAAGTGAAGTAGGTTGAGCAAATTTTAGGGTGCAACAGTTGCCCCTATTCAAACGACTTGGACCCGACTGGGTGAAGAGCGAACGACCTTCAAACATTCGAGGTACGAGACGGTTGAATACTAAGAACCCGGAAATTTGCCAACTGCAAAAATAGATTGCGAAATAAATTGCACCACTACTTGGGGGACACTATCTACAAATCTGATTTCAACACCATCTTGTCAATATATGAATAACCTGGACGACTTCACTGGGGGAAGTACTTCTGTCAACAAAACATGACCCTGCCAACGATACAGGAAAATAACTCCGCCATCACTACGGGAAATCACTCCGTCACCACTACGGGAAATAATTCGGGAAAATAACACCGCCATCGCTACGGGTAATAACTCCGCCACCACTGCGGGAAAATAACTCCGTCACCACTACGGGAAAATAACACCGCCACCACTGCGGGGAGATAACACCGCCACCACTGCGGGAAGATAACACCGCCACCACTGCGGGAAAATAACATGAGTCTAGTCTTCCAATTTTTCAGTGCTGACATGGCAGCAAATCTGAGAAGGACTCTACTGGGGATTTTCTGAATCCACACTGCCGGACACCTACTTCTACATAGGCGGCAACTTCCAAAAATTGATTCACGAAATCTTTTGATACTGTCATAACAAGAATCTTGACGAAATACTCCGCTGGAGGGGTAAGAGAAACTTAAACAAGCAACTCTGTGGGGAATAATGCCACAATTGACCTTATCATTACATGTCTCACGCCGAGATCTTGAATGTTTGGCAATTAATTTGGAGCAAGAGCTCCCTCCACCTGCAAGGGAAACAACACTAGAAACAAACAGTTAACCAACCTGGCTTATGTTTCAAAATGCATATGTTTGACAATGGCGTAATGCTCCATTCGACATGGAAATGCTACGCGTTTTTCATTCGGTGGATGCAAATATGACACTATATGCCGATGCAAATGCAGGCTCGAACTGCTGGGATAGCTCTAACAAGCTTGCTTCCTCAATCTTGCCGTCGAGGACAAATATCACCCTGTTGAGGAGTGAACGGGTATCACACGGTATTCCGGCAAAATAAATGCCAGAAAACACTTGCTGAAAAGAGAGAACTCCGCTGGGGACGAAACGACTCTCTTGGGGAAAATCAATTGACTCCGCTGGGGGAGAGTAAATGACCCTACTGGGAAGGGTAGACTGTCTGGGTACAGCTCACAAGTTTGGAAATATTAGTCTTCTGAGGCTAAACCACTCTGCTCGGGATGGGGAATCCTTTTGGGGGACACCACACTGTCTGAATACAGCCTTCGATCTTGGAATCGTCAATTCTGCTGAGGGTAAACAACCTTGCTGGAGAATGTCCCTCAGATAAGCTACGACTAGCTGGGGAATTTGATCCTTCTTTGGTAAGGAACATTGTTATCTCAGAAGCGCGACCTGCATGGGGATTCACTTCACGTAACGATCAAGCCTTTCCGTTACGAGCTTCTGGTTGGTATTGCAACCTTCTGATCATCCACTTTGTATGGTCAAGAACCCTGCAACACCACAAACGAGACAAGACAAGTCTATGCAACCAAATCTATTCAGGTTAGCGTTAGTGACATCATTTTCAGTCAATTCAAAGTTTTAGCAATTATTGGCAAGGGCCAGCGATGTTATACACTTGCTAGTTTTATTAACCATTGGCGTTTGTCATATACAAAACAGTAAAGAACAAGCATCAAATACTGAATAGTACGTTTTTATTGATTGGGCCCCTGAATGGGCATAATTTTGTACACAGGATGTAACTCCTGAAAAGAGGAAACTACGCACAACAAATATACAAGTATGCACAAGAAGCATAAATACAATGACAAATCAAATTTGCACACATGTCAGCAACGTGATGCAGACGAACATCATGAGCTGATCCTCCTATGACTCGCCTGACTCTAGCGCTTTCCCGGTATTCACACTTCTGAAGAGATTGTATCTGATAATCGACCCCTCCGGTATATTCTCCCGCACCAATGCGCACCGCAGTATCAAATTCGGACCGCAGTCATTTGCTTTTCAAATCCCTAACTTTTGTGTGAACCGCCCTTTGCGGGTTTTCAGTTCACCGGGATACCCTTTTTTGCCGAAGCCGCCCAGTGTAGGTTTTCAACTTCGCGGGTGTACATTTTTTCAATTTTATCCCTAATTTTTGCCCGAACCTTTCATTCTGTTTTTGGTTCGCCAGGATGCCCCATTTTTGCCTGGACTCTCTTTTTTCTGTCCAGCGGGTCAATTTCAAGCAAAGTATTTTTTAATTGCGTCCGAATTCACAGGCGACGTAAAATCCTCACCGTCCATGGTGGACAACAACAACGCTCCTCCTGAAAAGACTTTTCTGACAACGTATGGCCCTTCGTAGTTGGGGGTCCACTTGCCCCTGTGATCTGCCTGTGGCGGGAGAATCCTCTTTAGCACAAGGTCGCCCGTCTGAAAGCTCCGAGGGTGTATCTTTTTATCATACGCTTTCTTCATTCGGCTTTGGTACAACCGACCATGTGCTAGAGAAGCTAACCTCTTCTCATCCATTAAGCTCAGCTGGTTCAACCTGTCTTTCACCCATTCTGCCTCGTCCAGTTGGACATCTCGTAATACCCTCAGGGAAGGAATCTCAACTTCCAGTGGTAACACTGCTTCCATTCCATATACCAACGAGAACGGGGTTGCCCCGGTTGATGTGCGTACCGTCGTACGATAACCGTGCAAAGCAAAAGGTAGCATCTCATGCCAGTCCTTATAGGTCACCACCATCTTCTGAACAATCTTCTTTATATTCTTATTGGCCGCTTCAACAACGCCATTCATCTTGGGTCGATAAGGAGAAGAGTTGTGATGCTCGATCTTAAAACTCTGACACAGCTCCTTCATCATTTTGTTATTTAAGTTCGAACCGTTGTCGGTAATTATCCGCTCGGGGATTCCATATCTGCAAATGATATCTCGCTTGATAAACCTGGCTACCACCTGCCTGGTCACATTTGCATAGGATGCCGCTTCCACCCATTTGGTAAAATAATCGATTGCTACCAAAATGAACCGGTGTCCGTTAGATGCCGTCGGCTCAATTTTTCCAATCATGTCGATTCCCCACATTGAGAATGGCCACGGTGATGACATCACGTTCAGAGGACTCGGAGGCACATGGATCTTATCTGCATAGATCTGGCACTTATGACACCTCTTCGCAAACTTGAAACAGTCGGTTTCCATAGTTAGCCAATAATAGCCTGCCCGCAGCAGCTTCCTCGTCATGGCATGCCCACCAGCATGCGTACCAAA
The DNA here is from genome assembly GCA_963859935.3 of Lathyrus sativus. Taxonomy (NCBI): domain Eukaryota; kingdom Viridiplantae; phylum Streptophyta; class Magnoliopsida; order Fabales; family Fabaceae; genus Lathyrus; species Lathyrus sativus. The sequence continues at coordinate 419,776,205 of OZ012738.1, forward strand.
TGTACCCTCATGTATTTCCTCCATGAGCAACTTCGCCTCTTTCTCATCTACACAACGTAGTAGCACCAAGTCGTGATTTCTCTTATATAGGACACCGTCTGGATTCAGATAGAAATTACCCGCCAATCTCCTGAGAGTCTTCTGATCGTGACTGGATGCCCCAGCCGGATATTCTTTGTTTTTCAGGAAATTATGGATATCAAAATACCAGGGTTTATCATCAGATACTTCGTCAATGGCAAATACGAAGGCGGGTCTGTCAAGCCGAGAGATAACAATTCTGGGAGCCTCATTCCAGAAGTTGACTTTATACATGGAAGACAATGTGGCCAGGGCGTCAGCACTCTGATTCTCTACTCGTGGTACATGATGCAACTCAACCTTGTCAAAGAAGGGCAATAATCTCCTTGCGTAATTCATGTATGGTATCAAATTAGGCTGACGTGTCTCCCATTCTCCTTTTATTTGATTCACCACAAGAGCTGAGTCTCCGTATACATCCAGATTTTTGATTCGCAAATCAATGGCTTCTTCAAGCCCCATGATACAGGCTTCGTATTCGGCTTCATTATTGGTAACTAGAAAGGTCAATCGAGCGGTAAATGGGATGTGCGACCCATGTGGAGTAGTGATGATTGCCCTTATTCCGCTGCCGTAGGAGTTTACAGCTCCGTCAAAGATAAACTTCCATTTGGAACCCAATTCTGGTCCTTCGTCTGGCAACGGTTCTTCACAATCTTTCATCTTTAGGTACATGATATCCTCGTCAGGAAAATCAAACCTCATCGATTGGTAGTCCTCAATAGGCTGCTCTGCCAAGTACTCAGATAATACACTCCCCTTTATAGCCTTTTGTGAGACATACTGGATGTCGTATTCGGTCAAAACCATCTGCCAACGGGCAATTCTCCCCGATAATGCCTGCTTTTCGAATACGTATTTGATAGGATCCATCTTCGAGATGAGCATGGCTGTATGATTCAGCATGTATTGCCTCAAACGCTTGGCGGCCCAGGCTAGCGCGCAACAAGTTTTTTCGAGCATTGAGTATCGAGATTCACATTCGGTAAACTTCTTAATCAGGTAGTATATTGCATGCTCTTTTTGTCCTGTCTCATCGTGTTGACCGAGAACACAACCCATACTTCCCTCAAGAACTGTCAAATACATAATCAAGGGTCTCCCTGCCACTGGAGGTATCAAAATAGGAGGCTCCTGCAAATACTGTTTTATTTTATCGAACGCCTTTTGACAATTTTCATTCCATGTTACAGCCTGGTCTTTTTTCAACATCTTGAATAACGGCTCACACGTAGCTGTTAGGTGAGATATGAACCGAGCGATGTAGTTCAGTCTCCCTAAAAACCCGCGCACCTCTTTCTCTGTTTTAGGCGTCGGCATCTCTTGTATTGCTTTTATTTTTGCAGGATCAACCTCTATTCCTTTTTCGCTCACAATAAACCCCAGCAGTTTACCCGATCTTACCCCGAAGGTGCACTTGTTAGGGTTCAGTCTCAGCCTGAACTTCCTAAGCCTTTTGAATAGCTTCAGCAGATTCAACAAAAATGTTCTTCCTCCGTCTGGGATTTGGCAATCATATCATCGACATAAACCTCGATCTCCTTATGCATCATGTCATGAAAAAGAGTCGTCATTGCACGCTGATACGTTGCCCCAACATTCTTTAATCCAAAGGGCATCACTTTGTAACAAAATGTTCCCCAAGGCGTAATGAAGGTAGTCTTCTCCATGTCTTCTGGCGCCATTTTAATCTGATTATAGCCCGAGAAGCCATCCATGAAGGAGAATACGGAGAACTGAGCAGTGTTGTCAACCAGCACATCGATGTGAGGAAGTGGGAAATCATCTTTCAGGCTCGCTTTGTTCAAATCACGGTAATCTACGCACATTCTCACTTTACCGTCTTTCTTTGGCACTGGTACAATATTAGCGACCCATGAGGGGTATTTTGTGACAGCTAGGAAACCAGCATCCCACTGCTTTTGGACCTCCTCCTTAATTTTCACTGCCATATCAGGCCTAGTTCTGCGAAGCTTCTGCTTAACCGGCGGGCATTCTTCTTTTAGCGGCAGGCGGTGCACAACCATATCCATATCCAGCCCAGGCATGTCTTCGTACGACCAAGCGAACACATCACTGTACTCTCTGAGCATTTCAACCAATCTTCGCTTGACGTCGCTCTGCAGCGCGACTCCTATACAGATGTTCCTTTCAACCCCTTCCGACCCCAGGTTAACAGTTTCCATGACCTCCTCATGAGGCAGAATGATTCGTTCTTCTTGCTTTACCAACCAAGACAATTCTTCTGGAACATCACCATCTTCAACAATCTCTTCTTCGGCCTGAAACACCGGGTGCTCAAAGCCGAAATGAGTCATAGGCGGTTCAATGATGTCATCTGAAAATATTATCCTGCAAAAGGAATGGTTAAATGCTTCAAAATGCGTATAAAGCGAATAACCACGTTGCCATTTTATTATAAAACACAAAAACAAGAAAAACAGAGATCGCAATATTTGTACATGAAAAAACGCCTTTTACTTAATGATTAAACAATGCGATGTACATAACAGCACAACCCTAAGCAAAATCACGATGCCCCGGGTAAGACACCGGATTGTTCAACAATTAAAAAAAACAAAGTATTACTGTTTGGTAGTCACAGGAACAGTCTCTTAAATAGACCAATTGCATAATCCTTGTCCTGGCACGCTCGGCTGAATCCAGGCGTCCATGTCGCAGTCACTGTCTCCTTCTTCGGAATCTGAAACAGCGTTGATGGCCTCGTGATACACTCCACTAGCCGTGATTGTTATTGGTCCTTTGAAACGAGGTGCCCCAGCAGCAGGCGTTGATGACGATGGTTGATATCCCAGCCCAAATTTGTCCATCTTCACGGGAATATCCAGAACCTTGCCCCAGCCTTTTGTCTCACCAGTCTTCACTAGAGCTTGAGCCTCCTTGTATGACGAGACGACCACCTCTGACGCTTTACTCGGCCCTGGAACTTTGTCTTTGATGCGCAACCCTTCAAAGGCTTGACAGGGTGTTTCATGAATCTCGCCGTCGACTTCTACGTACTTGAATGATGACAGATGGCTGACCAATATATCTTCTTCTCCACAGACCGTGACCATACTGTCCCCTACCATGTATTTCAGCTTTTGGTGCAAGGTAGATGTGACTGCCCCAGCACCATGGATCCATGGTCGTCCGAGAAGACAGCTGTATGCTGGCTGGATGTCCATAATGTAAAATTCAGTTTCGAAAATCTCCGGCCCCACCTGCAGTGGTAACGTTATAGATCTAAAGACTGACCTTCGTGTACCATCAAATGCCCTGACCACCAAGTCACTAGGCGTACAAATGATTCCCCTGATGTCCAGTTTCATCATTGCTTTCTTTGGCAGCACGTTCAAGGAAGATCCGGTATCTACCAGTACGTGGGACATAACTGAGCCCCTACACTCAACTGAGACATGCAACGCCATGTTATGCTCTCTCCCCCTCGGGGTCAAGTCAAAATCCGTAAACCCCAAGCTATGGCCTGCGTTCACGTGTGCCAATACCCCTTCCAACTGATTCACAGAAACATCTTGGGGAACGAATGACGTATCCAAAATTTTCAACAGTGCATTCCTATGGGCTTCGGAACACAATAACAGTGACAGTATGGATATCTTCGATGGCGTCTGTTGAAGTTGCTCAACAATCTTATAATCACTCTTACGAATAAGGCGCATAAACTCTTCTACATCTTTCAGCAACGTTTCTTTTTCGTTCCTCTGCACAGGGACATCCTCATCCATTTTTCCTTTTCCTTTCGGCAATCGTTCAGCCTCTACCTCAGGCGATATAAAAATTCTCCCACTTCTCGTCATCCCTCCGGTCCCGACGACGTTGTATACAACCTCAACTGGCTGTTTACTAATATCAATTTTCACCCCATCACAGTATGCTTCCAACCCATAAGTCCAGGGTACTGCCTTAGTGCTCTCATAAGGGATTGGTTCTGCCTTGGTGATAGTGATCGGCGGTCGCCTGGCTGGCGCCGTTATAGTTATTGTTTTTCGGGGGATTGTCACGGTAGCTACATCACTTTGCTCGTCAACTACTACCTCTGCAGGTTCCTCAACTGCCGTTCTGTCGAATTGCAACGTGCCTTCATCTATCAAGGTCTGAATACCCTTCTTCAATTCAGCATAACCCCCAGCTTGGGTCCAACACTCTAAACAAAACTCATCGCAGCCCGGATACACACCTCCTTTCAATAATCTGCTCTTTATCTCACACAACGGTGTCTTTAGTTCATCAACATTCATGATCAAGTTCAAACCCTCCTTAGTTAAAATAGCATTTTCCCCATGGTTGGGCATGGGCTGTTGTACTATGTTCGGACCTGCTTGTCCAAAATTGATGGCCTTGCTATCCAACAGATCTTGTACCACATGCTTGAACGCGTGGCAATTCTCTATGTCATGGCCAGGAGCTCCTGTGTGGAATTCGCAGTGCTTGTTCGCATCAAAACCGAACGGAGGAGTGCCCGTTATTGGCGCCATAGTCCTCTTTTCCACCAAGTTCAAACCCAGTAATGTCTGTAGCAATTCTGCGTACGTTGAAGGAGGCGTTTCAAACACCCTCCTTGGTTTGCCCCCCTGAATTCTGCGCTGGGCAGGATGTACCCTTTGTTATGGCTGCTGTTGCTGTGGTGGTATCTGCTGTAGTGGTATTGGTTGTTGATGAAATGGAATTGTGACACTCGCCACCTGTTGCGGATGATTGTACTGATTCCGCCCTCTGCCCCGGCCTCGGCCTCGGCCCCCGAATACTGCACTTGCATCACCTTGACGGCGACCACCAAAAGCTCTTCTATTACTGCCAGCTGAAGTAGATTCCTCAGCTTGGAATCTCCCCATTTTAATATTGCTTTCAATTTTCTCACCCATCACGATTAGGTCCGAGAAACTGCCCTAGGAAGTATGAAACAACTTATCATAAAACACACCAGTAAATGTTCCTATGAACATATCATTCATTTCTTTGTCATCCAAAGGAGGATGAACTCGTGCAGCCATGTCGCGCCACCTCTGCGCATATTCTTTGAAGCTCTCGTCTTTCTTCTGGGACAACCCCTATAATTGGTCCCGGTTGGGTGCCAAGTCGCTATTGTACTTATAATGAGCCACAAACGCTTCAGCCAGCTGCTTCCAAGTTTTTATCTGAGTAGGCTCCAATCCCATGTACCATTCAAGGGAAGGACAAGACAAGCTGTCTTGAAAGAAATGCATCAGCATCCTCTCATCGTTTGAATAAGCCGACATCCTTCTATAGTATGATCGCACATGCACCTTTGGACAGGTATCCCCCTTATATTTGCCGAATGTGGGAGCTTTAAACTTTAGTGGTACCCTCAGGCCAGGCACCAGACCCATTGTGGTCATATCTAAGCCGACATCACTTTGATTCACAACACCTTTCATCTGCTCCTCGAGCATCTTGATTCTCTGAGAGTCATCTATAGGACCTTCAAAACCTCCACCAGAGAAAGCATCTTCTTGCTGATCTTCTATCCAATTACCGTTCCCATTCCCGTATCCATCATACCCGTTGTTACGGCCAAATCTAGTCTGATTCATTACAGGGCCCCGCCCTCTGTTACCATACCCTGGAGCGACTCCAGCAGGTCCAAAAGACATCATTCCGGCACCGATTCCATTACCGAATCCGCCGTAACCCTGATTGGTATTACCAAATCCATCCTGTCCGAAGCCCTGAGCGTTGAAGCCGTACTTCCCAGCATGATCAAACCCCTGGTCGTTATAGACAAATCCGTTGTTACCGAAGCCATTACCTCCAATATTATCACCACCCAGATTGGCATCTCCGAACCCAACGTTGTTGACGACAGTCTCGTTACCGATTCCTGCATTACCGTTCCCGGCGCCTGCGCCGTTGTTCGCATTCACAGCAGGTATGTTCACCACAGGTGGAGCTACCGGTGTAGGAGTACCATCCCCGTCAACACGCACAAAATTATGGTCTTCGTTTCCGTGCCCAGCATTTCTCATCAGCAAAGGCTGCAAGTTTTCCTGGCCTTTCACAATGGTCTCCATTGTCTGCATGAATAGCGCCAGCTTCTCACGCATGTCCTGCATCTCATTCTGCATCTGATCCATAACTCTTTTGCAGTTGGTTCGAGTAGAGTATCGGTGCGGGCGTTGACTTTCAATCCTGAAAAGACCTGTACGGTGCAGGAAATGAGATACAGTTCAATAATCACCTGTAATGCAATATGAATGTATATGCAATGCAATATGTGTCTGTGCATTAGGGAATATCACTCCCCAATTCTAGTGCGAATGTGTCAGTGCGGTGACAGTGACAGCAATACGAAGTTCGGAGCCGAATCATAGAAAACACCTCATACATTGCAGAGAAACCCATCAAGTCAGGAATACAATATCAATGAGCGTACAATAAGAAGGCATGACCTCAACCAACAATCCTGGTGATGGCCAGCACAATGCAAATAAAGCATACACATTAATACATGAAATAGTCAAGTGCGACCATGCGCCTGGTACTCCTCTAATAACCTCTTGGTCTCTGGATGACTTGGTCGGGTAAGCAAACCCTCAACAAGTAGATCTCTTCGCTTGAGAACACGTCGTAAATCACCAGCAGATTCCTCCCGTGCCCCTTCTCCGAAGCGATCCTCTAGCTTCCGTTTCTGAGACACAGCCTCTTTCTTGCACTCGATGGCCTTGTTTAATGAGTTCTGAAGACTATATCTTACCATCACCTCCTCTTCATACTTTTTATTGCTAGCCTTCAACTGATCTTCGAGTTCAGAAATTTGCTGCTTCAATTTGTCTTCCCTCTTTTTGTTGTTGGTTAGCGTAGCATTCCATGTTTTGTTGCAAGAAGAGATTTCCCGGTGGGCGGCATCGAGTGCCTTCTTCTTGGACTCTAACATATCATGAGAGCTTCTGAATTCTTTCCCCAGGCGTTCACACTTCTTTTTCTCTTCGGTCAGTTCAGCACCTAGCCTGTTTACTAACTCAGTCTGCTGTTGGAAAGAACGCACAGCCTTATTCTTCTCACTACGCATCTGAGCCAGTTCCTTTTCTAACTCTTCATTGATCTTTATCAAGTCCTCCTTTTCTTTCACGACCCGCTCATAGACCTCAACAGCTACAGTAGTGGGTTCCTCCACTGGAATGGGAACAGGACGTGAGACTGCTGGAAAAGGCATCTGTACCTGTCTTACCCTCTCCTGGATCCACACCTTGTATGGCATATAGGCTTGACAATCATTCTTGCCTAGCAATGGTTTCCCTCTTCTGCAGATATGATTCCAAGCATGCTGAAGCTTGGCCAACAATTCCCCACTCAAGTCACCGGTGAAATACAGAGATTCCTGTATTTCTTCCTCCTTTGGCGGGATTTTCAGAGCGTAACCGAATTGCCTGATCAATAATGATGGATTGTAATTAATGCATCCTTTCCTCCCAATCAGAGGAACATTAGGATATCCGGTGCAACTATAGATAATCTCAGATCCCAATAAAGCTCTGTCAAACCAACCAACGTCTTCTGAAGAAAGTCCCATCAGACGCTCAGACCAATCCACCGTATCTGCAGACTCAACAAAGATATCCTTCTTGGGCAGATGACTCTCAAACCACATATACAGCAAAGGCACACAACAAGAGACATTCTTGCCTCTCCTATTCTCATTCTTATAATGCAGTGAGTGATAGAAGTCTCCAATCAGGGTGGGCACAGGATTGCCTGAAGCAAAGATATAGAATGCGTCCAAATCAACGAAGTCAGGCATATTAGGGAACATCACAATGCCATAGATACACAAAGCAAGGATAGCATTAAACACAACCCAACAACCACTCTTGGCGTACTCTTGTGCTTTCCCAACTAAGAACTTGAGAGAAAAACCAGAAACTCCATTCCACGAGGTTAACAGCAATTCTGAGGGGTCTAAGTGCAAAGCAAAAGCCAAATCCTCCAGCTTGGGCTCAACCCCTATATGAATGAAGGGCACCTTGTTCTGAATAGTCAACTCCAAGATCTCAGCATATTCCTCCATGGTCGGAGCCAGAATGAAGTCAGGGAAAGTAAAACACCTCAGCGGGGGATCATAGAACTGCATCAGTGCGTACAATCCGTCACACTCATGCATGGATAGTTTATAGACCAGCCTGAGTAGTTTCCCATAACTCTTCCTGAAGCTTCTCTTCACCTCATCATCAACTAGAGATATCAAACCAAGTAGCGAAGAAACATCGGGAGTAGGCAACTTGTACGCGACAGTCTTCCTCAAAATACTCATGATGACAGATGGAAGTCCGGAGCACTAGAATCGGGAAGTATGAAAATGCACCTGCAGCACAGACACACGTTAATGATATGCACATGATGATGCAAACAATGCAATGCAAAAATGCAACACAAGACCAAGTGCCCCGACTGAGAAGCCCAAATCACACCAAGAACAAAGTCTCCAACAGACCCTCTAGTATTCTTCAAACCATGGTCTTAGACAGACCCCATACATAAACTCCAATCAAGTCTCTGCTAGATCCAGTAACATAACTCCAACTTGGTCTCTGACAGACCCCAATAATACCATCCTCAGATATCACACCCCTGAATCTCAATCAAGATAACCGGTATTCTGGAGGTCAAGTTACCTGCATTCCCAACCCCTCTCACAGGTAGGTGTCCTAATAACTGACACAAGGTATGGCATCCTATGCGGTCGTTGGCGTCACAAACTTTCAAGACTGATGATACGATACCCAGAAGGTGTGGCATCATCATGTCCTGAAGAGGCCTTACTTAGCCAACTTCCAAATGATCGGTCCCCGGAGTCGACAATCCAACTAACCAACAACCCCCTCAACCCAAAGGGTTGAAAAAGAAGTCAACCAGAAGAACCTCGTCCGAGCGTGGATTTCATGAGACACTAGTGCCTGCAAAGCAAGCACGCGCCCACTAATTTCCACTCTAATTCTAGGTGCACTCAAGCCCAGGTCCGGCTTATCTCTCAATCATAGAACACCCGTCACAACCCCAATACAGCAATAATCAATAATATAGTGCTGAATGTAAAATACAGAAAAGATAAATCCATACAAAAATCCTCGACGGGAAAACAAGCGCTAGGATTGACTCTCGTAGGGAACCGTTGGAGTCCCCAGCAGAGTCGCCAGCTGTCGCTACTGCGAAAATCGGCGCCGGCTGAACAGAAGAGTCGCCACCGTGCGTTATTTATCCCAATGGAGGGAAAAGAAACGCTCGAAGTAAACCCACCGCAAAGACGGGAAAGGAATGGTCATCGCAACCAAATCCTGGATTCGGGAGTCGGTTACGCAAGGGGAAGGTATTAGCACCCCTCACGTCCGTTGTACTCGACGGGATCCACGCTTGTTTTCTGGTACGGATTGGTTATTCTATCTATTCTACAGGTCTGAGGTTAAAAGAAAAGAAAATGACTCGGCAAAGTATCGCACTTTATGCCTACGTATTCCCGTCTAGAACGAGAAATCAGAGTCAACGTAGTTCGCCTACCTACGGGAAAGGAGGGGAAGGTTGCTCGCTAGGATATCGCATCCTATGCCTACGTACTTTCATACAGCATGAAAGATCAGAGCAAACGTAGTTCGGGCCACGTACGACACAAGTCTGTCTTGATTGTTTTTATCCTTCTGAAAAAGGTTTTTTCTGATTACTGGTCCAAGCGGACAAAAATGACGTTTTTGATTGTTTCACATTCTTTTACGGAAGAAGTGTCTTTTATTGTGTTTGAAATGTTTATTGTGTTTTTCTGATTGTTTTAAGAAAGAAGAGACAGAACTCTAAAACCTATGGTTTAAAAAGGGAATCAAAATCTAACCTAATGTTGTCATGCATGGATGAGATCCTAATGTCTGTCATATTTCTCTCTTGTGCAGAGAGAAACAGAGATCCTAAGGGGATAAACGGAAAAACAACAGCATATATACAGTAAAGCAGTAAAATGCATGAATGCAGCAGTACAAGCGAGGCAAGGGAGTCCCACTCAACCTCGAACCTAGAAAACAATCAGTGAAGTGAAGCATCTTCACCTCAACCTCAAGGGGAAAATCATCAAACAATACAGTCAAGAAACTCAAACAATACATCACCAGCTCTAAACAGCACCAGCGACTCTAAAACAGCAAAATATGACAGCACAAGCTCCTTCTTCTATCAGTCTTCAAGGCAATGAACTTCATCCTAAATCTTCAATGGACTCTTCAAAGCAAGCTCTCCTAGATGAGTAATAGTTCACAAGATGATTTGGGATGTTAAACAGTCAGTTAACCACCAAAGGTGGCATACAGACTGTTAACAAAATACAGACTGTTTCTCTCAAAAGTTCTATCTCATAGATACTGTCACTAATCCTTCCAAAGGAAGTAGGTGAGTATCAAAGAGATACTTTGAATCATAGAGAAGAATGGAGGCAAAAGAAGCCATCCATATTTGTGAAGAAATTGTCTATTCTAAGGCTCTACCTAGCTCCCAGGTCCTATGATCTTCAATCAATCTTCAAGCAAGCCTAGCATCTTCACCAACTTTGAACTTGATCTTCAACTCTTTGTCTTCATTATGCTTCATCATCATGCTCCTCAAAGCTAAGCCCACACCCTAAGCAAGCCCAATAAGCCCATACAAACAAAATAAACCCCAAAAGGGCACACCCAAACAAGCATACAATTGCAAAATATACTAAAAATATTAATATAGTAGGGAAAATTCTAATATTATTTCTAGGGGATCTACTAAACCTACCCTTAATTCCCATATATGCCCCATAGCCTAACTTGTCCTAAAAAACCCAAAAGAAATTGTTTTAATGCACCTAAGTTGAAGTTTTAACCTAATTCTACACTACCTAGAATTATCTAATCAAAACTATCTTGAAAATCATCACAAAAATATGGAATTAATCCAGGGGGAACCTAAAACATACATATAACTAACCTAAAAAGATTGACCTAAAAATATAAAGGGAGCTACCTAAACTAAAATCTACAAAATCATACATCAATATAAAAGCATTAAAAAGCTATTAAAAGAAGAAAATATGCAAAAAATACTAAAATGAAATAAAATGGAAATTTTATGATTTTATATTTTTCTTGACAAAAAATGGAAAGTGGAGAAAAAAATCCCATGAGAAAATATTATTTTTTCTATTTATTATGCATTTTCAAAGTTTGAGAAAATTTGGAGTAAAAAATAAAATGATTTGATCATGGGGGTGCAAGCAGTAATAAAATGCAGTTATTATTGTGCGTGGGCCCAAACTGGGGGGTGCGTATAGAAATACGCTGGGCCCAATGATTAAGTCAGAAAACAATTGAAAAATATAAAAGAAAATGGGAAACTAGCGGTGCGGATAGAAACAATTCTTAGTTCATTTTGGATTTGGGCCTTGCATGGGGGTGGGAATAGAAGTCCAACGCACTAAAGCCCAGGATGGCGTTTAATGAAACGCCGCGTTTCAGCCTGGTTTCAGCTTTCCCTCTCATTTCGAAATTAAATGCCAGCCGTTAGATCTATTTCTCAGGTCAACCAGCCCGCGCGCATCAACGGCTATGATATCGTCTTCTTCCTTGAGATGCTAGGGTTTCTGCAAAACTCCATTAACACATTCCATGCAACAGATTTACACCAACTCGTTCTCCCTCATTCCTCCATCAATTAACACGATATAAAAACCAAAATTGATCTATTTTCCAAGCTGAACATGACTGTGCCATTGGTTTGCATTGAAACACTCTCCATCATCCAAACCGAATGGGAAACCAAACCAATCTCAAAATGTCATCAACTTTCGACCTCCACCAAACTTAATTCTCTTTATATCAAAATGATCCTTAGGCTACACTAATTAAAATCATCCAATCATCTTGCATTAACACTCATTATATAGCATGTTCTAGCTCATCCAAGAATTGACCTCCATAGTTGGAACTTCACAAAATGCTCCCAAACTCATCAAGATTGGTCACCTAATTGTCTCTAACATATCTACACTACTAGTTAACCCTAGCCATGCCTAGATTGAGGTGTAGAACAGAAATTGCAAACCTGGTTCTTGGATATGGTAGGTGATGAAACTCTTCAATGCAGGCCTTGTAACTCCTCAAGAACACTCCTTGGAGGCTGAATCTTCTTCTGTTTGCAAAAGGAATGGCTGGAATTGCTTGTACTTCAAGATCCAATGTAATTTGCCTTCTTGCAAATTCAATGTGAATGCTTTCAAATCTTCATCAATGGAGTCTCAAGCCAACATGAACACACTCAGAAATGTTTATGGAGAAGATTTGTGAAGAAAAATGGAATGGCAATGAAGAAAAATGTGAAGTTTGAATATGATTTGCAATGGAGCAAAATGGATCTCAATCTCTCTTCTCTACCATAATCAACACCAACCTTGCACCAATGCAAGCTGCACTCATTATATAGAATGGATTGGAATAGTCTAGAACCCCCTAGAATCATCTAGGACCTTCCCATGAGAATTTGATCTTTTCATGCAATGGGATTTTGAATTTTCACTTCTCCTTGTATGGTATCTCATGCAATATGCCTCATAATCCTCGTAACCAACTTGATTTTATTCCCACATGATATTTTGGATGAGATACAATGCATATCTTCGTTGTTTATTAAGCTTTTCCTTGTTTTGGTTTGGTACCCCATTATGCAAGTAATCAAATTACAAAGCAACCCTATGATGCAAGCCTCAAATCAAAATTGTGGCTGAACCATTGTTCTTAGAATGTCATTTGAAGTCAAAATGACCTATTACATGACATGGTTTGGACTTGTAACTTGGGATTTATGATTTTCAATCTCACTTGAATTAACTTATGTCTCATTTTTAGGCCATTTTTATCACTTTTTAATATGAGCCTTTTCAACATATCATGACCTCCCTACTAGCCTTAAAACATCATTCTAAGCAAGTTTTATGTTGAAGATTTTTCCATTTGAAGCATGGAAGTAGGAGATATGGCCTTATGCTTGAAATGACCTATAACCTCCAAATGACCATAATGCCCTTGGCTTGTCAAGATCATAAGTAGAGCTCCACAAATCATATTGAGGCATAACATACCTTTCTAGAAAGCTAAGATCATGAGGAACAACTTTAATGTTGGCCAGAAATCCAATTGAAAAGTCCTTAATGGGTAAAAGTTGCTGGGAAGTCAAGTAACTTTCACAGACAAAATTTCAGATGCCTCTGAGGACCTGTAACTTGCAAGAACCATAACTTGAGTTCTACTAATCTCCTTGATGCCTTCCACCACTCAAATTAAAGGTCTTGAGATACTATACAAGTTTCATGTTGGCCAGGGATCCATTTGAGACTTGCATTTTGAATTACTTTGCTTGGAAGTTTGACCTAAACCAGGGAATTTTACTCAGAAACTCTAATTTAGAAACTTCTCTTCTTCTTGATTTCTTGTGATTTCTTCTTGGCACAACGCCACATCCATATCCACATATCAAATGACGAATCCCACATCCTCCAAATAGGCCTTGATGCCTTTCAATCAAGCATTTGACCTAGGGTTGACCCATGGTTGACCCAGATGACACCCTAGTTGACTGTCTTCAACTGTAGCTCTTGTAATCATGCCAATGACTTGTCTTACTTTCAAAAGGACCCTCTAGGTATTCCATGCCCTCAATTCATAACCCATAACTTCTCTGATGATCTTCACATACCCTCAAGATAGTAGAGAAACCCACTGCTTGGCCTTTAAACTTCTCAAAGCTTCAATTTCTTTCTTGGTGATTTGAATAGGCTTGAATCTTGATAAGAGCCTCTTGAATACATTCCTTGAGATGAAAAATAGCACTTGATCCCTTGTAAGATGACTTGTTATGCTATGCTATGCAAATGATTAGACTATGTACATGACTTTTTATGCAAATGACAATGCAATTGAAACATAAACCAAGTGAAGTAGGTTGAGCAAATTTTAGGGTGCAACAACAAGCTGCTTCTGATTATATTAAGAAGAAATCTCGTCAGGTGCAGGAGCACCGAAAAACCTCTATTTAGGCGACCAAGGTCTTGAAAGAGCATTAGGTTGAAGTCACCGGTCTGAGGTGGATGCTCCATGACTCTCTTCAAAAGACAACTTGGTCGTGCTTAAAGTTTGTAAGCTATTTATGGAGCAGGAGAGGAAGTTTCACCCTGATGTGACTAAAGGAGATGGTCCTCGGGCTTGACTTCAAATTCCCTGACTTCTCAGGCTTTTGTGTCATAGATGAAATAACTTTTAACTTATAATGAAATATTTTACCTTGATGTTTCAAGTATAGCCAACTTTAGAGCATTGTGTTGGTCATTGTTATAACATTATCATTGTTTATGAGGTTCTGTAATTTTGGGCTTGCTTTTTGCTCCATGAAGCTTGTATTCACTTTAAAGTTTAGGCCAGACTGTCGATGTTCAACGGTAATAGCGGGATATTTATTTTGGGCTTGAGATTTTTTGCTGCATTTTGCTTTGTAAAAGAAACAACATATTTGACTATACTGAGATGGCAAAAGTACTTATGTAATTTTCTTGCTATTTCTAATTCGTTGCATCAAATGATGCTGGATACCGTTTTTGGTTATTGCATTCGCCCATTGTTTTAGTGGTTTCCATAAAAATGTATTTATATGTATGTCATGTTTGGAAAATTGCTTGCATTCTCTGGGATGAAACCTGTAGTCGACGAAGTCAAAATTATATAATCATATATTGAATTATGCTCTGCTTTATAGAGAATTGTTCCCCGACCAATGGTAGGATCTCTGTTCCAACCTCGAGTCTTGGCTTGGATCGAGGTGGACATCTTTGGGCTCCACCACCTACGCCCTGGGATTGGATAGACCTGAGGGAGGAAGGGGTGCGCCAATGATGCTGAAATGCATTTATTAGATCTCAGATGTGAGGTGTACAATTGAGCCATATCAGAATCACAAAATTGTGTTAAGTATGTATCACATACACAGTTGGACATGGAACATGTTTAAGTCATATCAAAATCACATGGAAGCGTTAATTGTAACACCCCTTTTTAACTATTTAGTCTCCTTGGCGTTATTTTTATGTTGGTGTGTCCTTACGGAGGTGTGTCTGAGTGGCGTTGGTAGATGCCCTTAGACTGTAATAGTTATTTTAAGAACGATTGGAGTTTAATATTAATATGATATAATTAATAATTGGTGATAATTTAATAATTAATAGTAATGTTGTTATTATTATTATTATTATTATTATTATTATTATTATTATTATTATTATTATTATTATTATTATTATTGGAGTAAATATAAAAGAGGAATTTTGGGAGAAAGAGGAAACATGTTAAAACTACTCAGAACCAAAATCAAAGGAAAGAGAGATCGTGACCGAGAGAAGTTGAGAAGAGAAGAAGTAACCACCGAAGAGAATTCACGGTAGTTGCAGAAGAGTCGCCGGAGAGCTAACGGGAACCGGAAGCGTAGAGTTGACCTCAATTCCAAAGGTAAGGATGGGGTTCAATTCTATAACTGTGGGTATGATCGATTTCATGTAGGGGATTGAACCATAGGGTTAATGTTCCCGTAGTAACGTTCCCGTAGTGATGTTACCGTAGTAATGTTCCCGTAGTGATGTTCCCGTAGTGATGTTACCATAGTAACGTTCCTGTAGTGATGTTACCGTAGTAATGTTCCTGTAGTGATGTTCCCGTAGTGATGTTACCGTTGTAATGTTCCCGTAGTAATGTTCCTGTAGTAAATGTTCCCGTGGGTTGGGAAATATTAAGGGTTAATGTTTGTCTATGCCGAATTAGTGTTATGTCATTAGTTCTATGTAGTAATGTTGGGAATCGGTGCCGACACGCGCTGATTTCCCAGTTGTTAAGGAAAGGTTGTTATTATGCTCTTACTTGATCGACTTCAGGTAGGGAATTGAATCATGGGATTAGTTCCCGTAGGTTGAAGAAATATTAAGGGTTAATGTTTACCTGTGCTTGAGAAATACTAAGGGTTAATGCCTGTCTGTGTATGAATGAGTGTGTTATGTCATTAGTTTTGGGGAAAATTGGGAAATGGTGCCGAAACGCGCTATTTTCCCATTTATTAAGGAGGTGTTGTTATTATGTCCCTATTTAATTAAATTAGAAGTTGTAGTTATATTACCCGTATGAACGTATATGAAAATGTGTTGAGTTCTTATTTGTAGTAATGATGTTGCTAGTTGTTCTCTAACATGAAAATACTGTTGAGTTCTCAATTGTAGAGACGATGTTGTTTTAATTGTTTTCTGCTAAAATATGTTGGATTCTTATTCGTAGGAACGACATAGTTACTTATTCTATGACATGAATAGGTTGAAGTGGTGAGTATATGATGTATGGGAAATGTGAAGGTTCTGTTATGGATATTTGGTTGTAGGCTTGATGCCTTGTTGCACGGTTGTTGCACAGTTGTTGTTGTTGTGTTATAGTCCATAATAGTTGCGTCCCATAGCATATCATAATTGTTGGCCTGTATTGGCGGCCCTTACTGGCAAATTGTTGGCCTGTATTGGCGGCCCTTAGTGGAAAATTGTTGGCCTGTATTGGCGACCCTTAGTGGCAAATTGTTGGCCTGTATTGGCGGCCCTTAGTGGAAAATTGTTGGCCTGTATTGGCAGCCATAATGGCAATCTGGTATCACATGCATATGCACAGTTGAGTCACATTGTTGAGTTGCATTGTTGAGTCGCATTGTTGAGTTGCGTTGTTGAGTTGTTTTGATGAGTTGCTGAGATATGATGATAATTGTTGTGATTATGAATAAAGAGTTGTTGTAGTTTATTATTACTAATATTTATGCGAACTGCTGGAATTATAATGCTGTGATAATATTCTGACATGACTTTTATCATGCCTTATGTTATATTGTTGATATCTCACCCTTTACGTTGTATGTTACCTCCGTTGGTGGTAATTTGCAGGTAACTCGGAAGAAAGTGTCGCTTTATGTTTAAGATCGTTGGTCGCTCTGATACGTAGCACTCTGGGGAGGGGGGATGAACGATTAATGTTATTGTTTTAATTGAATTCCTTGTTGCTGAATTTTATTAAGTACTATGGCAAATAGATTGGTTGTTTCTGATAATGCCAAATGTTGCTTGGATGCATAGTTGTTTTAGTGAATTGATGCAAGATAATTACTTGCTGAATTTTAATGGAATTTAATTATTACGAATCGTTGGAAGTGTATTATAACCTATCGTTTTATGATTAAAATGTTAAACAAATTATCGTTGTTTGTTCATCCGAATTTTGTGCTGCGTATGTTAGTAAATGATCTTTTGCAGGTGTATGTGTTTTGGTTAAGTGTAGAATGTGACACCCTGATGCGTCCCAGATTTTGGAGTGTGACGGTCGTCACCACTTCCTGACGGTCGTGACATCCATGACGGTCATCATGAAACTTTATTTGCTGCACTCTGAAACTATTTTCTATTGTTTCTTTTATTTTTCCGCGAGAGTTTAGAGTGGGGTGTTACATTAATTCTGTATCGAATACACATTGGAGCACATAGTGCGTTTAAACTGTATCAGAAATGCAAAAATGCATTAAGTTTGTATTGGATACATAATTGAGCATATGATTTACTTAAATCCGTACTGAAATTTCATAAATGCGTTAAGTTCATATTGGAGACATGTTCGCACACTTTATCTTTATTTTCCTTTATTTCGGGCACATTCTGACATAAAGAAATAAAGAGGGGGGGGGGAATATATATATATATATATATATATATATATATATATATATATATATATATATATATATATATATATATATATATATATATATATATATATATATATATATATATATATATATATATATATATTCACGTTAACAATGAATTGTAGTGGCTATAAATAAATAAATAATTGTTAGGGTGGATAACCTTCAATGGTGACCTCAGTTTAGCTGGATAGTGCCCGGGGTATTTGATCGTTGCTCTTTCTATGGGACTCCGGGCTGAATACACTTCGAGCTTCGAAGCATTTCCATTGGTCGGGCGGTGTCTAAGATGCTTTACCTTTTTTAGAGCTCCGACAAAAGGGAAACACAAGGATGTTGCTAGGTCGGGAGGCGAGTTGTGAGTTGTTGGTCCGATACTCATGGAAGTTACCTTTAGATATCGGCACCATACTAGAAATGTGCCTGAGAGTCTTCTTCTCGCTAGTTTTATGAGTTCTTAGTAAAAACGGAAGATATTATCTTCGACCAACTAGAATGAAAGTGATGGGTGATCAGATTGGCCACGAAGGATATTTGTGTATGCCTCTAAACATCTCTCGACTCTGAAATTTGAGAAGGTCGTGAAAGGTGAAGAAGGAAAACAAATAAGTTGGATGTTGCTTCGCTTTCAATTCGGGGGCCTTAATAGACTGTAAGCTGGCAAATCTAAGATCCGAATCTGAACCACCATAATAAGAATCTAGAATATTTGAGTTTGTTTAATGGAATTTACAATGTGAACGTGATTCTTGTGGAAATCATAGGAGTCAGAAGACAATTCTCACAGACGGATCCACTATTCTATTCAGGAACCAGAGATGTATGTTCCAGTTCCACGAAAGAACTAGAAATGATGAGAATTTAACAACTGTTGATTTGGACATTGGCTCTGATATCTTTTATGGGGGAATAAGGTGGACCTGAATGATTAACACTCCAATGCCCAAGTCAGTTCAAGATTTAAGATGAGAAAAGTGAAATTAGAGATCAGAGATTGTGTACCTTCTCATAATGTGTGAACTATTTTTATATTTTTGGTTGAGTAGATTGGGATTAGAGGGGTTGGGACATGGTTGTTTAGACCTTTTGGTTGGTCCATAACAATTTCTAAGGATGACTTGGAGGAAACTAAAAAGGTCTGAGTCGATAAAGAGAAAAAGCTCACTTTGTTACAGGAGAGTTAAGAGTCTATGAAGAAGAAACCTAAGGACCCAAAAGAAGAGGTGGATACCATTGTTGGCTAGAATGTTGGACATGCATGTGACTCTATACATAAGACATTCTTTTACAAGGATATGAAGATTAAAGTATAACTTCCAAACAAACAACGGACAAAGTTTAGAGTGACTATCCTCCAAATCAAACCGATATTTTCCACAGGCTTATCTCGAACTAAGATGGAGTTTTACACTAGCTATCCTCTAAATCAAGATGGAGTTATGTTGGATATCCTTCGAATAAAACAGGGGTTTTACACAAGATGATCTTTGAATCGAAATGAGATTTTACACTGGCTAATCTCGAACCGATATGAGGTTTTACACGAGCTAAGATTGAACCAACATATCTTTTACACCAAGCTAAGCTCAGGAACCTTTATAGAGATATTTATGGATGACATTCACGAACCAAAAGAAATATTTTCTTCCAGATGAAACCCACAAAACAAACAGAGACTTCCTTAGACAGTTCTCTCAAACTAAACAAAAGCTTTTACTAGTTTAGCTTGCAACAAAAGAACTTCTTATAGAAGATATCTTTACTCAAGAGATAATGCACTATGGGTAAACTGTAATAACACTTTCCTCTAGAACAATGATCCTCACTAAGTATAAAAACACTCTCAAAATACTAAGACAAAAGATGTATGATAAATGATATTTATAGAAAAAGATTATAGTGAGAAAGTTGGATTAATGATCATTTTTTGAGTGATTTGAAATAATACACAAACTCTCTATTTATAGGTCAAATTGGGTTTTAAATTTGGAAACAGTCCATGGGAGAATTAATTTCCATAATCGATTATTGCACCTCAATAATTGATTGTTCAAGTCACAAATGGAAGGTTTTGATATTTAGTTGTTACCAATCATTAAAAGGCTATCTCAATCGCGTTTAGACTAAAAAAAGTGAAAAGGATCAATTAGATCCTTAGGGTAATGAATTATCCAGTTGTAAAAAGCCCTCAAATTGATAATACAATCCCCTAATTAATTAGACAGGCCTTAGAAACATTTTCATACGGTTTTACTAAAATAAGATAGGCTTCTCAAATATTTTTAGAGTGTGTGTGATTTTATCTTAGTATTTTCATAAGTATCCTTGTTCCTTTATGAGACAGTGGTTACCCAGGCGGACATGACCAGACGAGCTTTTACACTTTCTCTCTTTCAAAACTTTGAAGCTTCAAGTCTTTGCATCATTTTTTTTAACTAATTTGTCTCCTCCTCATCATCATTGAACATGCCTGAAGATCCAATACCGATTTTAAGCAAGATGGTGAACTCTTGAAATTATTTTTTCTTTACTTTCTCATTTGTTCTTGGTTATTCTGGAGTAATATTTGTTGATTCTCGAGAATGGTGTCGATAAGAGCATCATTGGAAGAGGTCTGAGGGGTTTCATAATCAAAATACTCTAGATTTTTGTTCTCTGCTTTTTGAGCTTGACATGTATGAGCTCTTCTTCTTGGTTTTGTAGGTAGCTAAATTGGTATTTCATTGTTAATTTTTAACTTCATCAAACTTAAGGTATTTTTTTTCCTATTCTTGTGTATTTATTATCTGTTCTTTCTCCTCTAAATCAAAGCCAACATGCTCCAAGATTATTTCATAATTAGTACATTATATGGTAAACTCATATTTTTCTTTTTTCTCCCCATCACACTTTCGACCACTGCACTAGCCCAATTATTTTCAACACTGTTTACCAAAACCATACCGCAACTACATATGATATGATTAAGTGGCTAGAACTGCTTTTCCTCGAGAAAAAGCATGGTTAAACACATAGTGAATCAGAATAATACCTAGGCACACTATGACAACAATGAAGGTAGTAGTAATTCTAGAGTTTGGATTTGACAGGAATGAGGTAGAAGCAACAAAAAAGTTAAAGTCATTACCTTTTTCATTGCCATTATAGTTGGATTTATGCATGAGAGGTTGTAGACACCTACAAACTCTTCAAGAGATAATCGAATATGATGTTTCTTGAATTCAAAAGCAAGAACCCCATATACACAGTTAGGGTTTGAGTAAAACATTCTTACCAACATAGGAAACCTTTCATTTAGGATGTTGCAGATGAAACTTTTCAACCGTGCATCATAAATAGTTGGAGGAAGGCACAATCTTTGAAAAATCTTTCTTCCAAATTGTGATAATCAAGGAGATCCTTTAATTCAGTGTTTCAGTTGAACTAATCTTCTTAATCTTAAGAAGAAATGAATTCTGATTAGTATGAGGTAGAGCCTCCAAATGTGCGGGATCTTGTGGGTGCCATTGATGATGATGAAGAGAAAGATAAATTTTTTTCTCTAACACTCATGAAAGAAAAAAAGTAAGAAAGCAAGATGATATGAGAAGTGAGGAGAAATATTTCCTTTAGATAGAAAAAATAATCGATTATAAAGGTCTGATAATCGATAGTTAATGCAATCAATTGATAGTTTAAGAAATGGGAGACTTGCTGTGTCCAATGCTATAAGCGATTATCCTTTTAGGGCAAATAGATTCAATTATACAAAGTTTAAATTTAAATGATTCTTGTTCTGTAGTTGAACTATAAATGATGTTGATTGACGATGTTGGACTCCCGAGGTGAGGATGTTGATCTATGATATGGTTGCACGGGGTGGACCTACAAATTTAGCACTTTAACACCCTCGTTAGTTACAAAGTCCAATATGAATAAAGTGAAAGTATGAGATCAAAAAAGTGTACCTTGAATCTCATGTGTGCTAATCATACACGTTAGATAACTTTATCGGGCTTTATATGGTTGGGTTGAACATATGGATTCCTTTGTATTGAGCCTTTGTTGATTGAGAACACTTTTAATTGATTATTCCATTAGGTCTAATAGATTGTTTGCTGCTTTTTCCAGCTTCCTTGTTCTTTTGGGCCTTGGATTTACATTGGACTTTGGCATTTTGATTTTGACACCCCTTTATTTTTTTACACCATCTTCTCCAAAAATCCTAGCAAATTAATCAAGGCTTATCAAAAATTATTTTAATTAAATAAGAAATTAATAAACCACTTATTTAGAGGGTTAATTAGATTTTCCTGATTTTTACACCTCTAAAAACTATACCACCTTAAACATAAAGTAACAGTGAAAAAACTCCCACTTTCGAGGGAACGACAAAAATCACAGTAAATCTTTCTCTGTGAATCGTTTGATAAAAGAGTTGGTTTGAATCATAAGACTGATAAATCCATTACAAACTTACCACCTCAACCTGCAAGGAGGTTAAATGATCACCACAAATTATTATAGATTTTGAGAAATACTCTCAATAAAGAGCACCTTGATATTGTTTGTTGAAATACACCATTAGTGAACATACTTTAATCACAACCATCAGGATCATCAAACGCCACAGGGAGAGATATTCTCTTATATACTCTAGGTATAAATCTCGCTTTTCATAACTTCATTTAATATGAACTAATACTTATTGAAGTTAGAAAACATCCATACAAAAACAAATCACGTTTCCACCTTTGATACCCAAATATTTTTAATTAATAAAGTGACTATTAAATGGGCAAATTGCATAAACTTGTTCCATAAGAAATTTGACTATTGCCTGAATTACAAGAAATATGATGCGATTACAATGCCCTAATATGTAGCAAATAAAAAAAATAAAACAAATGTATCCATTTAAAATATCCAAATTATTGTGTTATTTCATATAAATTGTTAAAGACCATTATGAAAAATAATAGCAAACTTGACACATTCTGTTGCCATGGTTTTACATCTACAAAAGTAGAAATACAGAAGTGGAAATATCATGCAACAAACTAAGAGAGAAAGGGGCATTTTGGAGAAAAAAAGAAAATCTAAATGAAACTCATAAAAGGAGAGAGAAGGTGGGATAAAGGATTGTCTGAGGAAAGTTATATGCATTTCCAACTTTTTTACTAATTCATATAGACCTTTTAAATATATCTTATGGTATATAAAAGTTACCTATTTGATGGTTCACCTTAAAAGTTACCATAATAATAATAATAATAATAATAATAATAATAATAATAATAATAATAATAATAATAATAATAATAATATTAATAATAGTAATAATAATTTATGGGTCATCATGAGAGGGAAGCATTCACATTGAGTTAAACACTTACCTAAAGGTCAAAAACTCTCCCAAACAAGTGAGAGAGACACCACATATTCACCCAAAACCTTAAAATGATAGGCGTATGGGTCCTCTTACTTATAAAGTGCTCAACCTCCAATTTTCTAAGAAATGTGGGACTTAGAAGTTACACTTGTTTCTCAACACAACTCACACTTGTTTTCCAACAGTATATCTCTCTCTCAAGTGTGAGTCCATCCACTATACTCCCCCTCAAGAGAAAGATCTTTCATCCACATGCTTGTACCACCATTGAGAGACGCCCTTATCTCGTCATGGGCACTTTAATGGAATATGTCTCCTGACCACCATGTCAGGAAGACTTTTGACACAAGAAGTTGGTCCCTTACTCAAGCCACCGACTCTGAGGGAGAAACATTCACGCTAGGTCAAACACTCGCCTAAAGGTCAAAGGTTCACCTAAACAAGTGAGAGAAACACCACATATTCACCTAAAACCTTAAGGTGATAGGTGTATGAGTCCTCTTACGTATAAAGTGCTTAACCTCCACCTTTCTAAGCAATGTGAAATTTAGAACTCACACTTATTTCACAACACAACTCACACTTGTTTCCCAACAATAATAATTATTTTAAATGTGCCTTAAAACCTTTGTTGATGAAGAGAAAGAAAACATACTTTGAAGATTGCATACCACAAAAATCGGACGAAAAGTCAAGAAAAAAATTGGTTGGTGAATAGTGTTATCCGCACGGATGAATAGTGACGTCCGTACGTATGAATAGTTTATCCGTATGATGAATAGTGTTTTAGAGTTTTCGGGATTTTTTGATTCGGTCCATGGATCCATGTGATTTTAGGTTTTGTTTTTTGGGTATTTGATATTATAAATATTTATCTCTTATATGTTTGGTGTGTGACACTCTTAGAGTTTTCACCAACAAGGGAGACCAAGGGTTTAAAGGTATAGCATAGGGTTTCAACTATGCACAAAGAAAACCTTGGATTGCACCTTGGGTTTGAGTGATTCAAATATTGAGAGTTGGAGAGGTAGAGAAACACTTGGGTAGAAAATAGGGTTGTTCTTGGGCGCCTTCAGGGTTGTTCTTGGGAACCTGAAGGCGAAGACTATTTTCTTGTGACACATCTATAATCTCTTGTAACAACTTTCTGAGTATAGTGAATTGGAGAGCTGCTCTCTCCCCTAGAGTAGATTGTTTGAACGAACTGGGTAAACAAACCTTCGATTTTTTCTTGCCTTATTCTGTTATATTATCTGTGTACGGATTATTATTGCTGAAGACCATTTATTTTGGTTGCTATTGGTATTTGCCTCACAAATTGATATTGAATTTTGTCGTAATTCACAACAAAATTCACAAGAAGTGGTGCGGTGAGCGTGGAGCAAAGAGATATTATTGACAAGTGAACACCATGGTTAGTAGATGGCAGATCGAGAAATTTTCCGGTAACAACGACTTCGTGTTATAGAAAATTAAGATGCAAGCAATTTTAATTCAAGAGAAGTGTATCGATGCTTTGAAGAGTGAAGCATTGATGCTTGCAGGGCTTACACAGGTACAGAAGACCGAGATGGTGGATAAGGCCAAAAGCGCCATTATCTTGTGCTTCGGGGATAAAGTTATAAGAGAAGTTGCCAGGGGGAAAACTGTGGTTGCTATGTGGGCAAAACTTGAATCATTGTATATGAAAAAGTATTTGGCTCACAGGTTTTATCTGAAACAATAACTCTATTCATTCCAAATGGTGGAGAATAAATCCATACTTGAGCAGCTCATAGAATTTCATAAGATTATCGATGATCTTGAGAATATTGAAGTGAAGATTGATGATGAGGACAAGGCTTTGCTCCTGTTGAGTTCATTACCCAGACCCTTTAAGCACTTTAAGGATGCCCTTCTTTATGATAAGGAAGGTACTACTACTTTGGATGAAGTCCAGACGGTGGTGAAATCTAAAGAATTTTCAAAGTCGGAATATTTGAAGATTGAAGATAGTGGTGAAGGCTTAAATATGTCAAGAGGAGGAGGTGAGCGTAAAGGGATGTCAAAATCAAAGAGGTCTAACAAGTCAAAGGTAAAATGTTTTAATTGTCAGAAAATTGGTCATTTTAAAAGGGATTATCTTGAAATAAAGGTAAATGAAGATTCTATTCAAGCTTTAGTTGCATTGGGTGAGGAAATTTATGAGGATGTCGAAGCACTAGTAGTATCGAGTTTGGAAACTGAAGATAGTTGGGTCATTGACTCAGGTTGCTCTTATCACATGTTTCGAAGAATATAATATTTTGAAACTTTGAAGATGGTGCAAGATGGAGTAGTTTTCCTTGGTAATAATAAGGCATGAAAGGTTCATGGTATTGGTACAATCAGATTTAAAATGTTCAATGATCGTGAACTTCTTGTTCACAATGTGAGGTATGTTCCAGAACTCAAGCAAAATTTGTTATTTATAAGTATGTTTGATGATCTAGACTATTGTACTAGAGTTGAAAATGGAGTGTTGAAGATTTTGCATGATGAATTGATTATTGCTAAAGGGTCTAAAATATGTGGTCTATATATTT
The DNA here is from genome assembly GCA_963859935.3 of Lathyrus sativus. NCBI lineage: Eukaryota > Viridiplantae > Streptophyta > Magnoliopsida > Fabales > Fabaceae > Lathyrus > Lathyrus sativus. The sequence goes on from OZ012738.1 coordinate 419,802,017, forward strand.
TAGAAGGTTCAAATGTTATTATTCATTCATCGTTAACTAGTGGAGGCTTTCATGATAAGGAAGAACTATGGGATTTGAGTTTAAGGCGTTATGAATGCCTTGAAAAAGTTTTAGAGGAGTACAATGAAGTTTGTAGAAATCAAGGGATAAAAATGCTTGTTACTGCTGAGTTGTTATTGAGTTTTTAAGGAAAGAGTTGAGGTTAAAACATCTTACTTGGTTGGTAGAGAATTTCTTCAGAAGAGGAATAGTGAAAACCAAGGGAGAAACCAGAGAGAAACTATAACGGAGAAAACTCAGTTTGAGGTGGAGTTTCCTACTATGGATGCTAGCAGTAGTGAGGGAACGAGTATAGAGGTCTCTGATTATCATTTGACTCATGGTAAGGTAAGGAGGGTTATTGTAGCATCTCAAAGGGACAGTTATGCTAGCCTTGGATATTATGTTTTTAATGTGGCTGAAGGACTGCAAAATAAAAGAAGAAAAACCTTTAGGGAGGCATTTGAAAATAGGTTGAGTCAAGGGTGGTTGAAAAATCATACTTGTAGGCTTGTTAAATTACCTAGGCATAAAAGGGTAATTGGGAACAAGTGGATGCAATTTGCGAGATCAAGATTCAAGGGTTGCTTGAATTTGATCAAAGTTATTGATTAAAGTTTCAACTTGGTAGAGAGCAACAATGTTGTTGATTGTTAAATTGGTAACAACACGGTTTAAAGTCAAGGTGGAGATTGTTGTAAATGTTCCTTAAAACCTTTATTGATGAAGAGAAAGAAAATATATTTTGGAGATTTTATTTACCGCGAAAATCAGACGAAAAGTCGGGAAAAAAATCGACCAGTGAATAGTGCTATCCGTATGGATGAATAGTGATGTTCATATGGATGAATAGTGACACCCATACGTATTGATAGTTTATCCGTATGATGAATAGTGTTTTCGAGTTTTCGGGCTTTTTCGATTCGGTCCATGGATCCATGTGATTTTGGGCTTTGTTTGTTAGGTATTTGCTATTATAAATATTTATCTCTTATATGTTTGGTGCGTGACACTCTTAGAGTTTTCACCAACAAGGGAGACCAAGGGTTTAAAGGTATAGCATAAGGTTTCAACTATGCACAAAGAAAACCTTGGATTGCACCTTGGGTTTGAGTGATTCATATATTGAGAGTTGGAGAGGTAGGGAAACACTTGGGTAGAAAATAGGGTTGTTCTTGGGCGCCTTCAGGGTTGTTCTTGGGAACCTGAAGGCGAAGACTATTTTCTTGTAACACATCTATAATCTCTTGTAACAACTTTCTAAGTATAGTGAATTGGAGAGCTGCTATCTCCCCCAGAGTAGATCGTTTGAACGAACTGGGTAAACAAACCTTCGGTTTTTTCTTGCCTTATTCTGTTATATTATATGTGTACGAATTATTATTGATGAAGACCATTTATTTTGGTTTCTATTGTTCTTTGCCTCACAAATTGATATTGAATTTTGTCGTAATTCACAACAAGATTCAGAACAACAACAACAATAATAATAATAATAATAATCATAATAATAATAATAATAATAATAATAATAATAAAAATAATAGTAATAATAAAAATGGTAATAACAATAGTTATTATATTATTATTATTATTATTAATAAAAATAATAGTAATAATAAAAATGGTAATAACAATAGTTATTATATTATTATTATTATTATTATTATTATTATTATTATTATTATTATTATTATTATTATTATTATGATTAGGTAAAGTTATTAGGTCAAATATGTATAAACCTTAGGTACCAAAGGTGAAACCTTAGAGCTAATAACTTGACATACTCATGTCCCTAAGAATTCATCTTAAGAGTATCCACTATCTTGAGAACATTCAATAGGATATTCCAATAGACCTCCTTTTACAAGGATATGAATTTTAAAGGCTAACTTCCAACCACGAGTGAACAGAGTTTTGAGTGACTATCCTCCAAACCAAACAGAGATTTTTCATAAGCAGATACTGAACCAAGATGAAGTTTTACACTAACTATCCTCTGAATCTAAATGGAGTTTTATGTTGGCTATCCTCTGAACCGAACCTAGGTTTTACACGGGATGACCTTCGAATCAAGATCAAATTTTACACGGGTTGATCTCGAACTGAGATGAGATTTTACATGGGATTTTATCGAACCAACAAAGCTTCTATACTAGGCCACACTCAGGAACTAAGATGAAATTTTACACAGGATAATCTCAAACAGATAGAGCTTTTACACCTGGATGAACTCAAGAACCACTGTGAAGGTTTTGATGGCTAGTCTTCATGAACCAAAGTATAGCTTTTCTTCCAAGAAAAACTCACAAACCAAATGAATACTTCCTAAGAAAATTTCCCAAACCAGATAAGATCTTTTACTAGTTTAGCTCGCAACCAAAAAACTTATCATAGAATATTTACTCAAGAGATAATTCAATATTAATAAATTAAAATAATTCCATCACCCAAAATAATGATCCTCACTAAGCACAAGAACACTCTTAAATTACAAAGGCAAAATATATGTGAGAGAAATGAGAGATCTATATAAAAATATGAGAGAGTGAGAAAATCATATCAAAGATCATTTTTTGAGTGATTTGAAACAATAGAGAAGCTCTTTATTTATAGGCTAAATTATGGTTTAAATTTGGAAACAAATGGATGGTTTTGATATTTAGCTGTTATCAATCATTAAGAGACTACCAAGATAAATTTTAGAATTAATAAAGTGAAAATAATTGATTATTTCCTTAGGACTAATCGATTATCCAATTGTAAAAAACCTCAAATTAATCAAACAATCCCCTAATCAGTTAGCTAGGCTTTAACAACATTTTTAGGTAATTTTACTTAAATAAGGGAGGCTTATCAAATATTTTTAGTGTGCATGTGTGTGTGTTATTTTGCTTTAGTACATCTAAAAGTACCCTTTTGCCTTTACAAGACATTGATCACTCGGATGAACACGACTAGACGAGCTTTCACACTTCCTCTCTTTCATAATTCTTAAGATTCAAGTCTTGGCATAATTATATTCAACTTTATAATCTCATAAGAACCTTAAATTTTATATCTTGGTTAGGCTTGATATTTCTTTAAGTTAATTCCATCATTAGAGAGTTGAGAGGACAGACCACAGACAAACCTTGAAACAAAAGTCTTCATTTGAAAGTTGTTTGAACATAATGCTGACTTCAAAGAGATGACTTAATCTTCAAGAGAATTTTCATGAGGATATGTTGATGAAACATCTTAAGCATCTTTGACATCTTGAGATATCTTAAATAGATAACAACTTCACTAGATATCGTTTGATATCAAGTGTTGTCATCATTAAAAATAAACAACCAAACACGTGGCTGCAACTTTTTTGTCAACAAGCTTCACCACCTTGGATCACCTTGACGATACCTGCAAAAACATAAATTCACATAAAATACCGTCTTAGAGGGGGATATGCCAAGGAGAAAATGACCTTCGTTGATAGTCTATTGACTTTGACTTAATAGGTGTTTGACATAACTCTTGCTCTGATTACATTCCTTAACCTTGTTATTAATCTAAGTCTAGAAGGCATTGGATTTGATAAGTCGATTATAGTAGTAGACTTGGTTAACCCTGATAGTTAACATTTGTATTTCCTTTTTTTTGTGTATGTAGATGTGGACTTATAATCTTGACCCTCTGCTGTGTTCTTGAACAAGTACCATGAGATGTCCCCCCCTTCTATTTTTAAAGAGTTTACATATTTGTCTCCATTTAATTTTTTAAAATTTGAATATACGCTTGCGAGGATGTTCTCAACTAAGGGGTTCGTTGCTCTATCCCTACCGGTTAAAAACTATTGGAAGGGTGGATCACTTGAGAAAATAAATTTCTTCTTGATGGTGGATAACGCTCAGATGGGGTTCTCCTGCTTACCATCATAGTGGCTTTCCACCTTCGTCCTTATTTCATTAGGAAACAAGTATGAACCTTCCTTCCTTGATAAAGTGAGATGTTTAAATGAAAGTAAAGTGAGCTTATTTTATGTATATTTGATTATGATTCTTACAAAGTGTGATTGACTTATAACTGTAAAATAGTTTTTGTTTGGTTGCATTCCACGTTTGGGGTCTTTTGCCCCCTGAAAGGGTTCTAAACTGTAGGCTTCTTTCCCGCACTAGACGTGACCTAGTATGACCCCTCCCAGTTAGGTTCTAGCTTTCCCTTTGGTGAATTTTTGTGACCGATGTACGCTCTTTTTAGGGAGATATATTAGGGAACGAAAATCCTACGTAAGACTTTCTTGTTATACATGGGTGCCATTTTCTGCTTCATTAAAGCCTCACTTAAGAAGAACATATCTCTTTCCTTTTTCAAGAGATGTAATTCTTCTATTCAGTTTTCTTAATTAGACTTTTGAGGAGATTAATGAGAATTTCTTCAGTGTTGCGGTGAGAATCGGATATCAAGCTATTAATTAACTTGAATCAAAAATCATGAAGTTCACCATCGAGCTTTGCTTTATCCAAAGGAAAGGGTAAAGTTCAAAAGAAAACCTTAAGTGTTCTATGTAACAACAAAGCTAAGAGAATCTAAGGTTCAAGGGTCGGTTATACCTAGAGAAGGTGCTAGCATCCTAAGTATCTGCAGTACTCTACAGGAATCTCTTATTCGTATTTGTGTTATGTTATTGTTTACTTGCTAAAGGAAAAGGTGCTAAGGTAAAGACTTATGGTATACACAAAGTATGCTCGCCAAGAAATCACATCTCGTGCCTACGTATCCTAACTAGGATAGAATCAGAGCATTCGTAGTTCACCTAACAAGGGGTGGTTAGTTGTTAGTGAGTTCGCCAATGATAGGGATCCTTGTGCCTACGTACCCTCATTAGGGAATGAGGAAACAGAGCTCCCGTAGTTCACCTAACTATGGGTGAGGAACTCTTGACTATGGTCAAGGTTCCAAGGGGGAAGGCAAGTGTCCATGGCAAGACACCTACATAGAGTATGGAGACTCTAAACCTAAGGCTAGGTTAAAAAAGGGGGGGGGGGGTAAGTGTCTATGGCAAGACACCTGCATAGAGTACGGTGACTCTAATCCTAAGGCTAGGATAAATATGTAAGACTCTCATAAGGTCTCAAGGAAATGGTGGACAAGGCTATCTTAAATATGACATGCCAGTCAACTGGAAATCCTTTCCTTTGGAATCGGATTAAAGGGAAAATGCTAACCTAATATTGTCATGCAAAGACTAAGGATCCTAAATCCATCCTACTTCAATCTTAATCAAAAATTAAGTCGAACTAGGGGATCCTAAGGGAACATGTGAATTCATAATCTAGCAAGTAAGTCAGTACGCAATTCAGGCATAAAAAATTCCATGGCATCAAAACTTAATCACAAAGCTACAACCGTAAGTACATTCCATGGACTAAACAAGATTAAATACCATGAATCAGTCAAAATCGGTGTGAAGTAAATATCAAAACGAATCAAAATTTATTAAGATTTAAATAAAAAAATAACAAATATCCTAACAAAATAAATAACAAAAGTTTTTAAGGAAATAATTAGCAAAAATAATTAAAGAAGATAATTAACAAAAGATTAAATAAAAGTTTAGAGAAATATTTAACAAAAATAATTAATAATATTATAAAAAATTATTAACAAAATTAACAACAAAAACTATTGACAAAATGATTAACAAAGTTATTAACCAAGTAAATAACAAAGATATTAACAAAATAGTTAACAAAATTATAAACAAAACTGTGAGTGGTGTGAAGAGCAATTCAGATGGCCTTAAGAACACCTTGGGCTCAAATCCACCTTATCCTATTTTTAATAAAAATAAAATAATAAAGAAAAAAAGAAATTAAAAATGAGGAAAGAAAGTCTACCAACTCGTGAAAATGAAACCTAAAAGGCCAGCATAATCTAATTCCTCAGATGCGCCCTTTTCGTTTCCTTTTCTCCACTGCGACAATATTATGAACATCCTTCTTTCTCAATTTTCACTCTCCTCGCGTTTTAATCGTTCCTCAATTTCCTCTCACTCACGATTTCTCACGATTCTTTTATTCTCTCCCTCTAGTTCTCCAACGATGGATTTTGGGGGAAGTTTCAGTGGTGTGTTCGTGTAGACGGTTTATCATCGAAAAATAATGATGGCATGGTTGGTGGTTATGTCGTAAGTTGTATGTTGCTTTTTGTTGTTCGGAGATATCTCATGTGACAGTGGAAGGTTTTATGATGGTTACGGAAATGGTTTCACGTGCAGGTCTTTGAAACAAACTCAGATCTTGGGTTTTTATTTAAGTGATGAGGGAATGAGTTAGAAAATGTTGATTTTTGGAAAAAAGTAGATGCGGCAATGCGTCTAAGGTTTTGTTGCGTTGACGTACTAGATACATTAGCTAAAATATCACTAAGAAACGAGTTGTTGAGTTGTTTTATGGCAGAGAGGAACTCAATTTTTGTATGGTTGTTGTAGACGGTCGAAGTTACTATTGATGGTGGCCGGAGGTTCACTTTAAAGGTGGTAGGTGCAGTTGAATGGAGAGGAAGATAGTGGTTTAAAAGGCACCAGTTGTAGTAGTTTTGTTGTTTGGTTAAGATATTGTTGTAGGGAGTATGGTGTAGGGAGTTTTTACGGTGAGAATCGGATATCATGCTATTAATTAACTTGAATCACAAATCATTGAAGTTCACCACCGAACTTTGATTTATCCAAAGGAAAGGGTAAAGATTAAAGAAAAACCTAAGTGCGCTACGTAACAATGAAGCTAAGAGATCTAAGGTTCGGGGGTTGGTTATACTAAGGGAATGTATTATCATCCTAAGTATTTGTAGTACTCTATAGGAGTCACCTGTTAGGTACTTGTGTTATGCTATAGTTTGTTTTCTAATGGTTATCTGCTAAGGTAAAGGTGCTAAAGGTAAAACAACTATGGGTATATACACTAAGTATGCTCGCCAAGACGCTGCATCTCGTGCCTACGTATCCTAGCAAGGATGGAATCATAGCAATCGTAGTTCACCTAAATAGGGCAAAGGAACTCTTGACCATGGTCAAGGTTCCAAGGGAAAAAGTATTCATAACAATGATACTTACATAGAGTTAACAAACTCTCTAAGTCTAAGTTGAAAGACCTAACTGGGGATCTGACTTTTAACAAAAAGTCAAGGGGGAAAGTGATTACACATAACAATGGTACACACTTAGAGTTAACAAACTCTAATCCTAAGTTCCAAGTTATAGGACTCCTAACAAGGTGTGCTAAGTTCTTGACTTAACAAAGCCAAAGGGATATAGGTTCTAACTTAAGGCTAAGTTAAAAGACCTAATGACTCTAACAAGGTCAAAGGAAGGTTAAGAATAAAAAAGCTATCTATGACATTAAGTCAATAGAGAAACTTCCCTTTGGACTAAGGAACACAAGGTAAACCTTTAGGATGAGAGCTAACAAGCTACATCACTTGGGAGAATCTTAACAAGGTTAAGAGGTATCAAAACAAAGGTGATATTCAAGCATATATTCATTCAAGTATGATGAAAACATATCATCATGGTAACAACCAAGATAATGGCAAGTATGTGACAACATTAAGCAAAGATTGATAAAGTTAACAGATGCCAAGGTTACAACCAAGCATTCATCCAAGTAAGTTTAGAATCAAATTAAATGGTTACAACCAAAGGTAAACATAGATGTTACAACATCTAAAAAATCATGAAACAAAGTTCTTACAAGACCAAACATCATAGATGACAATTTTAAGTATAAAAAAATCATGCATAAGTCAAAACATTACTTATCATGGTAAATATTAAAACTCAAAATCAACATGAATAAATCATAACAATGTTTAAAGCATGGATATAAGTCAAAGAAAATAGAGGTGACAACCAAAGAATAAGAGTGAATGTAACAACATTCAAGGTGTAGACTTGACAGAGTCAAAAAGTAGCAAGATAACAACCAAGCATATATCTCAAAGGAGTTTCAAATCATGGTGACAACCAATGATAAAGGTATCCAAACAATAGGTGTTACAACATTTAAATAATCATGGATAACAAGTTTGAAATTTAAAACATGCATTAGGGTTCAAAACAAACATGCATAAGGGTTCACTAACACCAATTAATCATGAATATAAGACAAATATGAACAAGATGAAATAAACATGAATAAATCAAGACATTACTTATCATGGCATCAATCATGGTTTAAAACAAACATGCATAAGTTAAGAAGTTAACTATCATGGTAGGAATCAAAGTAAACATGTATAAATTGTCACAACACTTAACATGGATAGAGATCAAGTTATGGAAAAAGTAACAACTAAGCATGCTTAACAAGGAAGATATGTTCATCACAAGTAGGTAAAAACCAAGAAATAAGTTAGGGTTCCACATGGTCTTTGAGAAAGATAAAAAAAACATCACAAGGATTGATTCATATAAACATGTATAAAAACAAGCAACTTTTTAAGAACACTTAAGGCATGACATGGTCAACATAAAGTACTTGTATATTCAAATCACTTAATCATATAAGAAACACATGTTAAGGGCAAGGTAACAACTAAAGTTTCGAGGAATTTCAAACATGTATTCACATATGAACATAAATTTGAAAAAAGTAATAACAAACAAGTAACAACAAGGATATAGAAGTTCACCACACAAATTAAGGTTCATACAAAATGTATAGGGTTCATACAATTCAAAAATGTGTAAGGAGAGTCAAAGGATCAATCAAGAGATTAAAAATAATCCTAAGAAACCCTAAAAGCGTCACCTACTTTGAACATGAACAAGTACAAAATAAAATAATATTTTTGTAAATTTATCAACATAAATAAAAAATAGACATTTTCATGGGCATAATGCAAAAAGAATGGAAGTAAATTGATAAAAATCAAGAGAGTTGTGAAAGTTTGAAGTTACATTAGAAAACCATAAAAAATAAGTAAAACAAGTAATAAAAATGATGAGAATGCACCCTAGAGGAATTGAAGCCACACCCTTGAAATCACCAATCAAAACTAATACCAGCTGGACCATACACACGTGGTGAATATATGACACTATCATGAGATAATACGTGAAAACAAGTGGTTTTTAGAAGAACAGAAACAAAAAAAAGGTTTAGGGGGGACTCGAACCCCAGAACCTTCGCTTCAAACACACTCAAACCTCCTCCACGGACCAGCGATGCTATGCTCTCATCCATTAATCATATGCTTCTAATTCTTTTTATTTTAATAAACAACCAAAATGGCCACCTCAGTGCCACATCACGCCTAGTCACTTCCACCTCAGATTCCGCTCACTTCTTCTTCCTCATCCTCGCGTCTCTCTCTTTGTGACCTAACCATGTTTCCATGACTAAACTTTCTTCCTTTTCTAACTCCTCCATTTCTCAACCATTAATGTAAAGACCAAACTTAAGGAATTTTTCACAAGGAACACAGATATATCAATTATTAAACCTACAACTCAGTGTATAGTGCACACAACACTCGTCAACAGATCAATATCATAAATAATCAGCATGTTACAACATCCAATGTTCAAACAATACAATGCCAATAATGGTCCAAAACAACTAAGAGCATCATACACTACATATTTGATATTTTAATGACATCAAATGGTGCATGAATATGAAGGTTTCCAAGGTCAGAAAACTTACCTTTTGGAGAAAATCCAAGGTTTCTTCTCAATTATCACAATTGCAAGATATTGATCCTTAGAGCCTCCTTGAGCCTTTTAGAACTTTTTAGAATGGTCGGATGGCCTGGAACAATCCTGAGGAACAGAACACGATGCCTCTTGCTACAATGGAGGTTGAAAATGGTATGCTGTATTTCAGATGTTTCAGAATTGTTTCCTTGGTTTGGGTGAGTTCTAATGAGTGTGTAGGGGTAGTTTATAAAGTTTGTTTTGAGAATGCACGATCAGAATAAATATTTGAAGTGATCTTGCAAGTTTGGGTGGTTTTTGCAAGAACAAGTGGTTATGAGGATGCAAGGTGGTTTGAGAAGTTTTCTTATTGTATTCTATGATGTTTTGGAGTGAGGATTGATGTCCTATATATAGAGAGAGTGCAAGGTTTGAGGTGTGGTAAGAACCTGAGTTTTTGCCAACTAAATCACTTGGAAACCAACTTGTTTGTAATCATGGTTTTCTCTTGTTCCAAGTGTCAAGTACAAGAGTAGCTGTGTTTAGAGCATGCTTCTGAAGATTATTTGTACTATTGAGTGAAAATAGGAGCAAGGAGAATGGCTCAAGGCAGTTTTCGAGGGAGGCCATGCTTTATTTAAATGGAAGTGGAACCTTTATGCCAAAATGGCTTAATTCAATGGACAAAGCTTAGAGTTAGTGTGTAATGCTTCCCTAATCATATACCATTCTAATTATAGTGATATTTGCAATCAATAAGCTCTGCAAAGCAAGATTGTCTCGTAGCCAAATAGTTTTGCATCAAGTTCACCATGTTGGATACTTGAAAATCAAGTTTGGAGCCCTAACTTCATCTCTTCGAAACTCATAGCTCAAGAATGGGATTGAGGAGTTATTGTACTATTTGAAAAGCCCCAAACATGCTATAAAACTTTCATGGTTGATAAAATTCTTGAATCTAAAGGGATCATGATGAAAATTGGCCTCAAAGATAATTGCCTTTTGAAGAACCAAATCTGCCTTGAAAATATTCTAAGTGTCCAAAGATTTTTTCAAACTTTGAAGCTCTATAACTCAAAACCTAAACATCTTTTGCTCACAGGTCAGTAGGACACTTTTTTAGTACATGATGAGATCTACAAATTAATCTTTGGAACTTAAAAAATGGATCTGTGGATAGAAATTATGATCTCTCAAATTTAGTGTCAAAACTAAGGTTTTTTCACATACTTTGAAAAATTCAAGTTATCCAAGCTTACTTCTTTTGCAAGAAATCATGATCAAACTTATTTATTAAACATGTCTTGATGAAATTTAGCTTAAATGCTTCAATTTGGGCCAAAAACCATAAAAGTCCAAGAGTTGACTTTGTCAGATGAAATTTGTATCAAATGAATTCAATTGTGTGATCTTCAATGAATTTGCATATTTGGACTTTTCAATCATCATAGATAGTATCCAAGGATGTATATGAACATGTTTAATCATGTCCCAAGGCTTGGGATCATGCTTGGATTAAAAGCCAAAGGCACAGTTGACTTTTCCTAATAAAACCCTAATTTGAAGCCAGATGAAATTAGGCTTCAACGATCTTGCAATGAGACCAATTTACCCTTGATTATTGTTGAATATAAGCCTGTTGAGTGTATGGAACTTTTATTTGGTGATTATAAATCCAAAACATTGACTGATCAAGCAATAATCCTCTTGATTCCAAAGGAGCAAAACCCTAATTTAGATGAACTTCAGCAACAACAAACTTGAAACAAAGTTAGGGTTAGAAAATATGTTTGATGCTCCTAGAATGATGATGGAATCTAGGGGTAAAAATTTGGGGTATGACAGTTTCCCCTAATTAAATAGCTTTATCAGATGGCATGAGATATGACAATCTCCATAAAATTAGGGTGAAAGATATTTAAATATAGCAAACCGAAAATTTTGTCCTTAGATGCAATGGTATGCTAAGGATGACAAAACTATGCAAGTGTTGACATACTATGAACTCTATAAATATGCTTTATGATGCAAAATGAAAAATGCAAACAACAGAACAAACAAGAATAAATCCAACACAACGAGTAACTACTCACTGGAAAAGCTAAACATCGGGGAAATCTAGAGTGATCAGGCACAGGTTCAAACATGACCAGTATGTTACTCTAGAGAAAAGAATTTCCCAATAGAGGTAGAAACACCAAAACAAACTCCACTGAGGAAAACCAGAAAGGAACATGATCTCCAATGGGGATCAGGTTAAACAAAGAACTGACTCTAACAAGATAAAAAATAGGATGAAACAAGACTCCACAGGGGACAAAATTAAAGGAAGAATTTCCTCCAGCGAAGAGTTCAAATGGGATCTTTAGAAAATGACCGGAGGAGAAAAAAAACAAACTAACTGGACTTACCTGGGATATTGGTAACAACCAAACATCCTAAGATTTCAACAGGAATATTGGTAACAACCAATCATCCTAAAATTACGGGGTTAGGTGAACATTTCCAATAACCATTGGACTTTAAATAAATGCTAGTAACGACTAAACTTTAAAAGGTGGATTGGTAACAACCAAGTATCCCACTACCAATAATCATTGGGTTTAAGCAATGCCAGTAACCACTGGGCTTTCAGACGAATGCCGGTCACTACTGAACTTTTATGGGGATTGGTGACGTCCAAAACGACAATACCAATTGTCGCAATTGCGAAAAACACCCGACAGAAAAACAGAAGAGTCGCCACCGAACGTTATTTATCCCAAAGAGAGGGAAAGGAAATGGTCAAAGAAAACCTGAAGAACAGGAAAAGACAAGTTCGTCACAACCAAATCTTGGGTTCGGGAGTCGGTTACGCAAGTGGAAGGTATTAGCACCCCTCACGTCCGTTATACTCAACTGGATCCACGCTTGTTGTCTAATCAAAGGGTGTGTTTATCTATAAACTACTGCTAAACGAAAACGAGAAAAAAAGAAAAAGAAAGAGACTCGATAGGACATCGCCGCCCTATGCCTATGTATTCCCTCGTGCAATGGGAAAGTCAGAGTCAACATAGTTTGGAAAACTACGGGTGATGGGGGGAAGGTTGCTCGTCAAAACATCACTGTCTTGTGCCTACGTATCCTCATATGGTATGAGAAATCAAAGAAAACATAGTTTTGGTGATGAAACCAAAGGTAGGTTAAGTGTTTTTTATGAGCGACATTAAGTTTCCATTCCAGCAGTTAGGGTCGATGCCTTTTTGCGATAGAACGGAAAAGTAACACACTCTTTTCTGAAAATGAGTTTGAAACACAAATCCCGAAGGATAAAAGGTTTGAGTTTTGTTTTTGAGTTTTAGTGAAGTGAATTAGTTTGCTTTGTGACTCACGTTGCACTAAAGACTATGACATAAGAGCAAATGCGTCACATATCACCCAAAGGGCATACACTAAACACTCTAGACAAGTTAGGAGAAACCCCCCACTCATCATTTCCCACGTACTTAAGTCTCGTAGCGTACAATGTTCATCGTATTTATTAGATGAGTTAGAATGTGTTTTGAGATGAGAAGAGAGACGCACGAGAGGTCTAAGGGAAACTCAGCCCTAACGTTGTCATGCAAAGTGGTCCTAAAGTCGAGATGCGAAAGGAGATCCTATCCTAATGTTAGCATGCAAAAGATGGACCTAAGGTTGAGGTTAAAAGGGACTAACATATTTGTTATCATGCATGGATTAAACTCCTAATGTCTATCTTACTCCAAATTTAATCGAAAATTAAATTGGAATAAGAATCCTAAGGGAACATGCAAAGGAAAAAGCAAAAAACAAGAAAACAAGGCAAAAACAGCAGCTACAACAACGCTTCCTGCATAAGACATCAATAAAATCCAGCACACAAGCAAGACAACATATAACAACACATGTTTCAACACAAAAACAAGTGTGAAAAGCCAGGCAACAAGCAAGTAAAGCAAATACAACATGCAAGTTCAAAGCATGGACAACTGTGGAAAGTAGGGCAACAAGCATGTTTGAATGCAATTAATCAAATGCAAACAACAATCATGGATAGATATCACATAAGTATGAACATTCTTTGACAATCAATCATAAATGATCAACAACATTGCATCACCAATAAGTGACAAGATCAAGTATGCATTTCCAATGAACGATCAGATGATCAAACAAACACGCAACAAAGCAGAATCGGAAACAAATGCAATCATGCATCATAATATTCAGCAACATAATCATCAATGATCATCAATTGACATGCTACAAACAAACAAGTGAAATGATCATTCATCAAACAAATCACATGAACATGTTAAACATTCAAAATGGAAACCAAAAGTTGCGCGTCGAAGAATCGAGATCAAACATTCAAGAACGATGAAATATGTCCAAAACAATTCACATAAATGCATCATATCAATCCATGAAGTTTACATGTGAAAAGGAACTCAAACAAGCAAAAAATGCAAATAAATAGGCAATCTGCCCAGAGTAACGGGTTACCATATATAAGGTAACCAGTTACTTGATGAAAAAAGGCCCAGAAACATGAAATTTGTGAAGGTAACCGGTTACCCTATATAAGGTAACAAGTTATCACTGAGCAGAAACCAGAAAATCAACTTTTAAAATCACTTTTCAGCATCTAATAACTTGTCCAATCATCCATATGAACATGATATCAATCAAGCACAAAATTATCATCAAGAATCAGTGATCAAGCATCACATAAACACAATCAAACATTGAAATCACAAATCACAAAGACCCAATTCAACAAAATGGATCAAAAAGCATCAAAAGCCATAGATCTACATTGTGATTATTCAAATAAGCTCAAAATATAATTAGATCTAGAATTCACCAACCTTCAAAGTTGAGATTTGCTTTGGTATATGTTGATTTACTTGAAACTAACATATCCAAGCTAGAAACCCAGATATTCTTCAAGATCCAAGATTTTCCTTGTGGTAGAAATGAAGAACAAGCAAAATCAAGCAAAATAATCCATAAAAGCACTTCCAATCTAGCTTCCAAATTCAGATCCAAATCCAAATGAAAATTGAATGGTGAATTAAAGATAATGGAGATGAATGATGGAGGTTTAGCTCTAGAATTATATGATTCCAATGAAGAATCAAAGAACTCAAGTGAAAGAGCTTTAGTGGAGGTTTTAGGAGTGAAAGAATGGAGAGAAAATGAGAGCAAATTCGCAAGAGTGAGAGTGAAATCTGAAAATGAAGGTTATCCCCTTTGGTTTGGAGCAAATTCACTTAAATAAGCTCTAGGTTTGGAATCAAAATATGGTTTGGAATGTGGATTAGCATTTGGAATGGAAATTAGGAGAGGAATTAGGAATGAAGTGTTTGAAATTTGGAGGGAAATGGTGAAAATTGAAACAATTCTAGATCATTCCAGATATGATCAAGTGAAATCAATGGTTGAGAATGATGGGAAATTGCACATGCTGAAAATTCAAATTCTTTGGCCAATTTCGTTTGAAGTAACCGGTTACCCTATATGCAGTAACCGGTTACCATATTCAAAAATTCCCATATTGGCGCCTGTTGCACCCCAAAATTTGACCAACATTTATTTACCCATCAAGAGTTGTATGAGATTTGAAGCTATCCAAGAGGGTAATTCAAGTGTTCAAGGATTGATATCTTTGTCAGAGAACTCAAGAGATCCTCAGAGAGATTGGTTGAAACCAAGGTTGTGTGCCTCATAACTTGAGAGTTGTGGGAGCTCCTCAGATGATTCTGAGACTATGAGGATGAACTTGAAGCTTTGAGAAAGCTTATGAGATGACTTGACAGCAATCATGAAGCCTAGAGAGGTCATTGTACAAGAATTCAGAAGATTCAGCCATGAGTGGTGGAATTAGGGTTTGACTGGGTCAACCCTAGGTCAACTGATGACTTGGAGAGGGTTGAGACCTAATCCAAGGGCCATGTGATCAAGGAATGATGAACTGAGATGCTATAAGGATGATTCCTAGACCAACTCATCATGATTGAGGAGTTTGAGAAGTTTTAAGCTAGGGTTTCTAAGGATTGACAGTATAAAATCCCCTAGTTTGATCCCTATCTCCAAGGCAGTTTTAGCTCAAGATGTGATTGTCATATCATCTTCCCCACAACATGAATGTTGTAGAGCTTGTTCTTAGCTTTAATTTGAGTGCTAGAAGTCCTTGATAGGATTTGTAGAGCTCAAGTTATGACTTTGACAAATTACAGGTCATCTGAGGTATGTGAATCTGGGTCCTTGAAAGTCACTCAACTTGCATCCAACTTTTGCCCTAGTAGGATGATTCCTATGAACTCTTGGTCAACATGAATGTTGTAGAGAATCTTCTTATATTTCTAGAGAGTACTATAAGTCCTTGATAGGATTTGTATAACTCAACTTATGGCTTTGACAAGTCAAGGGCATTTTGGTCATTTGGAGATTATAGGTCATTTCAAGCATAAGGCCATATCTCTTATTTCCAAGCTTCAAATTGAAAAATATTCAACATCAAACATGTTTAGAATGATGTTTTAAGGCTAGTAGGGAGGTCATGAGATGTTGAAAAGGATCATACCAAAAAGTGATGAAAATGGCCTAAAATGGAGGCATAAGTTAATTAAGGTGAAATTGAAAATTGGAAATCACAAGCTATAAATCCAAACCATGTCATGTAATAGCTCATTTTGACTCCAAATGACATTATAAGAACAATGGTTCATCCACAATTTTGATTTGAGGCTTGGATCATAGGGCTGCTTTGGAATTGGCTTACTTGCATATTAAGGTACCAAAGCAAAACTCAAAAGAACTCAATAAGCACATTGGTTATGCATTGTAACACATCCTAAATCTCATGTGGGGAGAAATTCAAGTCAGTTACCAAGGATACAAGGATCATGGCATGAGATAACATGTAAGGAGAATTGGAGTCAAAATGTCATGACATGAAAAGTTCAATTTCTCATTGGATGATCCTAGATGGTTCTAGATGATTCTAAACCACTCTATAAGATGATTGTAACTTGCTCAGATGCAAGGTTGGTGAGAGTTGGTGCAGAGAAGAGAGAGTGAAATCAAGAATCTTCCATTGCAAGTCAAGTTCAATTTCTTCATTCTTCTTCATTTCCATTCATTCTTTCCACACAAACACATTCTATACATCATAGTGAAGCTGTGCAGATTGAATTGAGATCAAATCCATGGAGAATTGAGGAGTTGGTGATTGAAATTTCAAGGTGGCAATTCAAAATCGGTTTCCAAGAATCAAGCTATTTCAATCATTCTTTTTGCATACAGAAGCTAGAAGATTGCTCAGTGAAGGAATTGGGAAAGATTGAAGGCCTGAATTGAAGGATTTCTCCATCTGTTCACTTGATTTTACCAGGTTTGCAACTTTCTTCGTGCACCTTAATTTATGCATAATTAGGTTAGTTTGATAGGTTAGAATGGTTAGAAATCATTAGGAGATCATTTCTGGAGAGTTTGAAGAGAATTGGTGATGGTTTCATTGTTGACAAGATTTCTGTTTGGACCAAGAACTCCTTGAATATTGAGTGATAATCTTAATTCTTTAGTGGAGGTTGATCAGTGATAGGAGGTGAACATTTTAATGTAAGCAATTTCAAGAATGGTGAGTTTTGATTTCTGAGCATAATTTGAGGTTTGATTCGTGTTTGGAGTTTGAGTGAGATTCAATGGAATTTGAGATTGTAATCGTGTTCAGCATGAAAAATTGAGCGTGTTAGGGTTTTACATTTTAAGAATTGATGAAGTTTTGAGGGAGTTCGAGTTGAGGAAGAGGAAGCTTCGTGTGCTGCATTTCCATGGAGGTCCCTTAGAACCCTAGCTCAAGGAAGAAGATGACTTCCCAACCGTGAGATGCAAGCAAGACTTTTGACTTTGGCCAGATCCAACGGCTCGTGTTCAATTTCAGTTTGAGAGGGAACTCAGAACAAGTGAAACGCACCGTTTCATTAAACGGTGGTTCTTGGGCTTTAGTGAAGTTTGCTATCCCCACCCCCAATTGAGGCCCATTGCGAATTCTAACTGAAAACCATTACTCTTTGCACCGCTGATTTCTCATTTTCTTTATGTTTTTTAATTGTTTTTCTGATTTAAATATTGGGCTTGGCGCTTTACTTCTTGAACCCCCCATTCTAGGCCCAAGCGTGAAATGAACTATGTTTTGTTACTTCCTGCACCCCAGCTCTTCTATTTCATTTTATTTTTTATCATTTTATTTCAATCTTTGAAAATTCATATTAATTTGAAAATTAAGGATTTTTTAATGGGAGTTTTTTCTCCTATTTCATATTTTTGTCAAGAAAAATATAAAATAAAAATATTTTCCTTTCATGCATTTTTAGTATTTTTTTGTGTATTTTCTACTTTTATTGCATTTTTATTTCTTTTATGTTGATCCATGAATTTGTAGAATTTTGTTTAGGTAGCTCCCTTATCATTTTTAGGCTATTATTTTTAGGATAGTTAGATATAAGATTTAGATTCCCCCTGGATTTATTCCATAATTTTGTGATGAATTTTAGATTAGTTTTGATTAGATGACATTAGGTTGTGTAGAATTAAGTCAAACCTTAACATAGGTCCACAATAACCTTAGATTTTGGGTTTTTAGGTCAAGTTAGACTATGGGGCATATAGGGCATTAAGGGTAGGTATGTAGGATCCCTTAGAAATTATATTAGGATTTAATATAGTAGTATACTATTTTTAGATAATTTTTGTAGTGGATGATTGTTTGTGTTGCCCTTGTGGGCTTGTATTGTTGTTTGCTTTGCTTTGTGGGCTTGGAGAGCTTGGTATTGTTCTGAGGAGCATTGAGGAGCATAGTAGAAGACTTGAAGATGGATTGAGGAGCTTTAGAGCTTGATCTTGTTTGTTTTGTTATTGTTTTAGGGTTAGGGATTAGGAAGAGTTTAGACTTAGATAACTTCTTTCTTAAACATGGATGGTATCTTCCACCTCCATTCCTCCCTATGATTCAAAGTCCTTCCATGGTATGCACCTCTCTCCTTTGGAGGGATAAGTGAGGTACCTAGGAAGTAGAACTTTTGAGGGAACCATTCCTTTGATGTTGAACCCTTATAGATCACCTTTGGTGGTCAATAAGCAGTTCAATATCCCCCAGCTTATCCAGTAAGTAATTTCATCTGGTTTGATTATCTTGAGAGACATTGAGCTTGAGCTTGAAGATGAAGCCTTCAATGAGGAGTATTGAAGAGGATGAATCCTTGAGTATTTCCATTCCAGCTGAAGCTCGAAGAGCAACAAGAGCAAGTTGATACTTGAAGATCCCTGAAGATTAGGTGAAGCCTGAAGGTGGAGCTGATCAAGGAGCTGAAGTTTAAGGGAGAAGATAAGTTGAAACTTATGTTGAAGGGTTGAAACCTGGGAAAGCAAATTGATGTTTGTCAAGAGTGATTGAAGTCTGAAGACTGGCTTATTCTGGAAAGCTGAAGCTTGAAGTTGAGAGAGAAGTTGGTCTGCTTTCTTCTGTTTTCTTTTCTGTATTGCTGTGTTTTGTTTGACTTGCTTGATGCATTAGAATAAGTTCATATCTAGAATAAGTAGAATCTAGGAGCATGATTGCACTAGAGGTTGAGTTGCTCCCTCTGCTTGTATTGTTACTGTGTGGCTTTGCTTGCGGGTATTCGGTAGAGCCCAGCTCCCTTGCCTATGTGGTTTGTTTGGCTGATGGCATTTTATTTCATTTTATCTGTATGATTGCAGTTTACTGTTATTGCTTGATAGCATGTTGTTTTATATTTCAGTATGATTACTGTTATCCATTCTGGCTTGAGGTTGAGATGAGCTTGTGGAGGCTGAAGCCCCACACACATTTCCTCCCTCACTTGCATTGCATGCATTTTACTGTTAAGCTAATGCTTTGTCTGTTTTGGTGTATCATTGACATGATCCCTTAGGACTCTCATTTCCTTTGATAAGGATTTGATGATAGAACTTTAGGTTGAAACCTATGCATGACAACTTCTAGGAGTTCCCTGTTCAAACCTCAACCATAGGATGAATCCATGGCATGACAACAGTAGGACTTGATAGTCTCCCTCCTAGTTGGGCCTGTTCTCTTCTTATCTCAAAACAGTTTAAGATACAGTAATCATGAATGATTCCTTTCGTACGTTACGAGCCTTAAGCTATCTGAGAAAGGATTGTGGGAGAGTTTCTTTTCCACAGTCTGGATGTTTAGTATGGTACCCTTTGCGTGACATGCGACGCATTCACTCTCAAGTCATAGTCTCTAGTGCGGTTGAAATCGCAAACACAATAAAAGACACTTCTTTCGTAAAAGACAGGAAATAAACCGTAGTTTCCCGAACTACGTGAGCTCTGATCTCTCATACCTGTTGAGAGTACGTAGGCACAAGATGGCGATGTCTTGGCGAGCTACCTTCCCCCGTAACCCTTCGTAGGCCGAACTATGTTGACTCTGATTTCTCATTCTCTGATGAGAATACGTAGGCATAAAGCGCGATGCTTTGCCGAGTCATTTTCTTTTCTTTTTAAGCCAGCCTTGATAGGTAGATAGAATAAAACCAACCCGTCTAAGTAAACACAACAAGCGAGGATCCCGTCGAGTACGACGGACATGAGGGGTGCTAATACCTTCCCCTTGCGTAACCGACTCCCGAATCCAGACAATGGTTGCGACGACCTTGTCTTACCCTTTTTCGTCAGGTTTTTCCGATCGTTTCCTTTCCCGCTCTGAGGGATAAATAACGAAAGATGGCGACTCTTTTGTCATGCCGGCACCTTATTTTCGCGGAAGCGACAGCTGGCGACTCTGCCGGGGACTCCAACGGTTCCCTGCGAGAGTCAATCCTAACGCTTGTATGTTTACTTGTTGGGTTGCGTTTATTTATCGCATTTTACTTCTCGCACTTTATTTCCCGCATTTTATTTTCAGTATGATATGATTATCTCTGCTGTTGTGGGATGGGAGTTCTGATGAGTGAGAAGCCAGACCCAGGCTTGAGTGCACTATAGACTTAGAGTGGAAATTAGTGGGCGCGTGCTTGCTTTGCAGGCACTAGTGTCTCATGAAATCCACGCTCAAACGAGGTTCATCCGGTTGGCTTCTCTTTCAACCCTTTGGGTTGAGACGGTTGCTGGTTTGGTGGATTGTCGACTCTGGGGACCGATCATTTGTGATTCAGCCGAGTGAGGCCGCTTCATGAGCTGGTGATGCCACACCTTCTGGGTATCGTATCACCCCTCTTGAATGTCTGTGACGCTGATGAATGCATAGGATGCCGAACTTGAGTCAGTTTAGGTCCATACCTGTGAGCAGGGTTGGGTTTATTGTAGGAAACCGTGACCTTCAGACTACCTGGTTTTTCTTGACAGTGAATCAGTTTTGTCGGTACCAGAGTTTCTCAGTTGCAGATTTGTCTGTTCTTGATAGAGCAGGTTTTGATCAGAGGATCTTATCATCAGGTGTATGTCTGTTCTTGATAGAGCAGGTTTTGATCAAAGGATCTTATCATCAGATGTGTGGCTGTTCTTGATAGAGCAGAGTATTGTCATCAGTTGTTTGTTCTTGATAGAGCAGATTTTTTTGGGATCTGAAGATCTCATCAGTAGATGTTGTTTGTTCTTGATAGAGCAGATTTTTGGGGTCTGAAGATCTCATCAGCAGATGTTGTTTGTTCTTGATAGAGCAGATTTTTGAGTGGGGTCTGAAGATCTCATCAGCAGATGTTGTTTGTTCTTGATAGAGCAGATTTTTTGATTGCGGTCTGAAGACCTCATCAGCAGATATTTCTTGATCATACATCAGAGGTCCTTATCATCAGACATTTGCTCTTGACAGAGCAGAATTATGATCCTGTATATGGTCCTATCAGATGGTTGTTCTTGGCAGATCAAATTGGTGGTCCCACACCGGGGTTTTCTTCTTATCAGTGGTCGTGGTTTTGTTGATACAGAATCTCCACAGCACCAGTTACCCGGACCTCTTATTGCACGATTGCATTTTGCATTAGTTTGCATGTTCATTTGCATTTCATTAACGTGTGTCTGTGTTGCAGGTACCGTTTTCCCCGATCCAGGATTTCTTGCCTCCTATTGTATTGTTATGGGCTCTCTGAGGAAGACCGTGGCTTACAAGTTCCCTACCCCGGATGTGGTTAAGTTGACTGGTTTGTTAGCTCTAGCAGATGATTCTGTGAAGGATGAGTTCAGGAAATCTTACGGCAGGTTGCTCAGTTTGGTTCATAAGCCTTCTGTGTTCGAGTTGAATGGGTTGCATGCTCTGCTGCAGTTCTACGACCCTCCGCTGAGATGTTTCACTTTTCAGGACTTCATTCTCGCACCTACGCTGGAAGAGTATGCTGATTTGCTAGGTGTACCTATCAAGAGGCAGATGCCTTTTGTTCACATGGATGCTGAGCCTGATCTGGCTGGTTTAGCTCCTTCACTTCACCTGGACGCCTCCGAGTTAGTATTGACTAGTTGGAACAAGGTCCCTGGGTTCTCTTTGCAGTTTCTGGTAGGTAAAGCTCAGCAGTGTGCTAAAGACGGATGCTGGTTCGTGTTCAATGCCATCCTCGCTCTATGCATATATGGCATCATCCTGTTCCCTAATATGCCCGATTTTGTAGACTTTGATGCATTTCATATCTTTGCTTCAGGGAATCCAGTCCCTACCTTGATAGGAGATGTCTATCACTCAGTCCACTACAAAAACGAGAACAGGAGGGGGAAGAATGTCTCGTGCTGCGTACCCTTGCTGTACAAATGGCTTGAAAGTCATCTGCCCAAGAGGGGTCCTTTTGTCTTGTCTGCAGCCACAACTGAGTGGCCTGAGCGTCTGATGAGTTTATCTGCAGAGGACATTGACTGGTTCGACAAAGATAGGTTGGGTACTGAGGTGATCTTCAGTTGCAGCGGGTTTCCAAATGTGCCTTTGATAGGTAGGAAGGGATGTATAAATTACAATCCGTCGTTGTTGGTCCGCTAGTTCGCGTATGCTCTGAGAACTCCGCCGAAGGATGAAGAGGTACAGGAATCTCTGTACCTCACTGGTACTCTAGAGGGGGATCTGCTGTTCAAGCTTCAGCGCGCGTGGAATGGTATCAGTAAGCGAGGAAAGCCAGTGTTGGGAAAAAGCAACAATCAGGCCTACCCTCCGTACGTGACTTGGATCAGAGCCAGAGTAAATGCTATAGGGATGCCGTTTCCTCATGCCAAGCCAGAAAGTCCTCCAATGATCGAAGAGCCTACTACTGTGCCCATTCATCAGCATAACCTGGTATTAGCTGAGCGGGATGAATTGAAGCGGGAGAACGAAGAATTGGAGAAGGAATTAGCTCAGCTCCGAAGCGAGAGGAACAAAGCCGTGCACTCTTTCAAAAGGAAAACAGAGTTGGTGAACCAGCTAGGTACAGACCTGACTAAGCAGATAGCCGAGCGTGAACGCATGGGTCGAGACTTCAAAGCTGTCAACGACGTACTGGCTACCAAGAAACAGCATTTTGATGAGGCATATCGGAGGATATCCAAGTTCAACCAGCACTGGAAGGCTTCCCTGGCCACCAGGAAAGAGCGGGAGGATAAGCTGATGCTGCAAATCTCCAAGCTGGAAGCCCAGGTGAAGGACAGTGAACAGAGGTTTGATGAAGAAACCGCCCGCAGATACGCCGCCGAAGGCCAGCTCAACAAAGCTCTCGCTAACCTGAAGGAGCGCAAGCTGACGTTTGAGTCCAAAAAGCGGAAATTAGAAGATTGCTTTGGCGAAGGAGCATGGGAAAGTTCGGTTGAGGGACTTCAGTATACCATTGTGCAGAGGGAATTACTCGTCGAGGGGTTGCTCACTCTGCCAGATCATCCAGAGACGAAGGAGTTATTAGAAGAGTATCGCGCCCGTGGCCGTACTTGACTATTTGTATTCCTTTTGTTTTGATCATTGTTGTATGCTGACCATCACCAGGCTTGTTGGTTGAGGTCAAGCTGTTGATTCGTCTTGTACTCGCTGATGCTATGTACTGCCTTGATAAGCCTTCTTTATATATGAGATTGATGTTTCCATGATTGGACTCGGACTTCTTCTTCTTATTATTATCAGCACTGGCACTCAGGCGCTAGGATCGGGGGAAATCTCCCAAACACACAGACACACACATGCATTTGCATGACACGCATTTTGTTGTTTTTCCTAACCCTTTAGTGTTTACAGGTTTTTCAGGTTTACAGGTCCCAGGCTGTTTCTGGTGGTTCCAGGATTGATCAGAGACTAATTCACCGTTATCCGACTAGAGCTAATCAGACCAGGATCATGGATCAAGTGCAAGCAGATGTTCAGGAGCTCCGCGAGAGGATGGATCGCTTCATGGAACTCATGCAAGTGGTCGCCAATGGTCAAGACCAGCTCAGGACTTTGGTTCAGCCTTTGATCTCTAGGGTTGATAGCAACGGCATACTCCATGGCGGGGCTGTGCCTACTCCTCCACCAGTTGATACTCCGCAGAATGGTGTCCCCGTGGCCGGGGGCAATGGCAGTGCTAATGGCAATGTGATGGCCAACATCGGACTCAATACGACAGGCGTCGGTAATGGGAGTCTGGGAGCTAATGTCAACATCGGGCCGGGCAACGGCAATGCAGGCGTCGGAAATCTGTTGGTGCCTTAACCATGGCTTGAGGATCATCAGGATGATGTATTCTCTCAAAGAGGTGTTGAAGGGGAGCTGAATGCTGAAGCGCGGCTTAGATTCAAAGCACTTGAAGATAAAATGAAAGATATTGAGAATCAGAATACTTTGGGCGTTGATATGTCCAAGCTGGGATTAATTGCTGATTTCAAGGTACCTCCTAAGTTCAAGGTGCCTGACTTTGAGAAATATAAGGGCACTACTTGCCCTCGTGTCCACATTAGATCGTACTAGAGGAAGATGTCTGCTTATTCAGAAGACGAGAAGTTACTGATGCACTTCTTCCAAGATAGTCTTTCCGGGCCATCCCTCGAGTGGTACATGGGTTTGGAGGCCACTAGCGTGCGCATATGGAAGGATCTCGCTGAAGCGTTTGTCCACCATTACCAGTACAACAGCGACTTGGCCCCGAACCGAGTCCAGCTCCAGAACCTGTCGCAGCGGAATAATGACGGATTTAAGGAGTACGCCCAGCGGTGGCGTGAGTTGGAAGCTCGGGTTCAGCCGCCGATGGTTGAACGCGAGCTCGTGCAGATGTTTGTAGCTACCCTCCCGGGGGTTTACTATGAAAAGTTAGTCAGCGGTATGTCTGGGACGTTCTCAGCTCTCATTATCATGGGCGAGCACGTCGAGAATGGAATCAAGATCGGGAAAATCCAAGGTGAGTCATCCTCAGCTGGAGGAGGTGGAAAGAAACCTTATGCTGGTAAACGACGAGAAGGCGAGACGAGCGCTGTGACCAACGCTCGAAGGAAGGGCAAATGCCCTCAGCAGCAGGTAGCCAGTATAAATATCCCAGCAGCCCCGCAGCCGCAGCAGCAGCAACCGAATCAACAGGGATATAGAAAGTACCAGAATCGGGCATCTTTGGCAAACCGTCACTTCGAAGCACCACCCATGTCGTACGCGCAACTCTTGCAGACTTTGCTTCAGCTTCAGTTGGTTCAGAAGAGGACGATGGCTCCCTTGACAGGGGCGCCTCCACCAGGATACGACGCAAATGCCACTTGCGATTTCCACTCAGGGGCACCAGGCCACACAATCGAGAACTGCAAAGCCTTTAAGCACAAGGTGCAGGACCTGGTAGATGCCAAGATCATTAACTTCTCCGATAATGTGCCCAATGTCACGAAGAATCCTATGCCCAATCATAGGCGAGGCGGAGTGAACGCCATTATCGAAGAAGAGAGTGCAGATCTGTTGACTGATGTCAGAGACCTAGAGACGCCGCTTAGCTTCGTCAAAGCTAAGTTGTTGAAGAAAGGGTGCTTTCCAGGATGCGGAGAGCTATGCATGGACTGTGCTACACATTCTGATGGATGTGAGCAGTTGGTTGAAGGAATTCAGAGTCTGATGGCTGAGGGGATTCTGCAGTTTAGCCGGAGGGCTGAAAGTGTATCAGGAGAGGTGGTGTTGAAGCAGGCCGATGAAGTAGCCACCATCACCATCCCTCGCCGGCCGATAACCATTTCTGCGCCCAGATCACCTACAATTACTATCACCAAAGCTGGGCCGATACCATTCGAGAGCACTAACGCCGTTCCGTGGCATTATGGGGCTGAAGTCTATTGCAACGGACAGAGGTCGGAGCTGGAACCGTATGGGTCGACTGTGGAGAGTCTTGCAGGAATCAGTGGTATTACTCGCAGTGGAAGAGTATTTGCACCGTCGGAGGTCGTGGCAGAGAAAGCGGTCAGAGCCGAGGTGGCCGACAAGGGTAAAAGCAAAGTCGTCGAAGAAGTCCCGTGTGGGGTAGAGAAAGATTTGCTTGTTAAGGATGCCGAGGAGTTTATGCGGCTGATTAAAAAGAGCGACTACAAGATTGTAGACCATCTCCATCAGACGCCCTCGAAGATTTCTATTCTGAACTTGTTGTTGTGTTCTGAAGCGCACCGCAACGCGCTGCTGAAGGTATTGAACGCTGCCTACGTACCGCAAGAGATATCGGTGAATCAGCTAGAAGAGGTGGTAGCCCACGTTAATGCTGGCAATGGGCTAGGGTTCACAGACTTAGAGCTGACGCCAAAAGGGAGGAATCACAACAGCGCCCTGCACATCTCGATAGAGTGTAGGGGCACAATCATGTCGCACGTGCTGGTGGACACGGGTTCGTCGCTTAATGTGCTTCCGAAGAAGGCATTAATGAAGTTGGACACTCGCGGAGTGGTCTGCACACCCAGTGATCTGGGGGTGAAAGCATTCGACGGGACTAAACGCCACGTTTTCGGGGAGGTGATCCTGCCGGTCCAAGTCGGTCCGGAAACGTTCGACACGGTCTTTTATATTATGGACATCATGCCTGCCTACAGTTGTATCTTGGGCCGGCCGTGGATCCATGCTGCTGGTGCCGTGACCTCCACGTTGCACCAGAAGCTCAAATATGCTGTCGGAGGAAGCATCGTAACCGTTTGCGGCGAGGAGGACATAATGGTGAGCCATTTGTCATCCTTTAAGTATGTTGAAATGGATGGCGAAATCCATGAAACTCTTTGCCAAGCGTTCGAAGCTGTCAAGGTGAAGGACGTAGCTCCTATGGTCGCAGAAAAGCCAGAGATGAATCTCTCCTTGTTCAAGGAGGCTCGGGCCGTCGTCCAAGCTGGATCTACCCCAGGCTGGGGGCGTATTTTGGAGATACCGAACAAGCAGGATAAGTTTGGGTTGGGGTATTCTCCTGGAGCTGAAGCTTCTTCTTCTTCGTCTAGCAGTGCGTCTCGAGGTAAGGGGCCGATCCTATTTACCAGTGGCGGAGTGATTTTCGAAAGCATCAACGCGGCGTCTGAAGACAGCGGGGATAGCGATTGTGATCTCGACTCTTGGATTCAGCCAAGCAAGCCGGGCGAGGGCCTCAACAATTGGACCATCAAGGATATCATCCCGATGACAAGTGAAGAGTAATGATTTACTTTTTCCAAAACCCTATGTCCTACCCGGGGCATAGCGGTTTTATTGCCAGGGCCTTGTTGGATTATGTACATGCATTTTGGTAATAAATCAAAGGCATTTTCTTCGTATGCAAATATTGTGATTTCTGTTATTCCTGTTTTATATTTGTTTTGAAAAACAGTAAAATGGCAATGGGGTTTGTGCTAACCTGCATATTCTTGTTTTAAACTTAACCCTTGTTATTGCAGGATCCACATAACAGATGACATCGACTCTGGACCTTCTACGGCTCACTTCGACTTCGATTGCCCGATCTATCAAGCCGAAGAAGAGATTGATGAAGACGAAGACCTTCCTGAAGAGTTGGCCCACTTGTTGAAACAAGAGGAAAAGGTTATTCTGCCTCATGAGGAGGAGATCGAAATCGTGAACCTGGGTTCTGAAGAGCTCGTCAGAAATGTCAGGATAGGGGCTGCGCTGCAGAGTGATGTCAAGCAGAGATTAGTCGAGATGCTTCGAGAGTATAGTGACGTCTTTGCTTGGTCATACGAAGATATGCCCGGACTTGACACGGACATCGTGGTCCACCACTTGCCGCTGCGAGAAGATTGCCCTCCCGTTAAGCAGAAGCTTAGGAGGACGAGACCAGATATGGCCGTCAAGATCAAAGAAGAAGTGCAGAAACAACTTGATGCTGGCTTCTTAGCAGTCACCACTTACCCTCAGTGGGTCGCCAACATAGTGCCTGTACCGAAGAAGGACGGTAAGGTACGCATGTGCATCGATTATTGGGATTTGAATAGGGCGAGCCCTAAAGATGATTTCCCGTTGCCTCATATCGATGTGTTGGTCGACAACACAGCCCAGTTCTCCGTGTTTTCGTTCATGGATGGCTTCTCCGGTTACAACCAGATCAAGATGGCGCCGGAGGACATGGAGAAAACGACGTTTATCACCCCCTGGGGAACATTCTGCTATAAGGTAATGCCCTTCGGTCTGAAGAACGCAGGGGCCACTTACCAACGAGCAATGGTAACTTTGTTTCATGATATGATTCATCATGAGATCGAAGTCTATGTTGATGACATGATTGCAAAGTCCCAAATGGAGGAAGAGCATCTGGTCAACTTATTGAAGCTTTTTGAGAGGCTTAGGAAGTTCAGGTTGAGGCTGAATCCTAACAAATGTACGTTCGGAGTACGGTCCGGAAAGTTGCTGGGGTTTATCGTTAGCAAACGAGGCATCGATGTTGATCCTGCGAAGATTAAAGCCATTCAAGAAATGCCAGCGCCGAAAACAGAAAAAGAAGTTCGTGGTTTCTTGGGCCGAATAAACTACATTGCAAGGTTTATCTCTCAGCTCACGGCCACGTGTGAACCGATGTTCAAGCTTTTAAAGAAAGATCAGGCAATTATCTGGAATGAGGATTGCCAGAAGGCATTTGACAAGATAAAGCAGTATCTTCAAGAACCTCCAATCTTGATACCCTCAGTGGCTGGACGGCCATTAATCATGTACTTGACAGTTCTTGAGAACAGTATGGGGTGTGTTCTCGGTCAGCACGACGAGACGGGCAGAAAAGAGCATGTCATCTACTACTTCAGTAAAAAGTTCACTGACTGTGAATCTCGATACTCGATGCTGGAGAAGACGTGTTGTGCACTAGCCTGGGCTGCCAAACGTTTACGCCAGTACATGCTCAATCACACCACCATGCTAATTTCGAAGATGGATCCGATCAAGTACGTCTTCGAAAAGCAGGCTCTTTCGGGCAGGATTGCCAGATGGCAAATGGTGTTAACAGAATATGATATTCAGTACGTGTCCCAGAAGGCCATCAAGGGAAGCGTATTGTCTGATTACCTTGCCGAACAGCCGATCGAGGATTACCAGCCAATGAAGTTTGAATTCCCTGACGAGGATATTATGTTTCTCAAAGCGAAGGATTGCGATGAGCCGTTGCCCGACGAGGGGCCAGATAGGAAATCCCAGTGGAAGTTGATATTCTACGGGGCGGTTAATTCCTATGGAAGTGGCATCGGGGCTATCATCACGACTCCCCACGGATCCCATATCCCGTTTACTGCGAGACTGACGTTTCCAGTCACCAATAATGAGGCAGAGTACGAAGCATGCATCATGGGTCTAGAAGAGGCAATTGATTTGAGAATCAAGAACCTAGACGTATATGGTGACTCAGCGCTTGTGATCAACCAAATTAAAGGGGAATGTGAGACTCGTCAATCGAATTTGGTGCCGTACATGAATTATGCCAGGAGGCTGCTTCCGTTCTTTGATCAAGTGGAACTCCATCATGTGCCCAGAGCGGAGAATCAAATGGCTGATGCCTTAGCCACGTTGGCTTTAATGTATAAAGTCAATTTTTGGAATGAGGCTCCAAGAATTGTCCTTTCCCGTCTTGATAGACCGGCATTTGTCTTTGCAATCGAGGAAGCCGCCGACGGCAAGCCATGGTTCCATGACATCCAGACCTTCCTTATGACTAAGGAATATCCTGCGGGTGCGTCAACCCAGGATAAGAAGACTCTGAGGAGGCTGTCTGGAAACTTTTATCTCAATCCTGATGGAGTGTTGTATAAGAGAAACCACGATCTCGTGCTACTCAGATGTGTAGATGAGAAGGAGGCGAGTATGCTCATGGAAGAAGTCCATGAAGGCACATTTGGTACGCACGCCGGCGGGCATGCTATGACGAGAAAGATCCTGAGGGCAGGATATTACTGGCTGACGATGGAGTCGGATTGCTTCAGATTCGCGAAGAGATGTCATAAATGCCAGGTTTATGCTGATAAAGTTCATGTGCCGCCGTGCCCGTTGAATGTCATGTCCTCCCCGTGGCCGTTCTCCATGTGGGGCATCGACATGATAGGCAAGATCGAGCCCACTGCATCTAACGGTCATCGCTTCATTCTGGTAGCCATCGACTACTTCACCAAGTGGGTGGAGGCAGCCTCGTATGCTAATGTGACCAAGCAGGTGGTGGCTAAATTCATAAAGAGGGACATCATCTGTCGTTACGGAATTCCTGAGCAGATCATTACTGATAATGGTTCAAATCAGAATAACAAGATGATGAAGGAGCTGTGCCAGAGTTTCAAGATTGAACACCACAACTCATATCCTTACCGGCCGAAGATGAATGGCGCCGTGGAAGCGGCCAATAAGAACATAAAGAAAATTGTTCGGAAGATGGTTGTGACCTACAAAGATTGGCATGAGATGCTGCCATTTGCATTGCACGGTTATCGTACAACGGTACGTACGTCAATCGGGGCAACTCCTTTCTCCTTGGTGTACGGTATGGAAGCTGTCCTACCGTTAGAAGTGGAGATCCCTTCTTTGCGAGTTTTGGTTGATGTGAAACTCGACGAGGCAGAATGGATTACGAACCAACTGAACCAACTCAGCCTGATGGACGAGAAGAGGTTAGCGTCGATTGCGTTTGGTCGTCTGTACCAAAGCCGAATGAAGAAAGCTTATGATAAAAAGATGCATCCTAGAAGCTTTCAGACGGGTGATCTCGTCCTGAAGAAGAATCTTCCTCCATACTCCGATCACCGGGGCAAGTGGACTCCGAATTACGAAGGTCCGTACGTCGTCAGCAAGGTCTTCTCGGGAGGAGCTTTGTTGTTATCCACGATGGATGGTGAAGATTTTGCATCCCCGGTGAACGCGGACGCAGTTAAAAAATAATTTGCTTGAAAGCGACCCGCTGGACAAAAAAAGAGAGTCCAGGCAAAAAAGGGGCATCCCGGTGAACCAAAAACAGAATAAAAGGTTCGGGCAAAAATTAGGGATATAAATGAAAAAATGTACACCCGCGAAGTCGAAACCCTACACTGGGCGGCTTCGGCAAAAAAGCGTATCCCGGTGAACTGAAAACCCGCAAAGGGAGGTTCACGCAAAAGTTAGGGATTTGAAAAAGCAAATGACTGCGTTCCGCGTGTGGACTTTCATTGTTTAGTGGTTTGGAGGACCTGAGGGCCGTTTATCTGAATCAATCTCTTCCGAAGCTGAAGCGTCGGAGAAGTATCGAAGTCGAGTGGGTCATAGAGGGATCAACTCATGGTGTTCGTCTACGCCTCGTTGCCGATATTTGTATATATTGATGTATATTTATGTTTTATTTTTGCGCGGCTTCCTCATTCCAGGAGCTTGCCTCTGTTGTAAAACATTTTCACCCATTCAGGGGTTCGTTATCAATAAAATGCATACTATTCAGCAATTCTGTTTGTCTGTTTAGCATTTACCTGTTTTGTTTGCGAAAAAGAACGCCGATGTTTTTGATAAAATGCGCATACATAAACTTACTGGCCTAGGCCACTGATTGTTGAAACAATTAATTGCTTGAATATTGCCACAGGATAATAACCTTGATAGGTCCCTTTGAGAAGGGCATCTTGTCTGTTTGTTTGTGTTGTTACAGGTGTAGCATATTCCAAACAGTGCGTCGTGCGCATCCCCGAAGCAGGATGATTCCTCCTTTTCCAGCAGAGTTCAGTAGCCTCTCCCCGCAGAGTCTGAACGCGAGAGCATGAGCATTGATATGTCTCCCCAGGCAGAGATGATTCTCTCCCCAACCAGATGCGTCCTAAAGGAACGTCATCTCCCCAGCTGAGTCAGGCGCCGAAGCATGAATTCATCCCTCAGCACCGGGTCACAAGTGCAGGTTTCATAGGAAACTATTCGTACGCCGAAGTATGCCGCAACTGATGGTGCAAGACTGAAGTCTCCAGCGGAATTGAGATTCCCCACCAGAGTTGTACCCTCCCCCGAAGTCGGATGATTCCTTCTTCCCCAGCGGAATTGAGATCCCCGCAGAGTCGTACTCTCTCCAGCGAAGCAGAATAATTTCTTCTTCCCCAACCGAGTTTGCAGATCCCCAAGAGAGCCGAATCCTTGGAAGCTGCTCAAGCCATGATTGGTTTTCCCCAGTAGAGTGTTGAACAGCTGAAGTTGTTTCCCCACTGTCGCTACTGCGAATATCGGCGCCGGCTGACAGAAGAGTCGCCACCGTGTGTTATTTATCCCAACGGAGGGAAAGGAAACGCTCGAAGTAAACCTCGCAAAAAACGGGGAAAGGTATGGTCATCGCAACCAAAACCTGGGTTCGGGAGTCAGTTACGCAAGGGGAAGGTATTAGCACCCCTCACGTCCGTCGTACTCGACGGGATCCACGCTTGCTTGGGTTGTCTAAAGGATGCAAAACAATCTATCTACGGCTGCTAAATCTAAACGAAAGGAAATGACTCGATAGAGCGTCGCACTCTATGCCTACGTATTCTCAAGAGAGAAAGTCAGAGTCAACGTAGTTCGGGACTACGGGAAGATTGGCTCGCCAAGACCTCGCGTCTTGTGCCTACGTACTTCCACACTGCATGGAAGATCAGAGCTTTACGTAGTTCGGGCTAACTACGGCTAAATAGGGTATTCTCACACAGCAGTGAGAAAATAAATTGGTTTCAAAGGTACGGGAACCTATGGGCAAAACTACGGTCTGGTCTCAAATGCACTCGGGCAAGAGAGAAAAAGGGTAACATCAGTCGTCAGCGGGAAAGTCTCGATCGCACAGCAGCGAGAGAACACAAGGTCAGTTGTTAGTGTGCTTGCTAGGATATCACATCCTATGCCTACATATTCTCGTCTGGTACGAGAAATCAGAGCAGCTGTAGTTCGGCTACTTTCGGGACCACAGCTCAAATCTCATTTTATTAACATTCTGAAAAATGGTTACAATGAGTGAATGCTGAAAATAAATCTCCTAGGAAATACTATCCTATCCTATCCATCTATAATGGAAAATCAAATGGAAACGAGTCCCCTAACAAGTGGACTTTTAAGACTATCCCTAAAATAAACTCTATGGAAAAAAATACACTCTAAAAAATATTAAATCTATACTAATATTTTTTTATTCTTTTCCAACTATTTTCTTCTTTTTTCGTTCAAAATATTTTTCATATATTTTTTCCTTTTTCAATATATTTTCTTTTCTTTTTCAATATATTTTCTTTTCTTTTTCAATACATTTTCTTTTCTTTTTCAATATATTTTCTTTTCTTTTTCTATTTTTTTTAAATATATTTTCTAAAGTCTTTTTTCTATTTTTTTCATATTCAATATTCTTTTCTTTTTTCTTTATGCTATTTCTTTTTTTTTTTCATAATATTTTTCCTCATACAAAAGAAAAAACAAAAAAAGAAATAAGAAAGGGGAGGGGGTGCAGATGGATACAGGGGTATACAAGCAAAAATAAAAAAAAATCAAACTGGGTCCAGCCCAGCAGCTATTGCTGCAAAAACGGAGGGGGAGGTGCTGAGTGAACTGGGGTGTATGGTCAGCAAAACATTGGGAATTCGTTGGGCCTGAAGCCCACTTTACAAACACCACAAAAAACGGGGTGTATGTCCAAAAAATGGGGTTTGTACGGATAGCCACATACTGATGGCCCAAGGCCCAATCCAATCACCAGCCTCCTTCTCCTTTCTCTGAGAAAAAACCTAATTCCTTTCCTCCTCTCTCACGACGCCATCGTTCTCCTCCCTCTTCCACTTCATCCGCCCTAACTCAGACAACCCTCTCTGACCTCCTTCAATCTTCCATCTCAAACCTTTCTTGATTCATCCATTCAAACAAACACCAACATCTACAAACTTGACTCCCAGTTCCTAGACACTCGAACGCTGAGATTCTTAATAAAAATCATGCTGAAGACGAGAAAGCGATGTATGTTGCTCGCGGATAGAAACGTCAATGAAGAAAATCAACAAGCGTTCTTACGAAGATTTTCGATGTTCTGGGAACTCTGAACGACCTCTATGAAGATCACGACGAACGCATCTGAATCCTGATGATTGTTTGAAGGTCTTGGCGATGTGCGTTTGAAGAATCCTTGGTAGTTTCTTGAGATTTGTTCTTGAAGCTTCTGGAAAGATGCATGTGAAGACGATGAAGATCCATTGAAGTCTGACTCGTGCTTGGATCCAGATGTTGTTCTGATGATTTTTGGAGATTGTGAACTTGTTCTTGCATGTTCTTGTGGCCGAACTCGAAGGTTGGGTGGAAGATCGTTGAAGCGTGATGAAGCTCTTGAAGGTAATCTGGAAATATTATGAAGGTTCTTGAAGAATGTTGAACGAAGATCTGAGATGAGATTGATGAGGATCTGGGAGTTTTCTGGAGATTTGATCTTGAGGAGGAACATGAAGATGATGATGAAGATGGTTGAAGAATGTTGAACGGTTTCTGGAAACGATTATTGAAGAAGGAAGTTTGTTGAAGTTTCTTGAAAATCCTCTTTCTGGAAATCTGATGGACGAATGCAGTGGAGATTGGATGAACGATGATGATTATTGGAAGGTGGATGAGGCTTGTTGATGACCGGAGTTGGAAGTTGATCGGAGGAGATGGAGGTTTCTGGGAATGAGATGAAGATTGAAGGAGGTTTCTGGAATTTGGATGATGCAGATGATGAAGGTTGATCGGTGATGGAGGAAAATGACCGGAGAGGATGAAGATTGAAGGAGGAGGTCGGAGAATTTCTGAGTTTTGGTTTTCCGGTGAAGCGGATGGTGGCCAGAGTAGGTTAGGGTTGTCGCCGGCGGGTTGTTGCGGCGGTTGCATGGCCGCCGGCCATGCAACTGGTGGGGCTTCAGCGTTAGACGCGCGGTGTGGCTGGTGGAGAGGGTGAGCGCATGGATCCCACGTGTTGGAGACGTGGCAGAGAGAGATGGATGGAAGTGCGAGGTGGCAGTCCGATGAGTGAAAACGTGGGTCCTCCTGGATTCAACACGTGGAAAGACTGAATATATACCCTGAGATTCTCTGGACTCTTCTGGATTCTTCTGAAGCTGAATTGGGATATTGGGCCTTGCGGATTGGATACTGAAGCCCAACGAAAAATGATTACAAAAAACTCAAAAAAGTCTGAATAATAAAATGCTAATGAAAATTAAAGTGGATTAATGCTCAACAATTAATGAAAGATTAAAACTAAACCCAATTAAAGCTAATTAGCAAGACTATCCAATTAACCTAATACTATCTAATTAAAACTAATATTCAAAAAACCTATTAATTCGATAATATCTATTAAAGAAAAACCTATTCATTTATTAAAATGAAAAATCTATATTCTATATTAAGAGAAAAGAAATCTATTCTATTAAAATTCTATGAAAAAACTATATTATTTATATCTAACATATTATCTATCATTAAAAAAACTAAATTCCTCTATTTTATTCTAAAAACAATTAAAAACT
The DNA here is from genome assembly GCA_963859935.3 of Lathyrus sativus. NCBI lineage: Eukaryota > Viridiplantae > Streptophyta > Magnoliopsida > Fabales > Fabaceae > Lathyrus > Lathyrus sativus. The sequence goes on from OZ012738.1 coordinate 419,837,604, forward strand.
ATCTAATAGCTAATATATTCTAAAAATGATTAAAAGAATGATTTAAATCTATTAAAACTATTTTTTTTAAAAACTATTAATATTCTAAAAATGATTAAAATCTATTAATATTCTATATTAACCTAAAAATGATTAAAAAATCCATTAAAACCCTAAAAATGGCCAATAAAATCCAGAAAAATCACAATAATTCTCGAAGGGACAAAAATAGCACCGAACGACAAATAAGACCGCGAGAGCGCACCAAAATAGCCGGTAAAAATAAACGGGCACCGAAATATCCCTAAAAACACGATTCTATCTATCTAAACTGATTAAAAAACACCTGAGATGCGAGACGAGGGCTGTGATCCCGATAAAACCAAAACAAATGAAAAAATGCACTGTATGCGATATGCGAATGCGAATGTGGTCATGCGTCGAAACATAGGACCAGATACGGGACCCGGTTGGTCAAATTTTGGGGTGCAACACCCACAGAGGTGCTATCTCCAGAGAAGTAGCCATGAAGGATACGCAGTTTATCCTCGCGATTGACATCGCTTTCCTTCAGCAGGTCCAGGTTCTCGTAGAGCTTCGTTCCCCCGCAGCAATCAACTGAAGTTGTTCCCCCCGCCGCAGTCAACTGAAGTTGTATCCCCTGCGGAGTCCAATTGAGATTGGCGTGGCCCTGTTCTCCTCAGCAGGACAATTCCTCTATCTGAGTAGTTCTTTCTCCTTGACAGGAGGATTTCCCCTTCGGCATTTATTTTGCTGACGGGATCGCATCATTGTGCATGATTGCATAGCATTTATCATAAACGCATAGCATTTCCACCGTGTGGAGCATTGCTGAAGCATATGCATAATAAACATGATCTAGGTTGTTACCGTTCTTGTTTTGCAAGTGTTCCGCCTCAGGATTGATTGCTCAGGATGATTCCTGACATTCTCCCCAACGAAGTCGCTTGCTCAAGATGATTCTTGGGACCCCCAACGAAGTCTTCAGTTCAAGATTATTCTTGAACTCCTCAGCAGGGCCGGTTGCTTAAGAAGATTCTTAAGACCCCAGTGCAGTCACCAGAATTGGTTGCTCGAGTTGATACTTAGAGTCCCCAGTAAAGGTTGCCCAGGATGATTCCTGAAAGCCCCAACAGAGTGTTCGCTCAGGATGATTCCTGAAATCTCCAGAATGATTATCGGTTCAAGATGATTCTTGAAGTCCCCGACGGAGTTATTTGTCCAAGATGATTCTTGAAGTCCTCAGCAGAGTTGATTCATCCAGAATGATTTTTGGACCCTCGGAGCGGAGTTACTTGATAGTTCTCCAGATTCCCCAGTGGCGAAGCATCCTCCCCAGCAGGTTTTTAATGGCGAAGCTGAAACCTCCCTTGAAGACTCCATGATTGAAGTCTAACCGTAATGAAGCAGTTCTCTCAGTTGATGCGGAGTGCCTGATGGCAGAGGTTTAGATATTCCCAGTTGGCTCATGATTGACCAAGAATTCTATTCCCGACTTGCTGATGAAGTCCGGCTGATGCCCGACAATTTCTTTGAATGCCTGATGGCATGATCAACCTGATGGTTGGAGTCCGGCTGATGCCCTACAGTTTCCTTGAATGCCTGATGGCATGATCAACCTGATGGTTGGAGTCCGGCTGATGCCCGACAGTTTCCTTGAATGCCAGATGGCATGATCAACCTGATGGTTGAGGTCCGGCTGATGCCCGACAAATGTCTTTGAATTCCTGATGGCATGATCAACTTGATGGTTGAAGTCCGGCTGATGCCCGACAGTGTTCTTGGAATGCCTGATGGCATGATCGACTATGTATTACCGGTTACCGTGTGACCAATTCCCTAATGAGGTTTCTTCACCCTGACGGCGAGGTCAGACGATGTTGAGAGTTGACGGCGAAGTCAGATTGTGTGGAGTACTTGACGGCGATGTCAGGTGTTTCTCAGTGTTTTGTTTCCGACGGCGATGTCAGATTCTTTAGTTCTCCAGCGGCGATGTTGGGTGTTTTGTTTCCGACGGCGATGTCAGATTCGTTAGTTTTCTGGCGGCGATGTCAGATTCTTGGTTGCTCCAGCGGCGATTTTGGATGTTTGTTTCTGGCGACGATGTCAGGTTCTTTAGTTCTCCAGCGGTGATGTGGGATGTTTGTTCCAGATGGCGAGGTCAAGTGTCTGATGACAGTGTCATAGGAATTTAATGTGGATAACTGACGACAAGGTTCAGATCAGTATGCCTCCAGCTAGTTGTCGTGCAGTTATTATTTCAGTGCTCGAAGATTCGTTCCCGCCAGAGTACCGTGTACTTGTGCAGTTGGCAAATTTTCGGGTTTATCGGTATTCAACCGTCTCGCACCTTGATTGGCTGAGAGCCGTTCGCTCCTCACCCAGTCAGGTTCAAGCCGTTTGAATAGGGGCAGTTGTTGCACCCCAAAATTTGACCAACATTTATTTACCCATCAAGAGTTGTATGAGACTTTGAAGCTAGCCAAGAGGGTAATTCAAGTGTTCAAGGATTGATATCTTTTTCAGAGAACTCAAGAGATCCTCAGAGAGATTGGTTGAAACCAAGGTTGTGCGCCTCATAACTTGAGAGTTGTGGGAGCTCCTCAGATGATTATGAGACTATGAGGATGAACTTGAAGCTTTGAGAAAGCTTATGAGATGACTTGACAGCCATCATGAAGCCTAGAGAGGTCATTGTATAAGAATTCAGAAGATTCAGCCATGAGTGGTGGAATTAGGGTTTGACTGGGTCAACCCTAGGTCAACTGATGACTTGGAGAGGGTTGAGACCTAATCCAAGGGACATGTGATCATGGAATGATGCATTGAGATGCTATAAGGATGATTCCTATACCAACTCATCATGATTGAGGAGTTTGAGAAGTTTTAAGCTAGGAATTCTAAGGATTGACAGTGTAAAATCCCCTAGTTTGATCCCTATCTTCAAGGCAGTTTTAGCTCAAGATGTGATTGTCATCTCATCTTCCCCACAACATTAATGTTGTAGATATTGTTCTTAGATTTAATTAGAGTGCTAGAAGTCCTTGATAGGATTTGTAGAGCTCAAGTTATGACTTTGACAAATTACAGGTCATCTAAGGTATGTGAATCTGGGTCCTTGAAAGTCACCCAACTTGCATCCAACTTTTGCCCTAGTAGGATGATTCCTATGAACTCTTGGTCAACATGAATGTTGTATAGAATCTTCTCAGATTTCTAGAGAGTACTATAAGTCCTTGATAGGATTTGTAGAACTCAACTTATGGCTTTGACAAGTCAAGGGCATTTTGGTCATTTGGAGATTATAGGTCATTTCAAGCATAAGGACATATCTCCTATTTCCAAGCTTCAAATGGAAAAATCTTCAACATCAAACTTTCTTAGAATGATGTTTTAAGGCTAGTAGGGAGGTCATGAGATGTTGAAAAGGCTCATACCAAAAAATGATGAAAATGGCCTAAAATGGAGGCATAAGTTAATTAAGGTGAAATTGAAAATTGGAAATCACAAGCTATAAATCCAAACCATGTCATGTAATAGCTCATTTTGAATCCAAATGACATTATAAGAAAAATGGTTCAGCCACAATTTTGATTTGAGGCTTGGATCATAGGGCTGCTTTGGAATTGGCTTACTTGCATATTAAGGTACCAAAGCAAAACTCAAAAGAACTCAATAAGCACATTGGTTATGCATTGTAACACATCCTAAATCTCATGTGGGGAGAAATTCAAGTCAGTTACCAAGGATACAAGGACCATGGCATGAGATAACATGTAAGGAGAATTGGAGTCAAAATGTCATGACATGAAAAGTTCAATTTCTCATTGGATGATCCTAGATGGTTCTAGATGATTCTAAACCACTCTATAAGATGATTGTAACTTGCTCAGATGCAAGGTTGGTGAGAGTTGGTGCAGATAAGAGAGAGTGAAATCAAGAATCTTCCATTGCAAGTCAAGTTCAATTTCTTCATTCTTCTTTATTTCCATTCATTCTTTCCACACAAACACATTCTATACATCATAGTGAAGCTGTGCAGATTGAATTGAGATCAAATCCATGGAGAATTGAGGAGTTGGTGATTGAAATTTCAAGGTGGCAATTCAAAATCGGTTTCCAAGAATCAAGCTATTTCAACCATTCTTTTTGCATACAGAAGCTAGAAGATTGCTCAGTGAAGGAATTGGGAAAGATTGAAGGCCTGAATTGAAGGATTTCTCCATCTGTTCACTTAATTTTACCAGGTTTGCAACTTTCTTCGTGCACCTTAATTTATGCATAATTAGGTTAGTTTGATAGGTTAGAATGGTTAGAAATCATTAGGAGATCATTTCTGGAGAGTTTGAAGAGAATTGGTGATGGTTTCATTGTTGACAAGATTTCTGTTTGGACCAAGAACTCCATGAATATTGAGTGATAATCTTAATTCTTTAGTGGAGGTTGATCAGTGATAGGAGGTGAACATTTTAATGTAAGCAATTTCAAGAATGGTGAGTTTTGATTTCTGAGCATAATTTGAGGTTTGATTCGTGTTTGGAGTTTGAGTGAGATTCAATGGAATTTGAGATTGTAATCGTGTTCAGCATGAAAAATTGAGCGTGTTAGGGTTTTACATTTTAAGAATTGATGAAGTTTTGAGGGAGTTCGAGTTGAGGAAGAGGAAGCTTCGTGTGCTGCATTTCCGTGGAGGTCCCTTAGAACCCTAGCTCAAGGAAGAAGATGACTTCCCAGCTGTGAGATGCAAGCAAGACTTTTGACTTTGGCCAGATCCAACGGCTCGTGTTCAATTTCAGTTTGAGAGGGAACTCAGAACAAGTGAAACGCACCGTTTCATTAAACGGTGGTTCTTGGGCTTTAGTGAAGTTTGCTATCCCCACCCCCAATTGAGGCCCATTGCGAATTCTAACTGAAAACCATTACTCTTTGCACCGCTGATTTCTCATTTTCTTTATGTTTTTTAATTGTTTTTCTGATTTAAATATTGGGCCTGGCGCTTTACTTCTTGAACCCCCCATTCTGGGCCCAAGCGTGAAATGAACTATGTTTTGTTACTTCCTGCACCCCAGCTCTTCTATTTCATTTTATTTTTTATCATTTTATTTCAATATTTGAAAATTCATATTAATTTGAAAATTAAGGATTTTTTAATGGGAGTTTTTTCTCCTATTTCATATTTTTGTCAAGAAAAATATAAAATAAAAATATTTTCCTTTCATGCATTTTTAGTATTTTTTGTGTATTTTCTACTTTTATTGCATTTTTATTTCTTTTATGTTGATCCATGAATTTGTAGAATTTTGTTTAGGTAGCTCCCTTATCATTTTTAGGCTATTCTTTTAAGGATAGTTAGATATAAGATTTAGCTTCCCCCTGGATTTATTCCATAATTTTGTGATGAATTTTAGATTAGTTTTGATTAGATGACATTAGGTTGTGTAGAATTAGGTCAAACCTTAACATAGGTCCACAATAACCTTAGATTTTGGGTTTTTAGGTCAAGTTAGACTATGGGGCATATAGTTAATTAAGGGTAGGTATGTAGGATCCCTTAGAAATTATATTAGGATTTAATATAGTAGTATACTATTTTTAGATAATTTTTGTAGTGGATGATTGTTTGTGTTGCCCTTGTGGGCTTGTATTGTTGTTTGCTTTGCTTTGTGGGCTTGGAGAGCTTGGTATTGTTCTGAGGAGCATTGAGGAGCATAGTAGAAGACTTGAAGATGGATTGAGGAGCTTTAGAGCTTGATCTTGTTTGTTTTGTTATTGTTTTAGGGTTAGGGATTAGGAAGAGTTTAGACTTAGATAACTTCTTTCTTAAACATGGATGGTATCTTCCACCTCCATTCCTCCCTATGATTCAAAGTACTTCCATGGTATGCACCTCTCTCCTTTGGAGGGATAAGTGAGGTACCTAGGAAGTAGAAATTTTGAGGGAACCATTCCTTTGATGTTGAACCCTTATAGGTCACCTTTGGTGGTCAATAAGCAGTTCAATATCCCCCAGCTTATCCAGTAAGTAATTTCATCTGGTTTGATTATCTTGAGAGACATTGAGCTTGAGCTTGAAGATGAAGCCTTCAATGAGGAGTATTGAAGAGGATGAATCCTTGAGTATTTCCATTCCAGCTGAAGCTCGAAGATCAACAAGAGCAAGTTGATACTTGAAGATCCCTGAAGATTAGGTGAAGCCTGAAGGTGGAGCTGATCAAGGAGCTGAAGTTTAAGGGAGAAGATAAGTTGAAACTTATGTTGAAGGGTTGAAACCTGGGAAAGCAAATTGATGTTTGTCAAGAGTGATTGAAGTCTGAAGACTGGCTTATTCTGGAAAGCTGAAGCTTGAAGTTGAGAGAGAAGTTGGTCTGCTTTCTTCTGTTTTCTTTTCTGTATTGCTGTGTTTTGTTTGACTTGCTTGATGCATTAGAATAAGTTCATATCTAGAATAAGTAGAATCTAGGAGCATGATTGCACTAGAGGTTGGGTTGCTCCCTCTGCTTGTATTGTTACTGTGTGGCTTTGCTTGCGGGTATTCGGTAGAGCCCAGCTCCCTTGCCCATGTGGTTTGTTTGCCTGATGGCATTTTATTTCATTTTATCTGTATAATTGCAGTTTACTGTTATTGCTTGATAGCATGTTGTTTTATATTTCAGTATGATTACTGTTATCCATTCTGGCTTGAGGTTGAAATGAGCTTGTGGAGGCTGAAGCCCCACACACATTTCCTCCCTCACTTGCATTGCATGCATTTTACTGTTAAGCTGATGCTTTGTCTGTTTTGGTGTATCATTGACATGATCCCTTAGGACTCTCATTTCCTTTGATAAGGATTTGATGATAGAACTTTAGGTTGAAACCTATGCATGACAACTTCTAGGAGTTCCCTGTTCAAACCTCAACCATAGGATGAATCCATGGCATGACAACAGTAGGACTTGATAGTCTCCCTCCTAGTTGGACCTGTCTTCTTATCTCAAAATAGTTTAAGATACAGTAATCATGAATGATTCCTTTCGTACTTTACGAGCCTTAAGCTATCTGAGAAAGGATTGTGGAAGAGTTTCTTTTCCACAGTCTGGATGTTTAGTATGGTACCCTTTGGGTGACATACGACGCATTCACTCTCAGGTCATAGTCTCTAGTGCGGTTGAAATCGCAAACACAATAAAAGAAACTTCTTTCGTAAAAGACAGGAAATAAACCGTAGTTTCCCGAACTACGTGAGCTCTGATCTCTCATACCTGTTGAGAGTACGTAGGCACAAGATGGCGATGTCTTGGCGAGCTACCTTCCCCCGTAACCCTTCGTAGGCCGAACTACGTTGACTCTGATTTCTCATTCTCTGATGAGAATACGTAGGCATAAAGCGCGATGCTTTGCCGAGTCATTTTCTTTTCTTTTTAAGCCAGCCTTGATAGGTAGATAGAATAAAACCAACCCGTCCAAGTAAACACAACAAGCGAGGATCCCGTCGAGTACGACGGACGTGAGGGGTGCTAATACCTTCCCCTTGCGTAACCGACTCCCGAATCCAGACAATGGTTGCGACGACCTTGTCTTACCCTTTTTCGTCAGGTTTTTCCGATCGTTTCCTTTCCCGCTCTGAGGGATAAATAACGAAAGGTGGCGACTCTTCTGTCATGCCGACACGTTATTTTCGCGCAAGCGACAGCGCCATGTGGAGGGAATCCTGTACAACAGCCCGTTGCCACCTGTTCTGAGCTCCATTAAGCCTATGAAACTTGCTCTTGAATATCATAACTGTGAGAACGCATGAGATAACCTGTGTATTGTCTCCTGAGCTGAAAATCATCCTGCTGAATAAAATAAAATCGACCGCTCGATCGATGAGCAAAATAAAGGCCTGAGCCTCTGATGTTTACTGTTTAAACTCTTGCAATAAAAGGGAACCCTGAGCCACAGAAACACCTTGATCCCATGCCTCAAGAACAAATGATATGATATGCATAAATGCAAAATGCAAAGAAATATAAGTCAATAAAGGTTAAAACGAAAGGGAAAATTTTGGGATGCTACACCAATAACAATTGGATTTAAGCAGTGTCAATAACCACTGGACTTTCAAAATAGGATATGGTAACGACCAAACCAACAATGCCAATAACAATTGGATTTTCAAGAAATGCCAATAATCACTGGACTTTCCAAATTGATTCCAGTCACTACTGGGCTTTCAAAAATAGGATATGATAACGACCAAATCAACAGTACTAATAACAATTGGATTTAAGCAATGCCGGTAATCACTGGACTTTCTGAGGAGCTAGCAACAATTAAACTTCATGGGGAAAAGCTGGTGACCACCAGATAAAAAATTGAACTGAGGAATTAGTAATGACTAGCATCATCGAGTAACACTGGTAACTACCATACAAATAGTGTCTGTAAAGGTTGAAATTGCGTAGTTGCCAATGACTATTGGATTATCCACCAGGGATTGTTTGTTACAACTAGACTTCATAGGAATTGGTAAAAACCAAAGAAGTAATGGATGCCAGTAACAACTGGATTTTCACAAGGGATTTGGTGACGACCAATGATCTCAAAAGAGGGCCAGGCGACTCTGTTGGGGATAGGGACAAACAAAAACCACAACAGACGTAACAAAGATCTCCAGTTACAACTGGACTTAGAAACGAAAGCAACAACCAAACAATACAACCCAAAGGAAATGCTAAATGCACATGCTACGATATGATACAAATGATCAAAGATGCGCAAGCGGAATCTAACAAGAGACACATGAACAGGAGGCTCAAAAGGGAAGGTAGATAACAATCTACTTCATCGAGGAACAAAAGAAACACACTGAATCCAGGGATCAAAGGTATCCATAATAACACATAGGGGCTAAACCCATTTCTCTTCAATGGGGAAAAGTGTAGAGCTTAGGTAAGCTTGCCAAAGATACAACACAACCTCTTTAGGGAGTCAAAGTGTCTACTCTGAGGGTGGGTCTTCAATCACATTCAAACTTTCGTCATGCAAGGGGTATCAGAGAAATTGATTTCAATGGGGCTATATACTGCTGAGATGATAATATCAAGGTTCCGACCACTTTTAGACTTCTTGGGAAACAACCTAATTTTCGCTAAAATCTTCCATAAACCAAAATAACTACTTGATCTATTTGAGTTTTTTTTTTTAATTTAAAACTTTTTGCTTTCAAAAATCATTATTAAAAAATAAGTGATATTTTGTATTACAAAGAAAGTAAAGAATGTAGTAAGTTGCAAACAAACAAATGGCCCAAAATTGATTTTATTCATCAATGGTAGCCTGCGAATGACAAAACGCCATGGAATATTTACAATTGAAAATGGCAAAAAGGAAAATTTTACATCAAATCCAATGAAAATCTTGCCCTACTAACTAAGAGTTCCCCAGATCTTCACCTCTGACAAGAGTAGTGGAAGTGAACCTCATTAATAATCTTCGGTAATGGTAACAACCTCTGATGCAACAAAATGCTTTTGTCCTCTAACTTTTTCCTGAACCGCCCTTTTGAGTTTTCGATTCACTGGGACGCTCATTTTTGCCTAAGCCGCCCTTTCAGGTTTCAACTTAGCAAGCTTTTTCTTTTTATTTCATCCTTAATTTTTGCCTATATCTTCTTTATAGGTTATGATCCACCGGGATACCCTTTTTTGCCTAAGCCGCCCTTACGGTTTTTCGACTTAACGGGTTTTTTAAGGATAATATTTTCTGACTGCATCAGAGTTTACAGGATGAGCAAGTTGTTCATCGTCCATTGTCGTGAGGATGAGCGAGCCTCCAAAGAAAGTTAATTCAACAACAAGTGCGCCATCATAATTAGGCATCCACTTCCCAAGCATGTCTTTATGAACTGGCAATATCTTTCTGAGCACGAGTTCTCCCTCTTGGAATTCTTGGATACAAACTTTCTTGTCAAAGGCTCTCTTGATCCTCTTCTGATATAGCTAGTCGTGGCACATGGAAGTTATTCATTTATCGTCAATGAGATTCAATTGATCAAACCTTTCCTTGACCCATTATGCTTCTTCCAAATTTTCTTTCATTATGACCCTCAAAGATGGTATCTCAACTTCAATGGGTAGGACTGCATCCATCCCATATACTAAGAAAAAAGGGGTTTCCCCTGTTGAAGTGTGAATGGACGTTCTGTATCCGTGCAAGGAAAACGGTAGCATCTCATGTCAATCTTTATAGGTTACTACCATCTTTTGCACGATCTTTTTGATGTTCTTATTCGCAGCTTCAACAACTTCGTTCAGCTTTGGACGATAAGGAAAAGAGTTGTGATGCTCGATCTTGAAACTATCACACAAATATTTCATCATTTTGTTATTCAGATTGGTACCATTGTCTGTGATGATTCAGCGAGGGATTCCGTATCGACAGATAATCTCCTTTTTGATGAAACGGGCAACCACCTATTTAGTCATGTTAGCATAGGACGTGGCTTCCACCCACTTGGTGAAGTAGTCGATAACAACAATAATGAAACGGTGTCTATTGGAAGCCTTCAGATTAATTGCTCCAATCATGTCAATGCCCCCACATTGAAAATGGCCAAGGTAATGATAACACGTTTAACAAAGTTGGAGGTACATGCACATTGTCCGCATAGATCTAGAACTTATAGAATTTCCTGGCATATTGGATGAAATCGGTTTCCATAGTCAACCAGTAGTATCCAGCTCTTAGAATCTTCTTTGACATAGCATATTTGTTGGCGTGAGTGCCAAATGTTCCTTCATGAATATCTTGCATTAATAAGTCTACTTGTCGTCTGTTGACACACCTAAGAAAGACCATGTCATGGTTTCTTTTGTAAAGCACATCATTGCTAAGAAAGAACTTGGATGCCAACCTTCTCAAAGTTTTCTTGTCAAGCGAAGTTGCATCCACTGTATACTCTTGACTTTGCAGATACTATTTAATATCGTGAAACCACAATTTCCCATCAGACTCTTCTTCCACCATCTGGCAATAAGCAAGCTCAGTCTTCCTCTCAATTCGGATGAGTGCGGCTTCATTAACAAACCAGACCTGACACATAACAACCATCATAGCAAAGGCATCAACGATGTGATTCTCAGACCTTGGTACATGCTTGAAGGTGTAATACTCTAATTTTTACCCCTAAGATCCCATATTTCATTTGCACCATTACATACACGAACAAGATCATACTTTTTGGTTCTCCCAACACCCTTGGGTGTTTCTTACTTGCTTTTTGTTGTTTATGTTTACTAACCTCTAACCAAAATACCAAAAATATTTTGCAATTTGCTTGTTTCTTCTTCTTCTCTGTGTGTTTAAGGTTTTGCAAGGAGATTGATGACAAGGACATTCCTTCAAGTCTAAATCAGATGGACGTTTGACCTCATCTTGGTCAAACTATCAAGAGTTTGCTTCAATTATAAGTTACCCGTGGTAGTGGGCTATTTTCTCAGGAAATGTGATTGTTCAAGGTCAATTTGTCTTGTGTTGAAATCCATCGGTTTATCAAGCAGTGCTCTATGAGAAGTTTGGTCCAGGTTATCATGATCTTGGGTACATCAGTCCAAACTATGTTCATTTGTGGATTTATTTTCCCATAGATGGATTCAGGCCAAATTCAAAGCGATTCAACACTCATTCCATTTTTTATCAGAGATTGTGGATCTTCAAGTTCAACTCTCAGAGATAGATGTGCTTCATAATCTATTAAATCAGGCAGAATCTTATTGTCGTTACATGTTAGAAGGTCCTATGAATTTCAAGAATGTTGGTTTGCTGCTTAAGGAATGGGACAGTTTTACAGTTGATGTACCGGAGTTGAGGCTACTAAGGAATTACCACTCAAATGTTGTGTCATGGGTTGCTCACTTTAATGATGTTTTAGGGAGAGTTCACAAACCTAGAGATCATCATAATGTAGTTGATGAATTGAAAAGTATTATTGAAAAAAAGGTTTCTCTTTGAAAATTCAAGTTGATGAGTTGCCTCTAGTTGGAATTGAAGCATTGCACGACATGATTTGGTTGTTTCGCATAGTTCAGCCATTGTACAAAGGGTCATTGAGTTAGTTGGAGAAAATGATAACATGTTTCTCATTGGCGAAAGCTCTAGGCATAGTACTGATCATTTGTACTCCCAGAAGAGACTCATAAAGGTCTCCCTCAAGGCACTTGGCTCTGCAACATATGCTCTTGCGAACACCGCAAGATCTCAATATTCTAATGACAATTCATTACCTGCTACTCTAAGCTTAATATCCCAGAATGTTGAAAATTTTAGAGCCGATGTTTATTACTCAGCTACTGCTATAGAAATGAAAAACTTGGCTGGGATGAGGCAACAAGATTTGATTAAACATCACGTAGACCAAGCCGTGCAAATCGTAAGTGAGCCATGAAAGCCAATCCACGTTATATGATCTGAGCTAAAATCAACAAAGTAGAAAATCCACGTCATCACATGAGCGGATGCAAATGAAAAAAAAGTCCAAAACGACTTGTAAAATTTACACGCGGTTCACGCAACGCATCAAATACAAAACACAACAAATTCTCACAAACGGTAAATTCAAAAATCACTCGCCTCTTCTATAAATTGGACCACTTCATTCATAATTCTTCAAGCTTTTTCAGCCAAGAAAACTCTAACATTTTTTCTCTCTTAATTTCTTACTCCGTAAAACCGTTTCACCCAAATCATTTCCTTCTTTCATACTTCCAATTGAACTCCATTTCAAACCAGATTCAAACCAAAACTCAACTAGAATCAAAGAAGAAGAAGAAGAAGAGAGTTCAAGTGCATTATTCACCCTAAGTTTTGAAGGTAGTTGTTGGTTTTCTCGCAAGCTTTTTGCAATCTCAGATTTGTTCATATTGTGGAATGATTCTTAGAACTGGATTAAGATTCGTGTATAGTTTCAATTTTCATTTGAAATCGTTTGAGAATCCGACGACTCCGCTCCATCACATTGTTTTTTCATCTCATTTCCGCCGCTACATATGCCGCGTGTGAAAGCTTGAAGAAGATGACGAAAATACATTTTCTGTTTCTCTTTTTTTTTTTTAAATTTTTATTTCATGTAATATTGTTTTAATTGGAGTTTTAAAAAAAAAAGAGGAAGATCTTGGGCCGTATGGCCATTCACTCATCACCTCTTTATTCTATTTTGTTTTTTTTAACTTTCTTTATTTTCTTAAGTTGAATTTTTTAAAATTATTTTCTTCACATTTTTCTTCTAATTTTAGTTCTTTTGATTTTTTTTATATATGTCGTAACTGCGAAAAACAACCGGCAGAAAAACAAAAGAGTCACCACTTCCGTTATTTATCCCAAAGAGAGGGAAAGGAAACGAACAGAAAAACCTCACAGAAAAAGGGAAAGACAAGGTCATCGCAACCATGTCTGGATTCGGGAGTCGGTTACGCAAGGGGAAGGTATTAGCACCCCTCACGTCCGTCGTACTCGACGGGATCCACGTATTGTTGTCTATCTAAAAGGGTGTGTTGAAACTATCTAGCTAAAGGCTTAGGGACAAAAGAAAAAGAAAAGAGAAGTGACTCGGCAGAGCATCGCCACTCTGTGCCTACGTACTTCCTTGTGCAATGGGAAAGTCAGAGTCAACGTAGTTTGACTAACTACGACTAAAGAAGGGGGGAAGGTTGCTCGCTAAGGCATCGCATCTTATGCCTACGTACTTTCATCTGGTATGAAAGATCAGAGCAAACGTAGTTCGGGCTAAAAGGACCACAGGTTGGTTCAAAAGTTTTTTAGGCCCGAGTAGGGTTAACAAGTAGCTCTAGCAGTTGGTGTATGCAGCTCGACCATTGGAGACTTAGGCGTTACTGTTTGCGGTAGAACTAAGAGTTAACGACACTCTTTTATCTGAAAAGATTTTCCTGATTAGAATCCCGAAGGATGAAAAAGGTTTGAAGTGTTTTTTTGTGTTTTTTTAGAGAAGAAGTGTTTTGAACTTGATTTGTAACTCATGTCGCACTAGAGACTATGACCTAAGAGCGAATGCGTCGTATATCACCCAAAGGGTGTACACTAAACACTCTAGGTCATTGAGAGGAGGCCCCTCAATTACCATTTCTCAAGTAGCTTAAGGCTCGTAGCGTGCCACACTTGTAATTCTTTATTAGATGTTTTATGAGTGTTTGAAGATGAGAAGAGAAGAAATGACACTAGTGAGAGACTAATCTATCCTAAAAGTTGTCATGCAAAGTGAACTTAAAGTTGAGTTTAAAAGGGAACTACCTAATGTTATCATGCATGTTTAGAACCCTAATGTCTATCATAACCTCTCTTGAACAAGAGAGATTAGAAACCCTAAGGGAAGAAAGACAAAAGAAGAAGAAGAAACAACAAAAGAAATATGCAAATGAAAGAATGCACACATTGAATGCACAAGTAGAATGAAAGCGGGAGGAAAATAGTGTGGGGCAGTAGCCTCCACAAGCTCATCTCAACCAAGCATGCATATGGAAATGCAAGACAAGAAAAGATAAAGAAGTGCACAAGAAGAAAACTAACCAAGCAAGAACAAACCACACAAAGATGCACCAAAGATGTCTTCAAGGATTCATCATTTTAGGTATGCTTCAAATACCTCCAAAGGAGGGGCCAAGCCACCTAGTGGAGAACCTCCACTGAGTCTTGTCCTTGGCTGAAACTTCAAGCAAATCACCCAGAATCGTTCCACATACTTGAATGAAGCTTTTGGTATGCTCATTTCACTTGAGAATGGCTAAATATCCAAAACCAAATTTCACTTTGCTCTCACTTTTTCAAGTTGCTATTTCTGCAATTTCACCACCAAATCGTGCTCTGAGAGTTTGTGAAGTTTGCTGACCTTTTTATGTATTGGATTCAGATGAAAATGGAGCCCTATTTCATGCCATAAAACCCAATTGCCAATTCAATTTTTCTTCACCTTTTTGCTTGCCATACTCGTGTTCTATCCACTGCACCAGCCTCAAGTTTGTTCCAACTCATTTGCACATGGCCTGAGTTGATCAAAGGGCCAGCAATTGGTCCTTGTTTTGATTCTATGGTGGATTTCCCATTTGTTATTTCATGGTGAAGAAACCATGGAAATAATCAACCGAATGACCTCAAATTGCAAAATTAAACTTGACATTGTATGTAGAACATCATTTGCACTCAAAATATGCATAAATTTGCCTTGAAATAGTTCCAAATGAATTAATTCCAATTTTCTCATTTTAAGCTTCTTTCATGAAACATTCAAACACCAATTCTTCACTCCAAGCTCCAATCATGACAAGAGATGATTTGGTAATGCAAATGGCCCTATTTGGAGCAAGTTTCATGTTGGAAAAATATTCATTTGAAGTGTGCAAGTTGGTGAAATGGACCTATAATTTTATGACCTATAATCTCACTTTCCCAAAATACCCCTGACTTGCAAGCCTCATAACTTGAGTTCTACAAATCAGATGAAATACTTCTAGTACTCTTTGGAAGGCTAAGACCATGCTCTACAACTTTCATGTTGGCCAAAAGTTGAGGAGAAACATTCTTATTAGTAAAAAATGGCTTGGAAGTTGGTTGACTTTTGTCCATCTGATGACCAGTAACTTGTCTGCATCATAACTTGAGTTTTAGAAATCAGATGAATAACTTCTAGTACTTAAAAGAAAGCTAAGGACATGATCTATAAGTTTCATGTTGGTCAAAAGTTGAGATGAGACTTGTATCTTGAGATAGGTGGTCTTGAAGTTAGGGACTAAACAGGGAATTTTACACTGAGAACCCTAATTTAGTAACTTCTCACACTCTTGATTCTTGATGAATTGATCTTGAAATGATATATTATACATCTCAGCACAACATCCCATGACCATAGAGACTTGGAATTGAGTTTTAATCTCCTTCAATTTCACAGTTGACTGAGGGTTGACCAGATGAAAACCCTAGATGCAACATTCTTGACTGTGGCTTCTTCCACCTCACACAACAACTTGAATAAGCTCCAACATGGCTCTCAAAGCACTTAATGAGCTCTCTCAACATCTTATATCCATAACTATGAATTCACAAACCTCTGATGCTCTTCAACTGGCCTCCATGTTAGGAGCTGACCCACATACATCCATCCATGCTTTCACAAGACTATTGACTACTTCAAGATGACCTGATGACCATTCAAACTTGAGTAACACCCCTTGCTTAGGCTCAAAACTCTGAGAAGACTTTTCTTGCTATGCACAACCTCTTGATCCCCTGTTCAATGAAACATGCTATGCAATGCAAATGCTAGAACAAAATGAAATGAAACATAAACCAATTTAAGAAAAAGTTGGGAAAATTTTGGGGTACAACAATATATAAATCTTATTTCATTTCTTGAATTTTTGATACCTTTAACTTAGATGAAAATCTCATTTAAAACTTCATGTGATTCATAATTTTTTATTTTTGATTCATTTTTTGTTGTTGATTGGATCTTAAATTTTGAGTATAATCTTATTAATCTCAATGGACCATGGGCGTTGATAGGATAAATTCCAAACTTGCCAAGAGAGGTGATTGAAATTAATGAGGATTTAATCAAATTAAGATTCATTTTTGTTCTCTTTCTTCTTTTTCTTTTGATCGATGAAATCTATGGATCATGGATTGTTGATTATCAAGGTTGTTTAATCTTCATTATTTCAAATCTATGGATGAATAATCATTGAGATAATTCTCCATACTTTGGAATAGTGATAGATTACTTTTGATTAATCGATGAAAAATCTTGATTAAGATGAGATCACCACCTTCTTTTCTTTTCATGCGGTATTGCTTTTGGAGAGTGATTTACATATCACTTATCTAGCATGCATTGGCACTAACATTTTATTGACCGACCTCAGATAGTCGTGGTTTCTACATAAACCCGATTACGATTGCTTAACATAGCGCTAAAGTGTCCTGTAATCGGAAAATGATCATTCGTGGCTCAAACTTATTTTTGAAAGTCCAAGTATGATTGGTTGCTTGTCTTAAGTCCACTACATATGAAACTCATTGTTAGGAGGCTTTGATTCTATCAATCCTCTAATGAGTTTTCATTAACCGTGGTCTAAGTGTAAGAATTAACCGTCGTTGATCATGTGTTCTAACCACTAATCACTAATTCACTAATAATATCTTTGTATAATTTTTGTTTATATTTCCTTCTTACTCTCTATCTCTTTACTTTTATGCTTCAATATTATCATTTCATACCATATCTTTGTTTATGTTTATGTCATTTCTCTTTTGTCCACTTGGACCATATCTTGTTCACAACACTAATAAAGGATCAAAACCTCTAAAAAACTTGGTGTTATTAACTTCTTGGTTATGCTTTTGGACCATTCTTTGACCCTTGGACTTAGAATTAAGACTCTCTTCCCTATGCTTGGAGTGTTGTGGATCTTGGCCTTTACTTGGCTAGCTCATTAGCCTATGCTTTAAATCGGATGGAATTCTTTTTGCTAGCTATGAAGTATACTACAACTTGGTTAGATATTTATTATCTCTTGCGTTTATTTTGTTTTCTAGGATAGTCGCTTCATCTCCTCCCCTTCTTCAATTTTCAAAACCTTCTCCCTCTTTCAAAACTTTCTTATTTTTTTCAAACTTCAAAACCGCTTTCACAATAAAACCTTGACTTTTGTTAAGTGATTTTCAAACTTTGTTCTTCTTAATAAAAGTCAATCATTGTTAATCATGCTTTGACCAATTTCAAAAGACATGAAAATACAAAAAAAAATTCATCAACTCTTTGTGTGCCTTTATGCACTTTTCATTTTAAAATTTTTCATAAAGTTTAGACATGAGTCATTTCCATAGTTGAGATATAATTCTCCTATTCCCCATAGTATTAAGATTTTGATATTTTCCACTTTGATGTTGAGTGATAGACTTGTTGATATTCCAAGCAAATCCTCCATCTTTATGTGGCGCAAATGTGGTCTTATACTTGTGGGCGACTAGTCGTAGTTTTCTCCTGAAAATGACGACTTGTCTTTACATTTAAAATCAATCAAAACCAACAAATGTTTGTTATTTTTACCATGAACTACGAGGTTTTGATCCTATATTGCACTTTGTGGGTACGTAGGCATGAGGCGATAAGTCTCTCCAAACACAAAAATCTAAAAAAATAATTCTCTTCTCATCTCCCCAATCTCTTTTCAAAACAAACCATTTTCAAGCCAAAAAGCATAAATATTTCAAAGGGCTCCTATAGATTACTATAGACGTTTTAGGTGCTAACACCTTTCCATTGCGTAACCAACCCCTTACCCAGATCTCTGTTTCTATTCTTGTTTTAGAAGTCTTTGGTTTTGTTCGCTCTTTTTCCTTTCCTTTTTGGATAAAATAAAAGTGCGGCAGCGACTATTATTTTTTTGAGTTAAGTTAATCAATAACTTATACTCACGATTTTTACCGCTACAGAAAAGTGGCGACTATGCTGGGGATATTTAGGTTCCTAGTGGGTTTTTCCTACTTTGATTTATTTTATCACTTTTTGTTTGACTTGTTTGTTATTGCTTGTTCTGTTTTGGTGCCTGGTAATCTGTGTGGTGAGATAAGTCCTATACCCATACTAGAGTGCACTTGTGATAGGAGGGTGGTATAGTCTTGTTGGCTTACATGGAGTAGTCCTTACTAAGCTGGCTTGAGATCCCCTGCTCGGTGGAGGCCCATTTGGAATTACTGATGTCTTACGAGTAGTCGTATTTGGCATTACTTTTTCCGATTTGGGAGCCTGAGAAATTGAGGACCTTATAACCCTTTAACCCATCTTGACTTTATTAGGATGTGGTGCGGTGGCTATTCAGGTGTAGACTTGAATTAGTTGTTACGCGATTCCACACTCAGACGAGTTTCTCTTAAGAATATTATTGGTCGAGGAGTAGTCGTTTAAGCCTATAATATCTGAAAGATGGAATTATGACTCTGGGAACTTTTTAGAACCTTGTTCTACAGGTGATGATATAACCTTAGTACATACCATTGTTGGTGGTTCTTACCTTTGGCTCCATGTTCGTGCCGAACCCTTGAACCTGTGTGCTTTGTGTGTCTTGTTTGTGGGTGTTGTGTCTTGCATTTATGCATTCGTCAGCATTTTTTTCTCAGTTTTCAAGGAACTCAGAGATTTCTTTTTGCAAATATCGCAATTTTTTTAGAATCATGGATATTGAAAGAAGTAACACTAAGAAGTACACTTTCACGAGTCTTGACTTACAAGAGTTGAGAAAGCTTGGATCTTTGGTATCTAGTCCTGTGGATTTCAAATGCTATTTAAGAAACTATTGATTATTCTGAGGACTGATGTTGAAGATGGGATTCTTAATACCTTGGTCCAGTTCTACGATCTATTGCATCGTTGATTTAGTTTCCCAGATTATCAGCTATTGCCAACCTTAGAGGAGTATGCCTATCTTATGGGTGTGCAAGTCTTCATTGAGTTTCTTGAGCGACGTGTCGTGAAGAGATCAAGGGATCCAGAGGATTTATTTTCCTCTAGCACATCATCATCTGCTCATCTTCCTACCTCCAGTTCTTGGAAGGGTATTATGGATCGACTCGTGAAAGAGAAAGATACCATGAAGATCAGATATGTAAGATAAATCAAGAGGCTTCGCAAGAAATATCAGCTCAGAGTTGGGTCGTTTTCAGACACGATTCCTTAGAACTAAATTTCATTCTCTCTTGTGTTGTAAGATTGATGAAACTGTACTTCAAAGATGTAATTCTTTCAATATTAATGAAAGGAGATTTTTGATATCCAGTGTGTTATCTTAATGTAATGTTTGAAAACTACTTTATAGTTCCTTGAAAACTTGCATTTGCATTTGCACATCAAGCATCATTTTGCATTGGATATTTCCTTTCCCACGTGTCTTATTTGCTTCATGTTCTTGGTCTTTGTTCAGACAAGTTGTCGCATCACTACAATACTCGAGCTAAAGATGGATCAATTGCAACAAGAGAACTGCGAGCTTTGCGAAAAAGTGGCTACTTTGAGGGATGGTATGGAAAGGCTCTCTGCTTTTGTTAAAAATCTAGTTGTTACTCAGAATTAACTTTCTCCTTGTGTTTCTCAGACTCCACCTCAAAGGACTGTGATTCCTGAAATCATTTCAACACTCATTTATGTGGCTCCCATTAGCGCTTCTAATCATGTTACCGAGATGTGTCTCGAAGAAGGTGTCCGAAAAGGATGGTTGACCAAAGAAAGTGGTTCTTCTAGTAGTTCTAAGAAGTATGGAAACGATTTTCCCAAGAAGAAAGAACAAGATGCTAACGCTATTTCGCAAGAAAAGCGTAGAAGATCTTGTAACAAAATTAAGCAACAACATACCCAACAAAAGATTGATCAGCAAAGATGTGTTCAAAAGTAAATGCATTTTGATCCGATTCCGATGTTGTACGCAAAATTATTTCCTGTCTTGATACAAAAGAATCTTGTGAAGACTAGGTCTCCGCCTGCTGTTCCAAGAGTTATTCCATGGTGGTATAAACCAGAGGCTCGTTGTTCTTTCCATCAGGGTGCACCGGGGCATGGTCTTGAATATTGTTTTTCCTTGAAACATGAAGTACAAAGACTAGTGCGAAAAGGAATTTTGTTTCTCAAAGGCACAAACGTCCAAGCCAATCTGTTGCCTGAACATGGTAATGCCACTGTAGTTGAGATGCATGCCGCAACTCCGAATCATTTCAAAGAAGCCCAAGTTCATCCACCACTCTTAGAGAAAGAACTGTCCAAAATCCAAGATGGTTTGAATGGCCAAGCTAGTGGAGAAATTTTTTTTAGTGATTCCTAATTGGGAGAAAATGTTGAGGTTGATGCAATTCAGAATTCTCCTCAGATTCTGCAAAATCCAGTCCTGAATAAGCCAAAAGGAGAGACTCGCCAGTTTGATCCAATCCCAATGCCTTACAGCCAATTGTGGTCTTATTTTTCCTGAAACTCGGTAGTGACACCCAGAAAGACCAGAGTCATGAAGTCTCGTCCTCATTGGTACGATCCAAATATTAGTTGTGAGTTTCATGATGGGATAATGTGGCATCCAATTGAGGAGTGCAAAGTTTTCCAAGAAATGATTCAAGAGATGATTGACGATGAGGTGTTGAATTTCGAAGGAGGAAGCCTATTTTTGAATGGAACGCCTTTATGTTGATAAATCTAAAACTCGAGGAAATTCATATTACTGGTGTTAGTGGAGTAACCTGTAGCGATCGTGCATTTATTTCTGTTTCTCCAAAGAAAGTTGAGGATATTCTTTCAAGCTCAGATTTAGATAGCCTCCTCAGATCATTAGTTCATTTACTGAAATTTTATCTGTAATCTCTCATGTTTGTTAATGCTTTATTTTCTTGTAGAAACTTGTTTGATTTTGAATATTAATCATAATGCAATGAGTATGTTTGTCTTGAAGTAATCCATTCGCATTCGCTCATACAATTTTTCCTGCATTTGCAATACCAACTTCTTGTTTAAACTCTTCGAGGGAGGATGATGAGGTAAAAATGCAAAATTTCTGGTTATATGATTTTAAATAAGACCTTGCTGATGATGTAAGGCATTGTTTCTGTAGATGCTTTTGATTGGCTGCATTTTGTAGCAAAACATTGGAGTATGTATGAATGTCATAACTGATGTTATGACATACATGAAGAGTGTTCTGCAGGGAGAGCTAAGAGTAAGTGAAGTTGAATGTCATGCTGGATGTTATGACATCAAGCATATGACATCAGGGCGTGCAGGTTTTAGTTTTATGTTATTAGCTCAGGCTATACTTCAGGAAATATTCTAGGAAGCCTAGTTATCTCAGGCGACATGTTAGGCATGGCTGAGGATAACATAGAAGACCTATGACCTAATTGGAAAGGCGCAACTTCATGAAGAGAGGTTTATTTTGGGTAAACCTAATTTCTCCATCAAGGCACAAAGCAAGTCTGCTGCTATAAATAACAGAAGGATCATTCCTAATAGAGCAGAGCTTCTGGAGAGAGATTGAAGGGTGTAGTTTTGTGAGTGAAGAAGTCTAATTGTATCAGTTGTTCTTCACGTGTGTATTGTGTCTTAGGATACTTGTATGCCAAGCAATTGTCTGCTGCATGATTGCTTTGGTTTAGTGTTTGTGAACTGTTTGTTTAGTGTGTCACTCTAAGCTTTTAAGCAAAAGAGTTGTGTCACTAGATCAAAGTTGTGAAGCAAGATCAAGGTGTGTTTGAAGTGTGACTTTATTGCCTTTTGTAACTTTGGATTGGTTAATATCACTGCTGTGATTGAGGGGGAGTGAGTTGGAAACTCTGGTCTAGTATTAGGCTGAAGTGTCATTGGGTAGGTCTTAAGTGAAGAGTGCAAACTGGTTGTTTGACTCTGAATTAATTCTACTAATGGTGAATTTCCTCCCTGGCTTGGTAGCCCCCAGATGTAGGTGTGGTTGGCACTGAACTGGGCAAACAATTACTTGTGTTATTTACTATTTTCATTTATAGTTGTGTTTAAGTTCTGCATTCATTGTTATAGTGGATGTCATAACATCCGTGATAACATCCACTGTTGGGTACCTAGAATTTCAATTGGCATCAGAGCAGGCACCCTG
Source organism: Lathyrus sativus (assembly GCA_963859935.3). NCBI lineage: Eukaryota > Viridiplantae > Streptophyta > Magnoliopsida > Fabales > Fabaceae > Lathyrus > Lathyrus sativus. The sequence goes on from OZ012738.1 coordinate 419,860,229, forward strand.
CCTGTTATTTTTGGGTGAGATCTAGGGAAGATAAATTCTGGTACTATGGACAAGGATATAGGATTCACAAATAGATCACTAATTCTGGATGGATCCAATTATGATTACTGGAAACCTAGGATGATAGCCTTCTTAAAGTCTTTAGACAATAAGGCATGGAGAGCTGCAAACTCAGGATGGGAACATCCAGTGAAGACTGATAAAGATGGAGTATTTATGCTTATACCTGAAGAAGAATGGACCAAATAGCAAGAAGCCTTGGCTCTAGGAAATTCTAAGGCTTTGAATGCCTTATTTAATGGTATAGACAAGAACATTTTCAGAATGGTGCATCATTGTGAACTGGCTAAAGAGGTATGGGATACTCTCAAGATAACTCATGAGGGAACCTCTAAAGTCAAGATGTCAAGACTACAAATGCTCACCACCAAGTTTGAAAGCCTGAGAATGAAGGAGGATGAGACTATTCATGAATTCTACATGAATATTCTTGAGATTGCAAACACCTCAGGAGCCATGGGTGAAAAGATGTCTGAAGAAAAGCTTGTGAGAAAGATACTCAGATCTTTGCCCAAAAGGTTTGCCATGAAGGTCATTGCCATTGAAGAAGCTCAAGACATATGCAATATGAAAGTGGAGGAACTCATTGGCTCACTATAAACCTTTGAGATAGGAATGTGTGATAAGACTGAAAATAAGAAAAGCATAGCTTTTGTGTCAAAGGCTGAAGAAGTCTCTGATGAAGGCAATGGTGAAAGTGAGGAGAATTTGTCAGAAGCAATAGCCTTGCTTGGAAGACAGTTTAACAAATTAATCAAGAGAATAAGCCATAAGCCTAAACTTTATGCCAAGAACAATTCTTCTGACACCAACAGAAGGGAAAAATTTGAAGATAGATCTAACCAAGACAAATGAGTTTAGTGTTATGAATGTGAGGGTTATCGTCACATTAAAACTGAGTGTCCCACCTATCTCAAGAAGCAAAAGAAGGGATTAGCAGTCACTTGGTATGATGGAGATTCTGAAAGTGGATCAGAAGAAGAATCTGCCAAACATGTCACTGCTCTGAACAATGTATGTATATTTGATGGTGATTCAAGTGAAGATGAGCTGACTTATGATGAACTTGCAGATTCATATAAGAAGCTATGCATCAGAAGTACAGAAATATATCAGCAAGGAGAGCATCAGAAGAAACTCATAATGGAATTAGAGGCTGAGAAGATAGAGCATCTTGCAACAATAGACTCTCTTAAAAGTAAAGTCAGCATGTTGAAATCTAATATGGAGCAAATGTCAAAATCCATAAGGATGCTAAACCCTGGGATTGACACTCTAGAAGAAATCCTACAGAGTGGTCAGACATCGGGAAACAGGTCTGGACTGGGATTGTTGGTGAACAGGAACCCATCTTGGAGCTAAAAAAGCTAAAGCCTGAAAATCAGAGGTCACAATGGATGTCACAACCAATGTCACAACATCAAAGGAACAAAAGTTGGAACCAGACCAAGAACAAATTCCAAGGGTATAAGTGTTACTATTATGGAAAACTTGGACATATTAAACCCCTCTGCTTCAGGTTACATGGTTTTCCTAGCCATCCGTATCAAGGAAAACCCAAACAGGGTGGCTATGTCAAGAAACAAAATCAATACAAAGCCAAAAGGGAAGCCCCTATCATGAAAAGACAATGGGTTGCTAAGAATGTGGCTTTAGTAGCTCACACTTCTCTAAGGATGCCAACCAAAGAAGATTGGTATTTTGACAGTGGCTGCTCTAGACATATGACTGAAATAGAGAATCTTATGGTAAACCTCAAACCTCATTCCTCAAGTCATGTAACATTTGGTGATGGAGCTAGAGGAGAAATCAAAGGTGCTGGAAAAATAGATTGTCCTGGTGTTCCAAGACTGAATGATGTCATGTTGGTTAAAGGACTGACTGTTAATCTTATCAGTATCAGTCAGCTTTGTGACCAAGGTCTCAGTGTCAAATTTACTAAGGGTAAATGTGTTGTCACCAATGAAGAAGGTGAGGAAATCATGAGGGGATCTACAGCCAAGAACAAATGTTACTTATGGGAGCCCAGAAGTAACCTAACTGTCTTGATCAATGAAGAAAAGAAGGATCAAATATGGTTGGAGAAAGGTAGACATCTTCAAAGGATGAAGAAGACCATAACCAAGGAATCAGTAAAAGGAGCTCCTAAGTTTCCTCTAGATGGAAGAACAAGCTATGGTAAATGTGAGACTTGTAGGAAAGCCAAGGAAGGACATCCAAAGAATGGTCATCTATATTATCTATACTGGAATTTGATGGAGTCCATGACAAATGATCATAAAGGAAGCAATGTCACTCAGGATATCATGACTTTGTACTGTGACATCAAGAGTAACATCAAAACAAACTCAGGTCAATCTAAAAGAGTCAGGCATAGGGATAACAAGCATCAATTGAGAAAGGCTCGTGTGAAGGTTGGAAACACAGATCTACATAGTGCTGACATGGTTACAAGAGGTCTCAAGGCTACTCAATCTGAAAATTCATAAAGCAAGTTGAGGACGTTTCTTTATGAGAGTTTATAGCAATTAATGATGATTGGGAATTGTATTTTGAATATTAATCATATTCTGATTGGTCAAAATATAAAGTTCCCTCCACCTTTGCTAGCGAATCCCTCTAGCCCCTTTACTCTATCAGATTTCCACTATGGTTGCTCATACAAAATCGTCTCCTTGCATACCTCTTACAACCACCACAGAAAACCTCGTCTTCTACAGCCAAAGTCACCAACAATGTCTCAACAACAAGCTCCCCAAAACTACCAAGCATGACTCGGATCAACACAAGAGGATCTCCCTAGAGGATATCCTGGATTTCATTCCTCTAAGCATGGCCTTTGGTAGAGGTAGTGAAGCCCAAACTTCAGCTTCTTCACATGCAGATCAAGAAGGGTAGAATCCTGAACCTTCCATGGACAACTATAATAGAATGGAGGACTCTACCTATGATGATGGGTCTGTAAATGAACTAGTATCCAAAATCCTCCATGAAGGTCATAATGTACATGGAATCACCATTCCTCTATCTAGGGTTGATCCATTCCCCATCTCTGATCAGAATCATGAGGATAATTTTGAGTTTTCCTTTGTTAAGACTAACCCTAACACAGAGAATCTAGAAAATCTTGCTAACTATGTGGTATAGGAGGAAGGTCAGGATGATGGCCAAAATAATGGTGAAACCAAGAGCACTGACAATGAGGAAGAGATGAATGAAGCTCCTAGAAATGGTGAACATGTTATAGATGTGTCATCAGATGATGAACTCGTCAAGAATGTTGCTCCTGGTATAGCCAGGAAACTAGTGACCTAGAAAAGAAAAGTTGTACTTGAAGAAAATCCTTCCAAAAGTCAGAGAAAAAGGGCTCCTGTTGGCCCATCCAAATCGTGGAGTAAGGTATCAGCTGCATCCAAGAAAAGGAAAGTTATTGATAGTAACAATGAGTCTGATAGTGATGTTATAAAAGATGTCCCTAACATATTCAATTTAAAGAAATCACCGGGTAAGAAAACTCTTAAACCTATGTCAGCTGCACCTTTGGAAAACATCTCCTTTCACTCTATTCACAGTGTAACCAAATGGAGATATGTCTATCAAAGGAGAATAGCCCTTGAGAGATAATTGGGGAAGGATGCCTTAGGGATCAAGGAGGTAATGGATCTAATCAACAAGGCTGAACTGCTCAAGACAATCTCTGGATTTTTGAAATGCTACGAAGGTCTGGTAAAGGAGTTCATTGTAAACATACCTTACTCAATCTCAAATAGAAACAACAAGGAGTTCATGAAGGTGTTTGTCAGAGGAAAATGTGTGCAATTCTCTCCTGCTGTGATCAACAGATATCTGGGACGAGCAAATGATGGTGAGACAAAATTGGTTGCTTCAAACAACCAGGTTTGCAAGATCTTCACTGCAAATCAAGTCAAAACATGGCCATCCAAATGGGAGGCTGTTTGTAGCACTGCTCAATGTAAAATATGCCATTCTTCATAGAATTGGAGCTACTAATTGGGTGCCTACCAACCATACATCCACCATTGTTGTTGGACTAGGCAAGATCATTCATGCCATAAGTACCAAAGTTAACTTTGATTTTGGTCTATACATATTTGATTAGACTGTTAAGCACTCCACAACCAGTGCTATCAAGCTGCCTATTGCTTTTCCCTCCCTCATTTGTGAGATCATCCTAAATCAATACCCTGGGATCCTGAATTCAAGTGATGCTGCCAGCAAGATGGAGTCTGCACTGTCTTTGCACTTCAAACTCTTCGCAGAGAGACATGTCCCTGATATGGTTTTCACTTCTGATGAGAAGGCCAACATCTCTAAAGCAATGATAATTGATGAATTAAAGGAAACATGTAGGGACTTGGGAGAAACCATTAGTACAACAACTGCAAGAAAGATCAAGCTAGAATCTTTTATTCAAAGCCTTAAAAGAAATACAGTTGATATTGATGGTGTGGGTATGTCTGATGAAGATTCTGATAAAAATGTCTCAACCGATGCTAATGACATTGGTTCCAGTTCTACCTCTGAGGAGGAAGAGTGATGAGCTGATAGACAGCTGTGGGGCTCAGGCTGTTGGTTGCTGAGCTGATGATGGTGTGCTGCTGATGTGATTTTGCTGGTTCTTTGGTTAAAAAATTTTTGTTATGACAACATGAATTTTATTTGTGATGCTCTCCATTAGCAGTTTTTTTTAATGACCCCTAACTTCTGTAATGTTCCTCATGTTGATCTATACTATTAGTTTAGTTATGATCTAATTTGTGGCTAAAAAGGGGGAGAAGTGGTAGTAGTAATTGAGTAATAGCAGGTGGAAGACTTGTATGTTGTTGTTGTGTAGGTTTGCATGAGGTGATGATATGTTGCTGCTATTGTGTGAATTCTTAGTAGGAATGTATGTTAGAACTGTGTGAGCTCCTAGATGCTGATTAGGAATGTGTGTCTGCAGTAGAATGTGTTGTACATCTCTTCAGGGGGAGTAGCACAAGATAGTCCACAGAAAGGTGTGACAACTGTAGTCTAGGCTAACAAGTGAGAGTGTTATGTTGTGGAATTGATGTTCTTCAGGATGTCATCCTGAATATCCTAACATCCAGAATCCAGTCTGGATAAATAGATGTGACTGCAGGTTGTGCAAGTTGTGTCCAGCTGATGTAGTATGCATAAGTTGAGGGGGAGTAACCCAGAATGTTACTCAAAATATTGTGACATCTGTAGTGCTGACTAACAGATGATTATGTGTGAACAGGTTGATCCTAAGTAGTTGAGAGAAAACTGTGTGAGTGTAGACAACTCTGATAGTGTGTTAGTAGCTTTCCTGCATGATAGGTTATATGGTATGATTTCTGCTGCTTGTAAAATCTGATATGGTAACAGGGTGTTTTAGCCAAAAATTTGCCAAAGGGGGAGTTTGTAGATGCTTTTGATTGGCTGCATTTTGTGGCAAAACATTGGAGTATGTATGAATGTTATAACTGATGTTATGACATACATGAAACGTGTTCTGCAGGGAGAGCTAAGAGTAAGTGAAGCTGAATGTCATGCTGGATGTTATGACATCAAGCATATAACATCAGGGCGTGCAGGTTTAGTTTTCTGTTATTAGCTCAGGCTATACTTCAGGAAACATTCTAGGAAGCCTAGTTATCTCAGGCTACATGTTAGGCATGGCTGAGGATAATATAGAAGACCCCTGACCTAATTGGAAAGGCGCAGCTTCATGAAGAGAGGTTTATCTTGGGTAAACCTAATTTCTCCATCAAGGCACAAAGCAAGTCTGCTGCTATAAATAACAGAAGGATCATTCCTAATAGAGCAGAGCTTCTGGAGAGAGATTGAAGGGTGTAGTTTTGTTAGTGAAGAAGTCTGATTGTATCAGTTGTTCTTCACGTGTGTATTGTAACTTAGGATACTTGTATGCCAAGTAATTGTCTGCTGCATGATTGCTTTGGTTTAGTGTTTGTGAATTGTTTGTTTAATGTGTCCCTCTAAGCTTTTAAGCAAGAGAGTTGTGTCACTTGATCAAAGTTGTGAAGCAAGATCAAGGTGTGTTTGAAGTGTGACTTTATTGCCTTTTATAACTTTGGATTGGTTAATATCACTGTTGTGATTGAGGGGGAGTGAGTGGGAAACTCTGGTCTAGTATTAGGCTGAAGTGTCATTGGGTAGGTCTTAAGTGAAGAGTGCAAACTGGTTGTTTGACTCTGAATTAATTCTACTAATGGTGAATTTCCTCCCTGGCTTGGTAGCCCCCAGATGTAGTTGTGGTTGGCACTGAACTGGGTAAACAATTACTTGTGTTTTTTACTGTTTTCATTTAAAGTTGTGTTTAAGTTCTGCAGTCATTGTTATAGTGGATGTCATAACATCCGTGATAACATCCACTGTTGGGTTCCTAGAGTTTCAGTTTCAAATTTCCAAACACTGGAGATATAAGGAAGATAATCCCTTGTTAACCCTTTTGAGCCTCGAAGTAGGAGTTTCCTTTCTAAATGAAAAAACCCTTACATTTTAACCTGGGGCAAGGTAGTCTTCAGATAATTTGATCAAATGTTCAAATTTCCAAAAAGAAGTGTGTATTTAAGGACCAATCACGATGGTTATCCCTCATTTCAAAGGAAAGAGACAGTCACAACCCTTTTAATAAGTTAGATAAACCAATGTCACATGATTTGTTCCAAAAAAAATCATCAAGAGAAAAATAAAAAGCCCGCTAAGTCGTAAAACTTGGAAACAAGTGACTTAGGCAAAAATTAGGGCATCCCGCTGGACATCAAAAATTCAAAAGAATTTGTCCAAGCAAAAATTAGGGAAAGACAAAAAAAAATGAATAGCGCGAAAAGCAAAAAGAAAGGATTACAAAGAAAAATTATGAACAAATCTATGTGACTACAAAAGACAAAAAGGGGTGATTGTTATTCCCTAAAAAGCCATATTGGTTCGTAAACCATCAGTTGCATTGGATCCTCAACCATCAAAATATTTTTTTTGAGAGATGAAAATTTGTATCAAATTAGCTGAATGTAGGACTGAAGAACCTCACGGAGAATGGGTGGGTACAGATAAACATTGAGCCTAAATGTCCTTTTTTTTAAAACCGTGAACCAGGACACATTATAACCCTCGAAAGACCTAATTGAAGCAGGGTTTATTTTGAAAGCATACTTTAACGAGATAGCGTTCATGACTCCCAAGAGTTGTGCTAAAAGACCTTTGTTGGTATTGCATGTGCATTCAAAAATCAATGTCACATCTTAACTAGTGACTCGTTCACAAGTTTTTGCGACATGTTTTCAGTAAAAAAAACTTCAAGATAAACATATGTAATTGCATTAGAATTATCATTCTCATAATTAAGCTTTTCTGCTTGCATACATTTATTTGACATCATGGAAGCTTACATATGAGTATCAGTGATGAACACAATCTTTTGAAGTATGAAACTCTTACGAATAATTGCTAAATCATTTCAAGGAATGATCATATCCAGGGGCATGTTTCCTGGAGACTTTGTTGAGCCTGAGCAAGTTTATTTTCCCAGTTGATGCTTTCACAGGGGCAAAGCTTGAATACTCCATTAATAAAAGAATATGCCGACTACAGTTAATCTGGGGCAGTTACGTCGAGATTCGTCGAATCTCTCAGAGTTTGAAGATATTGGGGAATATTATCTCAAGTCCTTATGAACTCGACATTCTCCCAATTAGGGTTTGTCCTTGTTGATGTTCTTCTCGATAAAGTCTGTTGATAATCTCTCAAGTAGAGTTTGGTCTTATTGATGCATTTCTTAGTTGGGAACTAGTTCAAGCATTTTAAACTTGGATTCCCCCTACAAAGTCTTGATTCAGTTTTCCTCAGCCGAGCATGGTTCTTCTTCCCCAACATGTTTATGATCAAGCATATTTAAGTGTGAATGTGATTGTTGGATCGCATCATGTTCTGTGATAAAACTTGATGAGGAATCCCTGGCAGGTTTCTACCTCCTCCGTTATGATTTGTTGCTCTTATGGCCAATCTGAATCATATTTCCTTTCTAAGAAGTATTAATGTAGTGGTCAACTGTTGGGTTTTCTCTCACCCTGTGTTGAGTTTTAAAATCCTTGGCAGGTTGACTTTCTGCTATGTTGTTGATTTCTTAATTACCCATGTGATTCTAAGATGTTTCTCAAGGTTGTTACTGCCTAAAGAATTATCTTTGTTGATCCCCAGTAGAGGTTGTGTGTTTATTACAAATGGTTGTGAAAGATAGGATATGACCCTCATCAGGTTCTTATTCTCCCCACTAGAGTTTGTTAATGTTTTCCTCATCAGGGTTCTTTCTTGCTCCTCTGGTAGAATTTATTGGCAGGTCCCCAGTAGAGTTGTGTTAAGGTTTCTCTAGTAGGGTTTACTGATATTCCCTTAGCAAAGTTTTGTTCCTATGGATAACTAGATGGATATTGTTCAATTTTCCCAGCTAAGTCTTGATTTAAAATCTTCTCCAGATGAGTATGTTTCCTTCATCCAGCCAGGTTATGATCAGACAGTTGAGCAATTTGTGGATCACTTCTCCTTGATGTTTTTTCCCATGCGGATATTTTTCTTTGTTGATTCCTAGCAGAGGTTATGCATATTTACTTTGGATTATTCCACAAGTAGAGAACAATGTTGCTTACTTCTAAGAAGTGTTGACATGGCAGTCACCTGTCGGGTTTTTCTCTCACCTTGTGATTGGGTGTTGATTTAAAATCCCCCACGGTTTGACTTTTTGCTATGATGTTAACTTCTTATTCCTCAGGTAGAGTTGGAGGATTTTTGTTGCTTGTTTTCTCCAACAGATCTTTTCCTTGAATTGGAGTTTATATTGTTGTTCCCTTTTGTTGGATTATCGATGTTTGAAGATTGATCTTTGGGTTTTCTTCCCAAGCAGTATCCCAATCTCCTCAGTGGTATTTGAGCCTTGTAGTAGAATTTATTTTCCTTTGATGGCTTTTGCTTATTTCTTGCAGGATTTCTGTTGTTAAATCCACAGCACGATCCCCAGTGATGCCCTCAATTTGCTGAGATTAGCCGAGTATTTCAATGGTGTTATGATCTTTTGCTCACCCTCTGTTTGCCTTTTTTGTCTATTTTGTCAGCATATTCGTACCCATATGCATTGCATGCACATTCATTTGGTTGAGCATAACATGTTTTTGTTGCATGGTGCACCCTGCATTTTTTTGTTGGTGTTTCCCTTTCCCTGATGTTGTTATCCCCGCGGGGTGCGTGTATCCTCCCTCCATTAGAGTGTTGACCCCTAAGTAGAAAATGCCCATCCTTTCTAATTCCCCACTGAGTTTGTGTCTCGTGGAAGATGTTTGTTTTAGCTTTCCTCCCTAGCTTTTATTTGGATGGACTTATTCCCCAAATGAGTTATGTCCTCATTGGGTCGAGTCTTGTTTGACCGTTTCTCTCCAGTTTATTCCTGGATCAAACTTTGGTCTCTTGCAACGGTTATTTTGGATTTCCCTGGGCTGTAGGTATTTATTTCTCCCTTTTGAGGATTTATTTTCCTCAGCAGAAACCTTTTTATTGATCCCCATCAGAAGATGAAGATTTGAATTTCTCCATCGGTGTTTTGATAACACTCTCTTAGAAATTACTTGTGTGACTTCATGTGGAAGTCTCTTTATTTGAGCAGCTTGTGTAATCTCCAGAAATTTATTTGTACCTTCGCAATAAATAACATTTCTCTAGTTCATCCTCAACAGAGAATTTTATTGTGAAATGATGGATCCTTATCCGACCAGCTTTTCCATCAGATGGCATCTCTGTGGAATAGTTCCCGATGAGAAGTTTGTTGTGAAATCCTTAACAGATGGTTGTCTCTTTATTTGAGAAGTCTGTTGTATGATTTAACCTGCCCATATCTCTTTTGAAGATTCCCGACAAAGTTATTGATATTTCATCCCCAACAAATGGTTGTCTCTTTATTTGAGAAGTTTCTTGTGTGATTTGAGCTGCCCATTGACTGGTAGCAGGTATTCCTTGTGAGTTCATTATCCATATTTTCCTACCTAGTGACGGGTATTCGGTAATGTTTCCTCACCTTTTGAGCATTTGTCTCTTCCTTTTTGGTTAGTTATCGACATATTTTTGTACCCAGTGACTGGTAATCAGTAATATTTCCTTGTGAGTTCATTACCCAAAATTTTCTACCTAGTGACGGGTATCCGGTAATGTTTCTTCACCTTTTGAGTATATTGCCTTTATTTTTCTATCTATTGGCTGGTAGCAGGTAATATTTCTCACCCCTTTTGGTTGGTTATGCTTTGTTTTTACCCATTTGACCGATAAAAGTAAATCCTTCCTCCCGAGCTTGTTGCCTTTATTTTCTACCTAGTGATAGGTAGTAGGTAGCATTTGTCTCTTCCTTTTTGTTCAGTTATCAACATATTTTTCTACCCAGTGACTGGTAGCCAGTAATCTTTCCTTGTGAGTTCATTACCCAATATTTTCTACCTAGTGACGGGTATTCGGTAATGTTTCTTCACCTTTTGAGTATATTGCCTTTATTTTGCTATCTATTGACTGGTAGTAGGTAATATTTCTCACCCCATTTGGTTGGTTCTCTTTGTTTTCACCCAGTAACCGGCAATTGGCATCTCTTTCCCCGTTGAGTCATTTCCTTTCCTTTATCGGAATAGGATTTTACTCTTTTGTTTTCCCCTGTGGAGTCCTTTTTCTTCTTTTGCTCCCGAGCTTTTGTTTGTCTCCTGTGGCATTTTCTCCCCACAAAGGTCTTGTGCTTGCATACCTTTAGCATAACCATATCATTTTGTGGTCTCTTAGGGCCAAAAATCGGGTTTATTGTTATATTTAAGTCTCTTCTATCTGGTCGAGACAAAGATGTCAATCTTCATATCTTCGAATAGAAGAATCTTAAATAGGGGCAGCTGTAATACCCTAATTTTTACCCCTAAGATCCCATATTTCATTTGCATCATTACATACACAAACAAGATCATACTTTTTGGTTCTCCCAGCACCCTTGTGTGTTTCTTACTTGCTTTTTGTTGTTTATGTTTACTAACCTCTAACCAAAATACCAAAAATATTTTACAATTTGCTTGTTTCTTCTTCTTCTCTGTGTGTTTAGGGTTTTGCAAGGAGATTGATGGCAAGGACATTCATTCAAGTCTAAATCAGATGGAAGTTTGACCTCATCTTGTTCAAACTATCAAGAGTTTGCTTCAATTATAAGTTACCCGTGGTAGTGGGCTATTTTCTCAGAAAATTTGATTGTTCAAGGTCAATTTATCTTGTGTTGAAATCCATCGGTTTATCAAGCAGTGCTCTATGAGAAGTTTGGTCCAGGTTATCATGATCATGGGTCCATCAGTTCAAACTATGTTCATCTGTGGATTTATTTTCCCATAGATGGATTCAGGCCAAATTCAAAGCGGTTCAACACTCATCCATTTTTTATCAGAGATTGTGGATCTTCAAGTTCAACTCCTAGAGATAGATGTGCTTTAGAATCTATTAAATCAGGCAGGATCTTATTGTTGTTACATGTTAGAAGGTCCTATGAATTTCAAGAATGTTGGTTTGCTGCTAAAGGAACGGGACAATTTTATAGTTGATGTACCGGAGTTGAGGCTACTAAGGAATTACCACTTAGATGTTGTGTCATGGGTTGCTCACTTTAATGATGTTTTAGGGAGAGTTCACAGACCTAGAGATCATCATAATATAGTTGATGAATTGAAAAGCATTCTTGAAAAAAAGGTTTCTCTTTGAAAATTCAATTTGATGAGTTGCCTCTAGTTGAAATTGAAGCATTGCACGACATGATTAGGTTATTTCACATAGTTCAGTCATTGTACAAAGGGTCATTGAGTTAGTTAGAGAAAATGATAACATGTTTCTCATTGGCGAAAGCTCAAGGCATAGTACTGATCAGTTGTACTCCCAGAAGAGGCTCATAAAGGTCTCCCTCAAGCCACTTGACTTTGCAACATATGCGCCTGTGAACACCGCAAGATCTCGATATTCTAATGACAATTCATTACCTGCTACTCTAAGCTTAATATCCCAGAATGTTGATAAGTTTGGAGGCGGTGTTTATTACTCAGCTACTGTTGTAGAATTGAAAAACTTGGCTGGGATGAGGCAACGAGATTTGATTAAACATCACGTAGACCAAGCCGTGCAAACCGTAAATGAGCCATGAAAGCCAATCCACGTTATATAATCTGAGTTGAAATCAACAAAGTAGAAAATCCGCGTCATCACATGAGCAGCTGCAAATGAAAAAAAGTCCAAAACAACTTGAAAATTTTACACGCGGTTCACACAACACATCAAATACAAAACACAACAAATTCTCACAAACGGAAAATGCGAAAATCACTCACCTCTTCTATAAATTGGACCACTTCATTCACAATTCTTCAAGCGTTTTCAGCCAAGAAAACTCTGACATTTTTTCTCTCTTCATTTCATACTTTGTAAAACCGTTTCACCCAAATCATTTCCTTCTTTCATACTTCCAATTGAACTCCATTTCAAACCAGATTCAAACCAAAACTCAACCAGAATCAAAGAAGAAGAAGAAGAAGAAGAAGAAGAAGAAGAAGAAGAAGAAGAGAGTTCAAGTGCATTATTCACCCTGAGTTTTGAGGGTAGTTGTTGGTTTTCTCGCATGCTTTTTGCAATCCCAGATTTGTAAATATTGTGGAATGATTCTTAGAACTGGATTAAGATTTGAGTATAGTTTCAATTTTCGTTTGAAATCATATGAGAATCCGACGCTACCGCTCTGTCACGTTGATTTTTCATCTCATTTCCGCCGCTACATATGCCGCGTGTGAAAGCTTGAAGAAGATGATGAAAATACATTTTCTGTTTCTCTTTTTTTTTTTAATTTTTATTTCATGTAATATTTTTTTAATTGGATTTTTTTTTTAAAAAGAGGAAGATCTTGGGCCGTATGGGCCATTCACTACATCACCTCTTTATTCTATTTTGTTTTTTTAAAAACTTTCTTTATTTTCTTAAGTTGATTTTTTTTTTATTTTCTTCACATTTTTTTCTACTTTTAGTTCTTTTGATTTTTTTTATATATAGGTCTTATTTCATTTCTTGAATTTTTGATACCTTTAACTTAGATGAAAATCTCATTTAAAACTTCATGTGATTCACAATTTTTTTTTATTTTTGATTCATTTTTTGTTGTTGATTGAATCTTAAATTTTGAGCATAATCTTGTTAATCTCAATGGACCATGTGCGTTGATACGATAAGTTCCAAATCCGCCAAGAGAGGTGATTGATATTAATGATAATTTAATCAAATTAAGATTCATTTTTATTCTCTTTCTTCTTTTTCTTTTGATCGATGAAATCTATGGATCATGGATTGTTGATTATCAAGGTTGTTTAATCTTCATTATTTCAAATCTATGGATGAATAATCATTGAGATAATTCTCCATACTTTGGAATAGTTATAGATTACCTTTGATTAATCGATGAAAAATTTTGATTAAGATGAGATCACCACCTTCTTTTCTTTTCGTGTGGTATTGCTTTCGGAGAGTGATTTACATATCACTTATCTAGCATGCATTGGCACTAACATTTTATTGACCGACCTCATATAGTCGTGGTTTCTACATAAACCCAATTACGATTGCTTAACATAGCGCTAAAGTGTCCCGTAATCAGAAAATGATCATTCGTGGCTCAAACTTATGTTTGAAAGTCCAAGTATGGTTGGTTGCTTGTCTTAAGTCCACTACATATGAAACTCATTGTTAGGAGGCTTTGATTCTATCAATCCTCTAATGAGTTTTCATTAACCGTGGTCTAAGTGCAAGAATTAACCGTCGTTGATCATGTGTTCTAACCACTAATCATTAATTCACTAACAATATCTTTGTATAATTTTTATTTATATTTCCTTCTTACTCCCCATCTCTTTACTTTTATGCTTCAATATTATCATTTCATATCATATCTTTGTTTATGTTTATGTCATTTCTCTTTTGTCCACTTCGACCATATCTTGTTCAAAACACTAATAAAGGATCAAAACCTCTAAAAAATTTGGTGTTATTAACTTCTTGGTTATGCTTTTGGACCATTCTTGGACCCTTGGACTTATAATTAGGACTCTCTTCCCTATGCTTGGAGTGTTGTGGATCTTGGCCTTTATTTGGCTAGCTCATTAGCCTATGCTTTAAATCGGATGAAATTCTTTTTGCTAGCTATGGATTATGCTACAAGTTGGTTAGATCTTTCTTATCTCTTGATTTTATTTTGTTTTCTAGGATAGTCACTTCATCTCCTCCCTGTCGCTACTGCGAAAATCGGCGCCGGCTGACAGAAGAATCGCCACCGTGCGTTATTTATCCCAACGGAGGGAAAGGAAACGCTCGAAGTAAACCTCGCAAAAAACGGGGAAAGGTATGGTCATCGCAACCAAAACCTGGGTTCGGGAGTCGGTTACGCAAGGGGAAGGTATTAGCACCCCTCAGGTCCGTCGTACTCGACGGGATCCACGCTTGCTTGGGTTGTCTAAAGGATGCAAAAACAATCTATCTACGACTGCTAAATCTAAACAGAAGGGAATTGACTCGATAGAGCGTCGCACTCTATGCCTACGTATTCTCAAGAGAGAAAGTCAGAGTCAACGTAGTTCGGGACTACGGGGAAATTGGCTCGCCAAGACTTCGCGTCTTGTGCCTACGTACTCCCATACTGCATGGAAGATCAGAGCTTTACGTAGTTCAGGCTAACTACGGCTAAACGGGGTATTCTCACACAGCAGTGGAAAAATAAACTGGTTTCAAAGGTACGGGGACCTATGGGAAAAACTACGGCTTGATCTCAAATGCACTCGGGCAAGAGAGAAAAAGGGTAATATCAATCGTCAGCGGGAAAGTCTCGATCGCACAGCAGCGAGAGAACAAGGGATTAGTTGTTAGTGTGCTCGCTAGGATATCGCATCCTATGCCTACATATTCTCGTCTGGTACGAGAAATCAGAGCAGCTGTAGTTCAGCTACTTCGGGACCACAGCTCAAATCTCGTTTTATTAACATTCTGAAAAATGATTACAATGGGTGAATACTGAAAATAAATCTCCTAGGAAATTCTATCCTATTCTATCCATAATGGAAAAATCAAATGAAAAAGTCCCCTAACAAGTGGACCTCTAAAACTATCTCTAAAATAAACTCCTATGAAGAAAATACACTCTAAAAGGTGAAAGAATTTCTATGAAAAAATATACTCTAAAAAAAATATTAAATCTATACTAATATTTTTTATTCTTTTCCAACTATTTTTTCTCTTTTTCCTTTCAAAATATTTTTCATATATTTTTCCCCACTATTCTCTATATATTTTTCTCCATTTTTTTTAAAAATATTTCTTCTTCACATGTATTTTTTTTATATATTTTTTCTCTTTCTTTTTTCAATATTTTTTCCTTTTCATATTTCTTTCCTTTCAATATATTTTTTTTGTGAAGAAAAGAAAATTACAAAATGGGAGGGGGTGCACTGCAGATTACAGGGGTGTAGTCTGCAGGAAAAAGACATTGGGTACAACTGGGCCCAGCCCAGAAAAAAACAAACAGAAGAGAGAAAAAAAAAACTGGGGAGGGGGTGTTGAATCAAAACGTAGGGTGTTAGTCTGGCAATTGTCACGTGGGCTCAGGCCCAGCCAGACACCAAACGAAAAGGGGGGGGGGGAATGGAAAAACGGAGGTGTAGATCTGGAATCCCAATGGGCTTGAGGCCCAATCCATGGCCACGTATCACTCAGGCCATCCAAAACCCTAGATGCCTCTCCTCTCTCAGTTTACTGTTCATGGCCGTCACCCCTCTCACCTTCGCTCTCTCTCCGATTCACCTCCTTCGATCTCCAACCTGGTCCTCTCTCAAACGCCCAATCTCAACCTTACTCTTAACACCATTCAGCTCCTCCAAACCTGCTTGCCCTTCGAAGTCAGCACCAACAACCGATCAAACAACACGAGTCCCCTAAGATAACTTCTTGAAGACGTAGTACTTTATGGAGATGGCTTAGATGTTCTTGAAGTTCTTCCTTCTGGAACTCTGATGAAGTTGGAAGAGGATGAATGTTGGAGATGAACCCTGGTGATGAGATTGATGAGATTCTTCTGGAGTTTCTGGAGATGGAAGACGATGTTGGTGTTGATTCGAGCCGTTCTGGAAAACGACGATGAAGGTCTGGAAGATCTACTGATGAAGTTCTGGAGATTGCATGTTCTTGTTGTTGAACAATGAGGAACAGTGACGAACGGGATGATGATTCTGATGATGAATCGCTGGGGAGATGTTAAGGATCTTGCAAACCGTGATGAAGATTGAGGGATTCTTGGATAGAGATCTGGATTTGGTTTACGTTTCTGAAGAATCTCGATCTTAATTGGAGTTTCGTGGTGACGATGGCGATTCTGTTGGACATTATTGATGAGGATGGTTCTTGAAATTTGCATGTTTGAAGATAATCGTGGATGAATCCAGTTCGTTGATAAAGATTGCTCACTGATGATTATCTGGAAAATGAAGGAGACCTAGGATGAATTGATTCTGGAGAAATGTTGAACGATGATGAAGGTTGAGTGAGTTTGTGACCGGAGAAGGTGAACATCGATGAAGGATTCTGGGAAGATGGATGAACGTTGGTGACGAGGAAGATGAAGTTTCATCGGAATTTGGAGATTTGGTGTTCTCCGGCGATGGGTATGGTGGTCGGAGACAGTTGAGGGTGGCCGGCGGAGTTCTGGTACGGTGGTTGCATGGCCGCCGACCATGCAACCGGTGATGGTTCAGACGGTGACGTGTGGCAATGGTAGTGGGACGAGTTGCTGCATGGGTGCCACGTAGCGGGTGGTGTGGCAGAGAGAGGGAGAGTCTGAAGCGAGGTGGTACGCGTATGGGTGTGAAATGTGGCTAGCCTCCGTTGCTTACACGTGGCCTGCTAAACTTATAGTGCAATGGAACTTTCTGGACCTCTCCGGACTTTGCTGAACGGACAAAAAAGATAAACTGGGCCTCCACCAATTGGGCCCAACGAAAATGACTGATAAAAACCCAAAAACTGCATTAAGATGATTAATGACCAAAAATGGGATTAAAAATCTGATTAAGACCTAATACTGATCTAAAATTGTAATTAAAGACCTAATTAACTAGTAAAAACTAATTAACTAATCTGAATGAAAATTAAATGGACTACTAATACAAATTAAAAAGATTAATAGACTCAATTAAAATCTAACACTTAAACCTAATCAATCTAATATCCTAAAAACTGATTAATATCCAATTAAACTCTAATTAAAAAACTCTAATAGTTCTCTAATCTAAAAATTCTAATAAATCTCTAATAAAACCTATATTATTCAAAAATGATTTAAAATCTATTATTAATAACAAAAATCTATATTATTCTATTAAGAAAATGATAAAAGTCTATTTAAATTCTATTATTCTAAAAAAATGATTTAAAGCTATTAAAACCATTAAAAAACAAACTATTAATGTTCTAAAAATGATTAAAATCTATCTAATATATTCTAAAAAGAATTACAATTATTAAAAATATTAAAAACCTATTAATATCCTAAAAATATTCTATATTATCCTAAAATGATTAAAAAATCTAATAAAACCCTAATAATAGCCAATAAAATCCAGAAAAATCACAATAATTCCCGAGGGAACAAAAATAGCACCGAACGACAAATAACACTGCGAGAGCGCAACAAAATAGCCGGTAAAAATAAACGGACACCGAAACATCCTCAAAAATACGATTCCACCTATCTAAACTGATTAAAAACACCTGAAACGCGAGACGAGAGCTGTGATCCCGATAAAATCAAAACAAATGAGATAATGCACTGTATGCGATATGCAGATGCGAATGCAGTCATGCGTCGAAACATAGAGCCAGATACGAGACCCGGTTGGTCAAATTTTGGGGTGCAACAGCTGCCCCTATTCAAACGGCTTCGACCTGAATGGGTGAAGAGCGCTCAGCCTTCAAACATTGGTAGATGACGGTTGAATACAAATGAAACCCTGAAATTTGCCAACCGCGGGAATATACTGCAAAACTGCTTGGGGAACAAAAATCCAGAACCGAACCCAGCCGTCACGACAACAAACTGATCAACCATCTGGTAAAGAACTCCTGATTTTAACACCCGTTACTCGCGTGATACCGCTGATAACAATCCTGAGGGTTGCAACAAAACATCTGATCTTCTCACATCGTTCACATCGTCTAAAAATAGACGGAAAAACACCCTGTTTCATTCAACACCGTCCCGAAGGAAAAAATCACTACTCACATCGTCTAATGATGGACGGAAAGGCCCCCTAAATCCAATACTCACATCGTCTAAGGATAGATGGCAAGACACCCCCATTCTGAAGAAACAAACCAGTACTCACATCGTCTAAGGATAGACGGAAAGACATCCAAAATCCAATACTCACATCGTCTAAGGATAGACGGAAAGACATCCAAAATCCAATACTCACATCGTCTAAGGATAGACGGAAAGACACCCATAATCCCGAAGGAAAAAAAATTCGATACTCACATCGTCTAAGGGTAGACGGGAAGACACCCATAATCCCGAAGGAAAAAAATTCAATACTCACGTCGTCTAAGGGTAGACGGGAAGACACCCATAATCCCGAAGGAAAAATTCAATACTCACATCGTCTAAGGGTAGACGGGAAGACACCCATAATCCCGAAGGAAAAATTCAATACTCACATCGTCTAAGGGTAGACGGGAAGACACCCATAATCCCGAAGGAAAAAAATTCGATACTCACATCGTCTAAGGGTAGACGGGAAGACACCCATAATCCCGAAGGAAAAATTCAATACTCACATCGTCTAAGGGTAGACGGGAAGACACCCATAATCCCGAAGGAAAAATTCAATACTCACATCGTCTAAGGGTAGACGGGAAGACACCCATAATCCAATACTCACATCGTCTAAGGGTAGACGGGAAGACACCCATAATCACTTCAATACCGCCCATCAAATTTCAGAATCCTTTCGCCTACGGGACTTGATGGAAAGAACAATATCCTTAAAGGGGCCACATCATCAGTATGGACCGACGGGAAGAGAACCACCTTCAAAGAGCCATGTCGTCAATAAGAATCAATAATCAGGAAAACCCTCTTGACACGTCATCTCATCCGATATACAGAAAGAAAACCACTATCCGAAAGATCGCTTTGAAACCTCTCAACATCTAAAGATAGCCGAAGAAGGCTCGCTGGGGAAACACGCCATCCATATGATCTGGCGATAAGAAACCCGCTGAAAAATCACCTGCAATTTCACATCGTCTACTGATAGACGGAAAGAAAACCACATGCGAACTCAAGACGTCTAACGATAGACGGAGAACCCACTTCTTGGAGGAACACATCGTCAATATGAATTGACGGGAAGAGAAGTTTGTCGATACCAGATGACTGATTGATCAAAGCATAACTGTTGTATAATCTGAAGATACGAATAAACTGCTGAATTGCTTGAACACTGCTGCTGGATGAATGTCCCTGCACTGATCACAGAGTAGTTCACGCGCCATATGAGGCTGATAGAAAACCTGGCTCGTGCTTCGTATGCATATGCATATGTTTGAATCTTTCTGTGACGTAATGCTCCATTCAGGATGGAAATGCTACGCATTTTGAAAATGAAATGCAAATATGATGATGCATGCAATATGCTAATGCAGGCTCGAGCTGCTGGAGAAAGTCGGGTACAGAAAACCACTTTAGCAAAATAAATGCTGAAGACGAAGCCAACTCCGCTGGGGATAACTCGGATGTCACAGAATTACTCCAGCAAAATAAATGCTGGAAGAGTGAACTCAACTCTGCTGGGGGATTTGGGAACTTAACCGAACACCTCATTGAAGTAACACCCTGCTAGGGAGTATAACTCTGCTGTGAAATGGCAGATGTGCCAAATATGATTGGACTCCTCTGAGGATAGCTGACCCGTGCTAATGAAAAACTGGACCTTGCTGGAGAAAAATAGACGGAGTCTTCCTGCGTACTGACGAAGCTCGGATTCGGAAACTGATGCACCAACACGGATGGGCCTCACAGTGATCGCCAACATGGGTTTAAACTTTTAGGCTATCTGCGATGGGTCAGATACAACTGACGCTGGAAAACACTCTGTCTGAATACACAGCTTTCTGGTTGAAGAGTCGAAGGATAGTAACACGACTTCCCGATATTCGCCTTGCACTCGAAAATTGGATAACCCTGAATAACTCTGATGATGCGGAGAAGAACAACCCCTTCGCTTCTGATATGCCCCAGCCTGCGGGACCTCTGTGGGGATAGTCCTCGAAAGGAAGTCTGGAAATTTGAGCCCTGATGGTCTGATATGAAATGCCCCGGTATTCTGAACTTCGGAGGGATACTTCGCACCAAATGCTTCTCGAATAACCTCTGCGCGCTTAAGACGACCTTCCCCTGATTGCGACGATTTTGCCCCTGATTATCTGATTCAGAGTAGTGCCCCTAACTACGAGATATTCACCGAATCTCAACCTGATTGCCCCAGGATAACTAACTTCGAAAGGCTGACTTGACTGGGGATTACTGTAATAGCTTGCCCCTGCTCTCGGAACATTCGAGCATTCTGCATTCTATCCTGACCGTACTTTCCATTGCAGAAAACTTTCCTGTTGTCAAGCGCTTACTCGCAAGTAAAACAAGTTGTTCTGCGTAAAAGACGTATTAATGCAACGCATATGATAGTTTTGACATCCAATCTGTTCACTGGGAATAGGAAAAACAGTTTATGGAATATAATGCACAAAACATTTATCAAGAATCTCAACATCAGTACCAACCTGGTAAGAGGAACCCTTTCTGGAGTCAGAATCGACGCGACCTTTACCGAAGTATGCTTTCGAAACAACCTGCTTCAATTAGGACTTTTGAAGGTTATAACATGGTCAGGTTCACGGTTTTGAAGGAAAGGATAAAGGCTCAAAGTTTATTTTAACCCACCCATTCTCCTTGATGTTCTCCGATCCTACGTTCAGCTAATTCGACCTTAGCGCTCACCTCTCAGAGGCTGAAAGATAGGAGTGATAGTTCGAGAAATTATGATTGTTGGGATGACAGCCACTCGCTTTTCGTCTTTGACACTTGAGGTCACACGACTCATATCTCCTTTGAGGATTTTTATTTTTGTCATCCTTTCATCTTTTTTCTTATCCCTAACTTTTTCCTGGACTGACTCTTTTTTGAGTTTCTTTTGACTTTTTAGGTCCAGCGGGATGCCCTCATTTTTGCCTAAGTCATTTGTTTTCTTTTCTCGACTTAGCGGGCTTTTGATTCTCTTTGCTCTCTTTTTCCGAACGAGTCGTGTGACACTGATTGCTTGACTTATTGGAGAATAATGTGACTGTCTCACTCTTGATTTAACCATTGTGGTTTTTTTAGGCACGACCTCTAGAGGTGTGATTGATCCTTGAACGGACGCTCCTTTTGCAACTTGAACGCTCGGTCAAATTAGCTAACACCTACCCTGCCCCAGGTTAAAGATTGAGGGTTTTTCATTCACAGAAAGAAACTCCTACTACAAGGCTCAAAGGGGTGACAAGGGATTACCTTCCTTATATCTCCGGTGTTTAGGTATTTGAAACAATGCCCGTACATCATCAGTAGGTTTTATTTCAAAAGCATACAATATCTGAATTTTGCACGTCGTTCATTTTCGTCATCCTCCCCAGATTCCTCTTAACCAGGCGTTGGACGTTTGTAAAAACATTTAGTGAACACGAATGGATTTAATCAAAACATGCATATTTATTTCATTATCATCAATTGAATGAAAACAACAAGTTTTACAAACAAGATTGCAATTTAAACAGGAAAGAAACTACAACCGTAAAGAAATGACAAGATAAAACAAAGAAAAATGCTAGCTTCCAAGAACCGGGATTGCACATCTGTCCTGCTGTTGAACCAGCCATCTTCACAATCAATTATTAGAGGCAATTCGATATTGTCCTGATCTGCTTTCAACGACTCAACCAAATTATAGAGCCCCTTCTCCTTCATTCAGATGATTTTGGACCCTTCCTGCCCGAAGCTGATTGCTGCACTATCAAGTAGGTCCTGCACTTTGTGCTTAAACGCCAGACAATCTTCAATGTTGTGTCCCTGTGCACCCGAATGGAAATCACATCGCTCCTTGATATCATAACCTGCTGGAGGCGTACCGGTCAGCGGGGCTAACTTCCTCTTCTCAACCAACTGCAATCGTAGCAACACCCGAAGAAGTTCGGCATATGGCATCGGAGGCACACTAAATACCCTCAACAGTCTCTGATTTTGAGCTCTTCGCTGATCGGGATGCTGCTGCTTCTTCCACTGTTGAGCTCGTTGCTGTTGTTGCTGGTATCGGGTTGACTGTTGAGCAACCTTCGTAGCAAGTACAACATCGGTTTCTTGACTTTCACCGTCCTGATTAAGGCACTCCTTATGCTTAGCCATCTTCTTTCTCAGATCTGCCCCAGGAATAGGCAACAGTTGTGGGCATGGAGATTCTGACACCATGGAGTCTAGGATACGTTTCTGACCTACTGCAGCTTTAGAAGCATCCGTCATCTTAGCATCAACAGGGATAGTATCAATTCGTACAGCTACACCGCTTGGCGTGAATTCAATATCTTGCGAGTCAATCAGGTCTTGAACATTGTGCTTAAAAGCATGACACTCCTCGATGTCGTGTCCGAGTGCCCTAGAATGAAACTCACATTGCTTACTGGTATCGTACCCGTGAGGAAACGCTCCTGTGGGTGGTTCCAACGTTCTCTTCTCAACCTTTTTGAACCTCAATAAAGTCTGCAAGAGCTCAGCATACGTTGTAGGTGGCGCCTCAAATATCCTTTTTGGCTTCCCCTCCTGAATCCTCCGTTGAGCCGGGTGTATCTTCTGTTGCTGCTCAGGTTCCACAGGCACAGGTGGCACGAGCTTCTTCACTGCGGCTTCAGACAACTGATCATCCTCTTTCCTAAGCACATTCTTGACTACTTCCATGATCAAGCTCATTTGGGTCTTCAGCTGACTATTTTCCTCTTTGAGAATCTTCTGCTCCAGACGCATCTCTTGCATGTCTCTCATCATCTGCCCCAGCTGGCTTCGGACTTCAATCAATTCAGCCTGATTCTGTTCCATATCTCTGAAGGAATTCCTACAACAAACTGGACGATGAGGAAATAAGACCCACGGTTCTGATGCACCTGCTAAATGATAATGCAAAGCAGCAAGCAAACACATATTCAAGACAAGATAAAGAGAAACTCAAACTATAAGCACACAGCCGAACATCTCCCACACATGTATAATCCAACAAAAGCAGTACGTAAGCACACATGAGTACGAGTATAATGACCCCAACCAACAATCCTGGTGGTGGTCAGCAAACACTAGTGCACAAAAGCTAAACGGGTTAGGCAGAGAAAACAGACGCGACACCCGGCACAGAAACCTCTAGAAACTTCTCCCATATTCCGCTGAACTCTCTGATTGACATTCTTCGGAACACACACTTCCCGTGGAGTCTTCCATGACATTAACTGCCGAACCCACACAGCTGGATGATGGAGAATCGTTGATCTGAACAAAACCCTGAGGCGTGATGAAAATCCTGTTGGAGTCTAACAGATCCTGAACCTGGCTTCTATGCACCTTACAATCATTCGTTGAATGCCCCTGTGCCCCAGCATGGTACTCACAGCGGGCGCTGGCATCAAAACCTGGAGGATACGGTGGAATCACTGGATTAGTCTCTTTCGGCACTATCAATCCACTCCTGACCAGATCTGGCAACAACTGACTGTACGACACCGGTAGCTGAGTAAACTGCCTTTCAGGTTTCCTTGGTCTCCGTGGGGCGTGCTGACGCGATCGACGACAGGATGACCGTTGACTTGAAGTGTCTGAAAACCGATCCTGAGATGCTAGAGATTCTGAGACGACGTCATTTCCTTCCCACTCTTCAACTGATTCAGTCTTATCAACTGGGATATAAGGAGCGTCTCGAAGCTTTCCGCTCTTGAGTCCTCTCTCAACAAGCTCTCCCATTCTCATTAGACCCACAAAGCTTGTGCAACCGAACAGTTTGTCATAATAATGGCCTTTCAGAGTACCCAAGAAGATGTCAACCATTTCTCTTTCCTGAAGCGGTGGTTGAACACTAGCGGCCAATTCTTTCCATCTTTGCAAATACCCTCTGAATGATTCATTCTCCGCCTGAGATAATTCTTGCAGATGTACGAGACTATGAGCCATATCCAGGTTGTAATCGTACTGCTTCATGAAAGCTCTGGCTAAATCCGCCCATGATTGAATCTAATTACTCTCTAACTGCACATACCACCTCAAGGATGCCCCGGTCAGACTATACTGAAAGCAATGGATCATCAGCTTGTCATCTCGCACAAACGCAGTCATTCTTCGACAGAACATCATCAAATGCAGCTTCGGACAACTATCTCCCGTGTACCTTTCGAATTTCGGCACTTTGAACTGATAAGGCAACACCAAGTCAGGGACCAAACACATGTCTGCAGCATTCAGGTTAACAGCATCTTTGACCTCCAAAGCTTTAACCCTTT
The DNA here is from genome assembly GCA_963859935.3 of Lathyrus sativus. Taxonomy (NCBI): domain Eukaryota; kingdom Viridiplantae; phylum Streptophyta; class Magnoliopsida; order Fabales; family Fabaceae; genus Lathyrus; species Lathyrus sativus. The sequence continues at coordinate 419,884,997 of OZ012738.1, forward strand.
CTTCCAGTCCTCGGAGCCTTCTAGCACCTTCAAGAGCTCTTGAGTTTACAGTCCTGGCTACCGGGATACTTCGGCATGGATTCCTCTCTGGGAAAACAGCACCTTGATTGTTAACAGGAAGAGGACGTTCATTTCGGGCAACAAACTGCTCATGTCGATCTCGGTTCTCAACAGTAGGCTGTACAACTTGGTCTGCAGTCAGGTTGTTCGCTTGCGGGAAGTCTTTCATAGAATCATACTGAGGGTGGGACGTCATAGTAAACCCTGTCAAGGTGTTAGGAGACTGGAAATTGCCTTCAGACATAGCTACCAATTACCTGTAACTGGCTGCCCTGCTTGATTCTCAAATCTGCTCAAGTCTGCTCCAACCCCTTGGTCGTCCTCTGACAATCAACAGTTGCTCAAACCAAACTCCGAGTACTCACCTTCAGGAAACAAAGGCTGGATCAGAACTCTGGCTAACTGGAGAAATGCTATGCAATATGATGCGAAGATGCCTATGCAAATGCAATGCAATGCAACAAACACGGGATCACAGCCCCCACACAATCTGAATACTGCTGACGGAGTACGTTTGCTCTGAAGAGAAGACCAAAATAACGGGTAGGTTGGAAGTCAAGTTTCCTGCAAAAAAAAACCCCACTCTCAGGTGTGGACCTATATCTGACAAGGTACGGCATCCTATGCGGTCGTCAGCGTCACAGACTTTCAAAACTGACGATACGATTCCTAGAAGGAGTGGCATCATCAAGTCTTGAAGAGGCCTCACTTAGCTAACTTCCAAATGATCGGTTCCCAGAGTCGACAATCCAACTAACCAGCAACCCGAGCCACCCAAAGGGTGGGACAAGAGGCCAACCAAAAGAACCTCGTCTGAGTGTAGATTTCGCGGGACACCAAGGCAAGCAAAGCAAGCGGGTGCCCACTAATCTCTACTCTAAGTCTAAGGTGCACTCAAGCCCAGGTCCGGCTTATCTCTCAATCATAGAACACCCGTAACACCCCAACAGCAACAGATAATATCAATAAATAAACACCAATAGACAAGCAAACAAGCGCTAGGATTGACTCTCTCTTAGGGGACGTTGGATCCCACATGCATAAGAACTAACGCAGTCCTTAGCAGCCAGGGGACGTTTTCGTCCCCAGCAGAGTCGCCAGCTGTCGCTACTGCGAAAATCGGCGCCGGCTGACAGAAGAGTCGCCACCGTGCGTTATTTATCCCAACAGAGGGAAAGGAAATGCTCGAAGTAAACCTCACAAAAAACGGGGAAAGGTATGGTCATCGCAACCAAAACCTGGGTTCGGGAGTCGGTTACGCAAGGGGAAGGTATTAGCACCCCTCACGTCCGTCGTACTCGACGGGATCCACGCTTGCTTGGGTTGTCTAAAGGATGCAAAAACAATCTATCTACGGCTGCTAAATCTAAACAGAAGGGAATTGACTCGATAGAGCGTCGCACTCTATGCTTACGTATTCTCAAGAGAGAAAGTCAGAGTCACGTAGTTCGGGACTACGGGGAAATTGGCTCGCCAAGACTTCGCGTCTTGTGCCTACGTACTCCCATACTGCATGGAAGATCAGAGCTTTACGTAGTTCAGGCTAACTACGGCTAAATGGGGTATTCTCACACAGCAGTGGGAAAATAAACTGGTTTCAAAGGTACGGGGACCTATGGGAAAAACTACGGCTTGATCTCAAATGCACTCGGGCAAGAGAGAAAAAGGGTAATATCAGTCGTCAGCGGGAAAGTCTCGATCGCACAGCAGCGAGAGAACAAGAGATTAGTTGTTAGTGTGCTCGCTAGGATATCGCATCCTATGCCTACATATTCTCATCTGGTACGAGAAATCAGAGCAGCTGTAGTTCAGCTACTTCGGGACCACAGCTCAAATCTCGTTTTATTAACATTCTGAAAAATGATTACAATGGGTGAATACTGAAAATAAATCTCCTAGGAAATTCTATCCTATTCTATCCATAATGGAAAAATCAAATGAAAAAGTCCCCTAACAAGTGGACGTCTAAAACTATCTCTAAAATAAACTCCTATGAAGAAAATACACTCTAAAAGGTGAAAGAGTTTCTATGAAAAAATATACTCTAAAAAAATATTAAATCTATACTAATATTTTTTATTCTTTTCCAACTATTTTTTCTCTTTTTCCTTTCAAAATATTTTTCATATATTTTTCCCCACTATTCTCTATATATTTTTCTCCATTTTTTTAAAAATATTTCTTCTTCACATATATTTTTTTTTATATATTTTTTCTCTTTCTTTTTTTCAATATTTTTTCCTTTTCATATTTCTTTCCTTTCAATATATTTTTTTTGTGAAGAAAAGAAAATTACAAAATGGGAGGGGGGTGCACTGCAGATTACAGGGGTGTAGTCTGCAGGAAAAAGACATTGGGTACAACTGGGCCCAGCCCAGAAAAAAACAAACAGAAGAGAGAAAAAAAAACTTGGGAGGGGGTGTTGAATCAAAACGTAGGGTGTTAGTCTGGCAATTGTCACTTGGGCTCAGGCCCAGCCAGACACCAAACGAAAAGGGGGGGGGGAAATGGAAAAACGGAGGTGTAGATCTGGAATCCCAATGGGCTTGAGGCCCAATCCATGGCCACGTATCACTCAGGCCATCCAAAACCCTAGATGCCTCTCCTCTCTCAGTTTACTGTTCATGGCCGTCACCCCTCTCACCTTCGCTCTCTCTCCGATTCACCTCCTTCGTTCTCCAACCTAGTCCTCTCTCAAACGCCCAATCTCAACCTTACTCTTAACACCATTCAGCTCCTCCAAACCTGCTTGCCCTTCGAAGTCAGCACCAACAACCGATCAAACAACACGAGTCCCCTAAGATAACTTCTTGAAGACGTAGTACTTTCTGGAGATGGCTTAGATGTTCTTGAAGTTCTTCCTTCTGGAACTCTGATGAAGTTGGAAGAGGATGAATGTTGGAGATGAACCCTGGTGATGATATTGATGAGATTCTTCTGGAGTTTCTGGAGATGGAAGACGATCTTGGTGTTGATTCGAGCCGTTCTGGAAAACGACGATGAAGGTCTGGAAGATCTACTGATGAAGTTCTGGAGATTGCATGTTCTTGTTGTTGAACAATGAGGAACAGTGACGAACGGGATGATGATTCTGATGATGAATCGCTGGGGAGATGTTAAGGATCTTGCAAACCGTGATGAAGATTGAGGGATTCTTGGATAGAGATCTGGATTTGGTTTACGTTTCTGAAGAATCTCGATCTTAATTGGAGTTTCGTGGTGACGATGGCGATTCTGTTGGACATTGTTGATGAGGATGGTTCTTGAAATTTGCATGTTTGAAGATAATCGTGGATGAATCCAGTTCGTTGATGAAGATTGCTCACTGATGATTATCTGGAAAATGAAGGAGACCTAGGATGAATTGATTCTGGAGAAATGTTGAACGATGATGAAGGTTGAGTGAGTTTGTGACCGGAGAAGGTGAACATCGATGAAGGATTCTGGGAAGATGGATGAACGTTGGTGACGAGGAAGATGAAGTTTCATCGGAATCTGGAGATTTGGTGTTCTCCGGCGATGGGTATGGTGGTCGGAGACAGTTGAGGGTGGCCGGCGGAGTTCTGGTACGGTGGTTGCATGGCCGCCGGCCATGCAACCGGTGATGGTTCAGACGGTGACGTGTGGCAATGGTAGTGGGACGAGTTGCTGCATGGGTGCCACGTAGCGGGTGGTGTGGCAGAGAGAGGGAGAGTCTGAAGCGAGGTGGCACGCGTATGGGTGTGAAATGTGGCTAGCCTCCGTTGCTTTCACGTGGCCTGCTGAACTTATAGTGCAATGGAACTTTCTGGACCTCTCTGGACTTTGCTGAACGGACAAAAAAGATAAACTGGGCCTCCACCAATTGGGCCCAACGAAAATGACTGATAAAAACCCAAAAACTGCATTAAGATGATTAATGACCAAAAATGGGATTAAAAATCTGATTAAGACCTAATACTGATCTAAAATTGTAATTAAAGACCTAATTAACTAGTAAAAACTAATTAACTAATCTAAATGAAAATTAAATGGACTACTAATACAAATTAAAAAGATTAATAGACTCAATTAAAATCTAACACTTAAACCTAATCAATCTAATATCCTAAAAACTGATTAATATCCAATTAAACTCTAATTAAAAAACTCTAATAGTTCTCTAATCTAAAAATTCTAATAAATCTCTAATAAAACCTATATTATTCAAAAATGATTTAAAATCTATTATTAATAACAAAAATCTATATTATTCTATTAAGAAAATGATAAAAGTCTATTTAAATTCTATTATTCTAAAAAAATGATTTAAAGCTATTAAAACCATTAAAAAACAAACTATTAATGTTCTAAAAATGATTAAAATCTATCTAATATATTCTAAAAAGAATTACAATTATTAAAAATATTAAAAACCTATTAATATCCTAAAAATATTCTATATTATCCTAAAATGATTAAAAAATCTAATAAAACCCTAATAATAGCCAATAAAATCCAGAAAAATCATAATAATTCCCGAGGGAACAAAAATAGCACCGAACGACAAACAACACTGCGAGAGCGCAACAAAATAGCCGGTAAAAATAAACGAACACCGAAACGTCCTCAAAAATACGATTCCACCTATCTAAACTGATTAAAAACACCTGAAACGCGAGACGAGAGCTGTGATCCCGATAAAATCAAAACAAATGAGATAATGCACTGTATGCGATATGCAGATGCGAATGCAGTCATGCGTCGAAACATAGAGCCAGATACGAGACCCGGTTGGTCAAATTTTGGGGTGCAACAGCTCCCCTTCTTCAATTTTCAAAACCTTCTCCCTCTTTCAAAACTTTCTTGTTTTTTTCAAACTTCAAAATCGCTTTCACAATAAAACCTTGACTTTTGTCAAGTGATTTTAAAACTTTGTTCTTCTTAATAAAAGTCAATCAATGTTAATCATCCTTTGACCAATTTCAAAAGACATAAAAATACAAAAAAAAAATCATCAACTCTTTGTGTGCCTTTATGCACTTTTCATTTTAAAATTTTTCATAAAGTTTAGACATGAGTCATTTCCATAGTTGAGATATAATTCTCCTATTCCCCATAGTATTAAGATTTTGGTATTTTCCACTTTGATGTTGAGTGATATACTTGTTGATAATCCAAGCAAATCCTCCATCTTTATGTGACGCAAATGTGGTCTTATACTTGTGGGCGACTAGTCGTAGTTTTCTCCTAAAAATGACGACTTGTCTTTACATTTAAAATCAATCAAAACCAACAAACTTTTGTTATTTGTACCAAGAACTATGAGGTTTTGATCCTATATTGCACTTTGTGGGTACGTACGCATGAGGCGATAAGTCTCTCCAAACACAAAAATCTAAAAAAATAATTCTCTTCTCATCTCCCCAATCTCTTTTCAAAACAAACCATTTTCAAGCTAAAAAGCGTAAATATTTCAAAGGGCTCCTATAGAGTACTATAGACGTATTGGGTGCTAACACCTTCCCATTGTGTAACCAACCCCCTTACCCAGATCTCTGTTTCCATTCTTGTTTTAGAACTCTTTGGTTTTGTTTACTCTTTTTCCTTTCCTTTTTGGATAAAATAAAAGTGCGGCGGCGACTCTTATTTTTTTGAGTTAAGTTAATCAATAACTTATACTCACGATTTTTACTGCTACAGAAGGTTATCTCGGTAAAATACTCAATCATTTCCATAATATAAGCTCTATATAGGATTAGCTTCTCATCTCTAGTCTCCCATTCATGTTTGATCTGATAAATAACCAAAGCTGAGTCGCCACTCACTTCTAGAATTTTGATGCGGAGATCAATTACTACTTCTAGTCCCAAAATACAAGACTCATACTCAGCAATATTGTTATTACACTTGAAACACAATCTTGTTGTGAAAGAAGTATACCCGCCAGCTGGGTTTATCAAACTGGCACCTATGCCATGCCTCTTTTGGTTAGAAGCACCGTCAAACATCATCTTCCATTGGGAACCAGGTTCAGGACCTTCATCAGGACTTAGCTCTTCATATTCTTTCTTGATTAACTTAATGTCTTCATCTGGGAAGTCAAACATGAGGGGCTCATAGCCTTCTACTGGCTGATCATCAAGGTAACCTGACAAGATGCTACCTTTGATGGACTTTTGAGCAACGTGCTTGATATCGTACTCTAACAAAAGTTTGTGCCAACGGGCGAATCTTCCTGTCTGAGCAGGTTCCTTAAAAATATATTTTATCGGATCCATTTTGGAAATCAACAAAGTGGTGTGACATATCATATACTGCCTCAGACGTTTGGCAGCCTAAGCCAAAGCACAACAAGTTTTCTCCAAAAGTGAGTAACGACTTTCACAATCGATGAACTTCGTGCTTAGATCATAAATGGTGTGTTCTTTGTGTCCAGACTCATCATGTTGGCCCAATACACAACCCATTGATCCCTCAAGCACTGTCATGTACATGAAAAGAAGTTTTCCAGGCATGGGAGGAATCAAAATCGGAGGCTCTTGGAGATAATCTTTGATCTTGTCGAATGCTTGTTGACAATTTGCATTCCAAACAACTGTCTGATCCTTTCATAACAACTTGAAGATCGGCTCACAAGTCGGAGTCATATTAGAGATAAATCTCGAGATGTAGTTTAATCTACCAAGGAAACCCCTAACTTTATTTTCTATCTTCGGAGCAGGCATCTCTTGAATAGCTCGCACCTTATTAGGGTCCACCTCAATTTCACGTTGGCTGACAATAAAGCCGAGTAACATACTAGACCTTACTCCAAAAGTACACTTTGCAGGATTCAGTCTCAACTGATACTTCCTGAGTCTTACGAATAACTTCAATAGATGATCAATATGGTCCTCTTCATTTTGATACTTGTCTATCATATCATCGACATACACCTCTATTTATTTGTGCATCATGTCGTGAAATAATGTGACCATTGCTCTCTGGTAAGTATCACCTGCGTTCTTCAAACCAAAGGGCATGACCTTATAACAATAAGTTCCCCAGGGTATGATGAAAGTGGTTTTTTCCATATCTTCGGAATCCATCCTTATCTGATTATATCCAAAAAAATCCATCCATGAACGAGAATACAACGAATCTAGCAGTATTGTCCACCAAGGTATCATTATGTGGCAGAGGGAAATCATCCTTTGGACTAGATTTTTTCAGATCCCTATAATTCATGCACATTCTAACTTTTCCATCCTTTTTTGGCATAGGTACGATGTTGGCTACCCATTCTGGATATTTTGACACTGCCAAGAAACCTGCATCAATCTGCTTTTTGACCTCATCTCTGATCTTGAGAGCCATGTCAGGTCAGGTTCTTCTGAGCTTCTGTTTGACAAGAGAACATTCTGGTCGAAGCGGTAACTTGTGAACAACTATATCAGTATTCAAGCCAGACATATCTTGGTAGGACCAAGTGAAAACATCCACATATTCTTCTAGCAACTTCACCAGTCGTTTCTTGACTTCTGCCCCTAGCATTGCCCCAATCTTGTCTTCTCTTCTGTCTTCATCAGTGCGAAGATTAATGACGTCTACCTGTTCTTGGTGAGGTTGAAGGTCTGTGTACTCGTATTCAACCATCTTTGCTAGTTCATCTGGAAATTTCAAAGTCTTCATCATCCTCATCTTTAGCTTGGTATATAAGTGAGTCGAAGTCAGGAGAGAAAACATAGACATTAGATTCAACGTGTTTTGGAATTTCTATGCATGTTTGGAATGGATTGATTTATTAAAACACACAAAGATAAATGCAACTGAACAAAAGAAATATTTTTGCTAGTTTCGAAAGATTGCCACTTTCTTTAAAAGTAAAAGCAAAAACAGTAAATGAAACAAATGAGGATTGTAACAAAACATCTTTCTTGATCATAATAATTTGAAAGCTTGTGGCCCGTACAAAATAATTCGATAACCTTGGGCATGGTTATGAAATTTTTTTAAAGAAAACTACAAACAAAACAAACAACAAATTACTTCGGCACGAGAAAGATCAGAGGAATTTTAACATCCCCCTAATTGCTCAGAGAGGCCTCATCATGATATACTAGCATATTAACATAATCGTCTTTAAAATCTTCCTCAACTGCATTGATTTGGACACCCCCAATGGCAAACATCTCTTTGATGGTCTTCAATCGTCCTTTGGCAAACCCTTGAGTCCTGTCTTGAGTTGGTTTGTAACCCAACCCTTGGCAGTTCACCTTTGCTCTTGCTTCTACTTCAATGACCTCCCTCCATCCTGCAGGAACGCCATTCTTCAATGCAGATTTTATGCTTTGAACAGATGCAAAGGATAGACCACCCTCAACCACAACTTCTCCGATCAACACGACATTGGCTATTTCTAAGGCTTGGAAAGAAGTTTCCAAAGCATCTTTGTCAGCTTCAATGTATCTGAATAATGACAAATTTCTCACCATCACATCCTCTTCTCCATGAACGACCACTAATTTGTCATCCACTACAAATTTCATCTTATGATGAAGAGTAGAAGTCACGGCACCGGCGACATGGATCCATGGCCTTCCCAACAAACAGCTATATGCTGGATTGATGTCCCTCACCTAGAAGGTAATGTCAAATACATGGGCCCCAACCATAACAGGTAAATCCACTTCGCCTATCACCATTCTTTCAGAACCGTCAAAAGCCTTGACAATCAAAGAGGTAGGTTTCATGCCAGCCCTCTTATTTGCCAGCTTAGCGAGCGTCCTTTTGGGTAATACATTTAGAGAGGAACCAATGTCCACCAAGACCCTTTCTAGAGTATCCTCTTGGCATTTTACTAATACATGCAAAGCACGGTTGTAGTTACAACCTTCGGCATGTAATTCTTCGTTGCTGAAGCTTTGGGTGTTACATGTGGTAATGTTAGCAATCATTGAATCAAACTGACCAACTGTTATGTCCTTGGCTACATGGGTTTGCGCTAACAATTTTTGCAAGGAGGATCTGTGAGTGGGAGAACTTAAGAGGAGAGACATGATCAAAAAATTTGATGGAGTTTGGTGTAGCTGATCTATGATTTTGCAGTCACTTATTTTGATGATCCTTAAGAACTCTTCATCTTATTCATTTGACACTTCTTTACTTTTTGTAGGTTCCACGGTGATGGTTTTTTTGAGAGGGACCACAATTACCTTAGGTTGGTAAATTCGACCGCTTCGGGCCATCTTGCTCGTACCAGCAATGTTCGTGGCGTCTTCATTTTTACTCTTCGTCCTTTCATTTTGTACCTCTTTTCCAGATCTCTGATTTCTTCATGTGTTATCGTATTTCCAAGGTGCCGCTTTGATACTCTTGAAAAAGAACAGCCTGGACTTTAGAGTTTTGGTCGGTCTTGGCTGACTAGCTGTTGATGCGACGGGTTTTTCAATATTAAACACTGGCTTGATAGTATTGGTGTAACATCCATTTTAATTATTTAGTCTTTTGGTGTGTCCTTGTGTGGGGAGTGTGTCTAAGCGTGTTGGTGGGTGCCCTTAATTGATAAGGATTATTTTATTAAGCCATAGAGTTAATATTAATATAATATAATGAATAATGATAATAATTTAATAAATAATAGTAATATTGTACTATTATTATTATTATTTTTATTATTATTATTATTATTATTATTATTATTATTATTATTATTATTATTATTATTATTATTGAAGTAAGTATATAAAAGGGGATTTTGAGAGAAGAAGAGGGGGAGAACACGATAAACCAATTTGGGGAAAAAATTGAAGAGATAGAACAAGGGAAGAGAAGAAGGCTAGGGCTGTCAGATTCTTGAGGATTCTTCAACAATCAGAGCATTAATCGAAGTAAGGGGGAAGAAACTGATTGGGATTGATGTTTACATGAAATTGGGTAGAGGGGATTCCTTAACCCCGTAGGGATTTTGATGAATATGTTTGTTATGTTGATATGTCTTTGATTGCTGTTGATTATGATGAAATTGGTGTGCATGTTGATGTGTTTATGATTGTTGCTGCCATTGATTAATGGATGCACATATGGTGTGATTTTGGTGAGGTTCTGAGTAACTTCTGTAGTTCTGATGATGGACATAGGTGTGGGTTCTGGAGATAAATTGATAGAATAATGACTAGAGTAGTGTGTACTGGTTGTAGTAATAATAGAATGGGGGATGGAAGTAGAGTGATAGGCTTGGAATTGAGTTCTGATGAATTTCTGGACAGTGAGGGTTTTGAGAGATCGCAGACGCTCGCTAGCACCTTCGCTAGGCGAGCTAGTCGCGAGCATTCGCTAGGCGAGTGAGGTAGCGAACCCTTCCAGTAGCTACTGTTTTCCTTCGCTAGGGAGTTCGCTAGGCGAGCAGCTAGCGAGCGTTCGCTAGTGCTTCGCTAAGCGAATGAGCCAACGAGCATGACAACAGATTATGATTTTGTACGGTAAGGGTGGTTCTGTCGTTTTGTAGTATCCCTTGAGTTGTGACCAGTATAGATATGGTGATTAGTAGTGAAGGGTGTATACTTGACATTAAAAGGTGAAATTATGTAGTGATCGAAGTTAATTGGAATAAGTAGATTGAGTTGTGAGATATGTATGGTATTTAGGGGTGAAGAGCGTATAGTTGGTGTTGAAAGGTGAAATTATGAAATATTGAATTTAATTGATATAATTCATTGGTGGGTAAGACATATATATATATATATATATATATATATATATATATATATATATATATATATATATATATATATATATATATATATATATATATATATATATATATATATATATATATATATATATATATATATATATATATATATATATATATATATATATATATATATATATATATATATATATATATATATATATATATATATATATATATATATATATATATACACACACATCATACATATATTACACACCTGTTGCACCCTAAAATTTGCTCAACCTATTTCACCTGGTTTATGTTTTAATTGCATTATCATTTGCATAGTTACATCATGTACATAATCTGATCATTTGCATAGCATAGCATAACAAATCATTCAACAAGGGATCAGGTGCCATTCTTATCTAAAGAAGCATCAAGGGGCTTTATTCAAGCTTAAGACCATCCAAGTCATCAAGTCATGTTTGAAGCTTTGAGAAGTTTGAGTATCAACAGGTGGATTTCTCCCCTAACTTGAGGTGTATTGAGGGTCAACAATGGGGGTATGAGCTATGAATTGAGGGTATGGAATGTGTACAAAGTTTATGAGCTGTCTAGAGGGTCATATTGAGACAAGACAAGTTATTGATTCAAGTACAAGAGCCACAGTTGAAGTGCAGTCAACTAGGGTTTCATCTGGGTCAACCCTAGGTCAACCCTAGGTCAACTGAATGATTGAAGAGCATCAAGGCTTAATTGGAGGTTGTGGGGTTCATGAATTGATATGTTGATACATGTGTGGTGTTGTGCCAAGGATAAATCAAAGAGGATCAAGAGGAGGAGGAGTTACCAAATTAGGGTTTCAGTGTAAAATCCCCTAATTTAGGCCTCACTTCCAAGCCAAATAAGTCAAAATGAAAGTTTCAAATGGATTCTTGGTCTACATGAAACTTGTATGGCTTTTCAATAGCTTTAATTTGAGTACTATAAGTCTTCAAGAAGATTTGTAGAACTCATGTTATGGTTTTTGCAAGTTATGGGTCATCAGAGGACATTGAAATTTATCTGTGAAAGTCACTTGACTTCCAAGTAACTTTTTCCCCTCAAGGAATTTTCAAATGGATTCCTGGCCAACATAAGAGTTGTAGATCTTGATCTTAGCTTTAATTTGAGTACTAGAAGTCCTCAAGAGGATTTGTAGAACTCAAGTTATGGTCTTGGCAATCCAGGGGTATTTTGGGTATTAATGATTATAAGTCATTTTTCAACATAGGTCAAAATCTCCATCTTCCACTCCTCAAATGGAAAACTGTTCAACATGAGATGTGTTTAGGATGGTGTTTTTGGGCTAGATAAGAGGTCATGAGAGTTTGGAATGGCTTGTTTCACAAAATCACAAAAATGGCCTAAAATAAGGGTGAATTTTAAATGAACCAAGGATGAAAATTGGGATTTTTGATCTACAAGTCCAAACCAAGCCATATGACATACCAATTTGATTGGAAAATACATCTTGAGAACATTGACATTGCCACATTTTTGAGTTGAGGGATAATTCAATGACTTGCTTTGTAAAGGGGTTACTTACATCATAAGGCACATATGCAAAACCACTTTGTAAGGCATAACCAAGGCTCTAGTGAATCCTAACACATTCAATTTGTCATTAGGAGGGAATTTGGGTCAGAATGGGGTGCAAATGCAAGCTTGAAACTCAGCGGCCATAGCTGAATTTCTCATGACATTTTCAAGAGCAAGAGATGGTGAATTTCTCATTAGAGCTTTCCAGAAGTTTCTAGATTGATCATACACATTCTATATAAGATTTAGAACTGGTTCAAAGCTTGAGGTTGGTGAGAATTGAAGGAAAAAAGAGAGATTGAGTTCATAAATTTCAGATTGCAAAGCTGAATTCAGTTACACGATTTCAATCATTTCAATCCATTCTCTTTGATGCAGAAGCTTGCTTTGGCATTGTTGAATGATTCCATAGTGAATTCATAGCAAGAGCATTGAAGAATTGTGAGATAGCATTTGAAATTCTCAGCCTGCAACTCAAGATCGGGTTTCAAGATCCAAGCCATTTCAATCCCTATTATTGCATACAGAAGCTTGGTCATATGCTAGTGAAGGAATCTGGAGCTTGTGGAAGATTGGTTTGAAGGTTTGAGTGGTCTGTTCATCAAGAAATCACAGGTATGTAATCTTCAATCCATGTCTTGATATGTGCATGTTCAATAGATTTTAGGTGGTTAGATAGCATGTAGATGATCATAGGAAGCTTTCTGGTAGCAATTAGTGGGAATTAGAGACAATTTTGTGATTGACACCATTTCTGTTCGTGCATTTATCTGGCGATTCTTGGTGTTAGATGTTTAGTTTAATGGTTAGAATGGATCAGGGAGAGTTGGTGATGAGTTTGGACCAATTAATTTTAAGTTTAGTGATGATTGATTTCTGACCAAATTCTGAGATGTTGATCGTGTTTCTTGGAGGAGGGTGATTCAATGTATGTGGTTAGCATGGTTAGATTCAGGGAAGAAAATGGAGTGGATTAGGGTTTTTAATTTTGATTTTCGATGAGGAATTGATGGAGCTGAGATTTAGGGAAGAAGAAGGTTGAAGCTCTGCTCAACCATGGCTTTTTCCCTCCAAGCTTTCAAAAGGTAGGAGATGACTCCATCACCCTTGGATCATGATAGGACTTTGACTGGAGAGATCATCTAACGGCCACGAACGCACTTCAATTTGTGAAGGTTTATGAGTTTAAGACCAAACGCATCGTTTCATTTAATTTCATTGGGTGGGCTTAAATGTATGTTGCTATGTCCACCCCAGCTTGGAGGCCCACTTGAAAACACATGGGATTTACTTACTATCCGCACCAAGTTTTTCTCCTTTTTCTTTGTTTTTTTTATTTTATTTTCTGAGCTGGTATTGGGCCTAGCGCGTCTGGCTATATGCACCCCCTCTGGGCCCATCTGGTGTTTTAAACTTCAGTTGATTGCTATTTGTCACACATTCTTTACCATTTTCTTTTATTTTTCTTTTATTTCACATATTATTTTAGGTTAATTGAAAAAATCATAACTAATTGAAAAATAAACATTGTACGGTGATATTTTTTTCCTTGTTTTAGTTAGGGTTTCTAGAATTTAATAAAACAATAAAAATATTAATTCCTTGCATTTTATATTTTTGGCATATTTTACCATTTTATTGATTTTATTTTGCATTTGTTTGATACCCTATTTTGTTGAATTTAGTATGAGAGATTGGTGAATGTCTTTGAGTTGATTCTTGTTGGAATGATTAGATTAGAGATACATGCTCCCTTAGGAATTTTTCTCATATTTTTATGATAAAATTTAGGTTAGTTTTGAGTGATGAACTTTAGGGTGCTAGGATTAAGGTTTTACAACACCTAGGTGTAGTTTGGGGCATAGTTTGGAGACTTAGGGTTTGATTTAAGCCTTGGGGTTTATGTGGGGTATAGGGTACATAGTTAGGGTCCCTTAGAAATTAATCTAGGATTTTATGATGAATATTTCTATTTTCTATGAATTTTGCAAGTTGGTTTTTGTTATGTGTTTCTCTCTTGGGATGTTGTTGTGTTTGTGGGGTTTTGGGCATTTCCATTAGGTGTTGGGCTTGAGTTTTGTTTGTTGGAGCTCATGAAGACCTTGGAGATGATTGGAGACAAAGTATGGAGCTTGGAGCATGAGATTCTTGATCTTGAGGATTGCTGGTGAAGATCTAGGAAATAGGGGATGTAAGGAGAGCTTTAGAGTAGACTGATTTCTTCTGTCAAACATGGAGAGCTTCTTGTGCCTCTATTCCATCCTATGACACAAGGTCCCCCAAAGAAGTTACATATCTCCTTAGGAGGGATGTAGGGCATGCTTTGATTGGGTAGAACCTTGAGGATACCTTTCACTTGCTATGATAAGATCTTAGTGATTTCCCTGGGTTATCATTAAGCCTCTTAACATTCCAACTTCATCTATTAGTTGATTCTCTCCTATGAGTGTTTGCATTGGAAAAGGGAACCTATTGGAGAATAAAGTTCATTGAAGACTGGTGAAGGTGAAGCTTGTGCCTGTCAAAGCTGGATATCTGTTGAAATTAGGGTTTTGCTGCTGTTTGAAGCTGTTTAGTTGTTGGGGTTCAGTGCTTGCTAAAGCTGGAGATTATTGGAGATAAGAGCTCGTCTAAAGCTTGGGGATCCTTGAAGAGTGAAAATGGGGTCTTGCTGGGAGAAGTTGTTACTGTCAACCTTGTTGCTGTTGATCAACTGTAGCTGTCAGAGCTGTTACTGTAGGAGCTGGTGGTGCTGTCAGAGCTGGTGTTGGGTTTTATTTTCTTTTCTGTATTGTCTGTTGGCTTGTTCAGCTTGCCTCTTAGGTTTGAAGTGAAGCTGTTTCACTTTGCCTATTGTTTTCCCAGGTTCGAGGTTGAGTGGGACTCCCTTGCCTCGCTTGTACTGTTGCATCTCATGCATTTTACTATTTACTGTATATGCTGTTTCTTTTCCGTTTATCCCCTGGGATCCCTGTTTTTCTCTGTGCAAGAGAGAAATATGACAGACATTAGGTGTTAACCCATGCATGACAATATTAGGGTAGTTTTGATTCCCATTTTCAAACCCTAGGTTTTTAGACTTCTTTCTTTTCTATCTCAGAACAATTCAAAACACAGTAATAAGAATAATCGATGTCGTACGCTACGAGCCTTAAGCTATTTGAGAGAGGGTTGCTGAAGGGCCACTCTTCAGTAATCTGACTGCTTAATGTGTTACCCTTAGGGTGACATACGACGTAGTAACCCTCAAATCATAGTCTCTAGTGCGTCAGAGATTGCAAACACCATAAAAAATAGTTCTTGCGTAAAAGACTGAAAACAAACATCAAAGTGTCATTTTTGTCCGTTTGGACCCGTAATCAGAAGAAAACCTTTTCAGAAAGATAAAAAAACCAGTCAGACAAGCTTGTGTCTTCCGTGGCCCGAACTACGTTTACTCTGATCTTTCATGCTATATGAAAGTACGTAGGCATAGGATGTCGTATCCTAGCGAGCAACCTTCCCCTTCTTTCCCGTAGGTAAGCGAACTACGTTGACTCTGATTTCTCGTTCCAGACGGGAATACGTAGGCATAAAGTGCGATACTTTGCCGAGTCATTTTCTTGTCTTTTTAACCCCAGACCCTTAGAGTAGATAGAATAACAATCCGTACTAGAAAACAAGCGTGGATCCCGTCGAGTACGACGGACGTGAGGGGTGCTAATACCTTCCCCTTGCGTAACTGACTCCCGAATCCAGGATTTGGTTGCGATGACCATTCCTTTCCCGTCTTTGCGTTAGGTTTACTTCGAGCATTTCCTTTCCCTCCGTTGGGATAAATAACGCACGGTGGCGACTCTTCTGTTCAGCCGGCGCCGATTTTCGCAGTCGTGACAACGCCAATCAATTATGTTAATCAATTTAAATAATAGGGAAATCTACATTTGAACACCGAGTACACACGATCCTCCCGATCACCTCACTACGCATCATATATATATATATATATATATATATATATATATATATATATATATATATATATATATATATATATATATATATATATATATATATATATATATATATATATATATATATATATATATATATATATATATATATATATATATATATATATATATATATATATATATATATATATATATATATATATATATATATATATATATATATATATATATATATATATATATATATATATATATATATATATATATATATATATATATATATATATATATATATATATATATATATATATATATATATATATATATATATATATAATGCGTAGTGAGGTGATTGGGAGGATCATGTGTACTCGGTGTTCAAATGTAGATTTCCCTATTATTTAAATTGATTAACATAATTGATTGGCGTGTAATATATGTATGATGTATGGTGATGGGATCAGGGGGATCGTGTGACTTTAATTAAAATGATTAATTGATGAACAATATGTATGTATAATGTATGGTGATGTGATCAGGGGATCGTGTGCACTTAGTGCGCTTGATGTTTGGTGTTGTGCATTTGGTGTTATGCATATCATGGTGTTTGGTGGGATGAATCATTGCTCAACAGGAGTGTATGTGATTCAATTGTACTCCATTGCGGAGAATGGTGGGGATAGATCATGGCCAAGGATGGGTGTATGTGATCTATCTGGGGTTCGATTGAATGAACCAATGAGTCGGTACCGCATGCATGGTGTTGAGTTGTATAATTGCATTATAGTGTGTTGTGTTGATATTGGACAGTAGGTCGTGTTTGATGAGTGTTGGGTGATGAATTATATGATGACTACCTTTATTTCATGTACTATATTACCGATAATTTTGATCATGTTTTCTCACCCCTTTGTTGTTGTTGTTGTCTGTGCTTCTTCGGAGGTACAGACAATCCAGGTACTTAGCTAGCTTGGATAGTGGTGTGCGATTCGAGTCGTAGGATGCTCTGATACGTAAGACGAGACTTGGGCGTTTAATTGCTTTATGTTGAATTGTTTTATTTCTTGTGACGTATCAAGTTTGGTGAACCTTTTAATGAATGTTTTTGTGTAACTTGGCGGATGGCCGTGAATGTTGACTAAGGATAATTTCCACTATTTTATTTTGAAAACTATCTTATGATGAGTATGTTGAATTATTTGGATATGATATCCCACTTTTGAAAGGAAACTCTAATGTTTAATTGAAATATTTGTATTTTATTTAATTTTGGGAAGTGGGGTGTTACAATTGGTATCAGAGCAGGTTGGTCGGTCCGACCAGTGTAGTTGTTGAGTCTGTCCTTAGGATAGAGGTTGTGTATCTTTTAACCTGGTGTTGTTATTGGTTGAGGAGTATGGCAGGAAGGAATGATGCTGTTTTGGCTGCCGTTATGCAAGCAATGACGCAGGTGGTTGCTTATCAGAACCAAGCGGCGGGTGCGCAATTTGGGGATTTGGCACAGTTTCAGAGTAACAAGTCACCGACGTTTAAAGGTGGAATTTTGGATCCTGAAGCTGGGAAAAAGTGGCTGAAGGCGATTGAGAAAATTTTCAGGATAATGGGTTGTAGTGACGAGCAAAGGTGAGGTTTGGTACTCACATGCTATAAGGTGAAGCTGAGGCTTGGTGGGACAACAGTCGCCAGAGACTGGAGACTGCGGGAATGGGATTGGAATAAGTGGGGGAGAAAGTTGTGCTTCTCCAAGATGCTTCAAGTGTGGAGTGATGGCTTAGTGTATTGTTAAACGCTATTACAGTTTGAAACGGGACCATGTTGGGAGGGAATAAGGTGTCTTGCGAGCTTAGATGGTGTGTATAGTTAATTATTTGGAGTTGAGCCAAATGCTTAAGAGTTGTCTTGGCGAGTTGGCGCAGGACAGTGTTGAGCTGTTTAATTTTGAGGGGAATTTTGAGTGTTGATGAAAGTAGAGAAGTTAGCGGGTTGCCGATTAAGTGTGGTTGTCTGAAAGTTATCCTGGCAAGACAGTGATATACAATCAGGACGTGAAGTGGAGTTGTGATCGACTTAGTTGCGGAAACTAGCCCGATATTGAGAGCTCCGTATTGTATGCCTGTTTGGGTGGTCAAGGAATTAATTTGAGTGATTAGTTTTGAGACTCGTATCTGGTGGATGTGCTACGGTAACAAATGGTGAGGTCGAGTATGTAAAGGGTGGATAGTGACTCATGGTGAATATTAAAGAAAGTAAGAATGTGGAATACGATATTGATATAACTAGACCTTTAAACATTTCAAGAGTTGAAGGTGTGTTGAAGGGCCGTTCAAGTGAGAAAATGTTGTTGTCGTATTTTTGACGTAATGGGAGAACCGTAACTCAGAATGACGCACGGTTCGAAGCGTTGGAAGTTTTTACAATGCTATAGGTGATGGCAAAGTAGAGGCATGGGATTAAGATATTTATTGATGGAACGTGTTGGGATGTTGTGGTGAGTGTGGAAGGTGTGGTTCGTATTTCCACCATAGCTCACAAGTTTGAGTATCCGTTGGCATGGGACTTTCCATACTTAATTGAGTGAGGCAATGGTTGTGTTAACGGATGTTATTCTGATATATTCGAAGAGTATAGAGAATTATGTTGAGCATCGAGAACTTGAGTTATCGGTGTTGGAGAAGAAGCGGTGATATGCCTCTGTGAAGAAAGTTCAAAGAGTTTGTGTGTTGGTTTTGCCGTATCCGATGGACTATTTGTTGTGTTTTGGGGATGCTTTGTTGAGATGAATGGGAGATATATTAAGTGCAACATCAGCGAATGTTAGTTATGCTTTAAGGCAACTTAAAATACGTAAGAGGAATTATCTGACATGTGGTTTAGAGTTGGTTGCTGTCGTGTGATTATGCCGGAGTTTGGAGGCCTTAATGGTTTACGTGGATATATGAGATGATTGGTGATCTTAAGAGCTTAAGGTATTTTTTTGATTTGATAAAGTTGGAGATGAGACAGAGGAAATAATTGGGACTTCTGGAGGAGTATGGTTTTGGGTTGAATTCCATTCGGGCGAGACAACATGGTGGCTGATGTATCGATTTGTAGAATTTTGGGTATATACCGATGATGATGGTGAAAAGATTTAGAACTGATTGAGCAATTTTGTGATATGAGTTTGGTCGGTGAAGAGACTTCTTATGGAGTTAAGCTTTGTATGTTAGACCTCACCAATGGTATTCTTGAGGAGATTCGAGAAGGTCATAAATCTGGGTTGAGTTGGTAGATCAGTTGAATTTGACGAATCAAAAGTCGAAGAGTTGATTTTTGGATTAGTGGAAATAGTACCACGATATGTCGTGATGGAGTTTGTGTTCCAGATATTGTTGAATGGAGTAAGAGTACTCTTGAAGAAGTACATTGAGGTAGATGGAACATCCATCCAGGGGCCATGAAGAGGTAACCGGACTTGAGGAAATTGTTTTGGTGACCATAGATGAAGAGAGAAGTGGTTGAGATTGAATATGCTGGTTAGAATTGCCGAAAATCGAAGATTGAACATCAGAGACCATTGAGTCTGATGCAGCCGTTGAATATTCCAGAGTGGAAATCGGGTAGTATTTTCATGAATTTGGTGTTGAGTTTTCTGAAGAATTTGAGGGATATGATTTTAATTTGGGTTATTGTGGATGGATTAGCTATTCTATGTTGAGGATACATGAGACGTATATTGATGAAGTTGTGAAGTTGTATGAGATATTGGTGAATATTGTGTCAGGTGGAAATTTGAGAGTTATGTTGAGATTTTGGGAGAGTTGCAGACGCTTTGAGTACTAACTTGAGGTTGAGTTCTGCCTGTCATCCCAGGACGAATGGACAGAGAGAGAGAACTATTAAGCCTATAGAAGATTTGTTGAGAGATTGTGTGTTGGATCAAGATGGATCAAGGGGGTAGTTAATTATCGTTGATTGAGTTACCTACAATAACCTCTATCATTCAAGTATCGGAATGACATCGTATGAGGCTTTGTATGGTAGGAGGTGTAGGACTCCTTTGTTCTGATGTGTGTTCGGCGAGAGTGTTGTACTCGAACCGGAAATTATGCAAGAGGCGACTGAAAAGATCAAAAGGATCCAAGAAAAGACGTGTGTTGAGAGTTATGATGGTAACTAGGGTTGGTCGAGCTTTGAAGTCTCGGAAGCACACATTATGTTTTGTTTATCTGTATCAGAGTGGCACAGCGGAAGCATGGGGAAAATAGCATGTTGGACTGTTTGACCGCTGTCGCTTGTAGAATTTTCATGATGTGTTCATGTGTCTAAGCCGAGGATGTACACTGATTCAATTGGATGGTGTGCAAGTGAGAGATAATTTGATTGTTGAGGTACTTCTAGTGCGAATTGTTGAACGAGGAACAACTCTGAGGGAAGGAGATGTCTTTGGTGAAAGTGGCTCGGGGAGGTGTTGCAGGAGGCAGTGTGACTTGGGAATTGGAAAGCAGGATGCGGGAAGCGTATCCGAAATTGTTTCCATCAGGTAATTTTCGAGGACGAAAATAATTAAAGTAGGGGAGAGTTGTAACACCCATTTTAATTATTTAGTCTTTTGGTGTGTCCTTGTGTGGGGAGTGTGTCTGAGCGCGTTGGTGGGTGCCCTTAATTGATAAGGAGTATTTTATTAAGCCATAGAGTTAATATTAATATAATATAATGAATAATGATAATAATTTAATAAATAATAGTAATATTGTATTTGTATTATTATTATTATTATTATTATTATTATTATTATTATTATTATTATTATTGGAGTAAGTACATAAAAGGGGATTTTGGGAGAAGAAGAGGGGGAGAACACGATAAACCAATTTGGGGAAAAAATTGAAGAGAAAGAACAAGGAGGAAGAACAAGGGAAGAGAAGAAGGCTAAGGTCGTCAGATTCTTGAGGATTCTTCAACAATCAGAGCATTAATCGAGGTAAGGGGGAGAAACTGATTGGGATTGGTGTTTACATGAAATTAGGTAGAGGGGATTCCTTAACCCTGTAGGGATTTTGATGAATATGTTTGTTATGTTGATATGTCTTTGATTGCTGTTGATTATGATGAAATTGGTGTGCATGTTGATGTGTTTATGATTGTTGCTGCCATTGATGAATGGATGCACATATGGTGTGATTTTGGTGAGGTTCTGAGTAACTTTTGTAGTTCTGATGATGGACATAGGTGTGGGTTCTGGAGATAAATTAATAGAATAATGACTAGAGTAGTGTGTACTGGTTGTAGTAATAATAGAATGGGGGATGGAAGTAGAGTGATAGGCTTGAAATTGAGTTCTGATGAATTTCTGGACAGTGAGGGTTTTGAGAGATCGCAGACGCTCGCTAGCACCTTCGCTAGGCGAGCTAGTCGCGAGCATTCGCTAGGGACTCGCTAGGCGAGTGAGGTAGCGAACCCTTCCAGTAGCTACTGTTTGCCTTCACTAGGCGAGCAGCTAGCGAGCGTTCTCTAGTGCTTCGCTAAGCGAATGAGCCAGCGAGCATGACAGCAGATTGTGATTTTGTACGTTAAGGGTGGTTCTGCCATTTTGTAGTATCCCTTGAGTTGTGACCAGTATAGATATGGTGATTAGTAGTGAAGGGTGTATACTTGACATTAAAAGGTGAAATTATGTAGTGATCGAAGTTAATTGGAATAAGTAGATTGAGTTGTGAGATATGTATGGTGTTTAGGGGTGAAGAGCGTATACTTGGTGTGGAAAGGTGAAATTATGAAATATTGAATTTAATTGATATAATTAATTGATGGGTAAGACATATATATATATATATATATATATATATATATATATATATATATATATATATATATATATATATATATATATATATATATATATATATATATATATATTTATATATATATATATATATATATATATATATATATATATATATATATATATATATATATATATATATATATATATATATATATATATACACATATATATATATATATATATATATGTATATATACATATAAATATATATATATATATATATATATATATATATATATATATATATATATATATATATATATATATATATATATATATATATATATATATATATATATATATATATATACATATATATATATATATATATATATATATATATATATATATATATATATATATATATATATACATATATATATATATATATATATATATATATATATATATATATATATATATATATATATATATATATATATATTATATATATATATATACATATATATATATGTACATATATATATATACATATATATATATATATATATATATATATATATATATATATGTATATATATATATATATATATATATGTATATATATATATGTATATATATATATGTACATATATATATATATATATATATATATATATATATATGTATATATATATATATATATATATATATATATATATATATATATATATATATATATATATATATATATATATGATGCGTAGTGAGGTGATCGGGAGGATCGTGTGTACTCGGTGTTCAAATGTAGATTTCCCTATTATTTAAATTGATTAACAAAATTGATTGGCGTGTAATATATGTATGATGTATGGTGATGGGATCAGGGGGATCGTGTGACTTTAATTAAAATGATTAATTGATGAACAATATGTATGTATGATGTATGGTGATGTGATCAGGGGATCGTGTGCACTTAATGTGCTTGATGTTTGGTGTTGTGCATTTGGTGTTATGCATATCATGGTGTTTGGTGGGATGAATCATTGCTCAAGAGGAGTGTATGTGATTCATCTGTACTCCATTGCGGAGAATGGTGGGGATAGTCATGGCCAAGGATGGGTGTATGTGATCTATCCGGGGTTCAATTGAATGAACCAATGAGTCGGTACCGTATGCATGGTGTTGAGTTGCATAATTACATTATGGTGTGTTGTGTTGATATTGGACAGTAGGTCGTGTTTGATGAGTTTTGGGTGATGAATTATATGATGACTACCTTTATTTCATGTACTGTATTGCCGATAATTTTGATCATGTTTTCTCACCCCTTTGTTATTGTTGTGGTCTGTGCTTCTTCGGAGGTACAGACAATCCAAGTACTTAGCTAGCTTGGATAGTGGTGTGCGAGTCGAGTCGTAGGATGCTCTGATACGTAACACGGAACTTGGGCGTTTAATTGCTTTATGTTGAATTGTTTTATTTCCTGTGACGTATCAAGTTTGGTGAACCTTTTAATGAATGTTTTTGTGTAACTTGGCGGATGGTCGTGAATGTTGACTAAGGATAATTTCCACTATTTTATTTTGAAAACCATCTTATGATGAGTATGTTGAATTATTTGGATGTGATATCCCACTTTTGAAAGGAAACTCTGATGTTTAATTGAAATATTTGTATTTTATTTAATTTTGGGAAGTGAGGTGTTACAATTGGGCGTTGGATCTGTTGAACTGACATCTAAATAATTGAATATGGGCACTTTCCCAGTCCCCTTTGGCATATTGAAAATAAGCTCAATTACTGACACCTCCTCCTTCTTCATTTTACTGCAAACTTACAAAACACCATTAGTCATCAATCTCTGAATATCTTCTTGGACTAAAGTACAACATTTGGAGTTTTCAGCACATTCTTCACATTCTGAATGGGTACTCTCGATCATACCGGCTTCGGCTAATCTTTTGTGGAGAGCCTTTAATGGAGTCTTGATTGTCTTTACATCAGAAATTACTTCTTCATGCACGTCTTCTAATGCATTAACACTCCCATGGTTGGGCAATGGGTTGTTTTTGACATTGGATTGATGATCCCCAAAGGACAAAATCTTTTTCTCCATTAGTTCTCGAATAATATGCTTTAAGGCGAGATATCCTTCTAAATCATGTCCAGTAGCTCCTTCGTGGAACACACAGTGGATATTGGGATTATAGAATGGTGGAAGTGGATTTGGTGGTGGCCCCATCTTTTTGGTGGTGATTAAACCTTGTTGCACCATGTAGGGATATAACTAAGTATAGCTCATTGGGATCGGTGGGATAGGAGGTCTTGCCCCTGGTCTTCTGTTTTGTACATTTTGTCTAGGGATTGGAGCCCTTGGTTGTTGTTGTCATTGCTGATAGGCTGAGGCGTTGGGCACTTGCTAATAGCCTTATTGATATATGGGTAGTTGTTGAATTTGCTGAAAAACTGGCGTTTGGTTGTGGAACGTAGGCGTAATGACCACCACGTAGGATTTTTGAGTATATTGCACAGAGTATAATGGTTGTTGTTGAAATTGAGATTTCCTGATCTGATTTTTTCTTTCTGCAGAAACGGCATTAGTTTCACCTTCCTTCTTCTTATGAACATTCCCAAAGGTCTTTTTAGTGACACTTCCACTTGAACTGCCAGCGATACTTGTCATCTTTCCATTTTTCAATCCCAAATCCACTTTTACTCCTATAGCTACAATGTCAGAGAAGTTAGCATTCATACTGATAATCATCCTCTCATAGAATTCTGGCCTTACCGTATCGACGAACCAATCAACTAGTTCATTTTCAGTCAGAGGGGGTTCCACTTGTGAGGCGGTTTCCCTCCAACGTTGGGTGTATTGTTTGAAAGATTCAGAACTTTTTTGAGCTATTCTCAACAAATATCTTCAGTCCAAAGCCAAATTCATGTTATACTTGTAATCCCTGATGAAAGCATCAGACAAGTCTTGGAAATTATGAATTCTAGATTGGTTCAAGCTCAAGTACCATTTAGCTGAAGCGCCCTTGAGACTGTCTTAGAAGCAGTGGATCATTAGTTTTTCATTTTCCACATAGGCTGCCATCTTCCTATATTACATGATCAAGTAGGTTGTGGGAAAATTAGCCCCCCTCATATTTGTCGAAAATTGGGATCTTGAACTTTGGCGGAATCACTAATCCAGAGACCAAGCACATATCCCTCACATCGGCCCCAAATATGTTGTTACCTTCCATAGCCCTTATCTTTCTTGCCATGGTTTCAAAAGCTTTTCTCATTTTCTTGTGACATCCATCTCCTTCTCCCGATTGGTCAGGGATATCATAGACCTGATGTTGGTTGTTGAAGTACGGATGAGCTTGCGCTTGCGTAACAACTAGAGTGTAAGTAGGAATAGTATGAGGAAAATCAACATTCAGAGGAATGGTCTGCTGAGGTACTTGTTGAGTAGTCTTCATAGTGACTGGTGGTGGTACAAAGTTGAATGGTAGACCAATGGGTGAATCACTAGTGGCAACAATCACAACTAGTGTAGGATCCATTGTTGTGGCGTTGATCTCAAAAACTATAGTCGGCTGAGTGTCTATCTTTGCACGGATCACTTGTAACATCTCCATCATTTTCCCCATACAACCTCGTATGTCATCCAACTCATTGTTAATTCTATCAAACTCTTGATCTTGCTCAGCCATTCTTCTTCAAGCTTAACCTCTAATGTTGTAAGGATCTGGAGGACTCAGTGTGACAGACTGGAGGTAAAATAGCACAGATAGGCCACGAAACAGGAAATGCAAATGCAATGCTCCTGGAATGCTAATGCAAATGCAAAGCTAACATTCAAAGAACCCCAAATTATGTTTACAAATATTAATAATGGATACATAAGCATACAACAAAGTAACCTTTTTATTAACGAATGAAAATTTTACAGAAACAGATATTACACATCAAAAGCCAAAGTGCGGTTATAAATTACAACAGAAAAAGTGAAACTAAAAGGCCTAGTTCTTATGACGAGAAGATCCTTCCCCTTATTGAAGCTTCATCTTCCTTACAATCCCTTCCTTCTGGCTCTAACAGAGCAGCTTCCAGAGTTCTTCATTTTCTTGAGCAACCATGAAGTGCTTATCCTTCCACACCTTCTTCTCTTTTTCAGCTTTGACTAAAGCATCCTTCAACTCCTCCATAGAGAAATGTTCTTTTAGATTCATCGGGATTGGCTCGAAGCGGGTGTAGAACATCTTTAAAGCTATCTCTTTAGGCCAAAGAAGATACGCCTCTGAGACGGTACAATCTGGATCCCCTAGAGTAGTTATCCCTTGAGTATTGAGGTGACGCGAAACATATGCAATCCATGCTCTGAGATCTGGGTTATTTCCTTCTTCAAGAAAACATCTTCCTAAAAGGACCGGATTAGGCTTTTCCTTCGTTGGATATCCTAGTTGACGGAAAGCTAGGATAGAGTTATAGCTAATACATCCTTTTATGCAAGAAGAGGCACATTAAGGAAATCCCCACAACTGTGAATCATGGTAACCCCTCCATACATGGGATCATACTAACGAATGTCATAGTGTTTGAATGATAGCAACTTTCCTATCCATGCAGGAATGTCCTTTAGATTCCATAGAAAGGTGGTCCTTGGCAAGTGCGAAATAAACCACTTGTGAAGGAGAGCTGTACAACAAATGATTTGGCCTTCTCCATGGGAATTCTTCAGACGGATAGAGAAGTATGCATCATCTAGCAAGGTGGGAACAGGGTTCCTGATCAAAAATAGGTTGATGGCATTCAAGTCAACTAAATCGTCGGCACTTGGGAACAAAAAGAGTACATAAATCAATAAGGCCAAGATAGCCTTAAAGATTTCTATGTTTTTCTTATCAACGTGGGCCTCAGTCGTTTCCATCAAAGGTCTTGCTTGCAAACCAGAGAATCCATCCCTCACATCCAAATGAGTCTGAAGATCAGATGGTTCTAGGTGTAAGGCTTCAGCCAAGACTCTCCTATTTGGTCTTCTTTCCTTTCTAGAGAATGGTTGAGGAGTGACACATAACCCCATTAAAGCAGAATACTCTTCCAATGTTGGTAGAAGTTGATAGTCTGGAAATGCGAAGCAATGGTAAATGGGGTCGTAAAAGTCTACGAGCACCATTAACATTTCCTCATCTACTTAGAGCTCCAATAATGGCAGGAGGTTTCCATACTTGACAAAAAAAACTTCCACTAGGCCTCATAGTATTCTCATATTTTCCAATATCGGGCCTTTGAATGTGCATCTTGGAGTTGTTATCTTTTTTGAGTCTATTACAATGTCTACAAAACAAGAGATTGGACTCCTTAGATGTTAGCAAAAAATAATGAGATGCAATGCAATTGGTTTTTAAGAAACTCAGAAGATAGATTTGCAAAAGAGACACTTTAGGCGCAAAAAATCTTACTTCATTAATAGTGGAAAAAGTTACAACTTTTAAAGTACAATACAAGAAACTTAAAATATAAGAGGAAAGACTAGGTCTTAGGGTCTCAAAAGAGTCCAGCTAAAAAGTTCATATCCACGCATTCTTTTCTATCTCTTCAACTCTGCATTCTCCAATAATAGCTTGTCAACGATTCCCTTCCATGCACTGGACGTAGGTGAGATGTTAGAGTGCTCATGAGTACTAAGCACTGGTTGAACACTAGAGAAAAATAAATTCTCTTGTGCCACATATCTATCAACAACCCTCCTTTCAAGCAATTCAATCAAATCATCATTCTCTTTCAATTGTCTCTTCATCTTCAGTTGCTCGGAATGAATGACGTGGTACTTGCCCTCCCAGGTATCTCGTTCAAGTTTCATCCTAGCCAATGTCTCTTGGTATTCCTCCATGCGCTCAACAAGGATGAGAGAGGAAGGAGCAATAACAGTCTGTAAAGGTTTCTCTGGGAGATAAGGCATTTTGAGATCACGGGCTCGAGAACGGACCCACTGCGTGAAAGGCTCAAATGCTATACAGTTCTTCTTTCCTAAATCAGCCTTGGTATTCTTGTGAATGATCTTCCAAGCATCTGCAACACTGTCTCTAAATCCCATACTGGCTTCCGTGTTAAGATAGAAGAAACCTGACAACAGGATGTTGCTAGGCTTTTCCTTCATAGGAAATCCAAACTGATGTCTTGCAAGAACAGGGTTATAGTTGATTCCCCCTCGTACACTGAGAAGAGGTACGTTGGGAAACGAACCACAATTGTCAAAGATCACTCCCTTGTCATAAGCGGGATCATACCAATGTACATCGGTCTGGGTTAAAATCATGAGTCTTTAAGACCATCTCAGTCCATTTGGATTTTCTCTGAAAATATATGCCATCGGCAAGTGTTCAACAAACCACCTATACAACATAGGAGCACAACATAGGATAGTCCCATCTCCTTTTAGGGTCCTATAGTGAATAGAATGGTACATATCTCCAAGAAGAGTAGGCACAGGGTTGCCATTCATAAAGATCTGGATAACATTGATGTCAATGAAACCTTCTTCTTCAGGGAATAAAACCAAACCATAGATGAGCAAAGCAAGGACTGCTTCAAAAGCATCTAGGTTGTTCTCTTTAGCAAGAAATGTAGCTTTCCCTATCAAAAGTTCAGAAGGTAGACCTCATATTCCATGCTTGATGGTGAGATTTGCTTTGACTTTGGAAGCTTCTAGGTGGGTAGCATCTGCAATGTCTTTTGGTGAAGGGAGCTTCTCTAAACCACTAAACGACTTCTTATCCAACACTGGTAGACCAACATGATATGAGTACTCTTCCAAGGTTGAGACAAGATGGTAATCAAGAAAGGTAAAACAACGATAAAGAGGGTCATAAAACTGCACAAGGGTGTTGAGAACCCCTTCTTGCATCTTGATCTTGACAAGTCCCAACAATCATCCATAACTCTTTCTGAAGTCTTCAAAGAAAGACACTAGGGCCACCAATTTCTTCAACTCTGTCAAATCTGGTTTCTTGAAGTTGTACTTTCTAGTGTTTCTTTTTTCAAAATCTATGACCTAAGGTTTTTGCAATAAAGAAAACAACTAAGCTTCTCAAAACCAACTGCATGAATGCTTATGATGAGATGATGAGATGATGCACATGCAACACATATACATGTATTCACATATTCACATATTCACATATATAATGCATATGCATACAAGCCAAGGTCATAGGTTTGGGTTACGAGCATGGAGCCAAGGTATACCCTTCCCAACAGACATGTACTATAGGTTGTTTGTACCTGTACAACGGGTTCTACAAAGTTCTCAGAGTCATCGATAAATCTTTCAGATATTACCAACTTACACGACTACTCATGTGAGTCAACAATACTCTCAAGATAAACTCGTCTGAATGTAGTATCGTGTATCAACTATTCAGGACTACTCCCTCACAGTCATCACACAACATCCTAAAAAGGCCAAGTGGGGTAAGTGGGTAACTAAAAGGTCCTCAGTTTCACGAACTCCCAGGTCCGTAAAAGTAATGAATGTATGAATACTCATACGTCATTAGTAATCCCAAAGGGGTCTCAACTGAGCATGGTTACATCATATGTCAATCATGTTAGGACTAGTCCCAATAGCCAACTATTGATCATACCACAATCCTATCATAGGTATTCACTCAAGTCCGGGCTAGGACTTATCTCACCTCTCAAGGTATCAACCCAATGCACATATGCAACCAACATGACAAATGTAATATACAGATATTTACAAATATACATGCATAAAGCAAACTAACATAAGCAAACACAAACAAGGTGGGCTTAACCCTCTTAAGCAATATCCCTAGTGAAGTCTCCATTTTTGTTGCAGTGAGAATCAGATATCAAGCTTTTAATTAACTTGAATCATAAATCATTTAAGTTTACCACCGAGCTTTGATTTATCCAAAGGAAAGGGTAAAGATCGAAGAAAACCCTAAGTATGCTACGTAACAACGAAGCTAAGAGATCTAAGGTTCGGGGGTTGGTTATACTAAGGGAAGGTATTAGCATCCTAAGTATCTGTAGTACTCTACAGGAGCCTCTTCTTAGGTATTTCTGCTATGCTATAGTTTGTTTGTTAATGGTTATCTTCTAAGGTAAAGGTACTAAAGGTAAAAGACCTATGGGTATATACACTAAGTATGCTCGCCAAGACGTCGCATCTCGTGCCTACGTATCCTAACAAGGATGGAATCAAAGCAATCGTAGTTCACCTAACTAGGGCGAAGGAACTATTAACAATGGTCAAGGTTCCAAGGGAAAAAGTATTCATAACAATGATACTTACATAGAGTTAACAAACTCTCTAAGTCTAAGTTGAAAGACCTAACTAGGGATCTTACTTTTAACAAAAAGTGAAGGGGGAAAGTGGGTACATATAACAATGGCACACACTTAGAGTTAAAAAAATCTAGACCTAAATTCTAAATTATAGGAATCCTAACAAGGTGTGCTAAGATCTTGACTTAACAAAGCCAAAGGGATATAGGTTATAACTTAAGGCTATGTTGAAAGACCTAATAACTCTAACAAGGTCAAGGGAAGGTTAAGAATAAAAAATCTATCTATGACATTAAGTCAATAGAGAAACTTTCCTTTAGACAAAGGAACCCAAGGTATACCTTTAAAATGAGAGCTAACAAGCTACATCACTTGGGGGATCTTAACAAGGTTAAGATGTATCAAAATAAGGGTGATATTCAAGCATATATTCATTCAAGCATGATGAAAACATATGATCATGGTAACAACCAAGATAAGGGAAAGTTTGTGACAACATTAAGAAAAGATTGATAATGTTAACAGATGACAAGGTTACAACCAAGCATTCATCCAAGGAAGTTTAGAATCAAATTAAATGGTTACAACCAAAGGTAAACATAGATGTTACAACATCTAAACAATCATGAAAC
Organism: Lathyrus sativus; assembly: GCA_963859935.3. Lineage (NCBI taxonomy): Eukaryota > Viridiplantae > Streptophyta > Magnoliopsida > Fabales > Fabaceae > Lathyrus > Lathyrus sativus. Next base: position 419,915,939 of record OZ012738.1, read on the forward strand.
AAAGTTCTTACAAGACCAAACATCATAGATGGAAATTTGAAGTACAAACAAATCATGCATAAGTCAAAACATTACTTATCATGGTAAAGATCAAAACTCAAAATCAACATGCATAAATTATAACAATCTTTAAAGCATGGATATAAGTCAAAGAAAGTAGAGGTAACAACCAAAGCATGAGAGTGAATGTAACAACGTTCAAGGTGTAGACTTGACAGAGTCAAAAAGTAGCAAGATAACAACAAAGCATATATCTCAAAGGAGTTTCAAATCCTGGTGACAATCAATGATAAAGGTATCCAAACAATAGGTGTTACAACATCTAAATAATCATGGATAACAAGTTTGAAATTCAAAACATGCATTAGGGTTCAAAACAAACATGCATAAGGGTTCACTAACACAAATTTATCATGAATATAAGACATATATGAACAAGATGAAATAAACATGAATAAATCAAGACATTACTTATCATGGCATCAATCATGGTTTAAAACAAACATGCATAAGTCAAGACATTACTTATCATTGTAGAAATCAAAGTAAACATGTATAAATTGTCACAACACTTAAAATGGATACAAATTAAGTCATGGAAAAAGTAACAACTAAGCATGCTTAACAAGGAAGATATGTTCATCACAAGTAGGTAACAACCAAGAAGTAAGTTAGGGTTTCACATGGTCTTTGAGCAAGATAAGAAAACATCACAAGGGTTGATTCATATAAACATGTATAAAAACAAGCAACTATTTAAGAATGCTCAAGGCATGACATGGTCAACATAAAGAACTTGTATATTCAAATCACTTAATCATAGAAGAAACACATGTTAAAGGCAAGGTAACAACCAAAGTTTCAAGAAATTTCAAACATGTATTCACATATGAACATGAACTTGAAAAAATTAATAACAACCAAGTAACAACAAGGATATACAAGTTCACAACACCAAGTAAGGTTCATACAATATGTATAGGGTTCATACGATTCAAAAATGTGCAAGGAGAGTCAAAGGATCAATCAAGAGATAAAAAAGAATCCTAAGAAACCCTAAAAGTGTCACCTACTTTGAACATTAACGAGTACAAAATAAAATAATCTTTTTGGAAAGTTTTTAACATAAATAAAAAATAGACATTCTCATAGGCATATGCAAAAAAAATGGAAGTAAAATGATAAAATCAAGAGTTGTCAAAGTTTAAAGTTACATTAGAAAACCATAAAAAAAAAGTAAAACAAGTAATAAAAATGATGAGAATGCACCTTAGAGGAATTGAACCCACACCATTGAAATCACCAATCAAAACTAATTCCAACTGGACCACGCGCGTGTGGTGAATATATGACACTATCATGAGATAATATTTGAAAACAAGTGGTTTCTAGAAGAACAGAAACAAAAAAAAAGGTCTGGGGGGGGGGGGAATAGAACCCCAAAACCTTCGCTTCAAACACACTCAAACCTCCTCCACGGACTAGCGGTGCTACGCTCTCATCAATTAGTCATATGTTTCTAATTCTTTTTATTTTAAGAACCAACCAAAATGGCCACCTCAGTGCCACATCACGCCTAGTCACTTCCACCTCAAATTCCGGCCATGTTTCCATGACTAGACTTTCTTCCTTTTCTAACTCCTCCATTTCTCAACCATTTCAAATAATGTGAAGACCAAACTTAAGGCATTTTTCACAAGGAACACATATATACCAATTGTTAAACCTATAACTCAGTCTATAATGCTTACAACACTTATCAATAGATCAATATCACAAACAAACAGCATAATGCAACATCTAATGTTCAAACAATACAATGCCAGTAATGGTCCAAAACAACTAAGAGCATCATACACTACATCTTTGCTATTTAAATGACATCAAAATGTTGCATGAATATGAAGGTTTCCAAGGTCAGAAAATTTACCTCTTGGAAAATATCCAAGGTTTTTTCTCAGCTATCATAATTACAAGATATTGATCCTTATATCTTCCTTGAGCCTTTTAGAACTTGTTAGAATGGTTAGGTGGCCTGGAACAATCCTGAGGAACAGAACACGATGCCTCTTGCTACAATGGAGGTTGAAAATGGTATGATGTGTTTGGGATGTTTTGAGAATTGTTTCCTTGGTTTGGGTGAGTTCTAATGAGTGTGTAGGGGTAGTTTGTGAAGTTTGTTTTGAGAATTCATGATCAGAATGAGTACTTGAAGTGTTCTTGCAAGTTTGGGTGGTTTTTGCAAGAACAAGTGGTTCTGAGGATGCATGGTGGTTTGAGAAGTTTTCTTGTGGTATTCTATGATGTTTTGGAGTGAGGATTGATGTCCTATTTATAGAGATAGTGGAAGGTTTGAGGTGGGGTAAGAATATGAGTTTTTGCCAACTAAATCACTTGGAAACCAACTTTCTTCTAATCATGGTTTTCTCTTATTCCAAGTGTTAAGTACAACAGTAGATGTGTTTAGAGTATGCTTCTGAAGATTATTTGTACTATGGAGTGAAAACAGGAGCAAGGGGAATGGATCAAGGCATATTTTGAGGGAGGCCATGCTTTATGTAAATGGAAGTGGAACCTTTATGCCAAAAATGACATAATTCAATGGGCAAAGCTTCAAATTAGTGTGCAATGCTTCCCTAAATCATGTACCATTATGATTATAGTGAGATTTACAATCAGCAAGCTCTGCAAACCAATATTGTGTGGTAGCCAAATAGTTTTGCATCAAGTTCACCATGTTGGGATGCTTGAAAATCAAGTTTGGAACCCTAACTTCATCTCTTCGAAACTCATAGCTCAAGAATGGGATTGAGGAGTTATTGTACTTTTTTAAAAGCCCTAAACATGCTCTACAACTTTCATGTTTGATGAAATTCTTGAATCCAAAGGGATCATGATGAAAATTATCCTCAAAGATAACTGCCTTTTGAAGAACCAAAACTGCCTTGAAAATATTTCAAGTGTCCAAAGATTTTTTCAAACTTTGACGCTCCATAACTCAAAATATTAGCATATTTTGCTCATAGGTCAGTGGGACACTTTTTTATTACATGATTATATATACAAATTGACCTTTGGAACTCAAAAAATGGATGTGTGGATTGAAAGTTATGATCTCTCAAAGTTAGAGTCAAAACTAGGGTTTTTTCACATAATCCAGGTTTACTTCTTTTGCAAGAAATCTCTCAAATATTTATTTTTCATGATAAAACTTATTGATTAAACACGTCTTGATGAAATTTAGCTTGAATGCTTTAATTTGGGCCAAAAACCATAAGAGTCCAAGGGTTGACTTTGTGAGATGAAATTTGTATAAGATGAATTCAACTGTGTAATCTTCAATGAATTTGCATATTTTGACTTTTCAATCATCATAGATAGGCTCCAAGGATGTATATGAACATGTTGAATCATGTCCCAAGGCTTGGGATCATGCTTGGATCAAAAGTCAAAGGCACAATTGACTTTTCCTAATAAAACCCTAATTTGGGGTCAGATGAAATTAGGCTTCAATGATCTTGAAATGAGACCAATTTTCACTTGATTCTTGTTGAATATAAGCGTCTTGAGTGTATGGAACTTTGATTTAGTGATGATAAATTCAAAACATTAAATGATCAAGCAATAATCCTCTTGATTCCAAAGGTGCAAAACCCTAATTCAGATGAACCTCAACAACAACAAACTTGAAACAAAGTTAGGGTTAGAAAATATGCTTGATGCTCCTAGAATGGTGATGGAATCTAGGGGTCAAAATTTAGGGTATGAAAGGATTGATGGAGTGGGGTCTCTTTTAAGGTGGTTGGAGATGATATGCAATGGTTTTTTTTATGGTTGTTGGAAAGTGAGATTAGTTTTGAACTAGTGTGGGAAAAGGGTGACGAAGTTGATGTTCAGAATGGTTCCTCCTCAAGGGTATGAGGTAGCAGGGAGTTTTCTCCCTTTTTCAGGTTTGGCGCTTAGGACTTCTTCCCTATCCCCTTTTGTCTTCTTCCCTTATTTTGAAATTTTTTTGAAACATTTCCTGTTACGTTGTTGTCTTTACAGCAGAAGTTTTTTTTGTTGTTTTATGATGTGGTTTTGACAGGTTTAATGATGCAGGTTTATGCAGGTTTTGTGTACGGTTTGACTTGGTGAGGCCAGGAAGTTGTGGTTTGAGATGATTCATAAAATAATTGTGTCAAATGAGTATCCATATGATATGATGATAGATGGTTATTGTAAGATTGGTGGTTTTGTTTTTTCACAGCAGTTTGGTGCAAGGACATTATAGCGCAGGTTTGGTCATTGTTGCAGGTTGTCAAGTCCCTTTTCTTAGCAGATTTTGAAAGTTTTTTTGGCATGTTGTGAAAGTGTCTTTTTTTCGTTTTTGAATTTATTTGTAATATTGGTTTTAAAAAAAGAAAGTCTTAATGGGCCTTTTTGTATGATTTGTATTATAAAAAAAATGGACTTGTATTTTTGATGATTTTGTGATGATATTATAATGAATATTGAATGGATCTATTTGGAATGATTTTTGAGATGGTTAATACAAGGATGGAAATTATTAAGTGGAAATTAGATAGATTTAACAAAAAATGGATATGAACGTAGGAAAATTGGATATTTGTAAAAATGTAAAAAAAATGGATAATTGGATTAGAAAATGTCCTTAATGGATATTGATCAATTGGATAAAAAAATGGGTAATTGAAATGAATTATGGGGAATGGGTTTAAATAGTTATGGGATGGAATTAGACAATGGATATGAAATTCTTAGAAATGGTTTGAAAGAACAAAGATGGTTTAACAATGGTTAGGAAAGTGGATATAGGTTTTGTAATGCACCTCTAACTTTGAACCACACTTAAACCTTGACCATTAAACTTGACTGCAACAAATCATGAACCACATAACCAGGACTCTACAAACAACTTGAAATGTACCAATTGTCTTGACTCCTTTTAATGGCTCTAGAACCTGACTTCGACAAATGAACTTGAATTGGCAAAAAAAACCCTGGTTAATGATCTTCAAATATAAGCTACTGATCCATGACAAATCCATCCTGAGAATAAATTAATCTCCTCTTTCTTGACCAAGATCAGATCACACCCACTTGAACTGAAACAGTACTGCACATAAATTGATTATGCTAGCCTCAAATGAAACTCAACTGAACGATACTTGCTCAACTTAAACACAAAGAGTGAGAAACCCTAATCTTCGCCTTGAGTGTACACTAATGAAACAATGATTTGATGAAAACCAAAGTCATGATTCATAATCTCTGCCACAACTTGATAACCTGATGCCAAAATAAACCACTTGTTTGACCAAGATTAGGTCAAACTTCCCTTGAATCTCAAACCACACCGCACACACCCTTGACCTGACAACCTTGTCTGGTCTTTGATGAATAACTTGTGATTAAAACAAATCACACTGGATTATTGAGGGAGAGAGGTCTCTTGAGAGTATAAGAAACTGTTTCCCTGAAGTCTCTTGAAGCAAACCCTAATTCCATAGGCAAAATAAAGCAAAACAAAGGCTGATGATTTGGTTAGTTATGCCAGGATGATGGACCTAGAATGATATGCAAAATATCAAAGAGTCTAAGGGTAAATTTTAGGGTATGACATCCAGCTAAGCTCTTCCATCTCTACGAGGATTATTCCTTTAGTCGCGTAGGTGAGACTGAAAGGTGTTTTCTTTGTGGAAGAGTTTAGGTTTGTAAGACAAGTCCATAAAACATATGGGAGTTCCTTGACTCAATTTCCTTTGAAATTTTCCAACCTTATCCTCAATGCCTTTAATAGAATATTGTTTTTTAATTATGATTGGTCATTGGCTTGGGGATGCTCTACTAATTTAAAGTGGTGTGTTATTCGTAGGACATTCATCAACTCTCAGAATCTCTTGCCTGTGAATTATGTTTTATTATTAATCATTATTTTAATTGGAATCTCGAATCGAGTAAGTATGTATCTCTTAAAGAAACACAACATGTTGTGTCTCATAATGTTTTGCCAAAGATTCCACTTCATTCCATTTTTTGATGTAGTTGACGATCGCAGTTAGGAACATGATTTTCCCCAACATTAATGGAAAATGGAGTTATATTTCAATTCCCAACCACATAAAAGGCCAAGGGGAAGATAAATCATTAATCTTCTCTAGATGTGAGAGGTGAATGTCACCATGTTTCCAGCAATTTTTGCATTTCTCGACGTGCTATTTAGCGCCCTTCCTCATGATCGACCAAAAATAATTTACCCTAAGGTTCGTTTTGGATAACACGTTCCCTATTAGGTGTTGCATTACCGATCCTTCATGAATCTCATTAAAAATGTATTTTCCTCTTTATTTAGAGCAACTTAGTGCAGGGTTGTTAAACCAAAATTTTGTATAGCTTACGTTAGTAATAAAGAATTTGCATTATAGTAGAGCTGACATGGCATCTAAGTGAACTAAAATTTAGTTCTCATTATCTATATAGTTAACGTTAACTATGTGAAATATATTATAATATTATTTATTTAATTAATAAAATATTCCAACAACATTAAAGTAATGGCATGATATTTGAAAATAGTGGGGTCAAGTTTTGGTTTCTTATAGACAACCATCATTAAAGTAAAAACTACTCAAATCAACTATAAATTTTTTAAATCCTAAAAACACTTTGGACCCACAAAAAATATCTTAGTTTACCCATTTAGTTTACTCCCATTAAAGATGCTCTTAGTTAAACATTTTAACAAGGGATTAGTGAATCCCCTATTTTAGATTTACCCTTTAACCAACAAATATGCATAAAACTTTATCTTGATTTTTGCCACTTCCTTTTAATCCTCTAAGAGCTCTCTAATTCTTATGTACTTTGTTATTAGTGTCATAAAACTTTTAGTTACTGGATCTTCTTCAACCTTGTTTAATTTTTCAAATATGCATGGACTTGCCAGTGTTTCATGTATGGCGATTTTATTTTTGTCCCATGTCTTGGAACTGGCCAACTTTGACAGTAATTTTGCCTGACCATTTTATCCTTTAGGGATATGATGTATCTTTGCCTTACTGAATTTTTCCATAGTAGTTGTTACCTTTTTGAGATAGTGTTGCACGATTTTGTCCTTGGCTTGGTATTCTCATCAAACCTGTGATGTGACTTGGTGTGAATTTGATTTTATTATGACTATTTCAGCCTCTACCTCAGACAAAAATATGAACCCGACTAAACATGCATCATATTCTTCTTGGTTGTTTGAAGTAGGTAACTCAAACCTTATGGCCACCTATAATATGAGGTTATACACATTCATAAGAAGGATTCCAACACCGCTCCCTTTGGTGTTGGATGTCCTATCCACAAACAGTGCACATCCAATGGGTACATCTAACTCCTCGGCAGTGGTCTCAGACACAAAGTCTACGAACTCCGACAACTCTACGCCCATTTTTTCATTCTTCCTTCCATGTTTGGTTTGTGGAGTATCTTTTGAATAGGATATCCGGTCCTTACTACTATGGTATAAGCGAGGGTATAATGTCTTAGCTTCCTCGTTGTTATTACCAGTGTAAAGGTGATATTCTCTACCTTTTGACATCAAACTTACATACATTGTAACACCTTTCTAATAAACTAGAATGGGTACTGGAAGAGTCACTTTCTGTCACCATAAGCTCTTCTACATCATATGAGGATACAGAGAACTATATGAAAAATGGTTCACCCTATTTTGGGGAAACTAAGATGAGAGGCTGAGACATCAATTATTTGACATTTTTGAATGATGTGTTGCATTCAGATGTCCATTTGAATGCTGCTTATTTCCTCAAGAGATTTTAAAATAGGAGGGCATTGTGTTTTAATCTGGAAATAAACAGAGGCAAGGCGACCAACATGTCATTCAACTCTGAGTCCCTTTCTTGGTTTTTAGGATTGTCATGTTTACTACAATTTGGAATTTAATTTGTCTCACCTCTATTCCTCTTTTTATGAGATAATACCCCAGAAATTTACCTAACAATACCCCCAAAAGGTTTATTTCTCAAGTCGTAGGTGCATCCCGTACTTCTCCACTTCCCCTAATATGGATTCCAGGTGGGTGGTGGGCTCTTGTTTCTCATTAGACTTGACGATCATGTAGATCATATAAACCTCCAACATATCTCATATATGATTGTTGAATGCTTTATTCATCATATGTTGGTAAGCCGCATGACATTTTTAATGTCGAAGGGAATGAACTTGTATCAAAAGTTCCATTTGTCAGCCATGAAGGTTGTCTTACTTTAGTTCAGTGGGTTCATTGGTATCTGGTTATGGGAAAGGGTCCGTAAAAGATAAAAGCTTGAAACTAAATGATATATGGATGAGGTTTTATATGACGGGAAATGAGTAAGAGTCTTTCATACATGCCCCATTCAGATCAGAGTAATCAACACACATATGTTATTTATTGTGGGCTTTTTATAAACAAAAATAATGGTGGAAAACTTAGTCATATACCTTTCTTCCGTTATGAATTTGACTTTGAGGAGCACGTCAACTGTCTTCTCGTGGCTTCATATTTTTTAGGTGTTTATTTCCACTCGCGCTACGCCAAATAAGGGACATCTTTTGTAAGAGCAAAGGTATGGCATGTCACCTCCAGGATCAAATCGGGAATCTACCTTGTAGAACATGCAAACAAGTCATGGTTTATCTACAAATATTGTATCAAATCCTTGTGCATGGGTTTTGGTAGATCGACTTAGATCTCTCCACTTTATTCCATATCTTTGGTGGTATCATTTCATCATCTTCCGAAGCTTCATCAGAAAATGTTTCTTCTAGCCAATAATTTAGATCTAGTGCTTCCCCGTGTTCCTCTCTCAGATCTCGTGACTCCTGTTTACCGTGAAAATTGGTAAACAATCGTTGGTCTTCCAAAAAATCGATTTACTTGCAGGATCAACCAGTGAATCCTAAGGACATAGCTATTGTCTCAATATATTTCTGGAAAATTGATGAACACTTCGACATTATTCATTTGTATAAAAGGTTTTTTTGATTGGTTTTGGAAAAATTAAACTTTGTAAAAGTTTGATAAAGATAATGTAATGAAGAAAAGAACTTCAAAGTAAAAGTGAAGTAAAGAACAATTGATAAATAAAAGTAAATTTCTATTGAAATGAAACAAAATGTGGTGTTTCACACGTACATTCTCAATAGTAACTCTTTTCTCACTTGACTTAGATACTTTGAGTAAATTTTGAGTATTGTACAACAAATGAACAGATATAAATCTTAAGACTAAGACTCCTATTTATAATAAGTCGAAATAACTGTCTTCAACAAACATTTCTCCAAAAACTGACATGTTTTGCCCTTCATGCTTTCATTTCGCCATAGTTCGTCACACGTCTCTCCTAAGAAACAGATAAGGACAAAAGGCAGATATTTATCTGTATCTTGAAATTCAAATCTTCAGACGAAAAGAGGCTTCAAACACCCTCTGTCGAAGTGACTTTCTAGACTTAGAAAATATTTCTAAGTATTGTCCAGACATCCCCTTCATGGAGACTACTTTAACTAAGCTTCTCACAAGCTCATGTCGAAGTCAGTAAAAACTCAAGAAACTTGATTTTCACTTAATGCCTTTAAATAAAAGCCTGGCGTCAAAATTTTCATCCAATAATTTGCCCCCCAAAAATGTCATTTTTGACTAAATAGAGAAAAGAGATTTTTTTGAAGTTTTACATTCGATGCCAGAGACCTTTGGTCTGCTATGACATCATCATCATGGTGACAAATTTTCCAAAATGTCTCCTCAAACCCATGCGTGAATCTTTTTCAATCGTCACATGTCTAGTCCCTAGGAGATCGTGCGTCAGGTTTTAACTGCTATTGTCTCATCACACCACCCTTTCATGACACGCTGTCGCACCTCGAAAAATTCATTTCGAACATACGACCCTCGCGCGAAAGGCGCGAAAATGCGGTTCGACAGAGTCTCCACCGAACTTTATTTTTCCCGAATAAACGGGAGAGGAAAATATCGAGAAAACCTCATAAACGCGGAAGGAACACGGCCTTCGCAACCATATTCCTGGGTTCGGGAGTCAGTTACGTGAGGGGAAGGTATTAGCACCCCTCACATCCGTCGTACTCGACGGGAACCTCTTAATTCGAGTTAAAGGATGTTAGCTTAAACTTAATTCTTCTCTTCTCGCTACTAAATGCTAAAGGATACTATAAAGGGATAAAAACACTAGGGGAAAGGGGATGTTTAGAGGATAGGGTGCTCGCCAAGGATTGGGGCCCTTGTGCCTACGTATGCTCATTCGGACGAGAATGAGAAATCAGAGCGTCGTAGTTCGACTACAGGTAAGGACAGGAGAAACGGAAGATGGAGGGGATTGTGCTCGCCAAGATCATCGCAATCTTGTGCCTACGTATCTTACATTCAAGAACGAATGAAGAATCAGAGTGTTCGTAGTTCGTGGTTATGACCACGAAAGAAACGAGTTTGAATTGGATTAGATGTGGGTACGGATGACGATTACTCGAAGCTTAAGAAAGACTTCTCGTACCCAAGTAATCGGGGGAGCGAACCAAAGACTTGGAACACTCTCTTTTTCATCATGGAGGAATGATATGTTTGAAAGGATAAGGTTGAAATGATGATGATCACTTGAAGCTTAAGAAAGACTTCATAGATCCCAAGTAATCGGGAAAGCAAACCAAAGACTTGGAACACTTTCTTTTTCATCGCAAAAGAGGGTTGTCTGAATTGGAAATGGTATATAAAAGGATGAGATTGGTCGGATGACGACTACTGGAAGCTTGAGAAAGGCTCCTCAGGTCCAAGTAGTCGGGAGAGCGAACCAAAGACTTGAGACACTCTCTTTTTCATCGTAAAAGAAGTTGTTTGAAAAGTGAGGTTGAAATGATGAAGATTAATTGAAGCTTAAGAAAGACTTCTCAAACTCCAAATAATCGGGGGAGCGGACCAAAGACTTGGAACACTCTCTTTTTTCATCGTGAAAGGAAAGTTGTTTGAGTTGGAAATAGTTGAACGATGTCGAGTTGTTAATGTTATTTAGAGGCGTAAATTGTTCACACCCGAATAAGATAACTCGCATGTAAACAACTGAAAGCAAGATCAAAGACTTGAACCTACTCTTTACGCCTTGAAAAGAATTAAATAGTTGTTAATTGATTGACGTTTTGTTTCGAAAATCTGCTTGACGTTGGATCAAGGGTTTGACTCGTTATCGCGTGCAAAGCGTGTTGAAAATGAAATTGTTTGAAAAAAGAGACCGACTTGACTTACGCATCAAGGGTCGAGTTGTAATAGGTTGATGGCGAATGCGTATGAGCACTCGACTTACAATGGTTTGAAAATGGCTCGATGATGAATCGAGAATTAATTTGAAAATAGTTTGATCCGCTCTAGTCCCTATGGGTGCTCCTAGGAGATAAACTAATAATCAAATAAATGCGAAACATACATCGGAATGGGGAAGGGATACATGTAATTTACACGGGATTGCACGAAATAAAGGGGTCTCATTGTCAGGTAGCCCAAGAGAAAGCCGTGTGTGTGCATTTGTGTCCTAAACTACGCCTTGAGCAAAGTCGAGCACGACTTAAAATCGAGATACCTGCAAATAACCAATGATCCAACAGTCCACCAAATCGGCTTTTAAGATTTCGATATTTTATTAAGCGTTTTCGAATATGGGTGAATGAATGAATAATGAGATATGACAATAATAGTATGAATAAATAATGTGACAATAATATAGTAAGGTAATATAACAATAATATCCACAATAATATTCAACAGAAATTAAATTCAATGGTTAGTGAATCGAAGCGGGATATGAAAGAAAAGATCTCGTCTTAATCGCAAACATAATGCCGATTAATCGAAGGTAGCCTATCACGATCGCAAAGTACGGGATATGACCCCAATGGTCATTCACCATAGATTTGAAATCGAGAAGGTTATCAACCTCGATACACGACGCTTACGAATAAAAGACTTCATTGATCCAAAAAACGAAATAAAATCGGAGAAAAACAAGTGGTCTCAGATCCTTTGTTTCACGTCAATATTTTGACGACTAAACGGCGGAAACTTCGTCATCGACCAAAATAGAATAAAAATTCCAATGAAAAATGTGAAATAAAATTCAACTAAAATAGAAAATGAATTAAAATTCTACGAAAATAATTATAAACTTCTAAAGAAATATTCCAAAATTTAAAAGACGATAATATAAACTCTAAAGGAAGAAAAAAAGTAATTATAAGTTCTAAAGAAAAATATTTATAAACTTCTAAATAAATAAATAAATAATAATAATAATAAACTATATATCATATACCAAAGATTTTGAAAAAAGAATATATTTAAAAAAGAATATATAAAGTATAAATAAAATATGTTTACAGAGAAAAGTATAAAAATATTTACATAATATAATATATATATATATACATAATAAACATAATATAAACAAAATAAAGTTAAAAAAAACTGAATAAGTTTTAAAACAAACCATTATCACTGCTTTAAAAATTGAATCACGGTGAAACTGAAAAAGGAACCAAACGTGAACGAACGACGACAAATCGCAAGCGTAAAACGAAAATCAAAGGAGGCAACTCATTTCAAGCTCCGACCTTATCACTCAAACTCATCCAGATTCAACCTGCTTCTCACGCTTTAGTTGATGTTTCTCATATTCACGTGATTCCCTAATTCGTTGTGGCCCTGTGATTCAAGGTTAGGGGTTTCTGGGTTTCTAGATCTAACTTCAATCCATTCTTCTTCTCCAGTTTCTGGGTTGGTTTGAAAATGGGGTTTGGAATTGGGGTATTGAGGTTGAAGAATGAGTTAGGTTTCAGCAAGTTATGGTTTGAAGGGTTTTCGGTTAGAGAATGCATTTCGATGGGTATTTCTAGATTTGTTTTGAGGTATGGAGAATCGTTTTTCCAGGATTTTGTGAATGAAGAGTTTTTGTTTAAGTTTAAGAGCCGAAGAATCTTTTAGAATGTTTGAGGGGAAGCCTTTTTTTGGTTACCGCTTTTTGTTGTTGAAGGTTAATCAAGAGGTTTTTTTTTAAAGTTCTCAAGTTCACCCAGACTCCCCCCCCCAGACCAGTATTGGGGTTGAAGGCAATTTTCTCTTATTCACATCCTCGTTGTGAGGATTCCCCACTCGTCCCCCCCAGGTCAGATGGTTGTTGGGTCTTTTTGAAGAAATTTTTTTTTTGCTTTGCTCGTCGTACGCCCAGTGTAGGCAGGTTTGTGGTTTTATTTTTGTTGTGTAGTCACTGCTGTGTTTTTTTGTGTGTACAGGCTTGCGGGTTGGCCAGGCATGAATCATTGTTGTGTCGTTTTCATTAGCTGTGTGGTGATACTGCTATGATACGTTGCCCTCCTCTCTCCCAATTCGTTTTGTGTCCCTTTTTTTTTGTCGCGATGCTCTGTATGATATTTGTGTTTTAAAACAGAGAGAAATACTGGCTTTGTTTTATGTACAACCAAGAGCCTCTGCTACCGTGAGATAAGGCTGCGACAAGTTGCAGGTTTTGCAGGGGTCTGGGGTGTGGGTTTGTACACCAGCTGGAGCGTGGTTTTGGATGTTCTGGGATTGTGGGTTTTTTTGCTGAGAAAACAATGTTCTTTGTGTGAGAAAATTTATCGTACGTATTCGACATATGCTTGGTTGGCTAGTTGTGAGTCTGTAAATTCTGTTGGCATGGCAATATTGTCTTGAAGTGGGACCTAGTATAAAACTTTTGGGAGAAAAAAGTCACTTCGATTGAAGGTATCGATGAGTTAAAACTTGGATTGTGTAAAGAAATCTTGGCCTTGTATCTTGAGAACCATAAATTATGCCACTTAAACTTTGTAATTGGGCTTACTTCTTGTGTAACTCATGGCCATCTATTGTGGATTTCAAATGGTGAATTCATTCGGAAATAGATATAGCAACGCTTGAATGTGAATTTTTACACTACAATGAATAATATTAATGAGGCTTTGTTGCCAATTTAGTTATTATAACTTCCAATTAAATTAAATTTGTATGGAAATTAATAATAAAGATGGGCTTCCCAATGGGCCTTTAATTTAATTCATGAATTTTGTAGAACAAACTCCAAGCTTGACTAAATTTAATCCAAATTTTTAAAACTCGCTTAAAACCATTCAACCAATGCTCGTGATCATTGAAGCGCTGTGGAGGAATTATAATTTGGACTAAAATGATGACAATGTGAAGTGGACTGATCTTGAACTCACAATTATTTCAAATTCTTCAGCTCTTGACTGTAATAATAGTGATTAAAATCGAATTTCCATTTCTACTCCATAATTACATTTGAAATTGCCCTTGAATTTCCTCTTTGAATCAATGTGTGAGAAACAAATCGAACATGAATCAATTTTCAATTCTCCTTTGAAATCTTACTTGCACTGATAATCCAAATTTTGAACTGAGTAAGCAACACAAAACTGCATTTACAACTGCGCATGTGCTTTAATTAAAGCCTCAGACGCACATCTTATAAGTCCTACACCGTGACCTTAATCATGAAACCAAATCCCTGCTTGACCAAGACTATTTATATCCATCGAACCTCAGTCAACAAACACAAATCCCCTAATAGCGTCAAGTGAACCTCAGTTCAATTTGATTCGTCATTGTGATACCCCTAAGCAACAACCGCACATGTATTATTTTTTTTATTTTGACTTGCAGTTAACGGGTGAGTGTACAGCATGGAAATTATATACTGGATAGGACAAATTTGGGGTATGACAGATGCCCCTATCTAATTGGATTAAACCTAGGGATATGAACTGCTGCAGAATTCGTTCTCCCGAGGTAGAAGTCAATTAGATATAAAGAAAACCCTGAATTTGTCCGAGAAGAAAAGATGCTCGGGAATTGAAAGGCTGGATGAGGTATAACTCTAAGAAAACTGTGGGTAACTAGTAAAAGGCCCACATCGCCAGAAGGGTGATGGTATGAAACACACAAGGCTACTATCACCGAAAGGATGATAGAGAAAAACACACTCGCACAATCGGGCATTAATGACTATGACAGACCCCCCACCAAAAGGATGATGGAGCGAAACACACGCCAAACAATATCGCACAATCTATCATTAATGACAATGATAGACCCCCCACCAAAAGGATGACGGAGCGAAACACACACCAAACATATCGCACAATCTATCATTAATGACCATGATAGACCCCCCACCAAAAGGATGACGGAGCGAAACACACACCAAACATATCGCACAATCTATCATTAATGACCATGATAGACCCCTCACCAAAAGGATGACGGAGCGAACTCAAACAAACATCGCACAATCTATCATTAATGACCATGATAGACCCCCCACCAAAAGGATGACGGAGCGAAACTCAAATAAACACATTCACACAATCTATCATTAATGACCATGATAGACCCCCCACCAAAAGGATGACGGAGCAAAACTCAAACAAACATCGCACAATCTATCATTAATGACCATGATAGACCCCCCACCAAAAGGATGACAGAGCGAAACACAAAAGACATCGCATAATCTATCATTAATGACCATGATAGACCCCCCACCAAAAGGATGACGGAGCGGAACTCAAACAAACACGTTGCACAATCTATCATTAATGACCATGATAGACCCCCCACCAAAAGGATGACGGAGAGAAACACACGACACATCGCATAATCTGACATCGACGAAATGTCAGACCCACCACCAAAAGGATGGCAGAGCGAAACACAACGCACAGGTCGCTATCACCAAAAGGATGATAAGACAACACAAATTTGAAGTTTACCAACACCAAAAGGATGCAGGCTAGGTTGAACTGACGAAGTTCGACTATCACCAAAAGGATGATAGTAAGGCAATTGACAACCGTCACGCTTGCTGGGTACAACTCATTGGGGAATACCCAAGAGGAAGATTGGGTTGAAATGAATTAATGGGGACGGCCACTGACTTGCTTGGAGATCATAATTGTTGAAATGATTTCATGGTTACGCCCATGAATTCTGAAGAGGATGCCCTTGACTGGACTGAGTTGGCCTTGATGTCTTGTCTTGCTCAACAAAAGGCTGCTCACGGCTTTGCTGAAGATGCCCCTGCTCGGGCTGAATCTTGCATTGAACTTCTTGGATTTGCCCAGCAAAAGGTTGAAATGACTTCGTGGGGGAACGCCCACGGTCTTGAATGGTATGCCCCTGACTAGGCTAAATGTTGTTTTGAAGATCTGATCAACCACAAGGTTGAAATACGTCATGGGAGACGCCCATGGTCTTGAAAAGATGCCCCTGATTGGGCTGGATCTTGCTTTGAATAACTTCGAATTTTGTGGGAGAAACCCACAATTGTAGAAGATTGCCCATGACTGGGCTGATGATTGCTTTGAAGCTCCTGAAATTCATGGGAGAAATCCACGACCTTTGTGGAAGATGCCCTGATTGGGCTTCCGATGGTCTTGGAAATCTTCGGGATTGATCCTGGACCTTGACTTGCATATGTGAATGCTTGATGATATGATATTCCATATGAGTGGAAGTGCAAATGCAAATGCTGACGCGCGTAGATGCAAGAGCTGGGGAAGTATGATATGGTTGGGTGTGCATATGATGCAATATGCTTATGATAGCGAATGCAATGCGTATGATGCACATGATTGCAGACAGGTAATTAGAAATGCAGGGAGACGCCAGCATGGTGGATCTTTGGTAGTTGCCAATGCGGATTGGACTTTGGGTGGTGGGAGGGATTGATTTCCTCGACACGCAGCTTTTTGAAAATGCCATGATTGAAGCAGACGAAGATACTCTATATGCCCCGAGTCTGGGTACTTGGTGATTTGTTGTGAATTTTCTTCAGAGAAGGTTGCAACTCTGCTTGATAGTCAGGACGACCTGGTCTTGCCCCAGTCTGAACATGGTAATGGTCTGCCCCTGCTCGAGCTCTTGAGCGATTTGCCCCAGTCTGTGGGTTTTGTGGTAGTCTTGCCTCGTGTATGCTAGTGAAAGTCAAGTTCCTCCTCGATTGCCCCTTGCTGGAGTGTCTTTGAATACCTAGCACTGATTTTCAATTAAAATTGTACATTCATAAATGGTAGTATTAATGCACAGTTCAATGTAAGTTTCGAAAAAGTGTGTCATTTATTGAGAGTGTCTTGGTAGTGAGACGAATTATCTCAAACGTTGTGCTGATTTTGATTGGTGTGAAAGATATATCAAGAGAAATGACACCAATGCTGATGATTAGAAATCATGTGAGGAGTCAGGTTACGCAACCTTGCGATAATATGCTTTCAGAATAAACCTCGCCTCAATTAGGACTTTCGAGGGCTGTAACGTGGTCTGGTTCACGGTTATGAAGCAAAGGATATTAGGCTCAAAGTATGATTTGTACCCACCCATTCTTCTTAACGATCTCGATTCCTACGTTCTGTTAATTCTACACTTGTCTTGACGGTATAAACTTGATGGTTCAAGGTTTGCTTGACGTGGCAATCACCTTATTTTGGTTTTTGATGGATGTCAGTGCCCCTTTTGATTTGGGTGGCCACTGTATCTCATTTTGTTTTTGTTGAGGGTTTCGGGGTCCTCTTTTGCTTTTGTTTTTTGATCCCTAACTTTTGCATGGATTGACTTTGCTTGTCAGATCCATCGGGATTGCCTTGATTTTTCCTAAGTCCCCTCTGAGGTGTCTGACTTAGCAGGCTTTTGATTGATTTTTTTTTTGACTTTGTTGGAGGATTGTGACTGCCATGTCATGCGTCATTGGTAAACAGTCATCTCCTGAATTTTGCTTGTTGATTCGAGTGCGGGGTTGAATTAACTGAATACTACCCTGTCCCAGGTTGAGTGTAACGGTTTGAATATCCGAAGGAAACTACTACTTCTAGGCTCGAAGTGGTTTACTAGGGATTAACTCCTTAATCTCCGGTGTTTGGGGAATTGAAGCAATGCCTGTACATCATTGACGAGATTCGGTCTGAAAGCATACGAGTTCGCAATTATGGATATCTTGTTTTCATCATCCTCCTTCAAATCAAGCTAAACAACAGTGAATAGAGTGGAGTGAATAAATGTGTCGGTGATAAGTGAAAATGAGTGAATATGACATAACTAATTCAAAACATGCATAAATAATACATTAACGAAAACCAAATACGAATGGCAATTGTTCAAAGCATACAATACTTAAATAAGCAAAGACAAAACATAAGAAATGATAAATATGAAATGGAAATATGGCGGCCTTCTTCAGGGAATGAACTTGACTGGAATTGATCTGATGTTGGCACTAGTTGACTGGTGGCATCGGATTGTTGACGATATTCGGAGACTTCCCATTGAAGTTGATAGCATCCTTGTCGATCATGTCTTGAATTATGTGCTTGAAAGCCCTGCAGTCCTCAATGGTGTGACCTGGAGCGCCCTTATGAAACTCACAATGAGCATTTGCATCGTAATCGGCAGGAATGACGGTTGGAGGTGCCAAATCTCTCAGAACAACAGCTTTCTTCTCCATCAACTGAGCAAAGATTTTAGCATATGTCATTGGTAGACGATCAAAGACTCTATCTGGCCTCCATGTTCTCTGCGGACGCTGTGGGCGAGTACCTTGTCGTTGCTGAGTTGCTTGCATCTGCTGTTGCTGAGGAGGATACTGATATCCTTGCTGGTTGTAGACTTGTTGCTGAGGAGCCTGTTGCCGTGGCATTTGAGCTTGCACTGCTTGAACAGCTGGCTGATAAGGCATTGGAGCATATTGCGCAGCAGCAACATATGGATACTGATAGTAGGGAACTTGATAAGGCATAGGAGCGGGAGCTTGTTAAGAAGCTTGCCCTTTCTGCAAAAAGATGGCATTTGTTTCTCCCTCCTTCTTCTTGTATCCATTGAAAGGCTTCTTGGCATTAGCCTGGCTGTTAGAACCTCCTGGGATCTTTCCACTCTTCAGCCCTTCTTCAATTCTCTCACCGACGATAACCAAGTCAGAGAATCCAGCGGAGACACTACCGATCAGCTTCTCATAGTATTGGCCTTGAAAATTGCCCATGAAGATGTCAATCAGTTCACGATCAACAAGAGGTGGATGCACCCTTGCGGCTAGCTCTCTCCATCGTTGCGCGTACTCCTTGAAGGATTCGTTGTCCTTCTGAGTCATACTTTGAAGCTGAGTACGATTTGGAGCAAGATCAGTGTTGTACTTATACTGCTTGACAAATGCATCGGCTAGCTCGGCCCAAGTGCGTACGCTGTTACGTTCCAGCTGCATATACCATTCGAGTGATGCCCCAGACAAGCTGTCTTGGAAGCAATGGATCATGAGCTTTTCGTCTCTGGCATAGGCAGCCATCTTGCGACAATACATCTTCAAATGAATGTTTGGGCAACTGAGACCTTTGTATTTCGAAAACTCAGGCACCTTGAACTTGGGAGGAATGACAACATCAGGTACCAAGCACAATTCCAGAGCACTGAAAGAATTTGAGTTATGCCCTTCCATGGCTCGGAGTTTCTCGGCTAGATCTCGGCACATCTTCATGGCTTCAGAATCCTGAGCAGCAACAGGACTAGCAATGGGGATAGTGGCATGATAGTTCTGAACGTCATCATACTGATCCATCAGAGTATCTTCGATATGGGGAGCTGGGATTTGCACAGCAGTAGGCTGGGCCTGCGGGATAACTCCAACAGTAACTCCAGGCGCTGGGATTGGCTGAGAAGTGTTTCCTTCGACTGCGTTATTGAAGTTCAACGGCATCCCATGAGGATTTGGAATTGGAACCAAAGGGATGGCAGTAGACCCTTGTCCTTGACCGTTGTTGTTGACGACAGCAGCGGCTTCACGTTGTTCTTCCTCTCTTCTGGCTGCGAGGATGGCTTCGAGGATCTGGTCGATCTTTCCTTTCATAGAATCCAACTCTTCCTTGAAGGTAGCTTGCTCCTGTTGAATCTGCTCCATCATTCGTCTTGTATTGGCTCTAGTTGCATACTGGTGTCGAGGACTCAGCTTGATTTACTGGATATGAAGGAAAGAGAAACATGAGAAACTGATGAAGGAAGGAGAACGCAAGATGCACAACAAATGAGATGCGATGCAAATGATATGCAATGCAAGATGCAAGATCCAGGATCACAGGATCACAAATTCAAACAATTCTGAGAATTAGCCGGGTGGACGGTTCAAGGATCACAGTCACTGCTCAAAGAAAACCCCCACGGGTAGGATTCTAAAACGGGTAGGTGCCTAGAGTCATGGATATGTTTCAAAGATATTACTGCCATGACAAAGCCTTATCATGATGATAATATCCTCAAAAGAATCTCCTCTAGGTGAGGTTCTCGTATCTTCCACGCGAGAAAGACTTCTCGGGGGCATCAACTACACAACCATCGACACACGGATTCTAGAAAAGGTTCTCAGAGTCATAGATCGAGGTTGAAAATATTACTGTGAGGAAGTAATACGTTCAAGGGATCTCATCTGATTGGGGCGTTCATATTAATTCACAAAGAATTAACACTACCAACCACCATGGATAAAACGGTTAATGGTCCTTGGGATCAATGATTCAGACTCAAAAACATTATTGCTATGGCAAAGACTTACCACAACAACAATATCTCCAAGGAATCTACTCCAAGTGGGGTTTTCGCTTCAACTTAACGTGAAAGACTCCACGCAAGTCTCCACTACACAACCACCATCCTAATCCTAGGGTTTTACTCAGACTCGGGTGTAGAGCCATCTCACAAAGTAACCATAACTATAGTAACCCCCACAATGCCTCAAGCATAAGTAACCAAGACAAGGATACCAATAAATAAGCGAGAAGAAAATAAAAGACAACAAGCTAACAACTCAAACTAAGATAGGCTAGACTCTCTTTTGCATGGAGCAATAGTCCCCAGCAGAGTCGCCACCTGTCGCACCTCGAAAAATTCATTTCGAACATACGACCCTCGCGCGAAAGGCGTGGAAATGCGGTTCGACAGAGTCGCCACCGAACTTTATTTTTCCCGAATAAACGGGAGAGGAAAATATCGAGAAAACCTCATAAACGCGGAAGGAACACGGCCTTCGCAACCATATTCCTGGGTTCGGGAGTCAGTTACGCGAGGGGAAGGTATTAGCACCCCTCACGTCCGTCGTACTCGACGGGAACCTCTTAATTCGAGTTAAAGGATGTTAGCTTAAACTTAATTCTTCTCTTCTCGCTACTAAATGCTAAAGGATACTATAAAGGGATAAAAACACTAGGGGAAAGGGGATGTTTAGAGGATAGGGTGCTCGCCAAGGATTGAGGCCCTTGTGCCTACGTATGCTCATTCGGACGAGAATGAGAAATCAGAGCGTCGTAGTTTGACTACAGGTAAGGACGGGAGAAACGGAAGATGGAGGGGATTGTGCTCGCCAAGATCATCGCAATCTTGTGCCTACGTATCTTACATTCAAGAACGAATGAAGAATCAGAGCGTTCGTAGTTCGTGGTTATGACCACGAAAGAAACGAGTTTGAATTGGATTAGATGTGGGTACGAATGACGATTACTCGAAGCTTAAGAAAGACTTCTCGTACCCAAGTAATCGGGGGAGCGAACCAAAGACTTGGAACACTCTCTTTTTCATCATGGAGGAATGATATGTTTGAAAGGATAAGGTTGAAATGATGACGATCACTTGAAGCTTAAGAAAGACTTCATAGATCCCAAGTAATCGGGAAAGCAAACCAATGACTTGGAACACTTTCTTTTTCATCGCAAAAGAGGGTTGTCTGAATTTGAAATGGTATATAAAAGGATGAGATTGTTCGGATGACGACTACTGGAAGCTTGAGAAAGGCACCTTGGGTCCAAGTAGTCGGGAGAGCGAACCAAAGACTTGGGACACTCTCTTTTTCATCGTAAAAGAAGTTGTTTGAAAAGTGAGGTTGAAATGATGACGATTAATTGAAGCTTAAGAAAGACTTCTCAAACTCCAAATAATCGGGGGAGCGGACCAAAGACTTGGAACACTCTCTTTTTTCATCGTGAAAGGAAAGTTGTTTGAGTTGGAAATAGTTGAACGATGTCAAGTTGTTAATGTTATTTAGAGGCGTCAATTGTTCACACCCGAATAAGACAACTCGCATGTAAACAACTGAAAGCAAGATCAAAGACATGAACCTACTCTTTACGCCTTGAAAAGAATTAAATAGTTGTTAATTGATTGACGTTTTATTTCGAAAATCCGCTTGACGTTGGATCAAGGGTTTGACTCGTTATCGCGTGCAAAGCGTGTTGAAAATGAAATTGTTTGAAAAAAGAGACCGACTTGACTTACGCATCAAGGGTCGAGTTTTAATAGGTTGATGGCGAATGCGTATGAGCACTCGACTTGTGATGGTTTGAAAATGGCTCGATGATGAATCAAGAATTAATTTGAAAATAGTTTGATCCGCTCTAGTCCCTATGGGTGCTCCTAGGAGATAAACTAATAATCAAATAAATGTGAAACATACATCGGAATGGGGAAGGGATACATGTAATTTACACGGGATTGCACGAAATAAAGGGGTCTCATTGTCAGGTAGCCCAAGAGAAAGCCGTGTGTGTGCATTTGTGTCCTAAACTACGCCTTGAGCAAAGTCGGGCACGACTTAAAATCGAGATACCTGCAAATAACCAATGATCCAACAGTCCACCAAATCGGCTTTTAAGATTTCGATATTTTATTAAGTGTTTTCGAATATGGGTGAATGAATGAATAATGAGATATGACAATAATAGTATGAATAAATAATGTGACAATAATATAGTAAGATAATATCCACAATAATATTCAACAGAAATTAAATTCAATGGTTAGTGAATCGAAGCGGGATATGAAAGAAAAGATCTCGTCTTAATCGCAAACATAATGCCGATTAATCGAAGGTAGCCTATCACGATCCCAAAGTACGGGAAATGACCCCAATGGTCATTCACCATAGATTTGAAATCGAGAAGGTTATCAACCTCGATACGCGACGCTTACGAATAAAAGACTTCATTGATCCAAAAAACGAAATAAAATCGGAGAAAAACAAGTGGTCTCAGATCCTTTGTTTCACGTCAATATTTTGACGGCTAAACGGCGGAAACTTCGTCATCGACCAAAATAGAATAAAAAGTCCAATGAAAAATGTGAAATAAAATTCAACTAAAATAGAAAATGAATTGAAATTCTACGAAAATAATTATAAACTTCTAAAGAAATATTCCAAAATTTAAAAGACGATAATATAAACTCTAAAGGAAGAAAAAAAGTAATTATAAGTTCTAAAGAAAAATATTTATAAACTTCTAAATAAATAAATAAATAAATAATAATAATAAACTATATATCATATACCAAAGATTTTGAAAAAAGAATATATTTAAAAAAGAATATATAAAGTATAAATAAAATATGTTTACAGAGAAAAGTATAAAAATATTTACATAATATAATATATATATATATATATATACATAATAAACATAATATAAACAAAATAAAGTTAAAAAAAACTGAATAAGTTTTAAAACAAACCATTATCACTGCTTTAAAAATTGAATCACGTTGAAACTGAAAAAGGAACCAAACGTGAACGAACGACGAAAAATCGCAAGCGTAAATAGAAAATCAAAGGAGGCAACTCATTTCAAGCTCCGACCTTCTCACTCAAACTCATCCAGATTCAACCTGCTTCTCACGCTTTAGTTGATGTTTCTCATATTCGCGTGATTCCCTAATTCGTTGTGGCCCTGTGATTCAAGGTTAGGGGTTTCTGGGTTTCTAGATCTAACTTCAATCCATTCTTCTTCTCCAGTTTCTGGGTTGGTTTGAAAATGGGGTTTGGAATTGGGGTATTGAGGTTGAAGAATGAGTTAGGTTTCAGCAAGTTATGGTTTGAAGGGTTTTCGGTTAAAGAATGAATTTCGATGGGTATTTCTAGATTTGTTTTGAGGTATGGAGAATCGTTTTTCCAGGATTTTGTGAATGAAGAGTTTTTGTTTAAGTTTAAGAGCCGAAGAATCTTTTAGAATGTTTGAGGGGAAGCCTTTTTTTCGTTACCGCTTTGTGTTGTTGAAGGTTAATCAAGAGGTTTTTTTTTAAAGTTCTCAAGTTCACCCAGACTCCCCCCCCCCCCAGACCTGTATTATGGTTGAAGGCAATATTCTCTTATTCACATCCTCGTTGTGAGGGTTCCCCACTCGTCCCCCCCAGGTCAGATGGTTGTTGGGTCTTTTTGAAGAAATTTTTTTTGCTTTGCTCGTCGTACGCCCAGTGTAGGCAGGTTTGTGGTTTTATTTTTGTTGTGTAGTCACTGATTTATTTTTTTTGCTTTGCTCTGCTGTGTTTTATTTTCGTCGTACGCCCAGTGTACAGCATGGAAATTATATACTGGATAGGACAAATTTGGGGTATGACACACGCGTCCCATGATTTTTATCACCATTTAATGTGTACAACAACTGTTTCCATTTCATCCATCTATAAAATAGTGAAAACCACCATTTCCGCACTTTTCAGCCTCTGAACCTTCTTAAGCGCATTTTTCTCAAATCTTTATCTTTTTCAAATCTTCTTTCTGCAAACTCATCCCCACAATGGCTTCTTCAACCAAAATTTCCAAGGATACCAGCAAACACACTAAGGAGTCTAAGAAATCTAGAGAGCTTGCTCCAGTTGACAAAATTCTAGGTCCCAATGCAGTAGGCAACCAACAATACATTTGTGAGCCACCTCATGAAGAAGAAAAGCACAGAATATACCAACCCCAGGTACTCATTCCCATTTTTTTATCTAGTAAGATAAACACTATGCTAGGTCCTCTTCTTGACCTTACTGCTGACCCTCTCAAGGTTAAGGAATTCTTTCCTAGTTACATCGATATAAACCCATAGCTAGTGGTCATAGACCTATGACTAACGAAGAACTTAAGATTGATGAAAAAGCAAAGGTTGATGGTTAAGGTTCTCCTTCGACCATAGCTTCTAGGGACCCAATTAATTTAGAGTATATGAACAATAGTTTTAGGGTATTTAGATCATGTCTTTTGTCTAAGGACCCCTCTATTATCTTGGTTGGTTAGAGAAAGTAGAAAAGGAAAAATCCCAAATCTAGAAAGACATGGGCATCTTTGACATAATTCAGTTGTCGAAGGTGGGGCCAGGTTACTACCCGCCTATGCTAATTGCTTCCCTTTATTTCTGGGATAGTACCCACAACAACTTCCAACTTCCTTGTGGGATGGTAACACCCACCTTGTTTGACGTAGCTTCCATCACAGGCCTCAAACCCATTAGAGTAAATTATGATCCCAACTTTTTAGTTGGTGACTCCATAGGTTTCAACATAAACAAGGCAGCTTTCACCACTTACATAACCCACTACCATGATAAAGAAACCCAAGAAGTGTATGATCAGGAACGCGTTGCTTTCCCGGCACTTTGGCTTTCTCGCTGTGTTTTCTGCTCAAGGTCTCTTCAAGTGGCGAAGAGATACCTAACAATGGATAATCAATTACATGATGGGTATGAAATTTGTCTTAGCAAATTGATTTTACCCAATCTTTATGAATCCCTTGGAGAAGGGGTTACATCGCTGAAGACAATTAAGACAAGAGGAAACTTGCTCTTTTTTGGACCCTTTGGTTGTTACAACTATGGTTGAATGCCACATTCGAAGCGTCTCTCCCTGCTCACAATCGTATCAACGAAGAGTCCGTTGAAGTGAAGAATATGAGGGTCGAAGGTACGAGGCTCGCTTTGTTAACTCCCAGCGACGAAAGACTAAATCTCCAGTACACCTTCACCAACTATGTGATGATGTTTGGAAAATGTTATAAATTCTCTTCTAGTAAGGCCCCTTTTGCAGACAGGAAGGTAGGTCCTAAGTAGTTCACCAGGAGATTTCCCTCTCAGTCGAAGGAACAAGAAGCATAATCTCTTTATATTTGGGAATCTTTTCTTACTCCAAGACTACTGGCCACACGACTCAACCCCTTGAAACTTCGAATCACTCTTGTTCGTTATCAACCCAACCTCGTTGCTAGGTAGTTTGGCCCATTAAAATTAAAACAAGACCGCTCTTCCCTAAAAAGGGTTCTTTAATCCATTACAACATGATTCACAATGAAGCAAAGTGTACCAAATTGCTGGGGAAATACACTGACCTTATAGAATTTCTTCCGGTGGCTTTCAAACCATGTTTCCTTTGCACTCATAAGTTTGACACTCGGTGGAGAGAGTACTATAATGCATAATTTTTTGATGTAGTTGCCTTCAATCTACACCTAACTCGTGCCTTTGCCCTTGTGTAGGAAAAAGTGAAGAAAGGTACTCCGACACATATCAAAGAAATCCAAGCATTCCAGAAGTACTTTGAAACTGCTTATAGGCCAGATGATCTTAGTCGAACCATTAGCGAAGCAACGCTCACATTAAAAGAAAATTTTACAAAGAAACTAGAGGATTTAAAGCTACCTTTGTACATTAGACCTGATCAAAGGTAGAAGCTAGCTTTCAACTTATATCCTCCAAAATTCCCTCGACTGCCCAGTGCTGATTTTGGTGTGGCTTTTAGCCTTCCATTTCCAGAATGGTTCGTCTGTGGGGATTTTATGGAAATCCTTCGACAGGAATCACAAAAACGTGCTAAGCGAGTGGTTCCGACTAAGTATACTCTGGAGAATTTCAAAGGCCACCTTTGTATTGGCATAGGACACGTACGCGTGGAGTCCAATATATGAGGGTGTGGAATGGGAGGTTTTTCAACACCACTTCTCCTATCCATTTTCTTTATTAATGTTTTGTACTTGACTTATACTAATTGCATTAATTTCCTTTGCAGCTGTAAAAACTCCAGCCAAGAAACCTCCTGTCATTGAGAAAGATGTCGTCAAATAAGAAGACGAAGACAACACCAAGAAAACAACAACAAAGGTAAACTCTGATTATTTTCCATGTTATGCATTACTTTCTCACTCTAACATCTGAAATATGTTATTTTTACAGGGAAGTCGAAGACCTCCACCGACACCAAAAAAGAGAAAGCTAAAGGAAACTGATGTTCAAATAATTGAATCAGATGATGGGGATTTTCCTCCATATCAGTCCAAACAACCCAAGAAAAAGAAGAAACAGACAAAAATTATTAATGCCAGTTTTCAACCTCAACCAAAAACAACTAAAGCTCCTGTGAAAAAACCTTCCACTCCAAAAGTGGTCGAGACTGATGCCACCCCCAGTATCAAAAAATCAACCACCAAGAAAAACCCAAATCAAGTAGAAAATGACAACTCCAGCCCTGGTACTGAGGGCCCTAAGGTACACAAATCTCTTCTTTGTCCTTGGATTTTATTATTATCTTAGGCTAACTTGCCTCAAACCTTTCTTCTTGATCTATTCTTCTTAGGGTGCCAAAGATGACAAAGGGAAACCCCTTGTTCAACAAATCTTTCTAACCACCAGTAGTGATCCTTCGTACCATCCAACAAGTGCCCCCTATCAACAACAAACTTCTTCTAAGGATTCCACCAAATAATCCATAGACGAAGTAAGTCAAAAGAAATCACCACCTAAGGTTACAACTGAGCTTTCAAAAACTAATGACTTTGATCATGAGAAGAGTCCCCCAAAAGAAAATGCCCCAGTTGATGCCAGAGGTGACATAGAAATGCCATATGTAGAAAAGATTGTCGAAGACAAATTTGGAGATGACTCCCCAATCAACACACATTAGGGTGCTGGCGTTGAAGAAGACGAAGAGGAAGATGAAGATCGCCCCATGTTCGACTGTGAAGAGGAGATTGTTGTGGAATATCAATAAGTAGAGAAAGATAATAAAGGTGACAATGAGAAAAGAGAAGAGCAACAAGGTGACCATCTAAAAACTTATCCAAAGGCTGATGCTTCGATTGGAACAACTACTACCAGCCTTTCTTGTGAAGATATAGAGTCACTGAAGGTGCAAAGACCCTATGAATATCTGAAAGCTATGATTAGCTCCAGGTACAGTTGGACAGACAAAAGAACTAGCACCTCAATTGCGTCGGGTGATCAGTCTGCCAACAAGCCTAAGGATGATTTGCTTTCCCAAATTAAAGAGAAATTCTTTGATGTTGACTTGTTCCAAATTTTAGAGAATGACACTTCTGTGTGTTTTGGGATAAAAAACTCTTAAAACAAGTCAATTTCTTAGAGGCTTCCCCAGAAATTGCAGATGCTATAATGGAACTGGGCTCATTGATCGACCTAGTTGTCGCTGATTTCAATCATCTCAAAGATGTCTCAAATAAGATACAAAACAAATCAGAAACCCAACTGGCTAAATGGGATGCAACCACCAAGTCCACTACCAAGGTTACAGAATCAGTAAAGAGTTCTAAACAAAATAAGAAGGAGATTGAAACTTGTGACAAGAATGTCGAAGAATGGGAGCAATAGATCAAAGAGCTGCAAAACCAAGATTTCTTAGGCCAAGAAGCACACAGTCGAACTTATAAAGTTTGATCATGACAAAGTGGCCAAAAAAATTGAAGTTGGTGTGCTCCATGTCGAAAGGGCTCAAAAGCTTACGAGAGAGATGAAGGACTCTCTTCCTTTTTAATTTGTTTGTAACTAATGAACTCGTTTCTTTGTTGTTTTAATATTGAGCCCTGCATGGCATTTTATGTAATGATTGAGCCATTTTGGCAACTTTTATTTCGATCCCCATTTTGGCTTCAACCATCTTTGCGTGAATTACTCCTTACTTATTTACATTTCTTGAAGTACATGCTTATATTTCTTTATTATTTACCATTTACTTTCAAAATTCTTCTATCCTCATTTAATTCTTCGACTTTATATGCGCCATTGGAAAAACTTTAATAATTTGAAATGGGGCTTTCCACTTAGGAGACCACTTACCCAAAGTTCTAACTTTTTTATCCATGGGAAAGATTACTTTCCAAACTAAATCTCCAGTTGAAAATGACTTAACTTTCACCTTTTTATTATATGACTTTTCTAATATTTTCTTTTGCCTTTTTAATAACTCTAAGGCATTTAGTCTTTCTTCATCCAAATCAACTAATTCGTCCAACATAATGTTCTAATAGGATTCAGATAGGATCTCATGTTGTCTATTAATTCTAGTTGAATGCAAGTAGATTTTGATTGGTAACACTGCATCATCGCCATATGTTAGTCAAAAGGGTGTAGTGTTTGTAGCATCTTTAGGGGAGGTTTGACAAGCCCATAAAACTTGGTCCAATGTCTTATGCCAACTTCTTAGCTTCTTCCCCCACATGCTTCTTAATCAACCCAATCACTATCTTATTTGCCGCTTCGACCTAACCATTAGCCCGAGCATAATAAGGTATGGAGGTCAAAAGTTTGAACCCCATTTCTTTAGCAAATTATTGCATCTTTTGACCAGTAAAAACATACCCTTGATATGTTGTAATAGTTTATGGGCTCTAAACCTGTAAATAATATGTTTTTGGATGAATTTGATCACTACATCTTGATCCACATTTACCAATGGTATATCCTCAATCCACTTAGTGAAATAGTCTATTCCCACTAGAATGTATTTTTGACTCTTGGAAGACGCTGGTCGAATTTTCCCAACTAAATCTAAAGCCCACCCTTTGAAGGGCTAAGGCTTCACTGTGGAATGTAGTTCGCTTGTAGGAACATGTTGAATGCCTGCATGCTTTTGGCATTCTTGACATCCTTTAGCGAATTCAATACAATCTTTGAGCATGGTAGGCCAATACATGCCTTATCGAAATGATAACCATTTCATCTTATGCCCTACTTGATGCGCTCCACATGCCCCACTATGGACATTAGACAGAGCCAAGTATGCCTCCAACTCACTAAGGCATTTGAGTAAGACACCCTTTGGCGTCTTTTTAAATAATTTGTTCCCCATCAAAACATAACTTAAGGCACGATATTTAACCTTTCATTTGAGAGAAGTTGTTGGGTTTTGCAAGTAGTCTACTATTGGCTTCCTCCAATTTTTGTTTGCCAAACTATCCATTGCCAATATTTCAAAGCTCTCTTCATCAACATATCCTAGCTTCATTATTTCCAAGTCTATTAGGGATAGTTTAGTTGATGCAACTCTTCCTCTGACTTCGATTGCATCTTGTAATTTTTTGTTCAAAATTTGTACCCTGAAGCTATCTGGACCAAATCATTAGCCTCTTGATTCTCAAGTCAAGGTATGTGTCGAATACTTACCACTTCGAATCTTCGTAACAACCTATTGGCTATCATAAAGTACATGATAAGGTTTTCCTTAACACATTTATATTATTTTATAATTTGCTTTATGACTAACTTTGAGTCACCCATTACTTTGACTCGAGTTGCCCCCAATTCCAACAAGATTTCAAGTCCAACGATTAAAGCTTCATACTCAGCTTCGTTCTTTGAACAAAGGCTTTCGACCTTGTACTTGAATTTTGTTAGGAGAAATAATTAGAGCTCCTACTCCCATCCCATCCTTATGACTAGAACCGTCAAAGTATAAATTCCAAGGTTAAAGTTCCACATAATCAAGAGAGTTTTCGACTATAGAGTGGTTGATTATAAAGTCTGCTACAACTTGTCCTTTAACAACCTTTAATGGAATATAAGTTAAAGAATATTCAGTAAAGGCTAATGCCCATTTGCCAATTTGACTATGCAAAATAGGTTTAGAAAGCATATGTTTAATAACGTCGAAATGAGATGAAACATAAACTTCAACTGGCTTTATATAATGCCTTAATTTTGTACAAAGAGAAGTATAGACAAAAACACAATTTTTTGACTATACTATATCTAGTTTCTTCATCATTCAAGACTCTACTAAGGTAATAAATGGTTCTTTCGACGTCATTTTCATTCTCTTGAGCTAACATGCTCCCTAAAGTCTTGTCTGACATAGCTATGTACAATCTCATACTCCTATTTTTACAAGGAGGCGCCAGAATTAGAGGATGAGCAAGGTAGTCCTTAATCGTGTCGAAAGCTTCTTGTTGTGCTTACCCCTATTCAAAACCTTCTTGCTTGATTCGAAGTAGAGGTGAGAAGGCTTGAGTATTGCCACTTAGGGTTAAGATGAACCTCCTCATGAAGTTGACTTTCCTAGTAATGACTATAACTCCTTCTTTGCCGAAGGCGCTTTTGCTTCCATGATGGCCTTGGTCTTGTTTTGATTAATCTCTATTACTTTTTTATGGACCACAAAGCCTATAAAATCTCCCGTCTGCACACAGAAAGCACACTTAAGAGGATTCATCTTGAGACCATGCTTCCTTATTTATTCAAATGATTGTCGAAGATGGTCTATATGACTTTTTATGAAACTGACTTAACCACAGTATCATCAATATAAATTTGCATAAATGTTTCAATAAAGTCATGAAAAATAGAATTCATTACTCGTTGGTAAGTTTCCCCAGCATTCTTTAGGCCAAAGGAAATTACTACCCATTCGAAAGTGCTTAAGGCTCCAGGACCTAATGAAAATCTGATTATATCTAGAATACCCATCGAGCATACTTAGATACTAATGGAATGCAGCAGAGTCGACTAGCATATCCGCCACATGCATTGGATGCTCATCTTTTGGGGTTGCAGCATTTAAGTTTCTAAAATCTATGCAAACCCTTAAAGTTCCATTCTTCTTAATAACTGGAACAACATTAGCAATCCATTCGACATACCTAGTCGTACGGATGAATTTGCATCTTAGAAGTCTTTGGCCTCTTCTTTGATCTTTGAGAGAACCTCGGGTGTAAGGTGTAACACCCCCCTTTTCTATACCCCCCAAATAAACAAATAAATCATTTAACACATATTAAAATTTCATCAGAGTATAAATAAAACATGGTATAAAAGAGGCATGTCACATCATCACAAAATTAACATACAACACCTGCTCGATAAAAGACATGCAATAGTGGGGTAGTTTCAACAGAGGAACTTAGTCCTTACACCCACATCTCAATATTTAGAATTAAAAGAGGAAAATCTAAACATTTAATCACTTTAAACATGTTATCATATAAATACATATCATTCAGTTTGGTTCACCACATCATTCATGTTTACATAAACATTTTTCATCAGATACATATACAAATTTATCTCAAAAGAATGCTATACAATCCTAACTACCCGGTGCTACATATCAGAGCATAACCGACCAAAAGAATGAAGCTATACTTCACAAAAGACTTCCATCAAGGCTAATCTGCAATGCCTCATAGAGCATTATAAAACAGCAGAAGGGTGAGAAATATTATCATAATAATCAATGCATATAGTTATATATATACAAGCATAGAATACGCATATTCCGCATTTCTCACCACAATTCATTATCACCATCGTATACATTACAACATATGTAAATACATGAACAAATATGGAATGATCACCAAACAAATTTATCATGCACACATCCATAATTCTCATCAATTCACATAACATACACATATGAATACATTCACACAACATTTATCTCTATGCCATGTGACTCAATGCAACTCATGCCATGTGGTACTAACACTTGTTATCATTTTTTGGTTTTTACATTTAAACCGGGTCCGTCCTCTAGATCGATAACAACAAAAGCCTGTCCTCTAAGCTTTCAAACCCACCCTTTTAGGCTTGGGACAAGTCACTAGTCTCCACGAAACTAGCAAGCATTGCCTCTTGACTAAATGATGCATATGCAATCAACCACCAAATGCACTTAAGACCGTTCACACATCTTAATCGCATGCATTCTCAATAATTCAACACATAAGAATTATAACATGATTGTACACACAACATATTTAACATAATCAAAGTATTCATACTTTAAATCATCATCACCCCATTATCAAGCAATGCACACATATTCACTAATATGTTCTCATGCATTATTCACATACAATTACAAGCAATGCACACATATTCACAAACAATGCACACATATTCACAATATGTTCTCATGCATTTTTAACGAACTCAATCACAATCATCATGCACTTTAATCAATTTGAACAATACATATATTGTCAAAAGACCACATTTCATAATCGATTCCACAATCTAGGATTCACGCCATACGGCTAACCACAACATATCACACCGTAGTACACAACTATTCATTCCGATAAGAATCGAACACCATCGAACCAAACAATCAACATCGGATGGAATCACAAAGAAAATGAAATGTTGTCACGCTCGCTGGCTTGCTCGCCTAGCAAGTCCCTAGCGAATACTCGTTATCTGTTCGCCTAGCGAACAAGCTCGCGAAGGCAAACAGAAGCTACTGACTTCATTCGCTACTTACTCGCTACCGCGAGGTCCTAGCGAATCCTTCGTTACCAGCGAATAGAGTCATTTCCATTCTGCCCAAGTCTGGGACCACTTGCTAACTTGCTTGCTTAGCGAGTTGCTATCGAACACTCGTTACCGGTTCGCCTAGCGAACGTCTGCAATGTTCTAAACCCTCACTGTCCAAAACTCTCCAAAACTCCCAAAATCACCCGATTCAATTCCAACGAGTTTCAGTACTCTTAGTCTAACAATCCTCGACTAATCTACACCATTTATTCTGGATTCCAACCGTTAAAACCTTGATTCCACCGATTAAACTCATCTATGCTCTAAAATGGAAAATGGAGAAAACACCCAAACAATCCAAACCAATCATACATAATCATATACATTGACAATATAATGATATTTCACACCCTTAACTTGATTAAATCGAAGCTAGGAGTTGTTCTTGATGATTCCAGGCTTTTTCCCTTTCTTCCTTCTCTATTCTCCTCTTCTCCTTTCTTTCTTTCCTCTTTCTCTTATGTCTCTCTCTTTTCCTTTTCTTTCCACTTTTCCTTATATTCTTTCCATTCTATTTCCTTCCATATATTCTCCTCTCAAATATCTACCAATAATTCCAATAATTAAAATCATCCAAATAAATCAATTATTTAATACGAATAATTAATTATTGAAAAATTGGGTTGTTACAACCCTCCTCCACTTCAGGAATTTTCGTCCTCGAAAATATTACCTGATTCAAAACAACTCTGGATAAGACTCCCTCATCTGGCTCTCAAGTTCCCAAGTCAAATTCCCACCAGCCGGTCCTCCCCAGGTGACCTTCACCAAAGCAATCTCTTTGCCTCGAAGTTGCTTCAACTCTCGAGCCTCTATCCACATAGGTGATGTTTCCACAGTCAGGTTATCTCTCTCCTGCACATCATCTACTTGGACTACATGAGACGGATCCGCAATGTACTTCCTCAACTGAGATACATGGAACACGTCATGGAGATTAGCAAGCAATGGTGGTAAAGCAACACGATAGGCTACCTCTCCTATCCTCTGCAAAATCTGATAAGGACCAATAAAACGCGGCGTCAACTTACGCAACTTTAATGTCCTACCAACACCAGTCATAGGAGTAACCCGAAGAAACACATGATCCCCCTCCTGAAATTCAAGTGTTTTCCTCCTCTTGTCATGATAACTCTTTTGATGACTCTGAGAAATCTTCATCTTCTCTTGAATCATCTTAAACTTATCTATAGTCTGCTGGACTATCTCGAGTCCAACCATATAACTCTCTCCCGACTCAAACCAACACAATGGCGTCCTACACAGTCTACCATACAATGCTTCAAACTGTGCCATACCAATACTCAAATGAAAACTGTTGTTGTAAGTAAATTCAATCAAAGGTAAGTAGATATCCCAAACTCCTCCCTTCTCCAACACACAAGCTCTCAAAAGATCCTCAAGTGACTGAATCGTCCTCTCTGTCTGACCATTGGTCTGCGGATGGTAAGCAGAACTCAAACGCAATGCTAGACGGAATACCATGCAAACTGACAATCCTTTCAATGTACAGATTTGCCAATCTCTCTAACGGGTAATCCATTTGCATAGGAATAAAGTGAGCAGATTTGGTTAATTTATCCACAATAACCCAAATAGCTTCAAAGTTACTCGGCGTCCTCGGTAAACCAGATACAAAATCCATAGAAATGCTATCCCATTTCCACTCTGGAATAAACAACAGTTTCATCAAACCCGACGGTTTCTGATGTTCAATCTTTGACTTCTGACATGTCAAACAAGAATACACGAACTCGGCAATATCCTTCTTCATACGAGGCCACAAAAATACTTTCCTCAAATCTTGATACATCTTAGTAGCACCCGGATGAATACTCAATCCACTACGATGCCCTTCCTCAAGAATACTCTTATTTAGCTCAACAACGTCAGGAACACAAACTCTATCATGACACCTCATGATACCATTTTCATCGATCCGAAAATCACCACCTTGACCTTGATTGATCAAAGTCAACCGATCAACTAAACTCAAATTAGATTTATGTCCTTCTCAAATCTCGTCAAGAATACCACTAGTAAGCTTTAACATACCAAGCTTAACTCCGTAGGAAGTCTTCTTACACACTAAGCTCAAATCACGAAATTTCTCAATCAATTACAACTCTTTCACCATCATCATCGACATGTGCAACGATTTCCTACTCAATGCATCAGCTACCACATTTGCTTTACCCGGATGGTAATTCAAACCAAAATCATAATCTTTCAGAAGTTCCAACCATCTCCTCTGCCTTGCATTCAATTCCTTCTGATCAAAGAGATACTTCAAACTCTTATGATCACTAAATACCTCAAATCTCGAACCAAACAAATCATGCCTCCAAAGTTTTAGCACAAATACAACGGCAACCAACTCTAAGTCATGCGTCGGATAATTCTTCTCATGCACTTTGAGTTGCCTCGAAGCATAAGCTACCACTTGCTTATCTTGCATCAACACACCTCCCAAACCCATCAAAGAAGCATCATAATACACAACAAACGGTTTTGTCGGATTCGGCAAAATCAAAACAGGAGTTGTCGTCAATCTTCTCTTAAGCTCTTGAAAACTTCCTTCACACTTTGCATCCCAAACAAAAGCTTGACTTTTCCTAGTCAACTGCGTCAACGGCAATGATAACTTGGCAAATCCCTCAATGAATTTCCGATAATATCATGCCAAACCAAGAAAACTTCTAATCTCAAAAACTGATTTTGGAGTCTCCCATTGCGATACCGCTTCAACCTTCAACGGATCAACTGCAATACCTCTACTCGAAATCACATGACTAAGGAAACTCACTTCCTTCAACCAAAATTCACACTTAGAAAGTTTAGAGTATAACTGCTTCTCTTTCAATACAGATAACACAATCCTCATATGCTCGACATGTTCTTCTTCACTCTTCGAATAAATCAAAATATCATCAATGAACACCACCACAAACTTGTCCAAATAAGGATGGAAAATCCTGTTCATGTACTCCATAAACACACCTGGTGCATTAGTCACACCAAATGGCATCACGGAATACTCATAATGTCCATACGTCATTCTAAAAGCAGTCTTCTGAATATCCTCATCCTTCACACGAATCTGATGATACCCAGATCTCAAATCTATCTTACTGAACACACTCGCACCAACCAACTGATCCATAAAATCATCAATCCTCGGAAGTGGATACTTATTCTTGATAGTCACCTTGTTCAATTTGCTGTAGTCCTTACAGAGTCTCATAGAACCTTCTTTCTTCTTAACCAACAAATCCGGTGCACCCCACGGTGACACACTCGGACGAATAAACCTTTTCTCAAGTAGATCTTCAAGTTGACTCTTCAACTCTTTCAGTTCCGATGCGGACATACGATATGGAGCCATCAATATCGGACTAGTTCTAGGAACTAAGTCGATCACAAACTCCATTTCTCATTCCGGCGGTAAATCTATTATCTACTCAGGAAAAACTTTCGGAAAATCACGGACAATTGGTAAAGCATCAATTGTTCCACCTTCACCAATGCTCAAAGTTTCCATCAACAAAAATACCTTCGCACCACCTTGCATTGATTCCTTCACTTGCTTAGAAGTTATAAACAAATCTCTTTCATCTTCAGGTTCTGGAAAAATAACCGTTTTGTCAAAACAGTTAATATAAACACGATTGAATTCCAACCAATTCATCCCAAGAATAACATCAAGTTGATCTAAGTGAAGACACATTAAATCAACTCCAAAGTCTTTACCAAAAATACTCAACGGACAATTCAAACACACATACGGGGTAGTTACCGAACCCATAGCAGGAGTATCAATAACCATGCCTCCACTCATAACAGACAACTCAAGACTTAATCTCTTAACACAATCAAAGGAAATAAAAGAATGTGTAGCTCCAGTATCAATTATAGCGATCAAAGGTATACCATTAATGAAGTACGTACCTCGGATCAATCGATCTTCACTCACAGTCTCCGATCCTGATAGAGCAAACACTTTCCCATTCCCTTGAGTCTTCTTCGGCTTGTCACACTTGGTACTAATGTGTCCTTGCTCACCACAGTTGTAGCAAGTCACATTCGCACCGCTTCTGCACTCAAGAGCTTTATGGCCTGGCTTCCCACACTTGAAACACTTCATCCCAACACTCTTGCACTCAGGAGCACGATGTCCCGCTTCACCGCAATTATAACATTTTACCAGGGTGGAAGCTCCTCCCCTACTCGGCTTCTTGCCGTAACCAGCTTTTTGTTTCCCCTTATCTACAGGAGTCACATACGGCTTCCCTCTAAATTGACCTTTTCCTTTCTTATCATTTAAACTCTTGTAGTGACTAGACCAAGCCCTACTATCTTCATCATAAATTCTACTCTTGTTCACCAACTCAGAAAATCGCCTAATTTCCTGATAACCAACGGCTTGCTTGATTTCAGGCCTCAAACCATTCACAAACTTGAGAACTTGGATCTCTCAGCATTAGTAGTGTTATAATGAGGACAAAACTTAATCAATTCCTCAAATCTTGCGGCATACTCGGCCACAGTTGAGTTACCCTGCCTCAGCTCAAGGAATTCAATTTCCTTCTTACCACGCACATCTTCTGGAAAATACTTCTCCAGAAATGCCTCTCTAAAAAAATCCCAAGTAACCACAATCTCATACTCTTCAAACCTTTGGCGAGTGTTACCCCATCAGTTCTCAGCTTCCTCTTCAAGCATATGAGTGCCAAACTGCACCCTCTGCGCATCCGAACAGTTCATGACTTGAAATATCTTCACAATCGCTTTCAACCATACTTGTGCCTTGTCAGGTTCATGGGTTCCCTTGAAAATCGGCGAATTGTTCCTTTGGAACCTTCCTAAAGCATGAAACTCATCATCAACGTTATTTCCAACATTCACATTGGCTTGAGGATTCTTCCCAATCGCTCCAGCCAACCTCGTCAACGCCTCAGCAATTGCTTCATCATTCCTGCCTACAACCATTGTTCTTGATTCCCACAACAAATCCTCGTTAGAACAACTATATGGATAGTGCTACACACATATACCAAATGCATAAGGGAATGAACACGTTAACAACTTGGTCAATAGACCGAACTGCTCTGATACCACTAATGTAACACCCCCTTTTTCTATACCCCCAAATAAATAAATAAATCATTTAACACATATTAAAATTTCATCAGAGTATAAATAAAACATGGTATAAAAGAGGCATGTCACATCATCACGAAATTAACATACAACACCTGCTCGATAAAAGATATGCAACAGTTGGGTAGTTTCAACGGAGGAAATTAGTTCTTACACCCACATCTCAATATTTAGAATTAAAAGCAGAAAATCTAAACATTTAATTACTTTAAACATGCTATCATATAAATACATATCATTCAGTTTGATTCACCACATCATTCATGTTTACATAAACATTTGTCATCAGATACATATACAAATGTATCTCAAAAGAATGCTATACAATCCTAACTACTTGGTGCTACATATCAGAGCATAACCGACCAAAAGAATGAAGCTATACTTCACAAAAGAATTCCATCAAGGCTAATCTGCAATGCCTCATAGAGCATTATAAAACAGCAGAAGGGTGAGAAATATTATCATAATAATCAATGCATATAGTTATATATATACAAGCATAGAATACGCATATTCCGCATTTCTCACCATAATTCATTATCACCATCGTATACATTACAACATATGTAAATACATGAACAAATATGGAATGATCACCAAACATATTTATCATGCACACATCCATAATTCTCATCAATTCACATAACATACACATATGAATACATGATTGCACACACAACATATTTCACATGATCAAAGTATTCATACTATAAATCATCATCACCCCATTATCAAGCAATGCACACATATTCACTAATATGTTCTCATGCATTATTCACATACAATTACAAGCAATGCACACATATTCACAATATGTTCTCATGCATTATTAATAACATCGTGCCAACGACAACGAACTCAATCACAATCATCATGCACTTTAATCAATTTGAACAATCCATATATTGTCAAAAGACCACATTTCATAATCGATTCCACAATCTAGGATTCACGTCATACGGCTACCCACAACATATCACACTATAGTACACAACTATTCATTCCGATAAGGATCGAACACTATCGAACCAAACAATCAACATCAGATGGAATCAAAAAAGAAAATGAAATGCTGTCACGCTCGCTGGCTTGCTCGCCTAGCAAGTCCCTAGCGAATACTCGCTATCTGTTCGCCTAGCGAACAAGCTCACGAAGGCAAATAGAAGCTACTGACTTCGTTCGCTACCTACTCGCTGCTGCGAGGTCCTAGTGAATCCTTCACTACCTCATTCGCTAACAGGGAATAGAGTCATTTCTATTCTGCCCAAGTCTGGGACCACTCGCTAACTTGCTCGCTTAGCGAGTTGCTAGCGAACACTCGCGACCTGTTCGCCTAGCGAAGGTGCTAGCAAACGTCTGCGATATTCTAAACCCTCATTGTCCAAAACTCTCCAAAACTCCCAAAATCACCCGATTCAATTCGAACGAGTTCCAGTACTCTTAGTCTAACAATCCTTGACTAATCTACACCATTTATTTTGGATTCCAACCGTTAAAACCTTCATTCCACCGATTAAACTCATCTATGCCCTAGAATGGAAAATGGAGAAAACACCCAAACAATCCAAACCAATCATACATAATCATATACATTGACAATATAATGATATTTCACACCCTTACCTTGATTAAATCGAAGCTAGGAGTTGTTCTTGATGATTCCAAGCTTTTTCCATTTCTTCCTTCTCTATTCTCCTCTTCTCCTTTCTTTCTTTCCTCTTTCTCTTATGTCTCTCTCTTTTCCTTTTCTTTCCACTTTTCTTTATATTCTTTCCATTCTATTTCCTTCCATATATTCTCCTCTCAAATATCTACCAATAATTCCAATAATTAAAATCATCCAAATAAATTAATTATTTAATACGAATAATTAATTATTGAAAAATTGGGCTGTTACACAAAGCACCTTAGAGTCTGCTTAATGGGCTTCTTTCTAAGTTTTATTGGCAACTTCAGTTTGACCAGATCTCTGCTCAAACCAAGCATTTCGTCATAATCCCACGTGAAGCAGTCTTTGAACTCCTTCAGCAGTTGAGTTGCTCCGACTCTGTGTTTTGGGTCAATGTTGGCACTGATGTAGGTTGGCCTTTTTATTGTCTCTTCTCCCAGGTCAATTTCTTCCAAAGGATCTTGTGTCAACATTTTGATATTGTTGTCTAGCGGATCCTTCTCAAAACCCAAAGGCTCATCATCATAGATGGCATATAGCCTTTGGCTTTTCACTTCGACTTGATCTTTGTTGGGTGGCTCCAAATCAAAATCCTTCCCAGGACCTTCAAAGTGATTTTCTTTATTTTTGGCTTCGACAAACATGTATTTTACTTCAACCTCTAGAGCCGTTTTTAATTTTTTCCAGCTATATAAGCCAAAATCTTTCTAAGTTCCAATGACTCAGTAATTGTCACTAAACTCACTACCCTAACCAGTTGGTTGGATTCCAACTGTTACAAAAACATTGTCCTCTTCACCTACCACCTCCATGTCCCACTAAAAACCATGGGTGGGATGTAGGTACAAATGAATATAAAGCATTATCTGCACGTGTGAGGTCGAAACCTACAGGGTTACAAGGCGCTATATGGGCTAAGTTTCTGTCAAAGTGTCGCCAACTTACTTGATTGATTTCAACCATATAACAACTTTGATATGCCTTTATGTTTTCGATAATCCCATCCCTTCGCCAGATGGAGATTTTTTGGTGAAGTGATGATGGAACTTCTCATACTCCCTGTATCCATTCTCTTCCAAGGAGAAGATTATAATTCTCCTTAGATGCTATTACCATGAACATTGTTGGTCTGGTGATTGTGTCAACAGTCAGATCCACTTGAATGACTCCCATAGTGGTGCCCACTTTCCCTTCGTAGTTTGAGAGGACCATGTTGTTTAGGCTTTGTGTCAGAGTCATTTTTCCCAATCTTCTTAAGCATGTAATGCGACATTAGATTTACTACCGCCCCAACGTCAACTAGTATCTTGTTGGTACCTACATTCTCTATTTTACCTCTAATAAATAGAGGTTTTAGGTGATTCTTCATTGCTTCATCGAGCCTTTCAAATAGGCATTCTGCTCTCCAGCGCAGCCATTATTCAAAATATAATAACATACTAGCCTTTGACTAGCCACCTCTAATTCGACCTCATCTTCTGGGTTATCCATCTCTATTACCCTATCATACTCTCTGGGTAATATAGATACCACATTACAGATGACTCCCAACGATGGTTTTGATCCCGAATCGAAGTCGTCCGTCATCATATCGTCATCTGTAGCCATTTAGTTAGATTTTTCTTTTACTTCTTCCTTCTGGTCAGTGAACAACTTTCTCTCGACTGGCTTTCTTTCGACAGACTTGATGTCTTTGTTTCCATCCTTTTTTATTGGTATGTTGCTACTTGACTCAACTTTTTCTTTTTCCACAGCCTCCCTCTCAGCTTTGTGCCTTCTTTGTTGTCATCTCCACTGAGACCTTGTCATAGGGTTTTTTCCCTTATAGTTCTCTGAGCACCATGCTGATTGTTTGGAAGCTTGATATTCTCATTGGTACGCTATATACGAACCTCTTTCGAGTTCGAAGTTCTTCCATTTGTTTTGACCATGCCCCTCTTCTCAACTGGCTTTACCCACTTGCCCTTGGGGGCGTCAGCAGTGGGTTTGAATGTTGAGGGCCTATTTCCTCGTATACCTAGTCCACCTGGATCATGCCTTATTTGTGGTCCGTTCCTGTTAAAAGCCCCATGATTACCAGAATTCCTCTAGTTATTCTTGACCTTTGCACGTCGAACTCCTTGTATGTTCTCTGCAGCCTTCCTGTCGAAGACTGCGCTGCACATAAGGCACAACATTATTTGAGAGTTCTTTCGTTGGCATCTATGGAAGAAATCTACCAGATTCTCCTCCTGCTTTAGATATGCCACCTTGACATATTCCTCTTGTTTGAGGCTATGTTTTTCCACTTCCATTGCAGATTCTTGGGTCATTTCGACCATGTTGAACTTAAGGTTGGTGCTTCCAATAATATCTAATTGTTGTAATTTGATTCTAAGGCCTTCAATAACCTTAGTTTCATTGTTAACTTTTATAAAACCATCAGTAGTCTCATACGTCGAAATTATTTGATTGGAACCTTCAGTAGTCCCTTGGTCGAAACCCTCAATAGCTTCCTTGATGCAACCCTCAGTGGTTTCAATTATGAAGTCATCAATGACTTTCTTAGTAAAACCTTCAGTAGCTTTCTCGATGAAACCCTCCGTGGTTTCTTTGTTAGAGTCTTCAGTAACTCTAACCATTACAGCATCACTGGCAAAGTCATCAACAACTTCCACCATGTTAACCATAGATGGTTCTGAGTAATGTGCATCAGCTATAGGGAGAGGATCAGAGTCTATCTTTATCTGATTTTTTGACTTGTCAGCAAACTTGAGTCTTCCTTCCTTGATGGCATTTTGAACAAGAACCCTGAAAAGAAAACATTGAGAAGTCTTATGGCCCAGAAAATCATGACACTCACAAAAGTATCTTTTTTATTTGTTCTAAAGGAGGCAATTTAGCGTCATGAGGCACTATCATTTGACCATCTTTAATAAATAAATCAAAGATTTTGTCACACTTGGTGACATCGAAGGTATAAGTTCTCTTAGGGAACCTATAATTATTCTCTGAATCGACTGGATTCTTTCCATTCGATGGTGTCAAGACTTTGGAGGAGTAAGGTGGGCCTTGCTTCAATTCAGGAAGGTCAATTTCACTCTCATCAAAAAAGGTATCAGTACTAGTTTCTTGTTCGTCTTCATTGAATTCAACATAGGCTACCCTTTCCTTTCTATTCTTATTTTCCCTAGCTTTCTCAACCTTCAGCCGTTCTACCTGTCGCACTTTGTCAGCCAACTGAGCCATATCTCTCAGGTATTAGGTATCCAACTTCTTCCTAATTGAGTAGTCAAGACCACCAGCGGCCATTTCGACCAACTCATGCTCAGGAACTTGCATAAAACACCTTGCCTTAAGCAGTCAAAACTTGTTCAAATAATCGTCTATTGGCTCTGAGAATTTCCTCTTAATTCTAGCTAATTCTTTCAAACTTATCTTTGAATGTCCCATATAGAATTGTTCATAGCTCCAATTGAGTTTAATTATGGATCGAATTTGTTGGCAGTGTGGTAAACCAAGTAAAGGCATTGTTGGTAAGTGAACTTGGGAAATATTTTACTCTTAGGTTTTCATTATTAGCAATTTCTCCTGCCTCTATCAGGTATCTTGCCACATGTTCGACTGTGGACTCACTAGTATCCCCAGAAAACTTAATAAATTTAGGGACATTCCATCTAGGGGGTAAATATGACTGTAAGATGTATTCAGATAATGGTGAAGTATAGTTTGGCCTATTGAGGCCAATATTCACCCTATTCCTAGCCATAATTCTTTCTACCATGGCTGCTAGATTATTATCTACTACCATATCATTGCGTCAAACCTGATTTATGACTTCATCATCATTCTGGTTTCTATTTACCACTACTACCATTGGTTCTCTTTGGATTGTTTGTTTAATTATGGGAGTTTCGATCCTAGGTGGTTCGACTCCTTCCCCCTGGTTCAATATGTTCTCCTGGGGCACATTTTGCTGAACTTGGTTAATTGTGGGGTCTTCTTCTAAGACTAACCCTGGATTTTCTCTTATCCATTCCCTTTGGGGTTGTCGAAGGGGTTAAGGGACACCAAAGAAATCAGCAATGCGCTGTCAATTGTTGGTTTGTTTGGGTAGGATTTTGGATTAAGGGATTAACTATGACACCCATCTATTGGACAAGCATCTGGATCATCTCATGATTAATTTTGTCCATCTGTTGCCTTATCACTTCTGTAAACTTGTTAGTGATATTAGGCATCTGGGTAGGAAAT
The DNA here is from genome assembly GCA_963859935.3 of Lathyrus sativus. Lineage (NCBI taxonomy): Eukaryota > Viridiplantae > Streptophyta > Magnoliopsida > Fabales > Fabaceae > Lathyrus > Lathyrus sativus. Next base: position 419,960,457 of record OZ012738.1, read on the forward strand.
CCTGTCCCTAAGGACTGACTAATTGTATTATTATTAACACCTGAACCAGATCCTTGTAATGGAGAAATTATATTCACCACTGGTTTTGAGAACATTAGTGACGCATTATGTAAACTTGCTATCACTGATGTTGGCATGCCATTAGTTTGTTGGAGGCATTGAGAACGCATGCACATATTCCCACTAGAGGGGGGGTCACTGATGACCCTATGTTCCTACATAGGATAAAATGGGAGCACTCTGGGCAATCGGCTGCATAGGAGTCGAACTTGCCATAGAAGGTATGGCTTCAGACATTGGCGCTGGAACCATACTACCCCCTATCAAAGAAGAAGGGGTGGTTCTTCATTATACAGGTTGTTTGGTGGATTTGGATTCACCATTCTCTTTACGTATCTTTTCCTTGGTCTCTCTTTGTTATTTGTGGCTATTCTACCACTCCTAAGTCTCATGCAACAAAGTATGGAGAGATGAAAATGAAGAACTTAATGCAAAAATTGTAAAAACAAGAAAATATTTTGACACAATAGCACTGTCCTACTGGGCGTGCCAATTTGTTTACCGTGAAAATTAGTAAACAACTGCTGGCCTTCCAAAAAATTGGTTTACTTGCAGGATCAACTAGTCAATCCTAAGGACATAGCTATTGTCTCAATATATTTCTGGAAAATTGATGAACACTTCGACCGTATTCATTTGTATAAAAGGTTATTTTAATTGTTTTTGGAAAAGATAAACTTTGTAAAAGTTTGATAAAGATAATGTAATGAAGAAAAGAACTTCAAAGTAAATTTCTATTGAAATGGAATAAAATGTGGTGTTTCACACGTACATTTTCAATAGTAACTCTTTTCTCACTTGACTTAGATACTTTGAGTAAATTTTGAGTATTGTACAACAAATGAACACACATAAATCCTAACACTAAGACTCCTATTTATAATAAGTTGAAATAATTGTCTTCGACAGACATTTCTCCAAAAACTGACACGGTTCACCCTGCATGCTTTCATTTCGCCATAATTCGTCACGCGTCTCTCCTAAGAAACGGATAAGGACAAAAGACAATTATTTATCGTATCTTGAAATTCAAATCTTTTGAGGAAAAGAGGCTTCAAACACCCTCCGTCGAAGTGACTTTCTAGACTTAGGAAATATTTCTAAGTATTGTCTAGACATCCCTTTCATGGAGACTACTTCGACTAAGCTTCCCACAAGCTCCTATCGAAGTCAGCAAAAACTCAAAAAACATGATTTTCACTTAATGCCTTTATACAAAACCCTGACATTGAAATTTCCAGCCAATAACTTCTTAATGCATGTTTGCATCCCCAAGAGGGCTAAAAAACAAGTCATACTTGATGAAAAATGAGTTATTAGTATTGCAATTTGATTTTCTAGAGTGTGGATTTGACTTTTAAGTGCACAATTGAAGAAACCGCCTCTAAAGCTTCCAAAGAATGTCGTTTGAGGATGCCATTGTAAGTGGAGTCACATTCTACAATAAAAAACTTTATTCTGATTAATCTCATCTCATAATCGATCCTAAATGGAACTGGATGTTCCACGTGTCTCAGAGGTCCCGTGATTGTCCCATCGTAGCCTTGGAGGTTCCCACCCTATATGGTTGGAGGATGGAATGAATATTTAACATCCAATATGTTTCAACCTATGTAACATCACATGAACTTTCCTGGTTCAGTAATACATTTCAGGCTTCCCACCCAACCATTATTACCTTGATAATGACGTGTATTTGATTATTAGGGACACCGTTGACTAATTCTTGGTCATAGAACTAAAGCGGGTCTCTCTAGATGGAATGAGATGGATGATTCCTTTGGATTTTTTTCCAAGATAACTCAAACTCTGGATATAATATGTTCGTTATAGCCTTTTTGATCCTAGTATTGTATTTATAGATCATTTTAAGGGTGTTCCACATATCCTTTGCAGCGTTACAATTTGATACACGACAATACTATTTTGTACCTAAAGCACTAACTATTAAGTACTTCACTTTCAAAATGTTTTGCATTTTTTTATTTTTTTTCTATGGTTCAAAGAGCCATTGGCCTATTCACCACTTCATTATTTACAAAATAAGTGTGAATAAATGGAACCTTTTTAATTGAATCCCACACATTAAAACCAACATTTTAAAGATTTTTTTTTAATTATTCATTTTCAATGACTATACTCTTCACAACTAAAAGAAAGAGGGGTTGTTTATGGAGAATCCTAATTTAAAAGAGATGTATGAAATCATCTTATCTCTTGAGATTATTAGTCTTTAAACCAGAGTTAAACTCTGAAGCCACTTGCTACCTAAGTCACTTAAAACACAAGAGAGGACGAGTGAACTGCTTGGTCGGGTGAGCACCAGGCGAGCATGAGCATATGTTTTTATTTATTTATTTTGTTCTGTTTCCTTTTCTCGTGTGGTATTGTTTCTTTGTTGACCTTGTACCATGGGGTAATTGATGCATTGTGTATTAATGATTTTAACATGATGAAATGTGAAGAATTATGGTGAACTGTGATGTAAATAATTGATGTTATTCTATGATCTTTTGGATGAATTCTCTTGAATGATGATGCAACTTTGACGATTCTATGATGGTGAATACTATGATGTTTGCATAATGCATTCATAGCATATTTATGACTTCAGTCCAGTGTTGAGGTTAGGACTTCTGTCCAGTGTTGGCTTCAATCCTATTGTGTGGATTGAAGTGTGTATGATGTGCTCCGGTTTCAAAGGGGAATCAATCCCATGGTGGGGATCTCTGGAGGGAGATGGCCAAGTGTCCATCAAATAAATTGATACCACATGCATGAGTCTATGTTTTTGCATTTCATACTATGTGGCATTGCATAACTTTGATAAAGGATGTTATTAATGATGTGATTTTAAGTGACGATGATGAATTATTGATGCTTATTTTGTTGATATTGTTGTACATGCCTATCTTTTTCTTTATATCTCGTATAATGATTTGTGATTACTGACCCTACCTGTTTGAATGTTGCCTCAACGTGGGTAACATGCAGGTGATCACGATTAGCTCTCTTGGTGCGTGAAGGTGTAACATTTGGAGAGTTTAGTTTTATTTTTTCGTTGAACTTAGGAGGTGTCTTGCTCTGATATGTAACATCAGGTCAGGATGTCTACGAGTGGAACTTTTATGTTCTAGTTTATAGACATGATGTTGTTATGTTGTTACTATTTTTTCGTTTTGGATTTTAACTACTTAAGATTATGATTTCCGCTGCATTGTAGTTTTAGTTTCATTTATTGGTGAAGTAACTTGTGTTACAGAGCAGAATGTTGATTGATGTTTTATGACGAAATGTAGCATTCTTGTGGTGTTTTACTCTGATTTATTTATCTTTAATGAATTAATTTATTCGCGAGTATGTTATGGGGTAAAAGGGGGTTACGTTAGTGGTATCATAGCAGGTCGGTCCGTCCGGCCAGGTTTTTGTATGATGTCAGTCTGTGTTAGTCGACGAGTGTTTGTACACTATCGATGAATTGTTAATTCTAACATTGTTGATGGTGTGCGGAATGGTTGGGATAAATGATCGTGTTATTGCTAACCTGTTGGAGTCGCTTGCTCTAGTAATGGCCCAAAATACACAGAACAATCAGAATGGAGGGGCTCTTGATGAATTTCGTTCTTTGGGGAAGTTCTAGAGGAACAATCTGCCAACTTTCATGGGCACCCATGATCCAGATAGTGCACATAAGTGGCTCAAAGTGATTGAGAGTATCTTCCGAGTGATGACATGCACTGACGCTCAACGGGTACAATTTGGTACTCATATGTTGACGGAAGAGGCCGAAGATTGGTGGGATAATACCCGTCGGAGGTTGGAAGATGCTGGTACTGAGATAACTTGGGTTGTAGCTAAGAAAGAGTTCCTGGAGAATTATTTCCTTGAAGATGTTCGTGGTAAGAAGGAGATAGAGTTCCTTGAAATGAAGCAAGGAAACATGATTGTGGCAGAGTATGTTGCAAAATTTGAGGCGCTGGTGAAGTTTTGTCCACACTACAACCATGCTGATGCTGAGCTTTCCAAATGCCTTAAGTTTGAGAATGGGCTGAGACCAAGATCAAACAGGATATTGGATATCAACAGATTCACATGTATGCTAAACTGGTGGATAAGAGTAGGATCTATGATGAGGATAACAGAGCTCAATCGGCTCACTACAAACATCTTAGTGAGAAGAAAGATAAATGACAGTTTCAAGGAAAACCTTGTGTGACTTCAGCTGACAAAGGGAAGCAGAAGGCTTTAGATGGGAAGAAGACAAGTGAGGGAGCAGCTCTCGCTTCTGTTAAGTGTTACAAATGTGGCGAGCAAGGCCACCATGCTGAGGATTGCAACAATAATGTGCTGAGATGTTATCGGTGTGGTAAGAGGGGTCACCGAGTTACTGAATGCAAGAATGAGGGTCTGACCTGTTTCAATTATGGTGAACAGGGTCACATCAGTACCAAATGCCAGAAACCAAAGAAGACTGCTACTGCTGCTCTGACTAATGACAGAGTGTTTACCTTGAGTGTTTTAGAAGTCCTCAAGAAGGATAACTTGATTCGAGGTACTTGTTTTATTAACAATACGAAGTTGGTTGGTATTATTGATACTGGTGCTACTCATTCGTTTATTTCGCTTGAATGTGCTAATAGGTTGGGTTTGAAATTTTCTAATATGAATGGTAGTATGGTGATAGAAACTCCTGCAAATGGTTCTTTTACTACTACTTTTGTGTGTTCGGGATGTCCTTTGACGATATTTGGAAAGAGTTTCGTGATGAATTTGGTGTGCTTACCCTTACACCAAATCGATGTAATCCTTGGAATGAACTGGTTAGAATTCAACTATATCCATATCAATTGTTATAATAAGATTGTGGAGTTCCCTAATTTTGGAGATAATGGAGAGTTGAAGTTCTTGTCTTCTAAGCAAGTAGACGAACTTCTAGAAGACGAGGCTTCGATGTTTGCACTGTTTGCATCATTGCAATTTGATTGTGAAGCTGCAAGTGTCAAATTACCTGTCGTCCGTGAGTTTCCATATGTATTTCCGGATGACATAAGAGATTTTCCTCCAAAGCGTGAAATAGAGTTCGCGGTGGACATGATACCAGGCACGAGTCCAGTGTCAATGGCTCCTTATCAAATGTCGGCTTCCGAATTAGGAGAATTGAAGAAACAATTGGAACAATTACTTGAAAAGAAGTTTGTTCGACCGAATGTTTCTTTGCGGGGTGCTCCTGTCTTATTAGTTAAGAAGAAAGATGATAGTATGAGGTTGTGTGTTGATTACAGGAAATTGAATAAAGTGACTATCAAGAATAAGTATCAACTTCCAAGGATCGACAATTTGATGGATCAACTAGTAGGCGCTTGTGTGTTTAGCAATATTGATTTGAGGTCTGGCTATCATCAGATTCAGGTTAAGCCTGACGATGTTCCGAAGTCAGCTTTCAGGACGAGGTATGGTCACTATGAATACACTATAATGTCGCTTGGTGTATCCAATGCACCTGGTATGTTCATAGAGTATATGAATCCAATTTTTCATGAGTATTTGAATAAGTTTGTTGTAGTTTTCATTGATGATATACTGATATACTCGAAATCAGAAGAAGAGCATGTTGAACATTTGCGTACGGTGTTGCAAGTGTTGAGAGAGAATAAGTTATATGCAAAATTGTCTAAATGTGAGTTCTGGTTGAAGGAAGTGAGTTTCCTTGGCCATGTGATATCTAGTGACAGAATTGCAGTAGATCCTTCTAAGATTGACACTGTGTTACAGTGGGAGACGCCGAAGTCTGCTACAAAAATATGAAGTTTTTTTGGTTTGGCAGGACATTATCGCAAGTTTATAGAAGTTTTTTCTAAGTTAGCATTACCTTTTACACAATTGACTCGAAAGGGGCATGCTTATGTGTGGGATGTTGCCTGTGAAGATAAATTTGTGGAATTGAAGAAGAAATTAACGACCGCTCTAATATTGATTTCACCTAACCTAAGTGAGTCTTTTGTGGTATATTGTGATGCGTCGAAGACGGGTCTTGTTGAAGTATTGATGCAGAATGGTAAAGTCGTTGCTTATGCTTCGAAACAATTGAGGGTACATGTAAGGAATTGTCCTACGCATGATTTAGAGTTGGAAGTTGTGGTGTTTGTATTAAAAATTTGGAGACATTATCTTTTTGGCTCTAAATTTTAGGTGTTTAGTGATCATAAGGGTTTGAAGTACTTATTTGATCAGAAAGAGTTGAATATGAGGCAGAGGAGGTGGCTGGAGTTGTTGAAAAATTATGATTTTGATTTGAGTTACCACCCTGGAAAAGCAAACGTGGTAGTTGATGCATTGAGTAGGAAGTTATTGCATATGTCCATGCTTATGGTGAGAGAATTGGAATTAATTGAACAATTCTGAGACTTGAGTTTAGTATGCGAGAGGACTCATGACAGTGTGAAGTTGGGAATGTTGAAACTGACGAGTGGCATTCTCGAAGAAATAAAAAAGGTCAAAAATCTAATTTGAGATTGGTTGATTAATTGACCTTGATTAACCAAGGTAACAGAGGCAAATTCCGGATTGATGAGAATGGCGTGATGAGGTTTAAAGACCGAGTATGTGTTCCGAATGTTCCAGAAATTAAGAAGAGTATTCTTGAGGAAAGAGATCGAAGTAGGATGAGTATTCATCCCGGTGCTACGAAGATGTATCAGGATTTGCAAAAGTTGTTTTGGTGGTCAGGTATGAAGAAGGATATTGCTGAATTTGTTTAAGCCTGTTTGACTTTTTTGAAGTCGAAAATTGAACATTAGAAGCCTTTGGGTATGATGCAACCATTGAATATTCCGGAATGGAAATGGGATAGTGTTTCCATGGATTTCGTGTCGGGGTTGCCGAAGACTGCGAAAAGGAATGATTCGATTTGGGTGATTGTGGATAGATTAACTAAATCGGCCCATTTCTTGCCGATGAAGACTAATCATTCTATGCAGAACTTGGTTGAGCTGTACATTGAGGAAATTGTGAAGTTGTATGGGATACCTTCGAGTATTGTGTTGGATAGAGACCCGAGATTTACGTCGAGATTCTAGAAAAGTTTACAAAATACATTGGGTACTAAGTTGAGGATGAGTTCTGCATATCATTCATAGGCGGATGGACAGACATAGAGAACTATCCAATCATTGGTGGATTTGTTGAGGGCTTGTGTGTTGAACCAAGGAGGGTCTTGGGATAACCACTTCCCATTGATTGAGTTCACATACAACAACAGTTTCCATGCGAGTATTGGGATGGCATCGTACGAAGTGTTGTATGATAGGAGGTGTAGGACTCCATTATGTTGGTATGAGTTAAGTGAGAGTGTTGTACTCAGAGTTGAGATTGTGCAACAGAAGACCGAGAAGATTAAGATGATCCAAGAGAGGATGAGAGCTTCGCAAAGTTGTCAAAAGATCCACCATTATAAGAGGAGAAAGGCACTTGAATTCCAAGAGGGAAATCATGTGTTTTTGAGAGTTGCGCCGGTAACTGGTGTGGATCGAGCTTGGAGGTTTAAGAAGCTCACTCCATATCAGATTATGCAGAGAATAGGAGAAGTGGTCTATCGAGTTGCTTTACCTCCCTCACTTGCAAATCTTCTTGATGTGTTTCACGTATCCTAGTTGAGGAAATACATTCTGAATCTGTCTCACGTGATACAAATGGATGACGTGCAAGTGAGAGATAACCTGAAGCTTGAAGCATCACCTATACGGATAGATGGTCGGGAAATAAAATAGTTGCGGGGTAAAGAGGTTTCCTTAGTGAAGGTATTGTAGGGTAGACCGGCTGGCGACAGCTGGAGTTAGGAGTGTGAATATCAGATGAGAGAGTTGTATCCGACTCTGTTCCCTCCAGGTAATTTTCGAGGACGAAAATTCTTTAAGTGGGGGAGAGTTGTAACACCCTAAAATGATTATAATATTTATTTAATTGATTTATTATAATTGTTTGTGGTTTTCTGTGAATTTTGATGAAATGTTATGACTCATGGTGTATTTGTATGGTGTTGTGGGATATTGATGGGCTAAGAGAATAATTAGAGTATTTTAGAAAATAAGTGATGAAATGGAATTATTATAGTGATAATAATAATAATAGATAATTCGAATAATACTATTTAGATTATTATTATTAATTAAAATAAAAAGAGGTAGAACACTAGGGGCAAGGTAGTCTTTTGTGAGAGAATAAGTGAGGATAAGATGAGAAAACCATAATAAGGGTCCAAGGGGTGAGAGTGACAAAAGAAAAAGAGGGAGTGGAGAAGTTCATTTGGTACGATCGTGAAAGGTTGGAGAAACTGTGAAGGGAGAGCTAGGGCACATATAACCAAAGAGACCATCTATAAAACATAGAGAAAGAAGTCAATTGCTGAGATTTCTAAGGTATGAGGAGTATCACATTACCATTATAATTGATATACAGTTAGATGTAGGTAGGTAGTTGGGGTTTTAGGGGATTTTTGGGAGAATATGATGAAATATGATGAAAATTGGTGATTTGGGAATGTGTAAGATGAGAGGAATTGGTGTAGATGTTGTATATAATGTTGTGTTACTGTTGTAGTATGTTGTTATGTGATTGATGTGCATTTCAGACTGGAAGGTATTGGAATTGCAAGGTAATTTGGGTCTGAATTGGTGCAAAATTGCAACTGAGAAGTTGCAGGTTCGCATATTTTGTCGAGCGAGCTTCCTATGTCGTCCGGCGAAGCATTTTTGCTCCAACCTCGCCAGGAAAAAGGAGAGGCGAAAGAAGGCTGAAAAATAGGTGCTACTAGAATTTGTATGGGGGAGGGTTTTTGCCCCTGCTTCGCTGGGCGAAGCCCAAGCGAGTGAACCGCTTCGTCGGGTGAGCACCAGGCGAGCAAGAGCAGATGTTTTATTTATTTATTTATTTTGTTCTATTTCCTTTTCTCGTGTGGTCTTGTTTCTTTGTTGACCTTCTGTTGTTGGGTAGTTGACGTATTGTGTATTAATGATTTTAACATCATGAAATGTGAAGAATTATAGTGAGTTGTGATGTAAATAATTGATGGGATTTTATGATGTTTTGGATGAATGATAATGCAACTTTGATGATTCTATGATGGTGAATACTATGACGTTTGCATCATGCATTCATAGCATATTTAGGACTTCATTCCAGTGTTGACTTTAATCCCATTGTGTGGATTGAAGTGTTTATTATGTGCTCCGGTTCCAAAGAGGAATCGATCCCATGGTGGGGATCTCTGGAGGGAGATGACCCAGTGTCCATCAAATAAATTGGTACCACATGGATGAGTCTATGTTGTTTCATTTCATACTATGTGGCATTGCATAACTAAGATAAATGATGTTATTGATGATGTGATTTTAAGTGACAATGATGACTTATTAATGCTTATTTTGTTTATACTGTTGTGTCTGCCTATCTTTTTCTTTATATCTCGTATAATGATTTATGATTACTCACCCTACCTATTTGAATGTTGTCTTCATGTGGGGTAACGTGCAGGTGATTAGGATTAGCTCTCTTGGTGCGTGAAGGTGTAGCATTTAGAGAGTTTAGTTTATTATTATGTTGAACTTAGGAGGTGTCTTGCTATGATATGTAACATCGGGTCGGGGCGTTTACGGGTGGAACTTTTATGTTCTAGTCTATGGACATGATGTTGCTATGTTGTTATTATTTTATCGTTTTGGATTTTAACTACTTAAGATTATGATTTCTGCTGGATTCTAGTTTTGGCTGCATTTATTGGTGAAATAACCCGTGTTATGGAGCAAGATGTTGATTGATGTTTTATGACAAAATGTTGCACCCTTGTTTTGTTTTACTCTAATTTATTTATCTTTAATGAATTAATTTATTCGCGAGTATATTGTGGGGTAAAAGGGTGTTACAGTACCAATTAATCCTTATAAGCTTTTTCCTTCAACTATGCAGTCTCATACCTGCACAGCCTCAATATCCCTCTCATTCTGATGTGAATTGGGTTTTTCCATAGAAGCTGCTAGGAGTATTTCATTATCATGCCTCGTGCATCGACAACCACTCCCTCGCTCTTGGGTGTTACATGTAACCACTATTTGCCATCTTCGACCTCGGGTGTTACGTGTCCACCAGCTTCAGCTTGGTTTGTCCCCGAACCACATCGTACTGGGAGAGGTCTGACTCTGATACCATTTTATAACATCCTAGATTTTGATCCAACATATCATTTAAATACTCATTCAATTTTTTTTATTCTACCTTTCTTTTTTTATAACATATTTATTTTGATCTAAATCGGAATATTTTCAAACATGGAATTGTAATTTTATTTTAAAAAGTTTTTAATGTGAATTTGAATTGCGATTTTAAGACATTCGATATAAAAAAATATATTATAAAAAAAGGAAAGGTAGAATAAAAAAAATTGAATGAGTATATAAATGATATCTTGGATCAAAATCCAGGATGTTACAGGCAACAACCATATGGTTCACAACATGCATCTATAAGTCATTAAAAGGGAGGCGAACATTTATCAAGGAAAACAAACATTCCTAAAGATGGATGTAACACACATACTTTCTACATATCTTTTTGTTATATTTTGAGAAAGCACTCCCAAATTCGAGGAGGGACCTTTCTAGTGAAAGCATGATCCAAACCGCCCTTACGAGCGAAGAAGGATATGACATCCACTATTTATTAGTCCACCTACGTAGCTGGATTATCTCCCATCATGTTCATGGGTCACACGAAGAAGTTATCCATATCTGAGTTACATCCAACACACACAAAGAACGACCATGAGTATAAGCACGAAATGGGGATTCCAACCATCAAATTACTTTTCCATCTATGGGATCACAACTATAAAGGTAAGCCTTATGTATAAGTCTAAGATATGCATTCCTACCTAAAGCCATCTACAACATTGATATAATTTAAGGAAATATTCGTTGGGGGAAATGGTGCGAAACAATAGGGTGTTAACTGCTAAAGACTCATGAAGAATATAAGGGGAAACTACATAAAATAGGGGGAAATCCTTGGAGTCTCACTAATTGTGAAAAGAGAGATAATTACCTGAAAATCCTTTATATATTCTTATAACAACCATAGGATCCACGAAAGCAGACGTTGGAAAAATGACCAGGCCACCAACGGTCGTGATCTTGCATCGAACTCTTCATAATTCGCGAGTACCCTAAAAAGAAGAGGAACCACTAGTGTCAATCCTAGAGTTATGCATAACATCTCTCTAGTGAATAAAGGTGCGCAAAAAAAACCAATAACCATAAACCAAATTAGTATCTAAATGAATTCATATGTAAAAATGCAGTCCAAAATTATAGTTTAGAACCGGTGACCCATTTATCAAAACCAGAAAAAAATCAGGAAACATATTCTAATTTGGATCAGTTATCGGTTACAAAATTTCATACTCTCTCAAACTCTCTTTTGCACAGCTAAACCATAATTCCCAAACCCAAACCGCCGTTGCTTTTTCCTCTTGCCGCCACCGCTATAAACACTTCATTAGCTGTCACAATCGTTAACTTTATAATCATAGTGAAAGACTTAAAAGCCGCTTAATCCTCCCGCCACCACCGCCATAAAAGCTTTCGCAGAGCTAAACCCAGATTCAAGTGAAAACTTTGTATATCACACACTGTTCACCTGGAAAAATTAAAAGGAAAAAAATTGAAGCTTTACCATGTTGATGTGTTTATATTTTATTTTGTGTTATTCATTTTTGTTGTTGCTGTTTTTGGTAATCCGTTTCTTTACGATTGGTTTTGCTTAAGAATAAAAAAACAAGTGTACACTTCTTAAATAAATCTAATGAAAATCTAAACAAAACAGACTCTGTTATAAGGTGTTAATGGAAGTTTGAAACAAAATTTTAAGGAACTTTCTCTACATGAAAGGACATCTTGTTTTATCAAATTTATAACTAAAGCTTTGATGGGTAATATAAGAAGTACTTATTCAGAAACTTGTTTATTTTAAAGAAAATAAAAAATTGGTTTTGACAGAAACGGATTTAAAATTGTTTTTTTTTAAATTGTTTTTTTATGAGAAACCGGTTTAAAATTAAACTGATCCATATGTAAACCGGTTTTAAAAAAATAAACTGGTTTTTCGAAAACAGTTTTAAGATCCAAACGAAACCATATATATGATTCAATTTGGTTTGGTTTATGATCCATGAACAACCCTACTAATCAAACAATGCGAGTCCCAAGAAAGATACATGCATGTTCCCAATGATACTAGTATCACAACTATGCCCCTCCCTTAGAGAAGTGGCTAGACTAGAGACTCACATGACGAAACCTTTGTCCCAACAAGTAGGAACGCGGTCTTGGAGGCGACTATTCTGGATCTCTCTCTAAGCCTACATGTCAAGGCCCAATAAGTAAGCATTACAAAGGAAATCGCGAGGAACAGGTACGACCTCACTCAAGCTTAGAGTACATGATTTCGACCTAATTTCAACTCTTGGTTGTTATATCAAATCAGACAATGATACACATTGGGACATCAGGTTAAGCGAAAGTAAATTTAACCACTTTTCCTATATAAAGCTCTTCACACGTCAAAACCCCTATATTCTACTCATTCTCATACTACTTATCATTTATTTACTTACTTGAATATTGAAGTGCCAACCTTTTAGATCTACCATATTCCACCATATCAGAAGCAAGCTCTACCACGTCTGAGTCCTACTACACTTGTCATCAATTATTTCTAATTACTGAAAGTAACATTTTTTTAGACCAAAGTACTATGAAGAAGAAAACCTTTAGCAACACATTTCTAACTCACATTTTTTTAACAATTTTTTTTGTTGAGAATATCGCAAATTAGAGTGTATTACTATTAACTAAAAGTCTCGTTTTCTTTGAAAGAGAACTAAAATCTCCTTAAGGGGTATACTTCAAAAATCAGAGGTGCGGATAGTATCTTCTGACTGGGCAATACGATTCATTTTGGGTCTGAAGTCGAACTACGCAGCCCAATATTTTTTTTTCCATCTTCTTCGTTTTGTTCTTCTGCGACAAAATAAGGTTTTTACATTTCTGAACAGTTTTTCCATCTCTAGGAACACGAATTAGTGATCAACAAGAGCACCGAAAATGTCTCTGGTGCAACGTTACAGAAAAGTTAAAAGCATAGTGAAGTGATAGAAAAAATACATAGATGAAGCGCTTTACTTGATGTTCTTCAAAGATGGTGGGTCTGAACTCAATGTTCGTCAGCAACTCAACCAGTTCATTAAGAGTGGAAAACGGGTTTACAAATGGGAATTTGGCGATACCCTCAAGAAGCTTCGCCAACGCAAACTCTATCGACATGCTCTCAAGTAGGGGTGGAAAAATGGATAGATTGGATGGATATGGATTGGATTGTTAATGGATGGATCAAAGCAATCCATTAATCCATTAACAATCCACTAAACTCTCTTAATAAAAATCCAATCAAATCCATCCATTAAAAGATAAAATTCATCCAATCCATCCATTAACATATTTCTAATGGATGGATATCCATCCACCAAAAAAATTAATTTAAAAATTCTTAATTTAATAAGTGACAACATAATATCCAATGGATTTATAAAATGAGGTTGATGGATTGAATCCATCCATATGAGTTAGTGGATGGATTGGATCAAATCCATTAAATTATTTTTTGTCTTATGGATGGATTAGATGGATAAATTATTGGATGTATTGGATGGATATTATCTAAATGGATTTCATTGCAACATGTCTTTTAACTTTTGTTTCATAGTGGAATCAGAATTGACCGATAAACGAGGAAATTAATTTGTTGTGGTGGTCATGTGTTTTAGATGTTAGGAAAAATGGGAAGACTTGCAAGGTTAACATTCCAACTCTTAAGTTAATAAGAGAATGAGAAGTGACACATGAATGATAATGTATTTGAGTACTTGAAGAATGAGTTATGGATCGCGGCCACTATCATATTGATTTAGGCGGTTAGTAAAGCTCCACTGGTAAGAATCATCTGCTTATAGGGATGAGAAAGTCCACATGTTTTGTGTGTTTCTATGTTTCACTTTACCCTTAGGCCTTTCATCTTCGGGATTTGCAAACAACCTAAAATAGATTTCCACCAAGCCCTTGTTGCCGTTTTGCAAGACGAGGGTTTGCAATACGTGTTCTTTCCCGACCACAGTATCCCATGACGTGGAAGTCTTGATGGCACACCACTTCTATCGTGAACATGCACATTTTAACACTTTCCTTGTAATAGGTAACACCGTGAATGACTGACACGTGCCCCTATGCTAGTTGTTGATGATGTTTTCTTTTCCTTAGGACACTTAAGTACTTTGAACAGTTTTTTTGAGAAAATCTCAATTGTTGGTGGTGCGCAATAGATCATACAATCTTTAGTGGATGAGTAACTAAGAGACTTCTGAAGCATCATTTGACCTTTTCTGCCATCAACGACATGCAAAAGAGTTCTTTCTGCTTCCATTGTCATTTCTCTTGCGAGCTTTCGTGTTTCATTCTTTGATCAAGTTCATACGATTTTGTTCGTTGATGCTCGATGAGGAAAAAGTTCCTAAGACAAAGCTACCTTTTTTTTTGCTTATGCTCTCTTTTCTAGGGTTTCTGGATTAACAAGCATTTGATTTATCTATTTCTTTCTCGAGAGATTTTTCTTCTGTTGGCATTTTTTACTAGGAGTGCTTGCGTTTGAAATTGCTTGCTTGCTATATTATTTGGATTTTCTTCACAACCTTCTTGATCATGGAGATTGTATGAACATCGACTAGGAAGATGAATAGAGATATCTTGGGTGACTAGGTGAACCGAGAAAGACTTAGGGACCGTTTATGCTTTCGTTCATGAATGTTTCTTTGACCATGCTTCAATTGATGCGGGTCCATCGTCGAATTGGGAAGTGTTTCCCAAGATGGAGATAAAAGGATATGCAACCAATATGATGAGTGCACCATCCCCTTTCTTGAGTTCTTGTTCTCTCTCATAGGTTTCCTTCTTCCTTTTAATGAACTTGAAATCATTGTTATGAACGACTTGAGACAAGGGGCTTGGCTATATTTTCAAGGTTTTCTAGCATTGGTGTTAGTATAAGGGGGTAAGTCGACCGTGACATTGTTCTTCCATCTCCTTAAGACTCAAATAGTTCAAATTATGAGCACAGTTCTAGCTAGCTTTCCTTGAGGCAACACACTAGATTCTTCAAGACTTATTCTGATAGCGTGACAAATTTTAAGGACCACTTATTCCTGGTTACCCCTCTTATTAAATAAGCTCATGCGAAGAGTTAAAAATTAGAACTGGGTGCGTATGAATTTATTCCATAACTTTTGGATTTAGAGACACTTCTTGACAGGGTTGGATCTTATGTTTATAAGGAGAATGATCTGCCCCATGAAAAGTTGTACTTGAAGAATCAACTGGTGGCCTTCTAAAAGAGCTTGGCCATGTTGGCGACATCGTCCCCCTGATGTGACATCAAGAAAGCGGTTGAAAAGGTTCATCCAGACTCGCTGGCTGGTGGGCGCTAAATCAGAGAAGGAAAGAAAAACTGTTTTGGTAAGTGACATAGAAATATTTTCTTGATTAGCTGCTTGAAATACCCTCCTTTTGGTTTCCCCATGTTGGTTGAGTAGATGCGATGAAGAGTGAAGAAGAAATATGGTAGATGTGGAGGGATCTTTGAGCTACCTCCCTTCTAGAGGGTATTCCAAGTACCCCGTCGATTTGAGGGCTTCTACTTTGGGTACACCAACCGGTCTCGTTTCTCAGATTACTTCCCCCTATTCAAGAGGAAGTCCGAGTTTCGCTTGATCAGACTGTGATAGATGATGTCCTACCCTCGGTGCAAGCAGAGGTCATAGGAAGTTTGGATTCCAACTCTGAACATGAAGAGCTTCAGGTTGAGAGGCCGCATACAAAATATATCTGACTAAGATCCACTGAGAGCATGCTTTGATTCAGACAGGGTTGTGTTATATGGTGTTAGCTTGTCCTGGTGCGAGGATGGCCAAAAAGATATGTTTTTCCATAAATGATAAAGATTATTCATATATCTAAAATATTTCTGAAGAAGCTTTCCAATGGGAGTTAGCAAAGCTGTCCTATCACACACTTCAAACGTCTGCCAACATGTATTTTAGAGATGCTAGACAAGGAGAGGTATTCTTGCTCGACTTTCTTTGATAGGAAATGCTTAATGAAAGAGTAGACACCATCACTTTGGAGTGTCATTGGTGTTTGGAAGAAATTCGAGGAACTCCTGACTCATTCTTTGATATGTTACACTACAAACCCAGTTTCTCAATAGAAAGTCTGTCTTGATCAAGCTATTGAAGACGAGGAAGTGGTTTCCCTTGTGGATTAATTATGCTTTTCTTTTTTTAGTCATAGTGCTTGTATCCAACATATGTAAATCCAATGAATACGTAATCATTTAATGTATATCTTGCAATATATATATATATATATATATATATATATATATATATATATATATATATATATATATATATATATATATATTTCAAGTTTTTTACTTTTCCATTTTATCTATTTTCGCGGTATTGTTTATGGTCTCGAGTTCGTTTTTCTAGGACGCAACTTTTTATTTGTGGTCATGCTCGGAATTCATTGGATGTCTCCGAGGACCGTTCTCGGCTAAGGTTTGATACGTGTTCCTTACCCATAGGTGGAAATCTGGTTCAAGGTTGATTTATGGTAGACTCACCATTGCGTGTGTAGGAGGGAGAGAGAGAGAGAGAGAGAGAGAGAGAGAGAGAGAGAGAGAGAGAGAGAGAGAGAGAGAGAGAGAGAGAGAGAGAGAGAGAGAGAGAGAGAGAGAGAGAGAGAGAGCACCCATGGTGTTCATTGTTGGACAAGTGACGCCAAGTGTAACACCCCAAATTTAATCAGAATATTTTAATTAATTATTTAATTGAGAATATTTGTATTTTGGTGGTTTTCGGTGGTTTTGTGGATTATTGAGAATTATGCATTTTTGGACTATCTATTTAATTAATAGTATACTATATGAGAATATTAGTATTATTATTGATTAAAATGAATATAAGTGAAATAAGGGTAAATTGGGCATTATGAGGAGTTAGTAAGGGTGTCATGGGAAAAACCCAATTGTGTGGCTCAAGTATAAGTTTGACAAAATAGAATTCTGAAGGTTTAAGATTCATTTTGGTTAACCGTGAAAAGAATGGAGGCCAGAGCTCTGAGGAGGGAGAAGTGGAGGCAAAAGCTTCAGAAGATCCCGAAGATAATCGTGAAAGCTTTGAATCGGCTAAGGTATAGGGAGTATAGATTTTCATGATTTTCCATGTATGTCTTTCGATATGTTTATGGTTGATCTAAGATTTAAGGTATTTTGGGTTGATTATGGAAAAATAGGGAAACTGATAATGAAACCTGGAGGGTTGTGGTTAGTGGTTAGTATTCCTGACTGTTTGATGTGAAACATGAGAATTAGGAAACCTTAGGCCTTCGTGGCCGAAACCTTGGATTATTATATGTCCGACCATAAGGGATAGGGATATGTGATATGAGAAATTATGATGCCTTCAGGGAAATTGTAGGGAAATTATGATTTAGGACATGAATATGTTTCGGGATTGGCCTAATAAACCGTAGGTTTTGTGCCTTTATCGCCGTAAGACCTTAGGGATGATTTAGGGATGTTTTGGGGGCATTGGGGAAGTGAATCGTGTGGACTTTTGGGTAGAAATCAGTTCTGGTACGTAGCAGAATTTGCTGTCATCGCGCAGTTCGCCTAGCGAAAAATGTTGCTCCCAGACTCGCCTAGCGAAGAAACTCGCCCCAAACTCGTCTAGCAAACATGCCAGCGAATGTAGTAGAGTTTCGCGAATGTTGATCGTGTGCAGCGATGCCGTGATGTTTAATTCTGTGATTCCTGCGATGAGTTAACATGAGTAGGACTGGGAAGTTTATGTGATTAATAGGTGATAGTATGAGGATTACCGCGAGTATAATTTGATGGATTAATATGAGATAATATGGGATAATATTATGAATTAATATGTGATAATACGTGATAACATGATGCGTTATTATGAGTATGAATATGAGCCCTATGTGATTTGTACATGATTATATGATGATTTCTATGACGTATGACGATTATTATTATGATGAATTATATGATGACATGATGTGTGATGATGATTATTATGATGTGCTATGACGACGTGATGTATGATAATGACTATGATGATGAGCTATGACGTTGATGATGATGAATATGTTGAATGATAATGCACCTATGATGTTATTATGAGGATGATTTATGACTTGTGCATCATGCATTCATGTGCATCCGGACTTCGGTTCAGGACCTCGATTACTTTGGCTTCAATCCCATTGTATGGATGTGAAGTGTTTTGATGTGCTCCAGTTCTCTAGTAGAATCGATCCTATTGATGGGGATCTATGGAGGGTTGATGGCCCAGTGTCCATCGCGCTGTGATGATTGGTACCACATGCATTGAGTCTATGTTGCATTTGCATTTATGAGCCTTTTTGTATAAATTATGACATTGTGGCCTTCGAGGCATATTTGAGGAATAAGAATGTGTTGAATATAATTATGATGTCGTTAATGCATTAATTGTTATACATTGATTATTATGAATTATTTTACTCACCCTGCCTATTTGAATGTTGCCTCCACGTGGGTAACATGCAGATGACCAGGATTAACTGTGGATGCCATTGAGGAGTTATTTTTGAAGTTTTAGAGTCGTTAGCCTTTATGGTTAACTTAGAGGGTCTTGCTCTGATATGTAACATCGGGTTGGGTTCCCTGGGTTAAACTTTATACCGTTGAGTTATTTTGTTAACTTTCCTTATGAGGAAAAACCTTAATTTATGCTTTGAGTTCCGTTGTTTTATGTTGTTTGATGTATTTTGGGGAAAACCTGTAGTTACGGAGTATTAACCTATTTTGACGACATTGAGAAATGTACGCCTTTTTGGTGGCTTTTTATTGAGATTTATTTATTTACTCTAAAATCTGTGTAATTTTGCCATGATAATTGTGGGATAGAAAAGGGTGTTACACCAAGAACAAGAGAGGGACTGAATTGTGGTATTCAAAATTCACGATTAAATTTAAGTTTTTGATATTTAAAAGGAAAATTGTGTTAGTATTAAGATCAAAATGAAAAACCCCAGAAAGTAAAGGTAGTAAGATAAATGACAGAAAATAAGAGAAAATGGTTAGATACAAGTGATTTATCCAAGTTCGACCAAATGTTGGCTTACTTCTGACCCGAAGAGATCCTCTTGAGATTTTACTATAATATTAAGTTTTTAGAGGTTATGCCCACAAACCTTTGATACAAATGAATCAAGAGATTTTACAATGGCTTATCTTCAATCAAAAGAAATAATTTCCACGGGCTGAGCTAACGGACCGATTAGAGATTTTTTAGGATGATCTCAATAACCAAACAAAAATTTCCAGGCTATGTTATAAAACCAAACAGAGATTCTGAGACTAGTTAATCTCAAGAACCAAACTCTATTATTCAAGAGTATCACACTGTTGAAAGTATCAACAATTACAAGACACCAATATAACTTTTTTCTATCAAGTCATTTTGACTCACAAGGCACTAAAGCAACTTCAATGAAAATGAAATATTTAGAGAGAGAGAGAGAGAGAGAGAGAGAGAGAGAAATTCATAAGATATAGAGAAATCCTGAATTTATCATAAATGAATAAGAGAGGCAACTCTTTTATATAGGAGACGTCCTGGCTAAAAAAGGAAACGATTTTTGGGATAATTATCTCACCTAATCGACTAGGTCATAAGTCTAATCGAATAGGTACTACAAATAGATGATAATTTGATCCCAATTTAGAAAGTTTGGATAGATTCGTTGCTAATCGTTAAGATATTGTGATAATCTATTTTTCTTCTTCTAATCAATTAGCATTAGGATCTAATCCATTAGGTAGTTCGAAAATTTCTTCTTATGAAGCTGACAGTCTCCTAATCAGTTGCTAGGTTTTAAAAACATTTTTAGGTAAAAGGATATTTAATTTGTTTTAAGTGCTTGTGTGTGTGAGTTGACTTAGTATCTTGGGATTTACTCTTGTACTTTAACAAGACTTTGGTCACTCAGATAAATACAAACAGTCGAGCTTTCATATTTCCTCTCTTTCACAACTCTAAGGATTTTAAGATCCTTTTATAGATACAAATAGCATATAAGAAATTGAATGGAACCTTGAGTCTTCTAATTTATGAGGATTGATATGTCTTCAATTTTATCACCATCATCAAAGAGTTGGAAATATATTACTATCGACTTCAGCAATCAATAATGTTGTCGTTATAAAAAAGCTTAGGAAAGTTCTAAAATGGATCACCAACTTCATACCTCTAAGCACATAGATCCACATTCTCCCCCTTTTTTATGATTGTTGTGGTGAGAATCGGATATCAAGGTATTAATTAACTTGAATGACATATAATTGAAGTTCACCATCGAGTTTTGATTTATCCAAAGGAAAGGGTAAAGATCGAAGACAACCCTAAGTGCGTTACGTAACAAAGAAGCTAAGAGATTGTGGGGTTTGGAGGTTGGTTATACCTAAGGAAGGTGTTAGCATCCTAATTATCTGTAGTACTCTACAGAAGCCTCTTGTTTGGTATTTGTGTTATTGATAATGTTTAATTTCTAATGGTTATCTGCTAAGGTAAAGGTGCTAAAGGTAAAGACCTATGGGTATATACACTAAGTATGCTCGCCAAGATGTCGCATCTCGTGCTTACGTATCCTAACAAGGATGGAATCAGAGCAACCGTAGTTCACCTAACTAGGGTGAAGGAACTCTTGACTATGGTCAAGGTTCCAAGGGAAATAAGTATTCATAATAATGATACTTACATAGAGTTAAAAAAACTCTCTAAGTCTAAGTTGAAAGACCTAAATGGGTATTGACTTTAACAAAAGTCAAGGGGGAAAGTGAGTACACATAACAATGGTACACACCTAAAGTTAACAAACTCTATACCTAAGTTCTAAGTTATAAGACTCCTAACAAGGTATGCTAAGGTCTTGACTTAACAAGCAAAAGGGATATAGGTTCTAACTTAAGGCTAAGTAGGAACCTAATAACTCTAACAAGGTCAAGGGAAGGCTAAAGATGAGTTATCTATGACATTAAGTCAATAGAAAGACCTTCCTTTGGACTAAGGAACGAAAAGGAAATTCTTTAGGATGAGAGATAACAAGCTATATCACTTGGGGAAAACTTAACAGAGTTGAGAGGTATAAAAAATATGGTGATATTCAAGTACACTTCAAGCATATAGTCACTAAAGTATGATGAAAACATATGATCATGGTAACAACCAAGA
Organism: Lathyrus sativus; assembly: GCA_963859935.3. NCBI lineage: Eukaryota > Viridiplantae > Streptophyta > Magnoliopsida > Fabales > Fabaceae > Lathyrus > Lathyrus sativus. The sequence continues at coordinate 419,981,965 of OZ012738.1, forward strand.
AGATAAGGGAAAATATGTGACAACATCAAAAAAAGATTGATAAAGTTTAGAATCAAACCAAATGGTTACAACCAAAGGTAATTTCAAGCATGGATGTTACAACACCTAAATAATAATGAAGCAAGGTTCTCACAAGACCACATATCATATATGACAATTTGAAGTACAAGCAATCATGCATAGGTCAAAACATTACTTATCATAACAAATTTAAAATTTCAAGATCAACATGCATAAATCATGACAATATTTAAATCATGGATATAAGTCAAAGAAAGTAGAGGTAACAACCAAGCATTCTTGAATAAGAATAAGACATGTGTGACAACAACATGTAGGTAGAGATATGAACATTCAAAGGATCACATGTGAACATACAAACCAAGATTATATCACATGAGTCAAATGGAAATGATACTTGAAAACATCATGAACACATTTAAACAAGTAGGTAACAACCAACATGTAAATCAAGGTTCAATCCTGGATTTGAGGAAGGAGCTAACATCACAAGGTTCTCTCATACAAACATGTATACTAAGATTACAATCTAAGGCACAAAAGCATTTAAGAAACTTTCCAACATGATATGACAAGCATAAACCATATGCATACATCAATGTTCACAAAAACATGGAGGAAAATTACATGTTGAGGGTAAGGTTACAACCAAAGCTTCAATGGTATAAACAAGAGAAAATTCAACACACATTTACATGTAAACCACATTTAAACAAGAATGAAATCAAGATGAATCAAATAGGTAAAATGTTACAACATCATACAAGGTTTACACAAGGTGCAATGAGGTTTAAACCAAACAAACATGCAAGGAAACCATAGGGAAGGATAAAAGATATCGACAAAGTTCTTAAAAGAAACCCTAAAATGTATCAAACTTTGAATGCACATAAAGGCAAGAAAAATAAATATTTCTGAATATTTCTTGACATAGATGAAAAATAGATATCATCATTGTAAGTGTTCTTGATTGGATGCATTTTGTGGCAAAACTTTAGAGTGTGCATGTATGTCATACTGAATGTTAGGACATACTTAATGATGTGTGTGTAGGGTAAGCTAACTATAAGTTAAGCTGAATGTCATATAGAATGTCATGACACTGATCGTATGACATCCAGCGGGAAAGTTTGTTTTTCTGGTATCTAGAAATCAGGAATCAAATTAGGAGCTCAAGCTGAAAGACAAGAGTCATTTGAGAAGACCTAAAGCGAAACAAATGATCCTGAATTAAAGGGCAAGCGTGCAGAGAATGAAGAGTAGGGTTTGTTATGGTTAAACCTAACTTTATGCACCAAGGCCCAATGGACTATAAGCACTATAAATATTAGAAGGAGAAATCCTAGAAATCAAGCACTTAACGGAAGATCAGAGAGTGAAGACCAAGAATCCTTGTGAGTAAAGAAGGTTGTTCTTCACGTGAGAAGTGTGAGTGAAGAAAGTGTGTTCTTCACGTGTGTATTGTGTCTTAGGAATACTTATTCACCAAGCAACTGTATGTTGCATTGGTTAGGTAGTTTCTACGCGGTTGTGCCACTCAAAGCTTTTAAGCAAAAGTGTGTGTCACTTGATCAAAGTTGTGAAGCAAGATCAAGGTGTGTATGAAGGGTTTCTTCATAGTAATTTTGTAATTGTGTACTGATATCACTGTGCTATGATTGAGGGGGAGTGAGTGGGAATACTCAGGTCTAGAGTGTCTCTAGGCAGAAGTTTCATTGGGTAGGTCTTAAGTGAGGAGTACAAACTGGTGTGTTTGACTCCGAACTAATACTGCTGATAGTGAATTTCCTCCCTGGCTTGGTAGCCCCCAGATGTAGGTGTTGTTGACACTGAACTGGGTGAACAATTGATGTGTTATTTAATGCATTAATTTATTGATTATTAGCTATTAAGGAGCATATGTCACAGTGGATGTTATAACTTTGGCAGTAACATCCATCGTGTGCTTGCCAGAATTTCAATTGGCATCAGAGCAGGCACCCTACCTGTTTATTCTGGGTGAGATCTAGGGAAATAAATTCTGGTACTATGGATAAAGATATAGGATTCACTAATAGACCTCCAATTCTGGATGGTTCTAATTATGATTATTGGAAACCTAGGATGATTATATTCCTAAAATCCTTAGACAGAAAGGCTTGGAGAGCTGCAAACTCTGGCTGGGAACATCCTGTGAAGACTGACAAGGATGGAGTAGATGTGTTAATTCCTGAAGAGGAATGTAACAAAGAGCAAGAGGCCTTAGCTCTTGGGAACTCTAAAGCATTGAATGCACTCTTCAATGGTATAGACAAAAACATCTTTAGACTGGTACACCACTGTGAACTAGCAAAGGATGTTTGGGACACTCTCAGAACTACTCATGAGGGAACTTCCAAGGTCAACATGTTAAGACTTCAAATGCTGACCACTAAATTTGAAGGTCTGAGAATGAAGGAAGATGAGACCATTCATGAGTTTTACATGAATGTTCTTGAACTTGCAAACACCTCAGAAGCCTTGGGAGAAAAGATGGTTGAAGAGAAGCTTGTAAGAAAGATTCTCAGGTCCTTACCTAATAGGTTTTCCATGAAGGTCACAACCATTGAAGAAGCTCAAGACATATGCACCATGAAGGTAGATGAACTCATTGGTTCTCTCCAAACATTTGAGATGGGCATGTATGATCAGGCTGTAGCGAAAAAGAACAAAAGCATAGCTCTTGTTTCAAAAACTGCAAGTGATTCAGATGGTGAAGATGGTGAAAATAAGGAGAGTATATCAGAAGCAATAGCCCTGCTTGGAAGATAATTCAGCAAACTGATCAAAAGAATTGATCATAAGTCCAAATCATACACCAAGAACAGCCCATCTGAAGGCAGCAGTAGGGATAAGTCTGAGGAGAATTCCAATCAAAGCAAAGGAGTTCAATGCCATGAGTGTGAGGGATATGGCCACATAAGAAAGGAATGTCCCACCTATCTCAAGAAGAAAGAAAAAGGCCTAACTATCACTTGGTCTAATGGAGATTCTGAGAGTGGATCAGAAGATGAGTCTGCAAAACATGTCACTGCTCTGAACAATGTATGTGTATCTGAAGGTGACTCAAGTGAAGGTGAGCTAACTTATGATGAACTAGAAGAATCATATAAGAAGTTTTCCATCAGAAGCATTGAATTGCACCAGCAAGGAGAGCATTAGAAGAAGTGCATAATGGAATTAGAAGCTGAGAAGATAGAGCAGCTAGCAACAATAGACTCACTCAAAAGTGAGGTCAACTTGTTGGAATCCAAAATGGAGCAGATGGAAAAATCCATAAGGATGCTAAATCCAGGGACTGACACTCTAGAAGAGATTCTACAGAGTGGTCAGAACTCAAGAAATAGGTCTGGACTGGGATTTGTTGATAGACAGAATCTTGTTCTGAAACTCAAGAGATTGCAACCTGAGATTCAGAAGGTGAAAAGATTGTCACGACCAATGTCACAACATCCACCACACAGAAATTGGAACCAAGTCAAAAGTAGATTCCAAGGGTATAGATGTTACCACTGTGGAAAACTTGGTCATATCAAATCAGTGTGTTTCTGGCTGCATGGATTTCCTAGTCATTAAGGGAAATATAAACAGAGAGCTCATATCAAAAGACAACCTCAAGCAAAACCTAAGAAGAATGCACCTAACAAGCAAAGACATTGGGTTGCCAAGAATATGGCTTTAGTAGCTCACAATTCCCCAAGAAGGCCAACCAAAGAGGATTGGTATTTTGACAGTGGCTGCTCCAGACATATGACTGGAATTGAGGATCACTTGATAAAAATCAAACCTCATTCATCTAGTCATGTAACATTTGGTGATGAAGTTAGAGGAGAAATTAAAGGTGCTGGAAAACTAGATGGCCCTAGTGTTCCAAGACTGAATGATGTCTTGTTGGTGAAAGGACTGACTGTTAATCTCATCAGTATCAGTCGACTCTGTGATCAAGGCTTCAGTGTGGAATTCACTAAAGATGAATGTGTTGTCATTAATGAAGAAGGTAAAGAAGTCATGAGGGGATCCATAGAAAAGAATAATTGCTATTTATGAGAGTTTAGAAGTAACCTCACTGGATCAATCAATGATGTAAAGAAGGAGCAAAGATGGTTGGAAAAATGGAGACATCCAACAAGGATAAAGAAGACCAAGGAGTCAGGAAGAGGTACTCCAAAGTGCCCACCTAATGGGAGAACAAAATATGATGAATGTGAGGACAACAAGCAAGTCAAGATAGCATATCCAAAGAAGGTACATCACAGACATCTGGACCTGCTGTATTGGAATTTGATGGAATCCCTGAAAGATGGCCTGCATAAAGGAAGCAATGTCACTCAGGATGTCATGACCCTGTTCTGTAACATTAAGAGTATGAAATCTGTGGTATACAAGAGAGCCATACTCAGGGATAACCGGTGTCAATATCAAAAGGCTGGTGTAAAACTTGGTGATTCTAACCTAAATGATATTGAAATAGTTACACGAGGCCTCAAGGATACTCAATTTAAAAATTATCTAAGAAAGTTGAGGACCACTATTAATGATTAATTCTAGCAATTAATAGGGAATTATATTTTGAAAAATAATCACATTCTGATTGGTCAAAATATTGAATTCCCTCCTCCTCTACAAGTAAACCCTTCTAAACCCGTTCTCGTCTTCCAATCCACCTCCTGCCTTATCTCACAGAACCCCATCAGAAACCCTCTTTCGTTACAACCTAAGTCATCTACAATGTCTCAACAACATACCTCCAGCCCCACCAAACCCGACCCTGCTTAGCACAAGAGCATATATATGATGAATGTAAGCCCTCTTGGTATGAATTCTGGAAGAAGGAGTGAAGACCAGGCGTCAACTACTTCACATGTAGACGAAGAAGGTCATAATGTACATGGAATCACCATTCCACTGCCTAGGGTTGATCCTTCTCCAATATCGAATAAGAACCATGAGGACAATTCTGAGTTCTCCCCCGATAAGACTAACCCTACCACAGAAAAACTAGCAAATTTAGCTAACTATGTAGTATAGGAGGAAGGACAGGATGATGATCTGAATGAAGCTCCTGCCAATGATGTTGATGTATCCTCAGATGATGAATTTCTCGAGAATGTTACTCCGGGCATAGCTCAAAAACTAATGACCAAGAAAGGCAAACCTAGTCTAGAAGACAACTCTCTCAAAAGTCAGAGAAATGGAGCTCATGTTGGGTCCTCCAAACCTAGGAGCAAAAATTCCTCCAAGAAAAGGAAAGTTACTGAGAGTAGCCCTGAGTTTGAAGATGATGTCATAACAGATGTTCCTAACATCGTCAATGTCAAACATTCATTGGGTAAGAGGCCACTTAAACCCATGCCAGCTACCCCTCTGGACAACATCTCCTTTCACTCCATTCACAGTGTAACCAAATGGAGATATGTCTATCAGAGGAGAATAGCCCTTGAGAGAGAATTAAGGAAGGATGCCCTGGATATCAAGGAGGTAATGGAACTCATCAACAAGGATGGACTGCTTAAGACAATCATTGGATTTTCCAGATGCTATGAGGGACTGGTCAAGGAGTTCATTGTAAACATACCTGACTCAATCTCTAGGAGAAACAACAAGGAGTTCATGAAGGTGTTTGTTAGAGGAAAGTGTGTGTAATTATCTCCTGTTGTGATCAACAGGTATCTGGGGCGAGCAAATGATGGTACAACAGAATTAGATACTTCAGACAACCAGGTCTGCAAGATCATCACTGCAAATCAAGTCACAACATGGCCATCCAAAGGGAAGTTGTATGCAGCACTGCTCAGTGTAAAGTATGCCACTCTTTATAGAATTGTGGCTACTAACTGGGTGCCTACCAACTATACATCCTCCATTGTTGTTGGACTAGGCAAGATTACTCATGCCATATGTACCAAAGTTAATTTTGATTTTGGTCTGTACATCTTTAATCAGACTGTTAAGCACTCCACAACCAGTGATGTCAGGTTACCTATTGCATTTCCCTCCCTCATTTGTGAGATCATCCTAAATCAACATCCTGGGATTCTGAACTCAAGCGATGTTGTTAGCAAGAGGGAGCCTGAACTGTCACTTCACTTTAAACTGTTTGAAGGAAGACATGTTCTAGATATGATGTTTACATCTGCTGAGAAAGTTAAGATCTCCAAGAGAATGATGATTGCAGAATTAAAAGAAACCTGTAAGGAGTTAGGAGAAACCATCAGTACAACTACTACCAGAAAAACCAAGCTAGAAGATCTTATCCAAAGGCTTGAAAGAGATGCAGATAATAGTAGAGCTATGTCAGAAGAAGAGGATGATGATAGTTGTGAGAATGTCCCAACCAATGTCAATAACAGTGACTTCAATTCTTCCTCTAGTGAAGAAGACTGAGTATGTGACTCAATCTGCTGAGGTGTGTTGCTGGCTTAATGTGTTTATGTTTTTTTTCTAATTTGTGAAGCTCTTCAGAAAGCAGTTTTGTTGTAATGTAACTCCAAACAGTTGTAATGTTACAATGTATGATCTATGCTAAGTCCTTAGTTGGATCTTAATTTGTGGCTAAAAAGGTGGAGAGAGAGAGTATAATAGAACACAACAGGTACAACAGATGAAATAAAAGAACAGGTGCAGGTGATGTGCAGAACAGTGAAGAACAGGTGGATAGCTTGAATAGCATATGTAAGAGAGAGTATAATAGAAAATAGCAGGTACAACAGATGAAATAAAAGAATAGGTGCATGTGATGTGCAGAACAGTGAAGAACAGCTGTTGCTGAGGAAGTGTGTGTTAACAGCTATTGAGTGTTGTTAGTAGCTGTTGAGTGTTGTTAGTAAACTCTGACTTATGTGAATTCCTAAATTCCTATGGTGTATAGGAATGTCTGTTAGAACTTTTTGATTGAATGTGCATGATGCTAACCATGTGTGATCCTAGAAGGTGTTTAGGAGTTGTGTGTGTCTGCATGATAGTAGCAGAGTATGTTGTGCATCTCTTCAAGGGAAGTGGCACAGGTGTGTGTATGCTTCAGGGTGTATGTCATCCTAAATGTTATAACATCCAGAGCAGACTGGATGAATATGTGTGACTGCAGACTAGTTGCAGGATGTGTGCTCCGATGAGAGGATATGCATCAGTTGAGGGGGAGTAACCCAGTGTGTTACTCAGCAAAGTGTGACATCTGTAGTGGTAACTAACAGATGGTTAACAAGGTGAGTTATAACAGTGAGAGCTAACAGTGAGGACTCAGAGATACTTGAGCTAGTAACTATCCTGCATGACAGGACACATCATAAGTCTTCTGCTGTGTGTAAGCTCTGATATGTTAACAGGGTGTTTTAGCCAAAAATTTGCCAAAGGGGGAGTTTGTAAGTGCTCTTGATTGGTTGCATTTTGTGGCAAAACTTTAGAGTGTGCATGTATGTCATACTGAATGTTAGGACATACTTAATGATGTGTGTGCAGGGTAAGTTAACTATAAGTTAAGCTGAATGTCATACAGAATGTCATGACACTGAACGTATGACATCCAGCGGGCAAGTTTGTTTTTCTGGTATCTAGAATTCAGGAATCAAATCAGGAGCTCAAGCTGAAAGACAATTGTCATTTGAGAAGACCTAAAGAGAAACAAATGATCCTGAATTAAAGGGCAAACGTGCAGAGAATGAAGAGTAGGGTTTGTTATGATTAAAAATAACTTTGTGCACCAAGGCCGAAAGGACTGTGAGCACTATAAATATCAGAAGGAGAAATCCTAGAAATCAAGCACTTAACAGAAGATCAGAGAGTGCAGACCAAGAGTCCTTGTGAGTAAAGAAGGTTGTTCTTCACGTGAGAAGTGTGAGTGAAGAAAGTGTGTTCTTCACGTGTGTATTCTGTCTTAGGAATACTTGTTCACTAAGAAACTGTATGTTGCATTGGTTAGGTAGTTTCTAAGCGGTTGTGCCACTCAAAGCTTTTAAGAAAGAGTGTGTGTCACTTGATCAAAGCTATGAAGCAAGATTAAGGTGTGTATGAAGGGTTTCTTCATAGTAATTTTGTAATTGTGTACTGATATCATTATGCTGTGATTGAGGGGGAGTGAGTGGGAATACTCAGGTCTAGAGTGTCTCTAGGTAGAAGTGTCATTGGGTAGGTCTTAAGTGAGGAGTACAAACTGGTGTTTTGACTATGAATTAATATTGCTGATGGTGAATTTCCTCCCTGGCTTGGTAGCCCCCAGATGTAGGTGTTGTTGACACTGAACTGGGTGAACAATTGTTGTGTTATTTACTGCATGAATATTACTGATTATTAGTTGTTAAGGAGCAGATGTCATAGTGGATGTTATAACTTTGGCAGTAACATCCATCGTGTGCTTGCCAGAATTTCAATCATGAACGCAATGCAAAAAGAATAGGGTCAAAATGATTAAAAAAAAAACAAAGAAGTTATGATCATTTGAAATTCCTTAAGAAACCATAAAAAACAAGTATTAAAAATAATGAAAATGCACACCATGGGGTTTGAACACATGCCATGGAGGTTACAAGCTAAAACTAGGACCATATGAGCCACACGCGTATGGTGAACAAGGGATGCATGCAAGAATAAAATAACAAGCGCAACAAATAAATCAGAAAAAAGACAAAAAGGTTGATCAGCAGGATCAAACCTAGGCAAGGCAAGGCCTATGGGAAAGGCAAGACAAGGTTCTGCCACTAGGGTGGCTGTTACATCCAGTAAACATATGCCTTCCATATATTATATTTTAAAACATCACCAAAACGGCCAAATCAGCACCCAGTCAGCGCCATGTCACACTAACTAGATTTTCCACTCACTTCATCTTCTTTGCACGCTCTCTCATTTTCTCTCTTCTTCGTGCCCTAACAAAGACACCATGGCCAGATTTTCCTCTTCCTCTAACTCTCTCAAATCTCAATCATTTTCAAAACTTAAAAGATTAAACTTGGGACATTTTTTTACAAGGATTACAAATATACTATTAACTCATCCTCAAAATAGTTGAGTAAACCAAGAATCACTCAATAACAGTGCATCATCATTAAGGTTCAACATGTTACAACATGAAATATGTAACTCAAATAACACAACCAATGGTTCAGGCATACAACACATAGTAATGACTACATTTTTACTTCACAAATGAATCAACAATGGTGCATGAAAAAATGAGTTTCGAAGGTCAGAATATTACCTCTTGGAGTTAGTCCAAGGCTTCTTCAAATGTTCTTGCAGAAAGGAAATGATGATCTCCTTGTCTTTGTTGATCCTCAAGAGTTGATTTAAGTGATTAAATGTCTCAGAAACAATTTCAAAGTTAAAATCGTGCCTTCTTGCAACAATGGAGGTTGGAAATGGTGGATATGGTTGGGCTTGATACATAAATTTATCAATGGTTGGAACAAGTTCTATTGAGTGTTCATAGAAGGTTTGTGGTATTTTTTTTGGGAAATGCGCGAGTTAAATGACCTTGCCAGAGGTTTTGCAAAACTGGGGTGTTTTTGCAAGAACTCTTAGCTATGAAAATGCAAGGGTGTTTTGGGAGGTTTTTGAGCATTTTTTATTCTCTTTTGCACTGAGTATTAACCTCCTATTTATAGAGGAAGTGGGAAGTTTAAAGACTTTTCAAACTACTCGTGATGATGATAGTTGCTTGGTTCAAGGGATCAAGTACAAAGCAGTTGAACCTTGAGCATGCTTCTGCATATTAGCTTGTACTTGTAAGACTGAGGGAGTGGCATAATTTATAGAAAAGCCATGCTTTACCAAAATGGCAATGACACTTAAAGCCATAAGTGGAATAAACTCTTGGTTTAAGCCTTAAAACTTTATGTAATCCCTTGCATTTTCATGTGACACTCTGATTGAGAAGGATCTTGCAAGTAGACACTCTAAAATACTAATATTTGCAGCAAAAGATTGGTCTTGCATCATGTCATGCCAAGTTGAAACCTTGAATTTGAAGTTTATGGACCTCAACTTCAAGTCTTTGAATCTCTTAGCTCACACATTCTATGAATGATTTCTTGTACTTTTTGAAAATCTATAAACATGATTTACAACTTTCATGTTTGATGCATTTCTTGATTCTTAAGGGATCATGGTGAAAACTGGCTTCAAATGTTGTTGCGTTTGATGACCAAAATCTGCCTTAAAATTTCTCTAAGTGTTTTGAATTTATTCCAAACTTTAAAGTTCCATATCTAAAAATCTAAACCTCTTTTACCCATAGGTCAGTTGGAAACTTTGGTAGTATATGATGAGAGCTATAAATTGATCTTTGGAACTCAAAATATGGATGTGTGGATTGAAAGTTATGATATTTCAATGTTGGCACCAAAACTAGGGTTTTTCTCCATACAAAAAAAATTCAAATACCCAAGTTTACCCCTTTTGCAAGAAACCTCAAATTTTTTGATTTTCCATGATAAAATTCAATGATCAAGCATGTCTTGATGGAAATTAACTTGAGAGCTTCAATTTGGACCAAAAAAACTAAAAGTCAAAGGGTTGTCTTTGTCAGATAAAGCTTGTATCAGATGAATTCAACTGTGTGATCTTCAATGAACTTGAATCTTTGAACTTTTCAATCATCATGGATAGGCCTCAAGGATGTATATGAACATTTTGAATCATATCCCAAGGCTTGGGATCATGCTTGGGTCAAAATCAAGGCACAATTGCCTTTTCCTTGATGAAACCCTAATTTAGGGTTAACTGAAGTTAGGCTCCAATGATCTTACAATGAGACCAATTAACACTTTATTCTTGTTGAATATAGGCATCTTGAGTGTATGGAAACTTGATTTGATTATGATCAATCCAAAACATTGATTGATCAAGCAATAATCCTCTTGATTGCAAGGGTGCAAAATCCTAATTCAGACGGAACTCAACAAAAGTAAACTTGAAACATTGTTAGGGTTAGTAAACATGCTTGATGCTCCTAGAATGGTGATGAAATCTAGGGGTCAAAATTTGGGGTATGGGAGATGGCATGAGAGATGACAATCTCCATAAAATCAGGGTGAAAGATATTTAAATATAGCACACCAAAGATTTTGCAATTAGATACAATGATATGCAAAGGACGACAAAGCTATGCAAGTGCTGACATGCTATGAACTCTACAATGATGCTTTATGATAAAAAATGCAAAATGCTGACGAAAAAAGCACACAGAAAGAGAAAAAAAGTCAACACAATGAGTAACCACTCACTGGAGTAACAAACACTGGGGAAATCTAAAGCGATCAGGAACATGTTCAAAAATGACCAAATAGACACTCTAGAGGAAGAAACATCCCAAATGGAGGTAGAAATAACAGAACAAATCCACTAGGGAAAACCAAAAACATAGAACAAGAATATTTACCGAGAAAAAAAACGGAAAGAAACACACTTTCCACTTGGAGACCAAGTTGAATAAAAGGCTGACCTCTAACAAGAGAAAAACACAAGACAAAACAAGACTCCACAGGGGACTAAACCAAACAGAGAATTTCCTTACAGCGAAGAGTTCAAACGGGATCTTCAGGAAATGATCAGAGGAGAAAACAAAAACAAACTTAACTGGACTTACTGGGGATATTGGTAACAACCAAACATCCTAAGATTTCATTGGGGCAATTGGTAAAACTAATAACCCAAAAATTACAGGGTTAGGTGAAAATTGCCAATAACCATTGGACTTGATAATGCCGGTAACAACAGGGCTTCAAAAGGTGAATCGGTAACAACCAAACATCCCCTTACAAATAACCATTTGGTTTTAAACAAATGTTACATGTAACACCCTAATTTTAATCGGATTATTTTAATTTATTTATTTAATTGAAAATATTCGTATTTTGGGTGTTTCCGGTGATTTTTGGTGTGTTGTGTGGATTATTGAGAATTATGCAATTTGTGGGTTATTTATTTAATTGGTAGTATATAATATTAATTTATTAATATTATTATAAATTAAAATAAATAATAGTGAAATAAGGGTAATTGGGACATTTGAGAGGAGTAAGTGAGAGCATTATGGGAAAAGCCCAATTATTTAGCCCAAATCTAGGTTTAACAAAAAGGGAGTTCTGAAGGGTTTTAGGATTCATTTTGTGTTAATCGTGAAGAATTGAGGCCAGAGAGCTCTGAAGAGGAAATTGGAGGCGGAAACGTTGAAAGATTCCCTGACAGATTCGTGAAGGCTTTGAATCGACGTTTAAGGTATGAGGAGTATTGCTTTTCATAATTTTCTATGTGTAGATTTCGGTGTGATTATGGTTGATTTAAGGGTTTTATGGAGAATTATGGGAAAAAGAGATTTTGGCCTTCGTGGCCTAAATATATTATTAAGATTTTGAACGTGGGGATTTATTTGGCTTAAGGAAGATTAGAAGGATACGAGAACAAGTGATTTATGGCCTTCGTGGCCTAAATTTATCATGGAGCTTGTAACCGTAGGGATGTTAAAGGTAGAGATGAGAAATAATGATCTTTGGCATTCGTGGCCTAAACCTGTAATTGCAAATCTAACTGTGAATTGATTCGGGAAACGGAAACCTAGGCCTTTGTGGCCAAAAAGCTGATTGAACTTTGCTTAACCCAATAGGAATATTTGATAGTGAGTAACTCAGATGCCTGCAGGGTAATTGTAGGAAAATTGTGATTTAGGGCTGAATATGTTACGGGATTGGCCTAATAAACCGTAGGTTTTGTGTCTTTATCGCCGTAGGACCTTAGGGATGTTTTGGGGGCATTGGGGAAGTGAATCATATGGACTTTTGGGTTGATTTAGGTTCCGGAGCGTAACAACATTTTGCTGTCCGTCATGGTTGTTCATGTTTTCGGTCGAAATTATTTTGGACGTAACTTTTGATTCGTAAGTCCGTTTTGGCCCCCGTTCGAAGCGTTAGAAAGCTAATGAATAGAGCTATAAAATAATATAGATAAGAGATTTGGTTTCCCAATATTTTTATATCTAATTATGTTTGATAAGTCAATTGTGTATATGTTCTATTAATGAATCATGTTCTGGTTCAGTGATGTCTTGATGTTTTGATGCTGCGATTTTCCTGATGAATTACCATGAGGGTAACTGTGATAATATGTGATAATATGATGAATTAACATGAGTAAGACTGTGAAATTTATGTGATTAATAGGCGATGGTATGAGGATTACCACGAGTATAATTATGAATTAATATGTGATAATATGTGATAATATGTGATAATATGTGATAATATGTGATAATATGATGAATTAATATGAGTATGACTGTGAGTGCTACGTGATTTGTAAATAATTATATGATGATTTTATATGATGTATGATGATTATTATTATTATGATGAATTGTTATGACATGATGTATGATGATGGTTATTATAATGAGTTATGATGACATGACGTATGATGATGATTATGATGATGAGCTATGACGTTTGATGATGATGAATATGATGAATGATGATGCACCTATGATGTTATTATGAGGATGAGTTATGACGTTTGCATCATGCATTTATGTGCATCCGGACTTTGGTTCAGGACCTCGATTACTTTGGCTTCAATCCCACAGTGCGGATGTGAAGTATTTTGATGTGCTCCGGTTCTCTAGTAGAATCGATCCTATTGATGGGGATCTATGGAGGGTTGATGGCCCAGTGTCCATCATGCTATGATTATTGGTATCACATGCATTGAGTCTTGTTGCATTGCATTTATGAGTATTTTTGTATAAATTATGATGTTGTGGCTTTCGAGGCCTAATGATGAATATGAAGATTGAATATGATTATGATGCCACTTATATGTTGATTTTTATACATTGATCATTATGAATCGTTTTACTCACCATGCTTGTTTGAATGTTACCTTGACGTGGGTAACGTATAGATACCAGATTTAGTCGTGGATGCTGTTGAGGACTTTTGAAGTTTTGAGTTGTTGGCCTTTGGTCAACTTAGAGGGTCTTGCTCTAATAGTGTAACATCGGGCTGGGGGTCTCGAGTTGAGTTATGTTTATTGAGTTTATTTTGATTATCTTCCCGTATGAGGAAAACCTTAATTAGGCCTTTGAGTTTCGCTGTTTTGTGTAGTTTGAGGTATTTTGAGAAAACCCGTTGTACACGGAGCATTGACTTAATTTGAGTAACATGAGAAACGTACGCCCTTTTTGGTGGCTTTTTATGAAATTTATTATTTTACTCTGAAATTTGTGTTATTTTACCGTAATATCTATGGGGTAGAAAAGGGTGTTACATTACAAATGACTAGACTTCAAAAGGCGAATCGGTAACAACCAAGTATTTCACTACCAATAACCATTGGGTTTTAAACAAACGCTAATAACGACTAGACTTCAAAAGGTAGATTCGTAACAACCAAGTATTCCACTACCAATATTCATTAGGTTTAAGCAATACTAGCAACCGCTGGACTTTTTCGAGGATTGGTAACAACCAAATCTAAAATACCAATAATGATTTGATTTAAGCAATGCCAGCAACCACTGGACTTTCAAATGGATGCCAGTCGCAATTGGACTTTATGGGGAGGTAGAAACGGTTAAACTTCATAGGGGAAAGTTGGTGACCACCAGACAACAAATCAAACTGAGGAATTAGTAACGACTAGCCTCACAGGGTAATACTGGTAACTACCAAACAGACAATGTCAATAAAGGTTGAAACTGCATAAGTGCCAATGACTATTGGACTGTCCACCAGAGATTTCTAGTTACAATTAGACTTCAGGGGAATTGGTAACAACTAAATAGGTAATAGATACCAGTAACAACTGAGTTTAAATGAGGGAATTGTTGAGAACCAACGATCTCGGAAAAGGTACCAGTGACCACTGGAAAAAGGAACAAACAACAATCATAAAGTATACAACAAAGATTGCCGGTTACAACCGGCCTTAGAATCGAAAGCTACAGCCAAACAAACACAACTCAAATGAATTATAAATGCACATGCTATGGTATGATGCAAATGCTCAAAGATGCGCAAGAACCGACTCTAACAAGAGACATAGGAACAGGAGACTCAAAAGGGAAGGTAGATAATAATCTACTCCGCTTGGGAAATAAAGGAATCACACTGAACCCAGGAAACAAAGGTGTCCACAACAACATGTAGGGGTTAAACCCATTTCACTTTATTTGGGAACGGTGTAGAGCTTAGGCAGGCTTTCTAAGGATATAACACAACCTCTTTGAAGAGTCAAAGTGTCTACTATGAGGATGAGTCTTCAATCACATTCAAACTTCTGCCACACAAGGGGTACCGGAGAAATTGTTTTCAATGGGGCTACATACTGCTGAGATGGAAATATCAAGGTTTCGAACACTTTTAGATTTGTCGGGAAAAACCTGATTTCCATTGAAGTTTTCCACAAACCAAAGTAACTACTTGTTCTGTTTTAGTTTTCTTTAAAATCATTTTCGATTCAAAACTTTTTGCTTTCAAAAACCATTATTAACAAATAAGTGATATTTTTCATAGCAAAGAAAAGTAAAGAATTGGTAAATTGCAAATAATTGAATGGTCCAAAACTGATTTTATTCATGAATGGTAGCTTGCGAATGACAAAGATCCATGGAATATTTACAACTGAAAATGGCAAAAAAGGAAAAGGTTACATCGAATCCAATGACAATCTTGCCCCACTAACTAAGAGTTCCCCAAATCGTCGCCTCTGACAAGAGTAGTGGAAGTGAGCCTCTTTAGTAATCTTCGGTAATTGTAACAGCCTATGATGCAACAAAGTGCCTTTGTCCCTAACTTTGGCCTGAACCGCCCTTTCGGGTTTTCGACTTAGCGAGCTTTTTTCTTTTTATTTCATCCTTAATTTTTGCTTGGATCTCCTTCATAGGTTATGATCTACCGGGATACCTGATTTTTTCTTAAGCCTCGCTTTCAGTTCTTCGACTTAGCAGGTCTTTTAGGCATAATATTTTCTGACTGCATCAGAGTTCATAGGATGAGTAAGTTGTTCGCCGTCCATTGTCATAAGAATAAGCGAGCCTCTAGAGAAAATTGTCTTTACAACAAACGGGCCATCATAATTAGGCATCTACTTCCCACAAATGTCTTTGTAAACTGAAAATATCTTTCTGAGTACAAGTTCTCCCTCTTGGAACTATCAAATACAGACCTTCTTGTCAAAGGCTCTCTTGATCCTCTTTTGATACAACTGGTCATGGCACGTCACAGTCATTCACTTCTCGTCAATGAGATTCAGCTGATCAAACCTTTCCTTGACCCACTCTGCTTCTTCCAGCTTTGCTTCCATTAGGACCCTCAAAGATGGTATCTCAACTTCAATGGGTAGGACCTCATCCATTCCATATACTAAAGAAAAGGGGGTTGCCCCTGTTGAAGTGCGAACATACGTTCTGTATCCATGTAAGGAAAACAATAGCATCTCATGCCAATCTTTGTAGGTTACTACCATCTTTTGCACAATCTTCTTGATGTTCTTATTTGCAGCTTCAATAGCTCCGTTCATATTTGGGCGATAAGAAGAAGAGTTGTGATGTTCAATCTTGAAACTATCACACATCTCTTTCGTTGTTTTCTTGTTCAGATTGGTACCATTATCAGTGATGATTCGGATAGGTATTCTGTATCGACAAATAATCTCCTTTTTGATGAAACGAGAAACCACCTATTTAGTCACATTAGCATAGGATGCAACGTCTACCCACTTGGTGAAGTAGTCAATAGCAATAAGAATGAAACAATATTCGTTTGAAGCTTTCAGCTCAATTGCTCCAATCATGTCAATGCCCCACATTGAAAATGGCCAAGGTGACGACAACATATTTAGCAATGTTGAAGGTACATGCACCTTGTCCGCATAAATCTGGAACTTGTGGCATTTCCTGGCATACTGGATACAATTTGTCTTCATGGTCAACCAAAAATATCTGACCCTTAGAATCTTCTTCGACATATCATATCTGTTGGCGTGAGTGCCAAATCTTCCTTCATGAATATCTTACATTAATAAGTCTGCTTCTTGTCTATCGACACACCTAAGCAAGACCATATCATGATTTCTCTTGTAAAGCACATTATTGTTGAGAAAGAACTTGGATGCCAATCTCCTCAAAGTTTTCTTGTCAAGAGACGTAGCATTAACTGGATACTCCTGAGTCTGAAGATATCTCTTAATATCGTGAAACAATGGTTTTCCATCTGTTTCTTCTTCCACCATCTGACAATAAGCAGGCTCAGTCTTCCTCTCGATTCAGATGAGTGTTGCTTCATTAAAAAATCTGAGCTTCCACATTGAGGCTAGCATAGCCAATGCATCAGCGATGTGATTTTTAGCCCTCGGGACATGTTTGAAAGTGATCTTATCAAAGTATTCAATCATCTCCACAATATAAGCTCTATATGGGATCAGTTTCTCATCTCGGGTCTCCCATTCACCTTTGACCTAATAAATTACTAAGGCTAAGTCACCACTCACTTCAAGAATTTTGATTCTAAGATTAATTGCCGCTTAAAGTCCCAAGATGCAAGCCTCATACTCAGCAATGTTGTTAGTACATTCAAAGCATAACCTTGCTGTGAACGGAGTGTAACCACCATATGGATTCACCAAAATGGCACCTATGTCATGCCCATTGTAGCTGAAAGAGCCGTCGAACATCATCTTCCATCGAGAACCGGGCTCGGGACCTTCATATGGACCTGGCTCTTCGTAATCCTTCTTTATCAACATAATATTCTCATTGGGGAAGTCAAACATCAGAGGTAATATGACAAGATGCTACCCTTGATAGACTTCTGAGCAACATACTAAATGTCGTATTATGATAATAACACGTGCCAATGGGCGAGTATTCCTGTCTGAGCAGGCTTCTCAAAAATACTTTATCAGATCCATCTTGGAAATCAACAAAGTGGTGTGTCATATTATGTACCGCCTCAGACGTTTGGCAGCCCAAGCCAAAAGCACAACAGGTTTTCTCCAAAAGTGAGTAACGACTTTCACAATCGGTGAATTTCTTGCTTAAATAATAAATGGCATGCTCTTTACGTCCAGACTCATCATGTTGGCCCAGTACACAACCCATCGATCCCTCAAGCACTGTCATGTACATGAGAAGAGGTTTTCCAGGCACAAGAGGAATCAAAATCGGAGGCTCTTGGAGATAAAATTTAATCTTATCAAAACCCTACTGACAATCTGCATTCCAAACAACCGTATGATCTTTTTGCAACATCTTGAAGATTGGCTCACAGGTAGGAGTCATATTAGAAATAAACCAGGAGATGTAGTTCAATATTCCAAGGAAACCCCTAACTTGCTTTTCTGTCTGCGGAACAGGCATTTCTTGAATAACTCGTACCTTGTCAGGGTCCAACTCAATTCCATGTTGACTAACAATGAAACCAAGCAACTTCCCAGACCTCACTCCAAAAGTACACTTCGCAGGATTCGGTCTCAACTGATACTTCCTGAGCCTTACAAATAACTTCAATAGATGATCAAGATGATCCTCTTTATTCTGAGACTTGGAAATTATATCATCGACATACACTTCTATTTCTTTGTCCATCATGTCGTGAAATAATGCGACCATCGCTCTGATAAGTAGCACTTGTGTTCTTCAAACCAAAGGGCATGACCTTATAATAATAAGTTCCCCATGGTGTGATGAAAGTAGTTTTCTCCATGTCTTTG
Organism: Lathyrus sativus; assembly: GCA_963859935.3. Classification (NCBI taxonomy): domain Eukaryota; kingdom Viridiplantae; phylum Streptophyta; class Magnoliopsida; order Fabales; family Fabaceae; genus Lathyrus; species Lathyrus sativus. The sequence goes on from OZ012738.1 coordinate 420,000,697, forward strand.
GGATCCATCCTTATCTGATTGTATCCATAAAATTCATTTATAAACGAGAATACTGTAAAATGAGCCGTATTGTCCACCAAGGTGTCGGTATGTGGCAGAGGGAAACCGTCCTTCGGACTAGCTTTACTTAGATCCCTATAGTCCACGCACATTCTAACCTTTCCATTCTTTTTAGGCACAGGTACAATGTTGGCTACCCATTCCAGATACTTTGATACTGTCAGGAAGCCTACGTCGATCTGTTTTTTTAACTTCGTTTCTGATCTTGAGAGCCATGTTAGATTGGGTTCTTCTGAGCTTCAGCTTGATAGGCGGACATTTAGGTCAAAGAGGTAGCTTGTGAACAACTATCAGTATCCAAGCCAGGCATATCTTGGTAAGACCAAGCAAAAACATCCACATATTCTTCTAGTAGCTTTATCCGGCATTTCTTGACTTCTGCCCTTAGCATTGCCCCAATCTTGACTTCTCTTTTGTCTCCATCAGTGCCAAGATTAATGATGTCTACTTGCTCTTGGTGAGGCTGAAGGTTCGTATACTCGTACTCAACCATCTTTGCCAATTCTTCTGGAATCTCAAAGTCTTCATCATCCTCATCTTCGGCTTAATATACAGGCAAATAAAAGTTAGGAGGGACAATAAGGTCATTGAATTCAATAGGTGTTGGATTTTCTCTGCATGTTTTGAATGGTTTAAATTATTAAAACACACAAAGATAGATGCAACAAAAAGGAAGATACTTTTTTTTTTCTGGTTTTCAAAAGATTGCCATTTCTTTTTAGAGTAAAAGCGAAAAACAGTAAATGAGGCAAGAAATGAGGAGTTTAAAAAAACACATTTATTAATTGATAATAACTTTGAAAGCTTGTGGCCTTACAAAATAGTCCAATAACCTTGGGCACGGTTATGGAAACTTTTTCAAAGAAAACTACAAAACAAAACAAACAAACAACAAATTACTTTGGCATGGGAAAAACAACAGGAATTTAAATAGCCTCCCAGTTGTTCAAAGCGGCCTCGTCTTGATACACAAACTGGTTAACATAATCATATTCAAAGTCCTCCTCAACTGCATTGATTTGGACACCCCCACTGACAAATAACTCCTTGATGGTCTTCAGACGTCCTCTGGCAAACCCTTGTGTCTTGTCTTGAGTTGGTTTGTAACCCAACCCCTAGTGATTTGTCTTTGCTCTGGCTTCTACTTCAATGACCTCCCCCCATCCTGCAGGAATACCATTCTTTAGTGAAGAATTTATACTTTGGACAGATGCAAAAGATGGACCACCCTCGACCACAACTTCCTCAACCATTACGGCATTGGCTATCTCCAAGGCTTAGAAAGAAGTCTCCAAGGCATCCTCGACAACTTCAATATATTTGAACAATGACAGGATTCTCACCATCAAATCTTCCTCTCCATGAACAATCACTAACTTGTCATCCACCACAAACTTCATTTTCTGGTGTAGAGTAGAGGTTACTACACCGGCGGCATGGATCCACGACCTTCCCAATAAGCGGCTGCATTCTAGATTAATGTCCATTACCTGGAAAGTAATGTCAAACACATGGGGCCTAATCATGATTGGTAAATTCACCTATCCTATCATTGTTCTTTTAGAACCATCAAAGGCTTTGACGATCAAAGAAGTAGGTTTCATATCAGCTCCTTTTTATGCCAGCTTGGCGAGTGTCCTCTTGGGTAATACTTTCAAAGAAGACCCAATATCCACCAAGACTCTTGCTAAAGTATCCTCTTGACATTTTACCGATACATGCATGTTGCACCCCAAAATTTGACCAACATTAATTTACCCATCAAGTGTTTGAAAGTTGATGCCTTCATCAGAAAGTTCAGGAGATCCTCAAAGGAATTGGTTGAAACCAAGGTTGTGTGCTTCATAGCTTGAGAGTTGTGGGAGCTCCTCAGATGATTCTGAGACTTTGAGAATGAACTTGAAGCTTTGAGAAAGTCTATGAGATGTATTGAAAGCCATCATGAAGCCCAGAGAGGTCATTATGCAAGAATTCAGAAGATTCAACCATGAATGGTAGAATTAGGGTTTGACTGGGTCAACCCTAGGTCAACTGCAGATTTAGAGAAGGTTGAGACCCAATCCAAGAGCCATGAGATCATGGAATGATGTATGGAGATGTTATAAGGATGATTCCTAGACCAACTCATCATGATTGAGGAGTTTGAGAAGTTTTAAGCTAGGGTTTCTAAGGATGGACAGTGTAAAAACCCTAGTTTGATCCCTATCTTCCATGCAATTTTAGCTCAAGATGTGATTGTTATCTCATCTTCCCCACAACATGAATGTTGTAGAGCTTTCTCTTAGCTTTAATTTGAGTGGTAGAAGTCCTTGATAGGATTTGCAGAGCTCAAGTTATGGTTTTGACAAATTACAGGTCATCTGAGGTATGTGAATCTGGGTCCTTGAAAGTCACCCAACTTGCAGACAACTTTTTCCCTAGTAGGATGATTCCTAAGATCTCTTGGTCAACATGAATGTTGAATATCATCTTCTTATCTTTCTAGAGAGTACTAGAAGTCCTTGATAGGATTTGTAGAACTCAACTTATGGTTTGTACAAGACAAGGGTATTTTGGTCATTTGGTGATTATAGGTCATTTTAAGCAAAGGCCATATCTCATATTTCCAAGCCTCAAATGAAAAAACTCAAAACATCAAAGTTGTTCAAAATGGCATTTTAAGCCTATAAAAGTGGTCATGAGTTGTTGGAAAAGCTTGTAGCAAGAATTGACAAGAATGGGTGAAAATGACCTAAAAATGGCAGATAAGTTAAATAAGTTCAAGTTGGAAAATGGTTTGAGAGATCTACAAATCCAAAATAGGTCATGTAATATGTCATTTTGAATCCAAACAACATTTTGGAAACAATGGTTTAGGAACAATTTTTATTTGAGGCCTAGAAAGGGGACTTGCTTTGTAATGTCGTTACTTGCATATTAAGGCAACTATGAGAAACTTCACCAAAGGCAAGGAATCAGCTAATTTTTCACACATACACTCCCAATATCTCATGTGAGGAGATTTTAAAGCAAAAACCAAGGGCTGTATGCATGAGAAAGGATGGATCCAATATGACATTACATGATAATTTCCATAACTTTCTAGCACTTTCTAGATGAATCTAGGATCTTGCATTGATTGTTATATATTGAGAGGATCATGATGAGATTAAAGGTTGGTGAATTCAATGGAGAAGAGTGAGGGAGAAGGTGATATTCAAGAGAGACTTCAAGTGCAAGCAAGCCACGATTCACTCATTACAAGCATTATCCATCAATCTTTTTGCATACAGAACTCTTATCATCCATTAAAGATCAATCATGGAAGGTTGCAAGCATTGAATTGGAGTGAAACCACCTCTACCATTGATACTTGACAGGTTTGGATTCTTCTCCATATCCCTTTATTTATGTGCATTCAATCAGGTTTCTAGGTGTAGAATTAACAAGTTAGTTTAGATGATTGTTTTCTGAAAGTTAGAGAGGATTCTATAAGGTTCCATGGCAGGTCATAGATTCTTTAAAATTCAAGAACAAGTCGTGTGTTAGGTTTTAATTAGCATCTTATGGTTTAAGGGGATCAGGATAACATGTAGATCAAGATAGTACCATTAGAACTAAGCTTCATCAAGGTTGATACCAGAAAAATATGTTGGAGCCTTCACCTTCATACTTTCTGTTTGAGAGATGTAGGAAGCTTTAGGGAAAACTTTGAGTGTAGTTGTATTCATGGTAATTAGTAGCACATTTTTGCTTCTGGAATTTTTGATTTTCATTGAGAAACCAGAGAGAAAGAAGAGCTTGAAGTCGTGTGCATGGAAAACGAAAACTGAAAACCCTAGGTTGTTACTTGGAGAAGATGACTCCTCATCGTTGGATCGTCTCAAATATTTGACCTTTTAAGCTCATCCTGCGGCCGTAATTCAAACAAGAAACGGAGGGAAATAAGACTAAGCTAAACAACACGTTTAGCTAAATGAGAGATCTTGGGCTCAGCAAACAAATGCTATCCAAACCCCCAATCAAAGCCCATTAGAAAAATACACTGAAAAAGACTACTAACTGCACCGCGCGTTTTCTTTTATTTTTGTTTTTTTAGTTTAAATTTCTGATTCACATGGGCTTATCCCATTTGCTACGCGCACCACCACTTCATGGCCCATAAAGCTAAAACAACTGGGCGCCTTTCTACATGCACCCCCCTCCCCCTTTTATCCAATTTCTTTTATTTCTTATTTTCTTTATATTTCCTTGCATTTTAGATAAATCATATAAAAATGAAAAATCATTATTTTTGAATTCTTCTTTTTGCATTAGATTCATAATTTTGTATAGAAAAATAATAAAAATAAAAATGGAATTTTATTTTTAGTTTACTATTTTTAGTCTATTTTTCTTTTAAATAGTCTTTTAATGGATTTAATTGCGTACATAGTTTTGTAGAATTTCTTTTAGGCATTTCCCTTAATCTTTTTAGGCCAATTTTTTTTAGTATAGTTAGATACATATATTAGATGAGCCCCTGATTTTTGTACCAATTTTTTAGGACTTATTTTGAGTAGTTTAGTTAGATAACTTTAGGTTAGTGAATTAGGGTTTTTTAGGGTGAACTTAGGAGAGATTAATCATTTTCTTTTGAGAGTTTTGACTTGATTTTTGGGTATGGGCATATAGAGATGTTATGGGTAGGTGTTATAGACCCTTGTAAATGATTGTTAGAATTTTCCCCTTGGTCTTTATATTTTTAGATATTTTCTGAAGTTGACTGATTGTATTGACTGTCTGTGTGATATTTGTCTGTCTTTTGGGGTTTATCTTTGGGAAATTGTTGTGGGGCTTGGTTTGCTTTGAAGACCTTGTTGAAGGAGCATGATGAAGGAGAAGATTGAAGATCAAGACCCAGAGGTTGAGAGGCTAGAGCTTGCAAGGATGCATGAATGGGGTCCTAGTCCAGGAGCTTGTTCTCTGTTTGTGAGGTTTGAGACCCTGAAGTTTGAGGGAAATTCATGGTACTTTCCTGAGGAAGGCACTATGGATGTCTTTCATTCTTTCTTCTCACCTCTTTCCCAAGTATCCAATGATGTTGGAGCCTTCATGTGAGTTTAGTTTCTCCTGAGGAGGAATGTAAACCGATCACAGTTGTTGAGCCACATGGGATATGATTCCTAAGTGGAAGCCTCCTAGTACTTTCCTGAGGAAGGCACTATGGGTCTGTTCACTTAGTTCCCTTAGTTCATATAGGATTTCTTAAGTATCCAATGATGTTGGAGCCTTCATGTGAGTTTAGTTTCTCCTGAGGAGGAATGTAAACTGATCACAGTTGTTGAGCCACATGGGATACGATTCCTAAGTGGAAGCCTCCTAGTACTTTCCTGAGGAAGGCACTATGGGTCTATTCACTTAGTTCCCTTAGTTCATGTAGGATTTCTCAAGTATCCAATGATGTTGGAGCCTTCATGTGAGTTTAGTTTCTCCCGAGGAGGAATGTAAACTGATCACAGTTGTTGAGCCACGTAGGATATGATTCCTGAATATAAGCCTCCTAGTGCTTTCCTGAGGAGGGCACTATGAGTCTGCCTACTTAGCTCCCTTTCTTTGGTAAGCTTGTTTTGAAGCTTGAAGACTGGGATTGATTTCTTGTGATTAGGGTTTTGCTTTAGGGCTTTGCTTAGATCTAATTAGGGTTTTGTTTTAGGGTTAGGATTAGGGAGAGCTTAGATGTAGATAATTTCTTTCTCAAGCATGTGGTTTGTTTGTCTGATGGCACTTCATTTCTTTTATCTGTATATTGCTTGATAGCATGTTGTTTATTTTTCAGTATGATTACTATTATTTCATGACTGGCTTGAGGTTGAGATGAGCCTGTGGAGGCTGAAGCCCCACACACATTTCCTCCCTCACTTGCATTGTATGCATTTTACTGTTAAGCTGATGCTTTGTCTGTTTTGGTGTATCATTGACATGATCCCTTAGGACTCTCATTTCCTTTGATAAGGATTTCATGATAGAATCTTAGGTTGAAACCTATGCATGACAACTTCTAGGAGTTCCCTGTTCAAACCTCAACCATAGGATGAATCCATGGCATGATAACAGTAGGACTTGATAGTCTCCCTCCTAGTTGGGCCTGTTCTCTTCTCATCTCAAAACAGTTTAAGATACAGTAATCATGAATGATTTCTTTCGTACGTTACGAGCCTTAAGCTATCTGAGAAAGGATTGTGGGAGAGTTCCTTTTCCACAGTCTGGATGTTTAGTATGGTACCCTTTGGGTGACATGCGACGCATTCACTCTCAGGTCATAGTCTCTAGTGCGGTTGAAATCGCAAATACAATAAAAAACACTTCTTTCAAAACAGGAAATAAACCGTAGTTTCCCGAACTACGTGAGCTCTGATCTCTCATACCTGTTGAGAGTACGTAGGCACAAGATGGCGAAGTCTTGGCGAGCTACCTTCCCCCGTAGTTAGCCGAACTACGTTGACTCTGATTTCTCATTCTCTGATGGGAATACGTAGGCATAAAGTGCGATGCTTTGCCGAGTTATTTTTCTTTTCTTTTTCAGCCAGCCTTGATAGGTAGATAGAATAAAACCAACCCGTCCAAGTAAACAAACAAGCGTGGATCCCGTCGAGTACGACGGACGTGAGGGGTGCTAATACCTTCCCCTTGCATAACCGACTCCCGAACCCAGACGATGGTTGCGATGACCTTGTCTTACCCTTATTCGTTAGGTTTTTCCGATCGTTTCCTTTCCCGCTCTGAGGGATAAATAACGAAAGGTGGCGACTCTTCTGTCATGCCGGCACCTTATTTTCGCGCAAGCGACAATGCAGCGCACGGTTGTGTTTACACCCCTTTACAGGCAATTCTTCAATTCTAAAGCTCAAGGTGTTACACACGGTAATGTTGGCAAATACTGAGTCAAACTGGCCGACTGTTATATCCTTGGTCACATAGGCTTGTGCTAGCAGCTTTTGTAAGGTGGATCTATGAGCGGGAAAGCTTAATAGGAGAGACATGATTGAAATCTTTGACGGAGTTTGGTGCAGCTGATCCACAACTCTATAGTCGCTCCTCTTAATGATTCTTAATAAATCTTCATCTTCTTCATTCAACACTCCTTTACCTTCCATAGGTTCAAAAGTAATGAATTCTTTGGGAGGGAATGTAGTTACCTTAGGCTGATAAATTCGACCACTTCGTATCATCTTGCTTGTACCGACGATGTTTATGACATTTTCATGGTTACTCTTCAGACCTTCATTATGTTCATCTTTTCTGGATCTCTGGTTGGTCCATGTCGTATCATATTTCCAAGGCACCACTTTAGTACTCTTGAAAAAGAAAGGCCTAGGCTTTTGGGTGTTGACTAGTCTCGGATGACTAGCTACCGGTGCGTCGGGCTTTCTAATATTGAACACAAGTTTGGTAGTGTTGGATACTGGGTCTGCTGAACAGACATTAGGGACATTGATTATAGGAACCTTTCCAACTGCCTTTGGTACATTGAAAATTGGTTCAATTACTGCCACATCTTCTTTCTTCGTCTTACCCAAAACTTGCAGAAAACCATCATCCACCAGTCTCTAAATATCCTCTTGAACTAAAGAACAACATCTGAAGTTATTAGTACATTCTTCACACTCTGAATGGATACTCTTGATCAAACCAATTTCAACCAACCTTTTGTGAAGAGTTTGTAATAGAGTCTTGATTGCGGTTACATATGAGATCACTTCTTCTTCAGATACGTCTTCTATGGAGTTAACATTCCCATGATTGGGCAGTGGATTGATTTTAACATTGGGTTGACGGTCTACAAAAGATAGAATCTTTTTCTCTATCAATTCTCAAACAATATGTTTTAAAGTAATATATCCTTCCAAATCATGTCCGGAAACCCCTTCATGGAATACACAGTGGGCATTGGGATTATAAAACGGTGGGAGCGGATCCGGTGGTGGCCCTATTTTTCTGGTAGTGATTAAACCTTGTTGCCTCAAGAGGGGTTCAACTCAGTATAACTCATCGAAATTGGTAGGATAGGAGCTATTGCCCCTGGCCTTCTATTTTGCATATTTTGTCGAGGGACTGGAACCCTTGGTTGTTGTTGTTGCTGATAGGCTGAGGCATTGGGCGCTTGTTGATAGCCTTGTTGTTGAGTTTGTTGATATGTAGATGGTTGTTGAACATGGGCATAATAGTCGCCACGTAAGATTATTGAGTATATTGTATGGGGTACAATGGTTGTTGTTGAAACTGTTGTTGACATTAAGGCTTCCTAGACTGAATCTTTCTTTCTGTAAACACAACATTAGTTTCATCCTCCTTTTTCTTATGAAAATTCCAAAAGGTCTTCTTAGCAACATTTCCACTTGAACTGCTACCAGTAGTTGTCATCTTCCCATTCTTTAATCCCAATTCTACCTTCACACCCATGGACACACTATTAGAGAAGTTGGAAGACACTACTAATCATTCTTTTATAGAGCTCTGGTCTTACTGTATCAACGAACCAATCGGCTAATTCCTTTTCGGTTAGAGGGGGTTCCACTTGTGAGGCAGTTTCCCTCCAATGTCAGGCGTATTCTTTGAAAGACTTAGAGCCCTTTTGATCCATGCTCAACAACTATCTTTGGTCTGGAGCTAAATCCATGTTATAGTTGTAGTGCTAAATGAAAGCATCTGACAAGTCTTGGAAGCTGTGAATTCGAGGTTGATCTAAGCTCAAATACCATTTTCTTGAAGCACCCTTGAGACTATGTTGAAAGCAATGGATCATTAGTTTATCATTATCAACATAAGCTGCCATCTTCCTGTAATACATGATCAGTTGGGTTTTGGGACAAATGGCTCTCTCATATTTATCAAAAATTGGAAATTTGAACTTTGGTGGAATCACTAGCCCAGAAACTAAGCACATCTCTATCGCATCGCTGCAAAGAGAGGGCCGACAAGGACAGAAGAGTCGCCACCGTTTGTTATTTATCCCAAAAGAGGAAAAGGAAACGATCATAGAAAACCTACGGAAAAGAGAGAAGATAGGTCATCGCAACCAAGTCTTAGGTTCGAGAGTCGGTTACGCAACGGGAAGGTATGAACACCCCTCACGTTCGTCGTACTCGACGGAATCCATGCTTGCTATCTATCTAAAAGGGTGTTTATCTATCTAAGCTACAAGCCACAGGGACAAAAGAAAAGAAAAGAGACTCGATAGAGCATCGCCGCTCTATGCCTACGTACTCCTTCGTGCAATGGGAAAGTCAGAGTCAACATAGTTCGGAAAACTACGGGTGAAGGTGGGGAAGGTTGCTCGCCAAGACATCGCTCTCTTATGCCTACGTATCCTCGTCTGGTATGAGAAATCAGAGTAAAGTTCGGGCTGACACGACCACAGGTTGGTTCAAGTGTTTTACCCGAGTAGGGTTAAAACTTAGTTCTAGCAGTTAGGTTTATGCTGCTCGACCATTGGAGACTTAGGCGTTACCTGTTTGCGATAGAACCATGATTTAACAAAACTCTCTTTATGAAAAATGTTTCCAGTTAATCCCGGAGCATTAAAAAGATTTGATGTTTGTTTTTTAGTCTTTTATGAAAGAAGTGAATTGAACTTTGTTTTTAATTCATGTTGCACTAAAGACTATGACTTAGGAGCGAATGCGTCGCATATCGTCCAAAGGACATACGCTAAACACTCTAGACAATTGAGAGGAGGCCCCCCAATCATCATTTCCCAAATACTTAAGGCTCGTAGCGTACAACATTCATTATCCTTTATTAAGTGTCTTGAAGAAGTTTTAAGATGAGAAGAGAAGACATAAACTAAAAGGGAGACTGAACCCAACCTAATGTTGTCATGCAATGTACACCTATGATTGAGATGAAAAGGGAAGACTACCCTAATTTTATCATGCTTGGATTCGAATCTAATGTCTATCATAATCTATCTTGAACAAGAAAGACTAGAAATCCTAAGGGAACATGGCAAAGATGAAAGAAAGAAGAAGAAAACAAGCACAAATGAGAGAAGAAAAGTATGCAAACATGCAATGCAACACAAAGAAGAAGAGGGAGGAAAAAGGTGTGGGGTAACAACCACCACAAGCACGTCTCAACCTCTTCAAGCAAACAAAAGTATGCAAAACAAAATGAGAGATGCAAACAAGAGAACTTAAACAAGTTCAAGCTAAAAGTGAGATGAAAGCGGAGAAATAGAATTCTTACAACCATTTGCACATCAATCACTACCAAGAGGCAAACACACAAGAAAGATAAGAATACATAATCAATGGGAGGATGGGAGAAAATGCTTAGGCAGCAAGCAACATCAAATAAAATCTCAACCATATGCAAGCAACATCAAATAAAATCTCAACCATATGCATCACAATGATCATGCAAGAAAGAAACCAAAAGAAAGTCCTCAAAGTGGCATCTCATCCAAGTTAAACTCAAAGTGCAAACAAGAGGCACCAAATCAACTTGGATGAGTCCCTAAGGTCCTAGGACAGAAGTGAGAACAAGAGAAGAGGATAGGCAAACCAAAGAAGGAAGCAAAGCAAGGCAAGTTGCAAGATAAGGCATGATAAAGAACCTATGTTCTAAACACTTTCAACAATCAACATTAAATGGAAAGCCTTAAACAAATACAACTTACAACAAGAACCAACCAACTTTATGACCTAAAAATTTGCAACCAGCAATTTCAACATGTTAGAAATGTGAATCAAGAGGAGTTAGAAGCATATGGGATCCACAAAGGTTATTTCCCATCCAAACTAGGTCAACTAGTATGTGTGAACCATCCTTAGGAGTAACTTGACTTGCAAGGTAAACCAAAAATAGGAAAATGATTCAAATAAATCCAAATAAAAAGCAAAAAGCTCACAAATATGTTGGCAACCAGAGGCCAAAACAACACAACCAATATCCAATCAAAGCATCACCAAATAAATTGATTCACTAAGGGTGCTCCACTTTGAAGGAGGGTTATCGAGGGTCAAACAAATGAATAAGAAAGTCAACCAAAAATAGGTCAAACCTTGACCAAAACCATCCTCAGAGGCACCTCAACTCATCATCAAAATGAGGAAGATGCCTCATTCATAGGGGATTAAAATTGGCTCAAGAACAATCAAGAACAAAAGAAAACAAGTGAAAAGGCAACTCAAAAATACCTCCAATCATTAAGTTCAAATTTAATTGAAAAATAAATGGAAAATGAAATTAAAAATTATCAAAAATTAAATAACACATTTAAGTGTCAAAATATTTTTGGTTGAATTTTATAATGATTGGAGCTATTTTTAAATGATTAAAATCAAAACAGAAAAGAAATAAAAATAAAATAAAACAAATAAAGCAAGAAGGTGAAAATAGCAAATAACCACGTTGTAATCCATTGGGCTTGGAAGAAAGGGCGTGCAAAAAGAAACTAAGGCCCATTTCCAAAACAAGTCAGCCACTAACCAAAACGCATCGTTTAAATAATTGACATAGCAGTCAAAAACACACGCAAGCAAGGTCAAGGCAATCTGGATCGTTCATCAAGGCCAGTCAACAAGTCAGCCAAGTGACACATCACCTTGCCTGAGTTGGGACCAGACGCCGGAGCCCTAGCTCCGGTCGCCTTCTCCGGCGAGGTGGCCGGAGTTCAGGTCTGCAAACTTCACCAAAACGTGACAAATTTTATATCAAATTGAAGCTCTACTCACGCACATTCCAAATCCAAGGCTCAGTTGTTTTAGACATGCATATATGAAGAGAATCGAACGGTGAAAGTTTGGAGTGCACAACTGAATTCTTCATTAAACAAGACAATCAAGCTATCAAACATTGCCTACATGGTGTGGGGATTCAGATGCAACCACAATGATCCTAAAAAAATACCTAACATGAGAGAAATTTGGAAGAGAAGATTGCCTAACGGAGACACTCCGTTGGTGCTTCAATTAATGTCAAGCTTGCTCCAAAATGTGCAGATCCACTCCAATGAGCTTGAGGAAGATGATTCTTGCTTCAATTTGAGTTGAAAAGCTCTAGATCTGAATTCCCGATTTTGAATTTTCTCTCAAGTTTCCAAAAACTGAATTCTGAGCTCTCTCCACGAAAAAAATGAACTTCTTAGCTCACCAAATGAATTTGGAGCTTATATATTATGGATTAGTAGTGAAATGGAAGGCCCATGAGGCTTGGTTTGACTGAATTTTGAAAATGCCCAAAACTTGGCATGTTCTCATGCACACGTGATTATGTGCATACACACATGGAATTTGCTTGAATTTGCAACTGACAACTTGGATTTCACATTAGGATTAGTTTGGGCTTTGTTGGTGATCCATTTAGCAAGTTTGGATATGAATCTTATTTGTGAAGTAATCTTGAATTCCACATGCTTTTCCTCTCATGAACGAAAGTTACTTTGTGCATTTTTCTTGTTGGAGTATTGTGAACAAAATTGAACCAAAATATGGCATGAAAAAGTCCTATAACCACATCAATTGAAACCATGATTTAAAGTTACATTTTCACTTGAATTTCTTCACCAATGTCCATAACCATGCTTAATTCACACCAATCTTGAGTTTCATGATGTAATTGAAGTCATTTGGGACAACTTTCATGTTGGTTGAAGTTCCTTTTGAGGTACTTAAGTGCATGAGAATGACCCATAATCAAAATGACCTATAATCAAAGTTTCCCAAAATACCCTTACCTTGCAAGCTTCATAACTTGAGTTCCACAAATGATATGAAGGACTTCTAGGACTTCTTGGAAAGCTGAGATCATGAGGAATAACTTTCATGTTCATCAAAAGTTGATAATAAAACATGATTCAAGGTCAAAAGTGCCTTGGAAGTGAGTTGACTTTTGTTGACTCAAAAATATGTTCATCTGAGACCCATAACTTGATGGCATCATAACTTGAGTTCCACAAACCCAATGGATAAATTATAATACTCAAAAGAAAGCTTAGAACATGACCTATAAGTCTCATGTTTATAAGAAAATTAGATTGAACTTTTTTCTTGAGGTAAATGGTCCTTGAAGTTAGGCACTAAAGGGGATTTTACACTGACATCCTCTGAAACCCTAATTTAGCAACTTCTTAGACTCTTGATTCTCCTTGATTTGAACTTGATATGATATACTAGATGTCTCAACGTGACTTCTCATGACTCCAATGACTTGAAAACAAGTCTCCAATTCCTTCAAGACAACAGTTGACTTGCACTAAGCAGATGAAACCCTAGGTGCAGAAACTTTGACTGCAACCTCTTGCGAATGACATGACCCCTTAGATAATCTCCCCAATGACTTCAAAAGAATTCAATGAGCTTCTCCAACATCTCTTGTCCATAACCATGGCCATGTGAACCCCTGATGATCTTCAATTGACCTCCAAGATAGGAGGTAAGCAACACTCTTGGTTGAGCTTGATACCCTTGATAACCTTCTCTTGGATGTCACACCTCCCTTGATCCCCTGCAAAAGACAATGCTATACAGATGCAAATTCTAAAGAATGAAATGAAATATAAACCAAGTAAAGAAAAAAGGTTGGGCAAATTTTGGGGTGCAACAATCTCCTTTGCATCATCCCCAAATACATCATTACCCTCCATAGCTCTTATCTTTCTTGCCATGGTTTCAAAATTCTCCCTCAACCTCTCGTGGCGCTCGTCCCCTTCTTCAGACGGGTCAGGGATATCATAGACTTGATGTTGGTTGTGAAAGTATTGATGCACTTGTGCTTGCACAACAACTGGAGTGTAGGTAGGAATAACATGAGGAAAATTAGACGTCAGAGGGATGGTATGTTGAGGTATTTGCTGAGTAGTCTTTATAGTGAATGGTGGTGGTACAAAATTCAAAGGTGGTCCATTGGGTGGATCACTGGTGGCGACAGCTGCAACCGGTGTAGGTTTTACCATTGTGGCATTGATCTCAAAAATTACGGTTGTATGGGTATCCATCTTTTCACGGATCACTTGTAACATCTCCATCATTTTCCCCATACTGCCTCGTATGTCTTCCAACTCGTTGTTGACTCTATCAAACTCTTGATCTTGCTCATCCATCTTCCTTCAAGCTTGAGCTCTGGTGTTGTAGGGATATGGAAGAATCTGTGTGATAGATTGGAGATAGAACAACACAGAAAAGCCACAGAATAATGCACATGCAATGCTAAATGCAAATGCAAAATATAACCTTCAAGGAACCCCAAATTTATGTTTACGAACATTAATAATGGAGAAATAAGCATAAAGCATCAGAACATTTTTATTAACAAAATAGAGACTACACATCAAAATCCAAAGTGCAGATATAAATTAGCAACATAATATTGAAACTAAAAGGCCTAGTCCTTCTGACAGAAGATCATTCCCCTCTTTGAAGCTTCATCTTCCTTGCAATCTCTTCCTTCTAGTTCTAACAGAGCAAATTCCAGAGTTCTTCGTTTTCTTGAGCAACCATGAAGTGCTTATCCTCCCACGCCTTCTCCTCCTCTTCAGCTCTAACTAAAGCACTCCTCAATTCCTCCACAGAGAGAAGCTCCTTCAGAGTTGTTGGAATTGGCTCAAAGAGAGTGTAGAAAATCTTTAAAGCTACCTCTTTAGACCAAATAAAATACACCTCTGAGACGGTATAGTCTGGATGACCTAGAGCGATCATTCCTTGTGTATTGAGGTGACGCCAAGCAGACGTAGTCCGTGCTTTGAGATCTGAGTTTCTTCCTTCTTCAAGAAAACATCTCTCCAAAAGGATCGGATCAAGCTATTCCTCTGTCGGGTATCCTAGCTGACGGCGAGGTATGATAGGATTGTAACTAATACATCCTTTTTTGTGCCAAGGAGAGGCACATTAGGGAAATCTCTACAGTTATGAATCATGGTAACTCCTCCATCCATGGGATTGTACCAATGAATGTCAGAGTGTTTGAATGATAGAAGATTTTCCCTCCATGCATGGTTGTCCTTTAGATTCCATAGAGAGGCGTTGTTTGGCAAGTGTAAAATAAACCACTTGTGAAGGAGAGCAGTACAGCAGACGATCTGGCCTTTTCCATGGGAGTTCTTCAGATGGATAGAGAAGTATGAATCAGCTAGCAAGGTGGGAACAAGGTTTCTGATCAGAAAAGGTTGATGGCATTCAAGTAAACGAACTTGTCGGCACTTGGGAACAAAAGGAGTCCATAAATCAATAAGGCCAAGATGGCTTCAAAAATCTCTGCGTCTTTCTTATTAGCGTGAACTTCAACTTTCTCCATCAAAAGTCTTGCTTGCAAACTAGAGAATCCATCCTTGACATCTAAATAAGTCTGAAGATCATATGGGTCTAGATGTAAGGCTTCAGCCAAGACTCTCCTATCTGGCCTTCTATTCTTTCCAGAAAATGGTTGAGGGGTGACACGTAACCCCATCAACGCAGAATATTCTTCCAGTGTTGGTAGTAGTTGATAGTCTGGAAACGTGAAACAATGATAGATGGGTTCGTAGAATTGTATAAGCACCATCAATATTTCTTCATCTACTTGGAGCCTTAACAATGGCAGAATGCTTCCATACTTGTTGTCGAATGACAAAGTATTTTCTACTAGGCCTCCTAGTACTCTCATATCTTCCAATCTCAGGATTTTGAATGTGTATCTCAGAGTTGCTATCTTTCTTGTATCCATTACAATGTCTGCAAAATAAGAGATTGGGCTCCTTGAATGTTAGCAAAAAACAATTAGGTGCAATGCAAAATGAAATTAGTTTTAAGAAAACTCAGAAGATAGATTTATAAAAGAAACACTTTTGGAGCAAAAACCTTACTTTATTAATAGAGGGAAAAAGTTACAAATTTCAAAGTATAAAACAAGAAACTTAAAATACAAGAGTAAAAAACTAGGCCCTAGGATCTCAAAAGGTTCTAACTAGAAAGGTCATATCCACGCGTCCTCTTATGTCTCTTCAACTCAACATTCTCCAATACTAGCTTATCGACGATTCCCTTCTAAGAACCGGATATAGAAGGGATGTCAGAATACTCATGAGTACTAAGCACTGGCTGGAAACTAGAGAAAAATAAATTCTCTTGTGCCATGTGCCTGTCCACAACTCACCTCTCGAGCAACTCAATCAAATCATCCTTTTCTTTCAATTGTCTCTTCATCTCTAACTGACCAGAATGAATAACGTGGTTACTTTCCCTCCCACATATCTTGTTCAAGTTTCATCCTCTCCAACGTCTCTTGATATTCCTCCAGGTGCCTAATAGGGATGACAGAGGAAGAAGCGACAACAATGTGTGAAGGTCTCTTTGGGAGATAAGGCATTTTGAGATCATGGGCTCGAGAATGGACCCACTGCGTGAAAGGATTAAATGCTATGCATTTCTTCCTTTTTAAATCAGCATTGGTCTTCTTATGAATAGTCTTCCAAGCATCAACAACACTGTCTCTAGACCCCACATTGGCTTCTGCATTAAGATAGAAGAAACCTGACAACAGGATATTACTAGGCTTTTCCGTCATGGGAAATCCGAATTGATGTCTTCCAAGAACGAGGTTGTAGCTGATTCCACCTCGTACACTGAGAAGAGGTGCGTTGGGAACCAAACGGCAATTGTAAATGATTACTCCCTTGTCGTAAGCAGGGTCATACCAATGTACATCAGTTTGAGTTAGAGTCATGATTCTCTGAGACCACCTCATTCCATTTGGATTTTCTCTAAAAAGATCTGTCCTCGGCAAGTATGCAATAAACCACCTATACAACAGAGGAGCACAACATAGGATAGTCACACTTCCTTTAAGAGTCCTATAATGAATAGAATGATAGGCATCTCCAAGTAGAATAGGAACGGGGTTACCATTCAAAAATATCTGGAAAGCGTTGATGTCATAAAACCCTTCCACTTCGAGGAATAAAACTAAACCATAGACAAGTAATGCAAGGATTGCTTCAAAAGCATATAAACTGTTCTCCTTGGCTAGAAATGAAGCTTTCCTATAAAAAATTCATAAGGTAGACCTCTGATTCCTTGCTTGGTAGTGAGATTTGCTTTAACTTCGGAAGTTTCTAAGTGGATAGAATCTGCAATGTCCTTTGGTAAAGGGAGCTTCTCCAAACCACTGAACAACTTCTTATCTAACACTGGCAGGCCAATATGATATGAATACTCCTCCAAGGTTGAGACGAGTTGATAATCAGGAAAGGTGAAACAATAACAGAGAGGGTTATAAAACTACACAAGGGTGTCGAGGACCCCTTCTTCCATCTTGATCTTAGCAATTCCCAACAATCTTCCATAACGCTTTTTGAAGTCTTTAGGACAAGACACTAAGGCCCCCAATCTTTTCAACTTTGTCAAATCTGGTTTCTTGAAGTTGTACTTCCTAGTGGTTCTTTTCCCAAAATCCATGATACCTAAGATTTTTGCAATAAAGAAAAAACTTAGCTCCTTAAAACCAACTGCATGAACGCTATGATGAGATGATGCACAAGCAACACATATATAAGTATTCATGTGTTCACATATATACAATGCATATGCCCACAAGAAAAGGTCCTAGGTTTGGGTTACAAACATGGAGCCATGGTATACCCTTCCCAACAGACATGTAATATGGGCTGTTTGTACCTGCACAACTGGTTCTACAAAGTTCCTAGAGTCATTGATAAATCTTTCAGATATTATCAACTTACATGACTAATCAGGTGAGTCAACAATATTCTTAACATAAACTCATCTGAGCGTAATATCGCGTATTCGGGACTACTCCCTCATAGTCATCACACTACATCATAAGAAGGCCAAGTAGGGTAAGTGGGTAACTAAAGGTCCTCAGTTTCACAGACTCCCAGGTCGGAAAAAGTAATGAACATACGACTACTTATACGACATTAGTAATCCTAAAAGGGTCTCAACTGAGCATGGTTACATCATATGTTAATCATGTTAGGACTACTCCCAACAGTCAACTATTGATCATACCACAATCCTATCATAAGTGTACACTCAAGTTCGGGTTAGGACTTAACTCACCTCTCAAAGTATCAACCTAATGCTCACATGCAACCAAACATAACATGTACAATATACAAATATTTACAAAAATACATGTATAAAGCAAACAAACATAAAAAAACATAAATACAAACAAGGTGGCTTAACCTTCTTAGTTTTAATTCCCTAGTGAAGTCGCCATTTCTGTTGCGGTGAGAATTAGATATCAGGCTATTAATTAACTTGAATCACAAATCATTGAATTTCATCACCGAGCTTTGATTTATCTAAAGGAAAGGGTAAAGATCGAAGAAAACCCTAAGTGCGCTACGTAACAACGAAGCTAAGAGATTGTGGGGTTCGGAGGTTGGTTATACCTAGGGAAGGTGTTAACATTCTAAGTATCTGTAGTACTCTACAGGAGCCTCTTGTTTGGTATTTATGTTATTGCTAATGGTTATCTGCTAAAATATAGGTGCTAAAGGTAAAGACCTATGGGTATATACACTAAGTATGCTCGCCAAGACGTCATATATCGTGCCTACGTATCCTAACAAGGATGGAATCAAAGATATCATAGTTCACCTATCTAGGGTGAAGGAACTCTTGACCATGGTCAAGGTTCCAAAGGGAATAAGTATTCATAATAATGATACTTACATAGAGTTAACAAACTCTCTAAGTCTAAGTTGAAAGACCTAACTAAGGATTAACTTTAACAAAAGTCAAGGGGGAAAGTGAGTACACATGAAAATGGTACACACCTAGAGTTAACAAACTCTAGACCTAACTTCTAAGTTATAGGACTCCTAACAAGGTATGCTAAGGTCTTGACTTGACAAAGCCAAAGGGATATAGGTTCTAACTTAAGGCTAAGTAGCAACCTAATAACTCTAACAAGGTTAAGGGAAGGCTAAAGATGAGCTATCTATGACATTGAGTCAATAGAGAGACTTTCCTTTGGACTAAGGAACAAAAAGGAAATTCTTTCGGATGAGAGCTAACAAGCTACATCACTTGGGAAAAACTTAATAGAGTTGAGAGGTGTTAGTTCTATGATTGGCAGCAATTTTGGTAAAACTTGGTGTTATCACAAGATATCCTATAAGATGTCTTGACATGTGATCCTAACATTCTGCAGGTGGTTCCTTTTGATTTTGCAGGGTTTAGTTCATGATGTCAAGTATGATGTCCTGACTTATGTGTACAGAACATTCAGTCAGAATGTTATGTTTTGTCTGTTGCATTTTTATGCAACCTTTTGTGCTTTTATGGTAAGAAATTTTACTAGTGCAAATCAACATGGAGATCTTCTTTAAACAAAAGAGTTTCTGCTGTATAATTTGTGGAGTTATTGTGGAATCTTTTGTCGTATTTTCATGCAGAAAATCATGAGAAGACTTAGAGGTTGATTTGATTTGATTTAATCAAATCTGATTTGGTTCTATTTTATGCCTTTAATTATGATAAGATTTGAAGAATTATCTAATTTGATTTTATCAAATTAGAGTTTGTTTTTACTAATGCCCAAGCCCACTCAAAGTGTTTCTATATAAAGACTTTACAATCCTATTTGAAGATTAGAGATGCTAGGGTTATGAGTGTGCATTGCTTAAGGAATAGGGTTTTACCTTCTTGTGTTATTGTTATTTGTGAGCCATTCACTTATCACTTTGATGTGTGAATTGGACTGAATTCTTTAAGTTGTAAATTCTCCACTATAAGCTTTTAAGCACGAGTTCATTGTTCTTGATTGAAGCTTTTAAGCAAGATCAAGTATTGTCCTTAAAGTGTGTCTTCTACTTTTAATATTATGTTTTTATCACTGCATGTGATTGAGGGGGAGTGAGAGGTGTCTCATATCTGAGAGTGTCTTAGATAAAAGTTACACTGATAGAGATTAGGTGCGAAGATTGTAAACTAGAGAGAGTTAGTTATGTGTATTCAAACTAATTATGTTTAGTGGATTTCCTTCCTGGCTTGGTAGCCCCCAGACATAGGTGTGTTTGCACCAAACTGGGTTAATAATTTCTCGTGTCTCTTTACAATTGTTAACTGCATTTTATCTTGTTCATATATTAGTAATTGTTCAGATATTAGTGTCGTGACATCTCCTTCGACATCTCATATCTGATACTAGAATTTCAAGAGGTATAAAAAAATAAGGTGATATTCAAGTACACTTAAAGCATATATTGTTTCAAGTATGATGAAAACATATGATCATGGTAACAACCAAGAAGATAAGGGAAAGTATGTGACAACATCAATCTTTGATTGATAAAGTTTAGTAGATGACAAGGTAACAATCAATCATTCATTTAAAGAAGTTTATAATCAAACCAAATGGTTACAACCAAAGGTAATTTTAACCATGGATGTTACAACATATAAATAATCATGAAACAAGGTTCTCACAAGACCACACACCTTATATGACAATCTGAAGTACAAGCAATCATGCATAGGTCAAAACCTTACTTATCATGGAAAATTTCAAAACTCAAGATCAACGTGCATAAATTATGACAATGTTTACAGCATGGATATAAGTCAAAGAAAGTAGAGGTAACTGTAACAACCCAATTTTTCAATAATTAATTATTCGTATTAAATAATTGATTTATTTGGATGATTTTAATTAATGGAATTATTGGTAGATATTTGAGAGGAAATATGATGGAAAGAATAGAAGAGAAAGACATATAAAGGAAACATAAGAGAAAAAGAGGAGAAAGAAAGAGGAAGAGGAGAAAAGAGAAGGAGAAGAAGGAAAAGTTGGAAAAGCTCAAGAACAACTCTCAAGCATCGATTTAACCAAGGTAAGGGTGTGAAATATCATTATCTTGTCAATGTATATGATTATGTATGCTTGGGTTAGATTGTTGGATGTTTTTCTACAACTTCCATTTTAGGGCAAAAGTGGATTTAATCGATAGAAACCGAGTTTTAACGGTCAAAAATGAGAATAAGTGGTATAATTTAGTCGAGGGAGTTTAGACTAAGGCTATGGAACTTGTTTGGTGAGAATCGGTCGGTTTTGTTAAGAGTTGAGGACTTGATGACAGTGAGGGTTTTTGAGTTCGCAGACGTTCGCAAGCACCTTCGCTAGGCGAACAGGTTGCGAACGTTCGCTAGCAACTCGCTAGGCAAGCAAGTTAGAGAATGGTCCCAGACTTGGGCAGAATGTATTTGATCTGGTTCGCTGGTAGCGAGTGAGGTAGCGAAGGATTCGCTAGGACCTCGCTGCAGCGAGTAGGAAGCGAACAAAGTCAGTAGCTTCTGTTTGCCTTCGCGAGCTTGTTCGCTAGGCGAACATATAGCGAGTATTCGCTAGGGACTCGCTAGGCGAGCAAGCCAACGAGCATGGCCGCAATTGGTTTTCTCTGTGATTCCATTCTATGTTGATTTCTTGGTTCGATTGTGTTCGATCCTTGTTGGAATGAGTAATTGTATATTGTGAAACATATGTTGTGGGTAGCCGTAAGGCGTGAATCCTAGATTGTGGAATTGATTGTGAAGTGTGGTCTTTTGACAAATATAATGCATTATTTTAATTGATTAAAATGCATGATGAATGTTATTGATTTCATTGCCGTGAGCACGATGTTGTGAATGCATATTATTTGTATGCGATGTTGAGAATGCATGAGAACATATTGTGGATATGTTTGCATTGCTTGGTAAATATATTGATGATATTGAATATGAATATGTTGTGTGTGCAATCAAGTTATAATTCTTGAGTGATGAATTATTTAAATGCATGGGATTAAGATGCGGGAACGGTCTTAAGTGCATTTGGTGGTTGATTGCATAAGTATCATTTAGTCAAGAGGCAATGTTTGCTAGTTTCGTGGAGACTAGTGACTTGTCCCAAACCTAGAAGGGTGGGTTTGAAAGCTTAGGGAACATGCTTTTATTGTTATCGGTCTAGAAGGGTGGACCCGGTTTAAGTGTAAAAACCGAAAAATGATAACAAGTGTTGGTACCACATGGAATGAGTTGCATTGAGTTGCATTGAG
Organism: Lathyrus sativus; assembly: GCA_963859935.3. Lineage (NCBI taxonomy): Eukaryota > Viridiplantae > Streptophyta > Magnoliopsida > Fabales > Fabaceae > Lathyrus > Lathyrus sativus. The sequence continues at coordinate 420,022,757 of OZ012738.1, forward strand.
TCACATAATTAATGTGTATTGTTGTATGAAAGTATACTCGTATGTGAAGTATTGAATTGAGATTGATGGATGTATGCATGATGAAACATGTTTTGTGATTATCCATGTGTGTTTCTACATGTTGTGAAATGTATGATGAGTTATGAATGAATTATGGTGAGAAATGTGAAATATGTGTATTCAAAGTTTGTGTATATATATAATTATATGCATTGATTATTATGATAATATTTGTCACCCTTCTGCTGTTTTATAATGCTCTATGAGGCATTGCAGATTAGGTTGCTGGAGGTCTTTTGTGAAATATAGTTTCATTCTTTTGGTCGGTTATGCTCTGATATGTAGCACCGGGTTGTTAGGATTGTATAGTCTTCTTTTGGGATACATTTTGTATATGTATCTGATGGTAAATGTTTATGTAAACATGAATGATGCGATGAAACAAACTGAATGATATGTATTTATATGATTACATGTTTTAAGTGATTCCATGTTTAGATTTTCCGCTTTAATTCTAAATATTGAGATGTGGGTGTAAGGACTAAGTTCCTCTATTGAACTACCCCACTGTTGCATGTCTTTTTATAGCAGGTGTTGTATGTTATTTTGGTGAATGATGTGGCATACCTCTTTTATACCATGTTTCAAATTTACTTTGATGAAATTTTATTATGTGATTTATTTGTTTATTTGGGGGTATAGAAGGGGGTGTTACATTAATTGGTATCAGAGCAGGTCGGTCTGTTGACCAAGTTGTTAACATGTTCATTCCCTTATGCATTTGGTATATGTGTGTAGCACTATCCATATGGTTGTTCAAACGAGGATTTGTTGTGGGAATCAAGAACAATGGTTGCAGGCAGGAATGACGAAGTGATTGCTGAGGCGTTAACGAGGTTGGCTTGAGCGATTGGGCAGAATCCTCAAGCCAATGTAAATGTTGGAAATAACGCTGATGATGAGTTTCGTGCTTTGGGAAGGTTCCAAAGGAACAATTCACCGATTTTCAAGGGAACTCATGAACCTGACAAAGCACAAGTTTGGCTGAAAGAGATTAAGAAGATCTTTCGTGTCATGAATTGTTCGGATGTGCAGAGGGTGCAGTTTGGCACTCATATGCTTGAAGAGGAAGCTGAGGACTGGTGGGGTAATACTCGCCAAAGGTTTGAAGAGGATGAGATTGTGGTTACTTGGGATCTTTTTAAAGAGACATTTCTAGATAAGTATTTTCCAGAGGATGTGCGTGGTAAGAAGGAGATTGAATTCCTTGAGCTGAAGCAGGATAACTCAACTGTGGTCGAGTATGCCGCAAGGTTTGAGGAATTGATTAAGTTTTGTCCTCATTATAACACTGCTAATGCGGAGAGATCCAAGTGTCTTAAGTTTGTGAATGGTCTGAGGCCAGAAATTAAGAAAGTTGTTGGTTATTAGGAGATTAGGCGATTTTCTGAGTTGGTGAACAAGAGTAGAATTTATGATGAAGATAGTAGGGATCGGTCTAGTCACTACAAGAGTTTAGGTGACAAGAAGGGAAAAGGTTAATTCAGAGGGAAGCCGTATGTGACTCCTGCTGATAAGGGGAAACAAAAAGCTAGTTACGGCAAGAAGCCAAGTGGGGGAGGAGTTTCTACTCCGGTGAGATGTTTTAGGTGCGGTGAAGCGGGACATCGTGCTCCTGAGTGCACGAGTGTCGAGCAGAAGTGTCTCAAGTGTGGGAAGCCAGGCCACAAAGCTCTTGAGTGCAGAAGCAGTGTGAATGTGACTTGCTACAACTGTGGTGAGCAAGGGCACATTAGTACCAAGTGTGATAAGCCAAAGAAGACTCAAGGGAGTGGGAGAGTGTTTGCTCTATCTGGATCGGAGACTGCTAGTGAAGATCAATTGATCCGAGGTACGTGCTTCATTAATGGTATACCTTTGATCGCTATAATTGATACTGGAGCTACGCATTCTTTTATTTCTTTGGATTGTGTTAAGAGATTAAGTCTTGAGTTGTCTGTTATGAGTGGAGGTATGGTTAATTATACTCCTGCTATGGGTTCGGTAACTACCCCATATGTATGTTTGAATTGTCCGTTGAGTATTTTTTGTAAAGACTTTGGAGTTGATTTGGTGTGTCCTCACTTAGATCAACTTGATGTTATTCTTGGGATGAATTGGTTGGAATTAAATCGTATCTATATTAACTGTTTTGACAAAACGGTTATTTTTCCTGAACCTGAGGATGAAGAAGATTTGTTTATGACTACTAAGCAAGTGAAGGATTCATTGCAAGATGGTGCTAAGGTATTTTTGTTAATGGCAACGGTGAGCATTGGTGAAAGTGTAACAATTGATGCTTTACCAATTGTCTGTGACTTTCCGGAAGTTTTTCCTGATGAGATAATGGATTTACCGCCGGAACGAGAAATGTAGTTTGTAATCTACTTGATTCCTGGAACTAGTTCGATATCGATGGCTCTATATCGTATGCCCGCATCGTAATTGAAAGAGTTGAAGAGTCAACTTGAAGATCTACTTGAGAAGAGGTTTATCCGTCCAAGTGTGTCACCGTGGGGTGCACCGGTGTTGTTGGTTAAGAAGAAAGAAGGTTCTATGAGACTCTGTGTGGATTACAGACAATTGAACAAGGTGACTATCAAGAATAAGTATCCACTTTCGAGGATTGATGATTTGATGGATCCGTTGGTTGGTGCGAGTGTGTTCGGTAAGATAGATTTGAGATCTGGGTATCATCAGATTCGCCTGAAGGCTGAGGATATTTAGAAGACTGCTTTTAGAACGAGGTATGGACACTATGAGTATTCTGTGATGCCCTTTGGTGTGACTAATGCACCAGGTGTATTTATGGAGTACATGAATAGGATTTTCCATCCTTATTTGGACAAGTTTGTGGTCGTGTTCATTGATGATATTTTGGTCTATTCGAAGAGTGAAGAAGAACATGCCGAGCATCTAAGGATTGTCTTATCTGTATTGAAAGAGAAGCAATTATATGCTAAACTTTCTAAGTGTGAATTTTGGTTGAAGGAAGTGAGTTTTCTTGGTTTGGCGGGATATTATCAGAAATTCATTGAGGGATTTGCCAAGTTATCATTGCCATTGACGCAGTTGACTAGGAAAAGTCAAGCTTTTGTTTAGAATGCAAAGTGTGAAGGGAGTTTCTAAGAGCTTAAGCGAAGATTGACGACAACTGCTGTTTTGATTTTTCCGAATCCGACAGAACCGTTTGTGGTGTATTGTGATGCTTATTTGATGGGTTTAGGAGGTGTGTTGATGCAAGATAAACAATCTGTAGCTTATGCTTCGAGGCAACTCAAAGTGCATGAGAAGATTTTTCCGACGTATGATTTAGAGTTGGCCACCGTTGTATTTGTGCTGAAACTTTGGAGGCATTATTTGTTTGGTTCGAGATTTGAGGTATTTAGTGATTATACGAGTTTGAAGTATCTCTTTGATCAGAAGAAATTGAACCCAAGGCAAAGGAGATGGTTAGAACTTCTGAAGGATTTTGATTTTGGTTTGAATTACCATCCAGGTAAAGAAAATGTGGTAGCTGATGCATTGAGTAGGAAATCATTACATATGTCGATGATGATGGTGAAAGAGTTGGAATTGATTGAGAAATTTCGTGATTTGAGTTTGGTGTGTGAGAAGACTTCTTATGGAGTTAAGTTGGGTATGTTAAAGCTTACTAGTGGTATTCTGGACGAGATTCGAGAAGGACAGAAATCTGACTTGAGTTTAGTTGATCGGTTGACTTCGATCAATCAAGGTCAAGGTGGCGAATTTCAAATTGATGAGAATGGTATCATGAGGTGTCATGATAGAGTTTGTGTTCCTGATGTTGTTGAGCTGAAGAAGAGTATTCTCGAAGAAGGGCACCATAGTGGATTGAGTATTCATCCGGGCGCTACTAAGATGTATCAAGATTTTAGGAAAGGGTTTTGGTGGCCAAGTATGAAGAAGGATATTGTCGAGTTTGTGTATTCTTGTTTGACTTGTCAAAAGTCAAAGATTGAGCATCAAAAATCGTTGGGTTTGATGAAACCGTTGTTTATTCCTGAGTGGAAATGGGATAGCATTTCTATGGATTTTGTATCTGGTTTACCGAGGACGCCGAGTAACTTTGAAGCTATTTGGGTTATTGTGGATAGATTGACCAAATCTGCTCATGCGAATGGATTACCCGTTGGAGAGGTTGGCAAATCTGTACATTGAGAGGATTGTCAGTTTGCATGGTATTCCGTCTAGTATTGTGTCAGATAGAGATCCGAGGTTTACTTCGAGATTTTGGGAGAGTTTGCAAAGTGCTTTGGGTACGAAGTTGCGTTTGAGTTCAGCTTATCATCCGCAGACTGATGGTCAGACTGAGAGGACGATTCAATCACTTGAGGATCTTTTGAGAGCTTGTGTGTTGGAGAAGGGAGGAGCTTTGGATAACTACTTACCTTTGATTGAATTTACTTACAACAACAATTTTTATTCGAGTATTGGTATGGCACTGTTTGAAGCATTGTATGGTAAAAGATGTAGGACGTCATTGTATTGGTATGAATCTGGAGAGATTTTTGTGGTTGGACCCGAGATAGTCCAGCAGACTACCGATAAGACTAAGATGATTCAAGAGAAGATGAGGATTTCTCAGAGCCGTCAGAAGAGTTATCATGACAAGAGGAGGAAGGCACTTGAATTTCAAGAGGGAGGTCATGTGTTTCTTCGGGTTACTCCTATGACTGGTGTTGGTAGGGCATTGAAGTCGCGTAAGTTGACGCCGCGTTTTATTGGTCCTTATCAGATTTTGCAGAGGATAGGGGAAGTAGCCTATCGTGTTGCTTTACTGTCGTCGCTTGCTAACCTCCATGACGTGTTCCATGTATCTTAGTTGAGAAAATACATTGCGGATCCATTTCATGTAGTCCAAGTAGATGATGTGCAGGTGAGAGATAACCTGACTGTGGAGACATCACCTATGCGGATAGAGGATCGAGAGTTGAAGCAACTTCGAGGCAAAGAGATTGCTTTGGTGAAGGTCGCTTGGGGAGGACCGACTGGTGGAAATGTGACTTGGGAACTTGAGAGTCAGATGAGGGAGTCTTATCCAGAGCTGTTTGAATCAGGTAACATTTTCGAGGACGAACATTCCTAAAGTGGGGGATGATTGTAACAGCCCAATATTTCAATAATTAATTATTCGTATTAAATAATTGATTTATTTGGATAATTTTAATTATTGGAATTATTGGTAGATGTTTGAGAGGAAATATGATGGAAAGAATAGAAGAGAAAGACATATAAAGGAAACACAAGAGAAAAAGAGGAGAAAGAAAGAGGAAGAGGAGAAAAGAGAAGGAGAAGAAGGAAAAGTTGGAAAAGCTCAAGAATAACTCTCAAGCATCGATTTAACCAAGGTAAGGGTGTGAAATATCATTATATTGTCAATGTATATGATTATGTATGCTTGGGTTAGATTGTTGGATGTTTTTCTACAACTTCCATTTTAGGGCAAAAGTGGATTTAATCGATAGAAACTGAGTTTTAACGATCAAAAATGAGAATAAGTGATATAATTTAGTCGAGGGAGGTTAGACTAAGGATATGGAACTTGTCTGGTGAGAATCAGTCGGTTTTGTGAAGAGTTGAGGAATTGATGACAGTGAGGGTTTTTGAGTTCGCAGACGTTCGCTAGCACCTTCGCTAGGCGAACAGGTCGCGAACGTTCGCTAGCAACTCGCTAGGCGAGCAAGTTAGTGAATGGTCCCAGACTTAGGCAGAATGTATTGATCTAGTTCGCTGGTAGCGAGTGAGGTAGCGAAGGATTCGCTAGGACCTCGCTGCAGCGAGTAGGAAGCGAATGAAGTCAGTAGCTTTTGTTTGCCTTCGCGAGCTTGTTCACTAGGTGAACAGATAACGAGTATTCGCTAGGGACTCGCTAGGCGAGTAAGACAGCGAGTGTGACAGCAATTGGTTTTCGCTATGATTCGATTCCATGTTGATTTCCTGGTTCGATTGTGTTCGATCCTTGTTGGAATGAGTAATTGTATATTGTGAAACATATACTGTGGGTAGCCGTACGGCGTGAATCCTAGATTGTGGAATTGATTGTGAAGTGTGGTCTTTTGAAAAATATAATGCATTGTTTTAATTGATTAAAATGCATGATGAATGTTATTGAATTCGTTGTCGTGAGCACGATGTTGTGAATGCATATTGTTTGTATGCGATGTTGAGAATCCATGAGAACATATTGTGGATATGTGTGCATTTCTTGGTAAATATATTGATGATATTGTATATGAATATGTTGTGTATGCAATCATGTTATAATTCTTGAGTGATGAATTATTTGAATGAATGGGATTAAGATGCGGGAACGGTCTTAAGTGCATTTGGTGGTTGATTGCATATGCATCATTTAGTCAAGAGGCAATGCTTCCTAGTTTCGTGGAGACTAGTGACTTGTCCCAAACCTAGAAGGGTGGGTTTGAAACTTAGGGAACAAGCTTTTGTTGTTATCAGTCTAGAAGGGTGGACCCGGTTTAAGTGTAAAAACCAAAAAATGATAACAAGTGTTGGTACCACATGGCATGAGTTGCATTGAGTCACATAATTAATGTGTATTGTTGTATGAAAGTATACTCGTATGTGAAGTATTGAATTGAGAATGATGGATGTATGCATGATGAAACATGTTTTGTGATTATCCATGTGTGTTTCTACATGTTGTGAAATGTATGATGAGTTATGAATGAATTGTGGTGAGAAATGCGAAATATGTGTATTCTATGTTTGTGTGTGTGTATGTATATATATATATATATATATATATATATATATATATATATATATATATATATATATATATATATATATATATATATATATATATATATATATATATATATATATATATATATATATATATATATATATATATATATATATATATATATATACATATATATATATATATATATATATATATAATTATATGCATTGATTATTATGATAATATTTCTCACCCTTCTGCTGTTTTATAATGCTCTATGAGGCATTGCAGATTAGGTTGCTGGAGGTCTTTTGTAAAGTATAGCTTCATTCTTTTGGTCGGTAGGATTGTATAGTATTCTTTTGGGATACATTTTGTATATGTATCTGATGGTAAATGTTTATGTAAACATGAATGATGCAATGAAACAAACTGAATGATATGTATTTATATGATTACATGTTTTAAGTGATTCCATGTTTAGATTTTCCGCTTTAATTCTAAATATTGAGATGTGGGTGTAAGGACTAAGTTCCTCTGTTGAACTACCCCACTGTTGCATGTCTTTTTAGAGCAGGTGTTATATGTTATTTTGGTGAATGATGTGGCATACTTCTTTTATACCATGTTTCAAATTTACTCTGATAAAATTTTATTATGTGATTTATTTGTTTATTTGGGGGTATAGAACGGGGTGTTACAGTAACAACCAAGCATTCTTGAACAAGAATAAGACATGTGTGACAACAACATGTAGGTAGAGATATGAACATTCAAAGGATCACATGTGAACATACAAACCAAGATCATATCACATAAGTCAAGTGGAAATGATACTTGAATACATCATGAACATATTTAAACAAGTAGGTAACAACCAACATGTAAATCAAGGTTCAGTCATGGCTTTGAGGAAGGAGATAACATCATAAGGTTCTCTCATACAAATATATACCCAAATATTACAATCTAAGGCACAAAAGCATTTAAGAAACTTTTAAAAATTATATGACAACCATAAATCACATGCATACATCAATGTTCACACAAACATGGAGGAAAATTACATGTTGAAGGTAAGGTTACAACTAAAGCTTCAATGGTATGAACAAGGGAAAATTCAACACACATTTACATGTAAACCACATTTAAACAAGCATGAAATCAAGATGAATCAAATAGGTATATAGTTATAACATTATACAAGGTTTACACAAGGTGCAATGAGGTTTAAACCAAACAAACATGCAAGGAAACCATAGGGAAGGATCAAAGAAATCAACAAAGTTCTTAAAAGAAACCCTAAAAAGTATCAAACTTTGAATGCAAACAAAGGCAAGAAAAATAAATATTTTTGAATATTTCTTGACATCGATGAAAAATAGACATCATCATGAACACAATGCAAAACGAATGGGGTCAAAATGATAAAAAAAATAAGTTATGATCATTTGAAACTCCTTAAGAAACCATAAAAAACAAGTACTAAAAATAATGGAAATGCACACCATGTGGTTCGAACCCATGCTATGGAGGTTACAACCTAAAACTAGGACCATCTGAGCCACACGCGAATAATGAACAAGGGATGCATGAAAGAAATAAAATAACAAGAGCAACAAATAAATCAGAAAAAAGACAAAATGGTTAATCAGCAGGATCGAACCCAGGCAAGGCAAGGTGTATTGGAAAGGCAAGGCAAAGTTCTACCACCGGGGTGGTTGTTACATCCAGTAAATATACGCCTTGAATACATTATATTTTAAAACATCACAAAAATGACCAAATCAACACCCAGTTAGCGCCATGTCACGCTGACTGGATTTTTTACTCACTTCTTCTCCTTCACACGCTCTCTCATTTTCTCTCTTCTTCGTGCCCTAACAAAGACACCATGGCCAGATTTTCCTCTTCCTCTAAATCTCTCAAATCTCAACCATTTTCAGAACTTAAAAGATCAAACTTGTAGCATTTTTCTCAAGGATATCAAATATACTATTATCTCATCCTCAAAATAGCTGAGTAAACCAAGAATCACTTAACAACAATGCAACATCATTAAGGTTTAACATATTACAACATGAAATATGTAACTCAGATAACACAACCAATAATGGTACATTTTTGCTTCACAAATGAATCAATAATGGTACATGAAAAATGATTTTTGAATGTCTAAATCTTACCTCTTGGAGTCAGTCCAAGGCTTCTTCAAATGTTCTGGTAGAAATGGAAATGATAATCTCCTTGTCTTTGTTGATCCTCAGAGAGTTGATTTGAGTGATTGAATGTCTAGGAAACAACTTCAAAGTTCAAACCCGTGCCTTCTTACAACAATGGAGGTTGGAAATGGTGGATATTGTTGGGCTTGATACAAAACTTGTTCAACGGTTGGAACAAGTTCTATTGAGTGTTTAGAGAAGGTTTATGGTATTTTTTTTGGAAATGCACGAGTTAAATGACTTTGGCCAGAGGTTTTGCAAAACTAGGGTGTTTTTACAAGAACTCTTAGCTATGAGAATGCAAGGGTGTTTTGGGAGGTTCCTGAGATTTTTTTATTCTCTTTTTCACTGAGGATTGACCTCCTATTTGTCGCAACTGCGAAAAACACCCAGCGGAAAACAAAAGAGTCTCCACCTTTCGTTATTTATCCCAAAGAGAGGGAAAAGAAACGATCGGAAAAACCTGACGAAAAGGGAAAGACAAGGTCATTGCAACTAAGTCCTGGATTCGGGAGTCATTGCAACTCGACGGGATCCACGCATTGTTGTCTATCTAAAAGGGTGATCATCTATCTAACTACGGGCCAAGGGACAAAAGAAAAAGAAAAGAGAGACTCGGCTAACTACGTATTCCCTCGTGTAATGGGAAAGTCAGAGTCAATGTAGTTCGACTAACTATGGGCGAAAAGGGGGAAGGTTGCTCACCAAGACGTCGCGTCTTGTGCCTACGTACTTTCATCTGGTATGAAAGATCAGAGCAAACGTAGTTCGGGCTAAAAGACCACAGGTTGGTTCAAAATTTTTTAGGCCCAAGTAGGGTTAACAAGTAGTTCTAGTAGTTGGTGTATGCAACTCGACCATTAGAGACTTAGGCGTTACCGTTTGCGGTATAACTAAGAGTTAACAACACTCTTTTATCTGAAAAGATTTTCCTGATTAAGATCCCGAAGAATGAAAAATGTTTGAAGTGTTTTTGTGTTTTTTAGAGAAGAAGAGTTTTGAATCATTGAGTGTTCATAATGTATGTTGTACTAAAGTCTAAAACCCAGGATCGAATGCGTCGCATATCGTCCTAAGGACGTATACTAAACACTCTAAGTAATTGAGAGGTAACCGCTCAATCACCATTTCCCAAGTACAAGGCTCATGGCACAACATCCATTATCTTTATTAAGTGTATTAAGATTGTATGAAGATGAGAAGAGAAGAAAGGACCACTAATGGGAGACTAATTCAATCCTAAAAGTTGTCATGCAAAATGGACTTAAAGTTGGGATACACAAGGGAACTACCTAATGTTATTATGCATGGTTAAGCACCTAATGTCTATCATAACCTCAAGAGGTTAGAGAACTTATGGGGAGCATGGAAAATAAAAGCAAAAGAAGAAGAAGAAAGAACATGAAAATGTAAACATGCAAACAAAGAATGCACAAGTAAGAATGAAAGTGGAAGGAAAATAGTGTGGGGCAGTAGCCTCCACAAGCTCATATCAACCAAGAATGCATATGGGAATGCAAGAAAAGAAAAGAGAAAGAAATGCACAAGATGAGATCAAACAACAAGAAGAAACCACACAAAAATGCACCAAAAGTGGGATGAAATGACCTAAGTCAAACAACATCAACCACAAGTGCCAAAAGCCAAACCAAATGAAAGGAGAAGAAGCTCAAAACAAAATTGAGGATGGGAGACTATATGAGGACAACAAGGAACTCATAATATGCACTCAACCATAAGCATCACAAACAAAGTGCAAAAGAAGCACAAAGGAGTCCTCATGGATTCATCATTTTAGGTATGCTTCAAGTACCTCCTAAGGAGGGACTAAGATACCTTAAATGAGACTCCAAAGTCATGGGACAAAAGAGGAGATGAGAGAAGAAAGCTCAAAATAAAAAGCAAACCAATCAAAGGAAAATGAGAGAAAAAACACAAGGGAAAGCAAGCATGCACCACTTAGAAACCCTAATTAAAAGCTCAAAAGAAAACAACCAAATGAGCAAGCAAAACAAAATGACATGACCTAAAAATGAGCAAGCATCATCCTTAACATATTAGCAACATGAATCAAAAGGCATTGAGGGCTCAAAAGATCCATAAGTGTCATCTCCAAGACAAACTAGGTCAATGTGTATGTATGAACCTCCCTTGAAGGTAACTTGACTAAGTTACCTCAAAATTAGGAAAATGGTTCAAAAATGATCAAATAAAATGCACAAAGCTCATAAACATGTTGGCAAACAGAAGCCAAGAGATCACAATCAAAATAAATTCACAACACCACCAAAGAAATTGATTCACAAAGGTGTTCCATTGTGAATGAGGATTGTCGAGGGTCAAATGAAATACAAAAAAAGTCAACCAAACAGGGGGAAAATGGTCCTCAAAAATTCATCAACCCATCATGGACATGAGGGTGAATTTTCAGTCAGTGGATCAAAAGGAATGAGGAGAAACAAATCAAGAACTAAAACATGTCAATAAAAAGTTCAATTAAAACACTTCCAATCCAACAATCCCATTTTAATTCAAACTAAATCCAAAAAATAAAATAAAAATTTATTAAAAATAATAGACATCTCAAAGTGACCAGAAACTATTTTTGTGGAATTTTTGGATCATTGGAAGTATTTTATTTGATTTAAATCCAAATAGAAACAAAACAAAAATAAAAAAGAAAAGAAAATAAAATAATAAATACATGGTGTGAAAAGTAATCCAATAGCGTGTAAATCTCAATTGGGCTCAGGCAGGGGGTGCAGATAACAACTGAAAGCCTAGATCCATCAGCGTTTTAAGTGAAACACATAACTTCACATGATCGTGTGTGGTGATTCAAACCAGGTGCACCATAGGTCTTAATCTAGACCGTGAAAACGAAAGTAAGCACATTCAATGCACATCAGCATGCCACATAATCAAAAACAATTCAAATACCAATCAGAAAAAACAGACGGCGCCTGGAGCTTCCTCCGGTCGTCTTCTCCGTTCAAACGACCACCGTGAACAGTAACAACCACACAGGTTGAGAAAAAATGAACCAAACTCAACAAATTTTACGTCCAAACTCATCTACATCTCACGTAGATTTCATATCCAACAAGATCTAAGCATAAAAACTCAAGATAAATCCAAATCAAAGCCAACAAGTTTTGAGCATTTACCAACAATCATCATAAACAGCAACCAAACTATACCAGAATCCAACTACACAACTCATTGGTCACAAATACATGAAAATGGCGTGTAAACATGGCATAAACAGAGAGTAATTTGGATTGAAAGAATACCTAGTGGAGAGCTTCCACTGAGCCTTGTTCTTTGATGAAGCTTAGAGAAAACCAACCAGAATCGTTCCACAAACCTCAAGGGAGCTTTAGATGAGCTTAATTCCTCTTGAAACTTGATGAAATGCCAAAAACGAATTTCACTTTTTCTTCACCTTCACCAAGTGTGTTCTTGAGCAATTTCTCACCAAAATTGATTCTGAAGGTTTGTGAACAATGTTAAGATTATATATGATGGATTGGTGAAGGTTTGGAGCCCAATTGCAGCCCCTAAAAGCCCAATCAAATTTCAATTTTCCTTGTGTTGTTGAACTTGCAAAACCGTGTATATGGAGCTGCACATGCCTCAAACTTTATTCCATTAACTTGCACATGGGGTGAATTGATCACATGGCCAAGAATTACCCCATGTTTTGATCTTATGGTTGAATTTGCATTTGTTACTTCATGGTGAAGCAAACTTGTAAATGGCATACCAAAGCTCATCAAATTCAAATTCTAAAAATTCCATTGTTCTTAGAATGATTTTGGCACTCAAAATATGTATCAACTTGGTACAAAATGATCCAAAATGCATTTAATTTGATTTTCTCCTTTTAAGGTTTTTTCCATGGAAATTCCTTCATCCAATATTCCATCTAAGCCAAATCAATGGTTCCTTAATGTTTGGTTGAGCAAATGACCCCATTTGGAGAAAGTTTCATGTTGAGAAATGCTTCATTTGAAGTGTGCAAGATAGTGAAATGGACCTATAATGAAAATGACCTGTAAGCTTACTTTCCCAGAATACCCCTGCCTTGCAAGCCTCATAACTTGAGTTCTACAAATCAGACGAAGGATTTCTAGTACTCTTTGGAAAGCTAAGATCATGAGGGATAACTTTCATGTTTGGGTCAAAGTTAGGAGAAACATCCTTCTAGGTCAAAAGTGGCTTGGAAGTTGGTTGACTTTTGTTGACCAAAATCACATTCATCTAAGGACCTGTAACTTGTCAGCATCATAACTTGAGTTCCATAAATCAGATGAAAGACTTCTAGTACTCAAAAGAAATATAGAAACATGCTCTACAAGTTTCATGTTGGGTTCAAGATAAGATGAGACTTGTATCTTGAGATAAGTGGTCTTGAAGTTAGGCACTAAACAAGGGATTTTACACTGAGAACCCTAATTTAGAAACTTCTCACACTCTTGATTCTTCTTGATTTTATCTTGAAATGATATATTATACATCTCAACACAATATTCCATGACCACAAAGACTTGGAATTGAGTCTTAATCTCCTTCAATTTCACATTTGACTGAGGGTTGACCAGATGAAAACGCTAGGTGCACCATTCTTGATTGTGGCTTCTTCCACATGACACAACAACTTGAACAACCTCCAATATGGCTCCCAAAGCCTTCAATGAGCTTTCTCAACATCCTATACCATAATCATGGATTCACAACCCTCTGATGATCTTCAACTGGCCTCCAAGTTAGGAGCTATTCCACATACATCCATCAACTCTTTCACAAAACTTTGACCACTTCTACTTGAGTAAAACCCCTTGCTTAGGCTCAACACTCTGAGTAAACTCCTCTTGCTTTACACAACCTCTTCATCCCCTGCTAAATGAAAAATGCTATGCAATGCAAATGCTAGAAGAAAAATGAAATGAAACATAAACCAAGTTAAGAAAAGGTTGGGCAAATATTGGGGTGCAACAGCTGCCCCTGTTCAAGCGACTTGGACCTGACTGAGTGAAAAGCGAACGGCTTTCAAACAATCGAGGTAAAAGACGGTTGAATACCAATAAACCCGAAAGTTTTCCAACCGCAGAAATCTCCAGAGATAACTGAACTAAACACAAGAATAATCCACTGGGGAAGTACACTGACCAAAATTCAATACTAACCACAAACTACCAACCAAAAGTTGGGATCACCAGAATACCGAACAAGGTCAAATCCACCCTATCAACTAAAAGTTGAAATCGCTAGACAACAACAAGTTACCAACCAAAAGTTGGGATAACACTCCACAGGAGAAACCAAAGACTACCTACCAAAAAGTTGGAAATAAACGAAGCTACCAACCAAAAGTTGGAATTGAAGCAAAGGATACCAACCAAAAGTTGGAATGACATCACCAAAATCTCACCAACCACAAGTTGGAATCAAACAAACTCTGACAGGTCATTAACTACCAACCAAAAGTTGGAATACCAAAATCCAAGAACAGAAAACTACCAACCAAAATTTGGAATAACGACTCCACCCAGGAGCAGAGAAGAACTACCAACCAAGAGTTGGGATAAAGCCAACAAAGCTTCAGACCCACTGGGGACTACCAACCAAAATTTGGAATAACGCCAACCAACAACAGACTACCAACCAAAAGTGGGAATAATGACTGCAGGGGATAAAATCCAACCATAAGTTGGGAAGCAAGGATACTAACCAAAAGTTAGGATCACTGGAGATACTTGAACAAAGCTGACTCCTTCACAGAAAACTACCAACCAAAAGTTGGAATGATCATCCGACACTACCAACCAAAAGATGGAAAACGGGCCACAAAAGCAGACTACCAACCAAAAGTTGGAATGATCAACAAAGGAAAACTACCAATTAAAAGTTGGAATAAAAAATGCTACTAACCAAAAGTTAGGATTGTCGGAACCGCTGAATGAAAATGAACTGACTGCAACAACGATTACTAACCAAAAGTTGGAATAATCAACTTTACTGAGGAAAACAAAGATTACCAAACAAAAGTTGGAATAACATCCCAAACGCCAATAGGCCACCAACCAAAAGTTGGAATAAGACAACAATACCAACCAAAAGTTGGAATGAACTTTGCCGGGAAACCGGGGATTACCAACCAAAAGTGGGAATAAACGCACCCGAAATAGACTACGCTGGGAATTATCAACCAAAAGTTGACATATCGTATCCAACATAGGCCAGCGAAAAAATCAACTGACTCACGACTTGCGGGGAAAGCTCCAATAGGAAAAGAGAGGTTTAAACACTCCGGAATTCAAAATCCTCAGCCCTCAAAGGCAAACGGCACCAAAGGTAACAAACCTAGCTTATGCTTCAGATGCATATGTTTGAAATGGCGTAATGCTCCATACGAAATGGAAATGTTACGCATTTGGGTAGATGCTATGCACGCATGTAGATGCAATAGAACTGAATCAGCAAAAAAATGCTAGAGATACAGAAACCACCCTGCTGGGGGAACAACCTACTCATGCCAATAAAAATTGGACTTATGCCGAGAAACAGGCCCTTACAGGCCTTCTGCAAAGAAAATACCGAGGTAACAACATTCCTCCATTCTGCTGGGGAAAAGAGAACAAATCTACTGAGGAAACCACCTTCTTCCCACTTACTGGGGATTGCTCCGCTGGGGGACGAACCTACCCAGGCTGTAGATTACTCAGTGGGAAGAAAATCCAATCACAACTCACTAAGGAGTATGAACACGCACTTTGAGGGGATTGAATGTGCACCAACTACTGAAGGAAAGCGTACACGCTACCTGCTCGCTCACTGCATACTAACTCTACTAGGAATAGAGATGCCAGCTTCACTGGCTGGGGAAATAGACTCTGGTCGGGGATAGAACGTATTTCATCTACACCTCTTTGCCCCAAGGGTAACGACCCTACAAAACTGAACAAACGGACAACATACCTTACGCAAACGGAACTATCTCAGTCAACATTTGTGACGTTGTTCAATTAATTCAAAGTTTTAACAATTATTGGCCAAGGCCTGCAAGTTTATGTATGTGCAAGTTTATCAAAACATTGGGCCTTTTTCACAAACAAAACAATAAAAGTTAAAACAAAACAAACGAGATACTGAATAGTATATATTTATTGATAAATGGCTTGTAAATAGGCGAGGTTTTACAACAGATGCAACCCCTGAAAAGAGGAAGCTGCACAAAAACAATACAGAAATGTCGGTAATATGGCACAGACAAACACCATGAGCCGATCCCTCTATGACTCGCCTGACCCTGATGCTTTCCCGACGCTTCGTCTTCAGAAGAGATTGATTCGGATAAACGGCCCTCAGGTTCTCCCAATCCACTAAGCAATGAAGTTCCAACATAGACCGCAGTCATTTGCTTTTCCATCCCTAACTTTTGCCTGTACCGCCCTTTCGGGTTTTCAATTCATCGGGATACCCATTTTTGCCAAAGTCGCCTTTTCAGGTTTTCGACTTTGCGGGTTTACATATTTTCATTTTTATCTCTAATTTTTTCCCGAACCCATTCTCTTTTTTATGGTTCGCCGGAATGCTCCATTTTGCCTAGACTTTTCTTTTTGTGTCCAACGGGTCTCTTTTAAGCAAAGTATGTTTTAACTGTGTCTGCGTTCACAGGGGATGTGAAATCCTCACCATCCATGGTGGATAACAACAAGGCTCCTTCGGAGAAGACCTTTCGAACGACATATGGACCTTCATAGTTGGGAGTCCATTTGCCACTGTGATCTGATTGTGGTGGGAGAATCTTTTCCAGCACAAGATCGCCCGTCTGAAAGCTTCAAGGGCGCACCTTCTTATCGAAAGCTTTATTCATCCGACTCTGATACAACCGACTATATGCGATAGATGCTAGCCTCTTCTCATCCATCAAGCTAAGCTGATTCAATCTGTTCTTTATCCATTTTGCCTCATCGAGCTTGACGTCAACCATAACTCTTAAAGAAGGAACCTCGACCTCCAATGGTAGGACAACTTCCATACCATATACAAGCGAGAAAGGAGTTGCCCCGGTTGATGTGCGTACCGTAGTACAATAACAGTGAAGAGCAAATGGCAACATCGCATGCCAATCCTTGTAAGTGACAACCATTTTTTGCACTATCTTCTTAATATTCTTGTTAGCCGCTTCAACAACGCCATTCATCTTTGGCCGATAAGGCGATGAGTTGTGATGCTCGATTTTGAAATTCTGGCACAATTCCTTCATCATCTTGTTGTTTAGATTCGAACCATTATCAGTAATGATTCTCTCGGGTATTCCATACCTACAGATGATGTCCTTCTTTATGAACTGGGCTACGACTTGCTTTGTAACATTGGCGTACGGGGCTGCTTCAACCTATTTGGTGAAGTAATCAATGGCAACCAAAATGAAACGATGACCATTGGATGCGGTTGGCTCAATCATGCCAATCATATCAATGCCCCACATGGAGAAAGGCCACGGGGACGCCATAACATTCAATGGGCTCGGCGGTACATGAATTTTATCTGCATAAATCTGGCATTTATGGCATTTCTTTGCAAATTTGAAACAATTTGACTCCATGGTTAGCCAATAATACCCTGCTCATAATAGTTTCCGAGACATGGCATGCCCACCAGCATGTGTACCGAAAGTACCCCCGTGGACCTCTTCCATAAGCAACATTGCTTCCTTTTCATCCACACATCTTAACAACACCAAATCATGGTTTCTTCTGTAAAGCACACCATCCGGGTTTAGATAAAAGTTACCAGAAAGCCTCCTCAGCGTCTTGTTATCCTGAGCCGAATCCCCTGGCGGATACTCCTGCTTCTTGAGGAAGTTATGTATATCATAAAACCACGGCTTGCCATCAGCAGCGTCTTCAATGGTGAATACGAAAGTGGGCCTATCAAGGTGAGAAATGACTAGTCTTGGAGCATCATTCCAAAAATTCACTTTATACATCGAAGATAGCATTGCTAAAGCATCTTCCATCTGATTCTCTGCTCGCGGCACATGGTGGAACTCTACCCTGTCAAAGAAGGGTAACAACCTCCTTGCTTAATCTTTGTAAGGAATTAGATTCAGATGACGAGTTTCCCACTCTCCCATGATATGATTAACTACTAGCGCTAAATCGCCATATACATCCAAATTTTTGATTCTCAAATCAATAGCCTCTTCCAGACCCATGATGCACACTTCGTACTCGGCTTCATTATTAGTACAAGAGAACGTCAACCTGTCAGTGAAGGGGATATGAGTATCGTGAGGAGTTGTAATGATTGCCCCAATTCCACTACCATAGGAGTTGATAGTGCCGTCGAATATCATCTGCCATTGAGAACCTTTCTCTGGTCCTTCATCAGGCAACGACTCTTCACAGTCTTTCACTTTGAGGAACATGATATCCTCGTCAGGAAATTTAAACTTCATTGGTTGATAATCTTCGATTGGCTGCTCAGCAAGGTATTCTGACAGAACACTTCCCTTGATGGCTTTCTGGGAAACGTATTGTATATCGTACTCTGTCAGTACCATCTGCCACCTGGAAATTCTTCCTGAGAGCGCCTGCTTCTCGAAGACATACTTGATCGGATCCATCTTCAAAATCAGCATGGTTGTCTGATTAAGCATATATTGTCTCAAACGTTTGGCAGCCCAAGCGAGTGCGCAATATAACACCCCATTTCCCAAAATTCAAATAAAATAGAATTATTTCAAATAAACAACAGAGTTTCCCTTTACAAGTGGGATATCTCATCAAATAATTCAACATAAATCTTCATTAGTTGGTTTTCAACATAAACAACAGAAATGTTCATTAATCCAATATTCTCGGCCATCCGCCCAATTTACATAAAATTATTCATTAATAAGTTCACCTAGTACGATACGTCACAGGAGTAATTCAAGTTCAACATAAAACAAATAAACACCCAAGTCCCGTGCTACGTATCAGAGCATCCTAAGACTCGACTCGCACACCACTATCCAAGCTAGCTAAGTACCTGGATTATATGTACCTCCGAAGAAGCACAAACCACAACAACAACAACAAAGGGGTGAGAAAACATGATCAAAATTATCGGTAATAAGATACATGAATAAAAGGCAGTAAATATACAAATCATCACCCCACCAACATCAATCACGACCTACTGTCCAATCATCAACACAACATACAACAATGCAAATATGAAACTCAACACCATGCATGCGGTACCGACTCATTGGTTCATTTAATCGAACCCCGAATAGATCACTTACACCCCTACTTGGAAATGATCTATCCCCACCATTCTCCAAAAAGGAGTACGGATGATCACATACACTCCTCCTGAGCAACGATTTCATCCCACCAAAACATCATGATATGCACGAAACCAAATACACAACAAATAACTCAAGCATGCTACGTGCACACGATCCTACTAATCACATCTCCATACACAACCAATAAATTGAAACACACTAAGTGTACATGATCCTCTTGATCACATCACCATACATCATATATATTATGTATTATACACCAATCAATCATGGTAATCAACTTAAAGTCAATACTACATAATTTCACCTCTTTAACATCAGGTATACACTTTTCACCACTAAACACCATATCTACACTCAACATAACCAAAAGGGGTCCTACAAAACATCAACATTGGATGGAACCACAAAAATAAAACAAGTTATGTCACGCTCGCCACCTTGCTCGCTTAGCGAGGCTCTAGCAAACGTTCGCTACCTGCTTGCCTAGCAAGTATTCTAGCGAAGGCAGAAAATGGCTACTGGAAGTGTTTGCTCCGTAGCTCGCCTAGCGAGTCCCTAGAGAGTGCTCGCTACTTGCTCGCCTAGCGAACCAGCAAGCGAGCGTCTGCGATACTCAAAACCCTCACTATCGAAATATGTTACCTTGCTCAATTCCAGCCTATTACCCTTCATCCATTTTCTATCCTATTATTACTACAACTATTACATACTACACTAATCAATTGTTCCTCAAACCTCCTCTCCAGAATCAAAACTCATGGTCATCACCAAAACCACAGAAGTTACACAGAACCCCACCAAAATCACAACTCTGCTATGTTACGCAGAAACTCACCAAAATCACAACAATACATGCCCAAATTCATCAATGGCAGCAACAATCATAAACATAACAATACCAATCATATTCATCAAATCCCTATGGGGTTAAGGAATCCCCTCCACCCAATTCATGTAAAATACCAATCCTAATCAGTTTCTCCCCCTTACCTCGATTAATTGCTTCGATTGATGAAGAATCCCCAAGAATCTGACAGCCTTAGCCTTCTTCCTCTTCCTCTTTGTTCTTTCTCCTTAACCTTGCTCTAAAACTGTTTATCGTGTCCATTCCTCTTCTCCCCCCAAAACTTCTCTAATACCCCTTAAATCCTTATTTTACTTATTCCAATAATAATAATAATAGTAATAATAATACTATTACTTATTAAATTATCACCACCATCAATCATATTATATTAATATTAAACTCCATAGTTATAAATAATCCCCATAACCTAAGGGTACCCACCAACACTCTCAGACACACCCACATAAGGACACACCAAAATAAAATAACACCAAAAAGATTAAATAATTAAAATGGGTGTTACACGCAACACGTTTTCTCAAGCATTGAGTAACGGGACGCATAGTCTGTGAACTTTTTACTCAGATAATAGATCGCATGTTCTTTCCTTCCATTCTCGTCGTGTTGACCGAGAACACAGCCCATACTGTTCTCAAGAACTGTTAAGTACATGATTAAAGGTCTTCCAGCTACTGGGGGTATCAATATCGGAGGTTCCTGCAAGTATTCTTTTATCTTATCAAATGCTTTTTGACAATTTTCATTCCAGACGACCGCCTGATCTTTCTTTAGCAATTTAAACATTGGTTCGCACGTGGCTGTAAGATGAGATATGAACCGAGCAATGTAGTTCAATCTCCCCAAGAAACCACAAACCTCCTTTTCTGTTTTCAGTGATGGCATATCTTAGCTTTTATCTTTGCAGGATCGGCCTCAATTCCTTTTTCACTGACAATGAACCCCAATAACTTTCCGGACCGAACTCCAAAAGTGCACTTATTTGGATTCAACCTCAATCTGAACTTTCTGAGCCTCTCAAACAGCTTCGACAATTTGACCAAATGCTCTTCCTCTGTTTGCGACTTTGCTATCATGTCATTAACATAGACTTCAATCTCATGATGAATCATATCATGAAACAAAGTCATCATAGCCCGCTGGTAAGTTTCCCTGCGTTTTTCAACCCAAAAGGCATTACCTTGTAACAGAACGTCCCCCACAGCGCAATGAATTTCGTCTTCTCCATATCTTCCAGTTCCATCATTATCCGATTATACCCGAAAAAACCATCCATAAAGGAAAATACAGAGTATTGAGCAGTATTGTCAACCAATACGTCAATGTGAGGGAGCGGGAAGTTATCCTTTGGGCTCACCTTATTCAAATCTATGTAATCTACACACATCCGTACCTTACCGTCCTTCTTTGGTACCGGTACGATGTTGGCGACCCACAGAGGTAAGTTGTTACGGCTAAAAATCCAGTTGTTACCGTCCTTCTCATGATTGATAGGTACTAAATATCAATACCAGGGATACCGTAACGACACAATTTCAAAAACTCCCTACTTAGGCAATCCAACCGGAATCATGCCATTATAACTCAACCTATATCTCATGCTCTCTTCCACCCCGTTTCATTATAGTGCAATCACATTAAGCCTGTTATCCATACACATTCATGGCAAGTAAACCTGTTAGTGACTATGATCTCGATGCTATTTCATTTTTTTTCTCTGCAAATATGCTTAAGCATCAATTGAACTTAAAGAGTTTGTACCGTTAGGCTAAGTGCTCGGGTGAGGAGCACCTAACTTAGAAGGAACATGTCTTTTTCTTCATAATTTATTTTCTTTCTTAATTTCTCATTTTACACTAGAGATCATGCACTTATTTGCATCGGTTTCTTACTTAGTGTGTTTAGGATGGTGCTGACTGCTTAAATAAACTACTTAGGGATTACTACAAGAACCTGGAGCTTTGAGGTTTCGGCATAATGGGTACTCAAATTGATTTTGCATATTTAGGGGGTTAAGGGTGTCAGGGCGGTATCAATTTTATCAAAACTTTCCAACGTTTTTCTAACATAGCCTGGACAACCTATATACTTTCAGAGAACCATGTCATGAATCGAAGCAAAAATTTGTTGGAGGTTAGAATTTTGAAATTTTGAAATTTTTGGGGTAATGGAATAACAAGCGAAAACCACGCATAAAGACTCGACAGCACATGCAAAGACTTTGACATAATGTTAAAAATAGATAAAAATTCCTAGAAGCATGAAATAAAATGTAAAACAATAGATAAAAATTCCTAGAAACATGAAATAAAATGTAAAACAATAGAGTTCCTCCCCCACACTTAAACCAAACATTGTCCTCAATGTTTTAGTAAAAGGTGGAAAAGGAAAGATAGAACCTGTATGAATGCTACTGCTCTTGCTATCCTTGTCTTTGTTGATCACTTCTACTTCGGCGGCGGGCATTTTGAGATACCTTTGTGTAATTCTCGAACCAGCTCATCATGTTGCTCGCGTCAAGAGGAAGTACTCATCATCAGTGTTCCCACCAACAGCGACACTCGTAGGAATGTCCGTGGGCATAGCTCATCTTCTCAGATCGTCATCTAGAGAGTTTTCGCTTAGATATAGCTAAAGAGTAACAAGCGATACATTTCTTTATTTTCTGCAAATTTAAACAAACAAATTAAAATAAAGACTTTGTGGGTTGCCTCCCACTCAGCGCTTTGTTTAACGTCCATAGCTCGACGGCCAAGGAGTGCAAGTACTCACAGTGGTTCTTTCGAGAATGGTTCCTCGATCAAACTTTGAATGGTCTTCGGTTTCCATGGCCACTTATCAATCCATCTCTCATATCCCTCACCTTTTCTTTTCTTTCTTCTATAGGGTGGTTCTGGATCTATCCTAAGTATCAGTTTTTCAAATTTGGGCTTAGTTATTTCATCCACCACCTCAAAATTTAACCTTACCCTTTTAACAGTAATGATGACCCTAGTTTCATGGTCCTTGAATTTTCTTTTGTTATGAAAGACCTTAGACAAAGGTGCATTAGTGTGGATATTTTCCAATACCTCTACATATGTTTTGGATTGGGAGTTTACCTTAACTTCCACAACCAATTGTGAGAAAGAATTAGGTGGGGTATAGGGAGGAGGAGCAACAATGGGTGCTTCTTTCTCTATCTCTTCGACAACCTCCCTTTCGGGTGGTGTCAGTGGATTTTTCTCAATAATTATGCTTGTCTCACCAAAACTCTCCTCAGATTCATCATCACTCTCCCTAGGATCTTCTATTTGTTCTTCATTACTAGTGGTTACAACATTCACATGGCTCTCAAGGAAGGGTCCTAGAGATGTTCGTGTAAGCAAAGAGGTTTGAGTCTCCAAAGCCTTGCTGTGAGTCGCGAGGGAATCGACTATAATGCTCATTTGCTTAAGGTCTTCATCAATTTGGAGATGTTGTTTTCTAAAATCTTCATTTTGGAGAGTTTGTGTCTCCACAAAGCGCTCCATCATAGGTTCTATCCTAGAGTGAGTAAACATCTCTTCGAATTCTTCTAGTAATAGTTCAAGGTTGGATGTATCGAAATCTTGCGTTTCCTCAAAACATTTGGAGTCGTCATCATAGAGGGAATTTGGGTGAGAATGTGTCGTATTGAAATCTTCTAATAATATTTCGAGGTCCGATTTAAACGGATTTTGTGGTTCCTCGAAATATTGGGGGTGGTAGTTATAAGGGAAATATGGGTTATACATAATGATTTAGATAAGAGTGCCTTAGTCTATACTATGCAACAACGAAATCATAATATTGACTGTTGGTCCCCGGCAACGGCGCCAAAAACTTGATGCGTCCGCAAGTGTACGGAAATATCAAAGTAATATAAAAGATTGTCGAACCCACAGAGACCAATGTCAATCTACCGTTATCTATTGCTACGGCGTAAAGCTAAGGCTAATGGAATTTGGAAAGTTAAATGCGGATGAAATTAAATGCACAAGAAATAAAGATTTTTTGGTTTAAAGAAATGCGGTAAAGGAATATCGGTATGTAACGCTTTAGCTATCGGGAATTCGGCAGGTTACCGGTGCCTTTTTGTCTATTGCAAACACTTTTCAGGAGAACTTACTCGTTTAAAGACCTTCGTCTCACGATGGTTGTTGACTCGGGTCATAATTCTAAGGGCCGAATGTACGCTTTCGCTGTCCTATTCGGGGTTAAAACTACTTTTTGTAAACAAATAGATTCTAATTTCTTTAAAGCGCTTTCGCTGTGTCTAAAATCAATGCCTAGTTTTTACTATCTGGTTCTAGCCTCAGCTATCGCTTGTTAGTTCGTACCTTAATATGGTTTCCCACTGTCGTGGCAAAACCACTGTAAATAGCTTCTCACTGTCGTGACAAAGGTTTATTTAGAATTTTGATTAAAAACTACGGCCAGAAAGGTTGTTTGTAAAAAGGGAAGATTTCGGTTACTATCGAATCCTGTCCTACTAATTCGGTTACATACCGATAAAACTAATTTAGCTAGACTTGATAATTAATGCAAACGGGAATAAATATAAACAACAGAATAATAAAACATGCATTGTGACAGAAATAAAGTAGTAATTCAATTAATAAGAACCTCTAAAGTAGTACTGATATTGAAGAGTAGTCCTCCACAATGTCGGCAGGATTCTACTTTGGCCAATTGGCCAAATAAAATTGCAGAAAGAAATACAAAGCTCTGAACTAAAGGGAAAACGGAAAGGAAATAAAAACAATAAAAATGGAAAAAATGGCTTTAATGAGAATTTTGGCAGCACTTCGATACGTCGAAGGCCTCCCCTAAAACTGTGAATCTAAGGCCTATTTATAAGAGATAATTCACTCTTCAACTTCCAGAGATCATGGGTGAGTTATGGAGGGAGTGGGAGTAACTTCCAGTAGTGGGCAGTGAGTGGAGAAAGTGTAGGAAGAAATTAAGTTGAGATTGATCGTGGCTGCTTCTGATTTGAACGTACTGATATTTTTTCTGCGTGACGGTCGTAATGGACCTGTGACGACCGTCATATCAGCAAAATCCATTTTTTCTGTTTTTCTTCTCTCTTTTCCTTCCATTTCTTCTTCTTTTCTTTCTTTAATTCAAATTCTCTCCAATCTGCAAAACGAAGTAAATTAATCATATAATAGAACATAAATCAAGATAAAATAATAATATTCACAAATAAATGCATGTAAATCAAGCCAAATAAACGATATGATTCCGCGTTATCGGACATTCCTCGCGCAACGGCAAACGATGAACCACTATGTCAGTGTCAAGCCTGGGCATATCTTTGTACGACCAAGCAAAGATGTCACTATACTCTCGAAGCATCTCGATCAGTCTTTGCTTGATGTCGCTCTGCAGCGCAGCCCCTATCCGAACATTTCTGACAACATCTTCAGAACCCAGATTAATAACCTCGATTTCCTCCTGATGAGGTAGAATGATCTTCTCTTCTTGTTTCAAGAGTCTAGCTAGCTCTTCGGGCAAGTCTTCATCCTCATCAATCTCTTCTTCAGCTTGATATATCGGTTGATCGAAGTCGAAGCGAGTCATAGGAGGTTTTGAATCGGTGTCATCTGCAATAGGAATCCTGCAATAAAAATGGTTAAATGTTTCAAACAATATGAAAACAAGTACAAACCACATTGCCATTTTATTGTGAAAAATAAAAATAAGAAAGACAAATATCACAAAATTTGAATGAGAAAAACGCCCTTTGATTAATTGATAAAGCAATGTTCAAACATAAAAAATAAGGCCCTGAAACAAAATACCACTATGCTCCAGGTAGAACATAGGGTAGTACAATAATCGGAAAAAACAAAGCATTAATGTTCTATCGTCACTTGAACGAATTCTTCAATGGACCAGTTGTGCAGGCTCTGTCCTAGAGTGCAAGGCTTGATCCAGGCATCCATATCACAATCACTATCTCCCTTTTTGTCTGACACATCATTGACCCTTTCGAAGATAACTCCCCCCTTAGTGGTCTGCACAAGTCCTTTATAGCGCGGCACGCTTTGCGAGGATGAAGAAGAAAATGACGGTCGGTACCCTAAAACAAACTTGTCTTGCTTGTGGGGAATCTCCAATACTTTACCCCATCCTTGCACTGCCCCAGTTTGTACAACTACTTGGGCCTCTTTAAAAGAAAACATGGCCACTTCCGGCGCTTTGCTCACAACAGGAGAATTGTCTTTAATCTTGACTGTTTCAAAAGCCTGACAAAGGGTTTCATGTATCTCTCCGTCCACCTCGACATACTTGAAGGATGATAAGTGACTGACCATTATATCCTCCTCCCTGCACACTGTAACAACACTACCACCAACCATATACTTTAGCTTTTGATGCAGCATGGAGGTCACAGCTCCTGCTGAATGAATCCATGGACGACCTAATAAACAACTGTAGGCTGGCTGGATATCCATAATGTAAAACACTGCATCAAACACTTCCGGTCCCACCTGAATGGGCAATGTCACTTCTCCGAACACAGACCTTCGGTACCATCGAAAGTGCGCGCTACCAAATCACTTGGTATGCAAATCAATCCCTGCGTGTCCAACTTCATTAAGGCTTTTTTCGAAAGTACGTTCAAGGATGATCCCGTATCCACAAGTACATGAGACATAACAGCCCCTCGGCATTCTAATGATATGTGCAACGCACAGTTATGGTTCCTGCCCCTTGGCGTCAAATCTAAATCTGTAAACCCCAAGCTGTTCCCTGCATTTACGTGCGCAACAACCCCTTCGAGTTGATTAACCGAAATTTCTTGTGGCACGTAAGCAGTGTTCAGTATTCTCAACAGTGCATTCCTATGCGCTTCAGAACATAGTAACAAAGACAAGATAGATATCTTAGAAGGAGTTTGCTGCAAATGATCGACTATCTTATAGTCACTTTTTCGTATCAGCCTCATAAACTCTTTCGCGTCCTTTAACAAAGATTCCTTCTCCCCAGACTGAGAATTTTCCTCTACCACTGGTCTTTTCCCCTTGTGAACCTTATCAACAATCACTTTAGTTGACTAAAAGACCCGGCCACTACGGATAATGCCTCCTGCTCCCACAAGATTATCTACTGAATCCGCAGGCGGACCATTCAAGTCTAGTTTTTGTCCGTTGCAATACACTTCAACTCTGTAATTCCACGGAATAGCCTTGGTTCTTTCAAATGGTACGGGACCTGCTTTAGTTATGGTTATTGTTGGTGGTTTTGGCGCATAAATGGTAACAGTCTTGTACAGAATAGAGATTGTCGCAATCTCATCCCTTTCCTCGGCCACCAACTCTTCAGGCTCTCTTCAATTAGACAGGTAAAATTGCAAAACTCCGCTATCCATCATATTTTGAATACATCTTTTCAATGGCCCACATCCCTCGGGATTAACCAGACACTCAACATAATTTTCAGCACAACCTGGGAAAACACCCCCCCCTTAACAATTTGGCTTTCATAAAGCTCAAGGCTGTCTGCAGCTCATTAACATCTGTTACCAAATCCAAAACATCCTCCTCGATAATTGCATTAACCTCAGCATGCCCATGATTCGGCATGGTATTTTGTACCACATTAGGAACATCATTGGAGAAGTTAATTGCTTTACTGTCAATCATGTCCTGCACCTTATGCTTAAAGGCTTTACAATTATCGATGTTATGCCCCGGGGCGCCTGAATGAAACTCACAGCGAACATTTGCGTCATATCCGGGCGGAGGCGTACCTGTCAATGGAGCTAAGGTCCTTTTCTGGATAAGCAGTAATTGCAACAAATCTTGCAATAACTGGGAATACGGAAGTGGCAGTGTATCAAATCGTCTATTTGGCGCCTGAGCCCGATCCGGATATCTTCTGTAGCCTTGTTGATTCTGCTGACGTTGTTGTTGTTGTGGTTGTTGCTGAACTGCGGGAATTGTAATACTGGCAATCTGTTGTTGCTCACGATTTTGACCTCTACCTCTCCCACGTGAACTAGACACATAATTAGTATCTTCTTCTCGTCTCTTGTTACCGAACACCTTCTTGCCTCCTCCAGCTGAGAGCGTTTCACCAGCACTTATCTTCCCTAACTTAATACCATTTCCACCCTCTCTCAGGTGATGATTAAGTCAGAGAAACTACCTGACATGCTGCTAATGAGCTTCTCTTAATAAACGCAAGGCAGAGTGGCGACAAACATATCAATAAGTTCATGTTCCACCATAGGCGGCTGCACCCTGGATGCTAACTCCCGCCATCTTTGAGCATATTCTTTGAAACATTCATTGCTCTTTTATGAAAGATTCTGAAGCTGGACCCTGTTGGGAGCAAGGTCGCTGTTGTATTGATAATGTTTCACAAAGGCTTCAGCCAAATCCCTCCAACTACGTGAAGGTGAGAAAATACTTAGAAGGGGGGTTGAATAAGTATGAAGATAAAAACTTAGAAATAAAAACTCAAGTATTTTTATCCTGGTTCGTTGAACTCAACTACTCCAGTCCACCCTTCCTAGAGTGATTTGCCTTTCTCAATCAAGGACTTAATCCACTATTTAATCAACTGATTACAATAGTAAGCACTAAGAACAACTGTTCAAAGTCTTCTCAAGAACTACTGATCCTAACTGGATCTTCTTAAGGTTTTCTTACAATCAAATGTAATAACAAATACAAGTGTTTAAATTGCTTCTAATAAAGCTTTATCACAACTGTGATTTTTCACTTAATATTAAGAACAAAGAAATTAATTCTAGAAAGAATGTGAATAGTATGAGAGATTTGAATATTGATTTCTTTTCAGGTGAAACGTCAACTGAAGAAGATGGGTGAAGACTTGCTTTTATAGGCAGCTTGATCCAAGAGAACTTCACGTTGAGAAGAGTGTACCAAAAGGTTTGAGCCTTTTTGTCTTCACATCAAGTGACCTTTCTTAGAAGAAGAAAGCACAGAGAAATCCTTTTTGTCTGTGTTCTTGTGTCTAGCATAAATAAGGAAAGAGTCGTTTGGATTATTCCAACGGACATAATCTTTGAATTCTTCTTCATCAATTATCAGCAAGAATCATCAGAGTATAATTTGATCAGAGCCTTCTGATGTTGATCAGAGTTTTGCTAAATCAGAGTCTTTGCAGCAGGTGTGCTTTTAGCGTGTATAAGTTCAGAGCATATTTGAGTCAGATCCTCAGTACTGGTAGCTTTAGTACTTTCAGAATCTTCTGTAGTAACTATGCTTTGAAAACTCTTCATACAGAATTCTTCTTTGGTTCAGATGCTTCTGACTTGCTTCAGATTCTTCTGGAGCTTCTGCTTCAGATCCTTCTGGAGGCTACGCTCAGGATCTTCTGTTGGTTGCATTCAGAATCTTCTAATGGATGCATCTGGCGCTTCAGAGTCTAGCATATTTCTTATGTCCAGTTCTGATTTGCTTCTGGAGTGATAATTACTTTAATATCTGCAGTAAAAACTCTTAAGCAAATTTTAGAGTATATAATTCTTAATTACAAAATTTCATAATAGTTATCATCAAAACATAGAGATATTATTAAGAACCAATCTGTGTTCTAACAATCTCCCCCTTTTTGATGATGACAAAAATATCAGAAATTTTCTTTAATTGAAAATAGAATAATTATAACTCCCCCTGAGATGAAGAATATCCCCCTGAATTAAATACAAATAAGGAATAGAAACTTCCCTTTTGTCTTGAGTATTTTTCAGAGTTAGAGCTTGATTGTTCTTTAACATTTGAGAGTCAGAGTGTCTTGCATATTTCAGAGTCAGAGTCTGATAATTGTCAAATGATCTGAGAGTCTCAGAGTTTCTTTTACAGTGTGTACTTATCTAATATTCTGAAATACTTAGATTTAAAGTTAGATAAAATTGATATGTCTGAAGTTTCATTCTGGTGAAGTTTAACTAAACAGTTCAAATCTATATTTTCTCCCCCTTTTTTGTCATAAGCAAAAAGTAATAGCGTTGAAAAGACAAATAAAAGGAAACAATAAATGAGATAAATCAAGTGGAGAAAATTTGAAACATTCATTCATTCAATTCAGAGCAAGAGTACACACATCAGAAGATATTCAAAATACATATGCAAACATCAGATGCAAACAACAGAAGAAAAAAAATAAACTAAGAGTGTTTTAACAAAAGCATCTTCAACAGATCCGTGATCTCAGAAGAGGAATGTTCTTGTTTTGACATCCACTTAGCCATTGTTTCATTCTTCTGATCCTGTTGGGACATCCACTGAGTCATGTCTTCAGACTTCTTATCTTGTTTAGCCATCCATGATTTGGTTTCTGATTGACCAGCTTCCAGAACTGCAATCTTATCTTCAAGATCTGGATGTTCTTTCTTGATCTCAGATGAAGAAGGTGGAACAGTTTCTGAAGCTTGAACAGAGTCAATTTCCATAGGGGCTTTGGAGCAAGGAGCAGTGGAGCCAGAAGGATGTTCTATCAGAGTCATGGCCAGAGGGTTGTCTTCAGATGCAGATTCAGTATTCTCTTCTGATGATGAAGGAGCATCTGTAAGAAGCAGTGGTCCAGATCTCTTAGCAGTCCAGAACAGACTTCTAGCAGCTTCAGCAAATCTGAGCTTCGCATCATCAAAACATACGTTCTTCAGATTTGATGCTACAGTGTTGAATTTGTTTATGAAGCCATTCCAAATGACATCAGATTCCTTTGCATCCATTGTTGCTGAACATTTCCTTTGTACAAAACCTAAATACATTTGTATTTCTTGCAAAAAACATGTAAATAAATTATCAACATTTAGTCTAGGTCTGGGGTGTAACAGAGTTTCCAAGGTCATTGGCTTGGGTTGGGGAGTAGGTGGAAATATAGATTTGTGAATGGAGATCAGAGGAGGAGGGTAGTAGGGTATGAATGGAATTTCAGAGGATTTGTCAGGTTTGGATCTGTTTAAAGTATTCATCAGATTTGGTTTTGCTTTTGTTTGATAGGAAACCACATCAAATGGTTTATCAGAGTAAGGTTTGAAAGCAGATTATGGTTTCGGATTTGATGAAGGTACTGCTGACATGGTTTTGATATATGTTTGAAGCACAGATGGTAAAATGATGGTAAGTTTTGGTTTGAGAGGTGTGATGGTTTCAGAAGGTTCAATTCTGGTGTAGAAGTTTTTCAAGGTGAAACCAGAAGGAAGTTTGTTAGAAGTGGATAGTTTGCACGAAGCAGAAGATACATTCTCAGATGATCTTGGCTTGGGTGCAGGGGTAGGATTTGGAATGGTAATTTCAGAAGATGGTTTAGGTGTTGGAATAGGATCTGGAATAATAACTTCAGAAGAAACAGGGGGTTCTGGTTGGTTTACTTTAGAATCTCTGTGAGAGGGGGATACCAGAAAATCTGGGTGAATATCTGATTCTGAGGAATTGGATGATGAGGTTGGAGTGTAAGAGGTAGATGATACTTCAAAAACAGTTTTGAGAGGTGTAACATTTAGAACCTCTGTCTCAGGAATATGGGTTACAGATGGGTTCGTTGTTTCTGATGTAGGTGGTTCTGATGCAGGTGGATCATATGTAACTTTTATTGGTTCAGAGGTAACTGGAATAGATGCAATGGGTTCATATGTGTTTGATGGTGGTTTTTCTGGTTGTTTTTCTTGTTGTGTTTGTGGTTCAGATTGTTTTTCTGGTTGTTGTGTTTGTTGTGATACAGATTGTTTTCTTGTGGTTGTTGTTGTTGTTCAGATGGTTTTTCTTTTTGTTGTTCATATTGTTTTTATGGTTGTTGTTCTGATTATGGTTGTTGTGGTGCAGATTGTTTTGTTGATATTTCTGGTTGAGGGGTCTGATTTTGTGGTTTTGTTGTTGTTGGTTTTGGTACAGATGATTTTGTAGTAGAGGGTTTGATAGGTGAGATGGAAGCAGGATAAGATGATTTTTGTGGGGATGGAACAGATACATGAGGTGGAGCAGTAACAAATTATTTTTGAGTAGAAGGTGGTTTAGGGATAGACTTAAATGTTGAATCATTTATAAAAGTATTATTTACAGAAGATACAGAAGATTTGGTACCTTTAATTTTGATACGTTTTGTAGGAAGGAGTGTCTCCAGATGCTTTCCTCTTTATCAGCTTCTGAGGCTTCTCAGAAACCTTGGGCTTCTTCTGAACAGGTGCAGCTTCTGCTTCTGATTGACTTCTTTTTCTTGGGATCTCTTCTCCTACAACAGGAAATGGTTCCCTTGCTATCTTCAGAATATCTGCAGGAATGGGCGTTCCATCTGCCTTGCAAGCATCAATATAACTCACTATAATTTCTCTTAGTTCTTCAGCAAATAACAGAGGATAGTCATCTACTGGGATTCTCTTCTGACTGAGTTCAGTGATGTTCAGCTTCTTGGGTGCTGTTGTGAGTTCTTCTACTATTTTTAGTCTCTGAAGACTCTTTGCATTCAGAGGTTTTCCAATAATAAATTCACGTTCATCTGTGACTCCAGCAGCATATAGAGCAGTCACCAGTCCATTTTCTGTCAGAAAATCTGAGATTAACCTTCCAAAGGGAATCCAAGTTCTGATCTTCTGACCTTTTTCTTTCACAGATTCTCTGGAGGCATTTATATGATTCCATAAGTGCATAAACAGAATGTAGGGAAGATCTACCTTGGTGCTCTGACTTAAGCATTACATAAAGTAGAGTTGTTCATTGTTTACATAGTCTGGAGAGTTTGTAGACTTTCTGTGATGAATGCATCCCATGAAAATCTTTGCCCAGATCTTGTAGTCAGGCTTCAGATCTTAGAACTTATTAGAAGCTTGTCCAGCAGTCATCACTTCCTCATATACTTCATCCATATCTACACGCCCAACTAGTAGATGAGATACTCCATCTGTCTCCTCATATCCAATGAGTTTCCTAATCAGATCTTCTGTGATGATTATCTCTTTACCTAGAATAGAAGATAAAATGAACTTAGTGTATACAGCAGCATGGATCCAGAATTCTTTCACTAGAAGGGGGTAAACTGGTCCAAAAAGTCTATTAAAGTATTTCACCCATCCTTGAGCATCAATTATGGAGCGAAACTCAAACCCATTCTCAGTCAGTGAATTAAATTCCACCATTGATTCACAGAGAACCTCCAGTTTGTCAACAGGTGTTAACAAAGTTCTCTTTGGTGTCGTATATGGAGTCACACCCATATTTGCAGAAGTAACTGCAACCATGGTTGATTGAAACTGTGCAGCAGTGGATGATGAAGTTGCCATTGAAGATGAGTTTGTCAAACGCTTAGGGTTTTTGTGAAGAGAGAAAAGAAGACAAAAATGCATAAACGATTGAGATATGAAAAGTGTGAAAGTGGTGAGAAGTGTGATATTTATAGTAAACACTTAGGCATACAAACAATCAGATAATAGCACGTTTCACACATAACATTTAATGAAGAAGAATAAAAATCATTTCAAGCATTTATTGATTCTTACAAATTGGGGGGAAAATCAAGATTTTCACTATTTAAACTTCACCCCAAACGTCTCTTCAGTAGTGTACACGCCACCTTTGCAGATTCAGAGTGACACGTGTTTGCTTGCATGTGCTTCTGAATTCTCTTGAGAAATGAAACGTTAACCAACGTTCAGATCCTCTGAGTATTGTTAGTTCAGAGTTTCACACAAAAAAAATAATTAAAGGAAATGAATAAGTAATCAGAAGAAATACTTCAGAGCATTAAACATTTTTGCATCTGTAAAATTTGCTTCTGACAAATATTATTCTGGACAAAAATCCATACCAATATTTTTCAGAATAAATTTGAATCTATCTTCAACAAGGGGTCTTGTGAAAATATCTGCCCATTGATGATCTGTATCAACAAAGGCTAAATTTATAATTCCCTTCTGAACATAGTCTCTGATGAAATGATGCTTAATTTCTATATGTTTTGCCTTAGAATGTAAAATGGGGTTTTTAGACAAACATATAGCTGAAGTATTATCACAGAATATAGAAATGTTACTTTCAAATATCTGATAGTCTTCTAGCTGACTTTTCATCCAGAGCATCTGCGTGCTACATCCAGCAGCATCAATATATTATGCTTCTGTGGTTGATAGTGCAATTGTGGGTTGCTTCTTGCTGTACCAAGAGATTAGATTTCTTCCTAGAAATTGACAAGTTCCAGAAGTACTTTTTCTTTCCACTCTGTCTCCAGCGTAGTCAGCATCACAAAATCCAACTAATTTGAAATCATCAGATTTTTTGTAACACAAACCCACATTAGAAGTACCTTTCAGATACCTTAGAATCCTCTTGACAACTGTCAAGTGTGATTCTCTAGGATCTGATTGGAATCTAGCACACAAGCATACACTGAACAATATGTCAGGTCTAGAAGCATTTAAGTAAAGAAGAGATCCTATCATACCTCTGTAGAGTTTCTGATCTACTTTCTTACTTACCTCTTCCTTGCCTAGTGAACTGGTTGGATGCACGGGAGTCTTTGCCAGCTTACTATCAGTCATGTTAAATTTCTTCAGAAGTTCTTTAACATATTTGGTCTGATGTATGTAAGTGCACTCTGGAGTTTGGTTGACTTGAATTCTCAAAAAGAATCTCAATTCTCCCATCATGCTCATTTCAAATTCTGCCTGCATACATTGAGCAAACTCCTTTCCCAGCATAGTATTGGTAGATCCAAATATGATATCATCCACATATATTTGACAAATTAGAAGATCTTTCTTAAATGATTTATAAAAGAGTGTTGTGTCCACTTTGCCTTTGATGAAATTTTTCTCCAGAAGAAAATTGCTCAATCTCTCATACCAAGCTCTGGGAGCTTGTTTTAAACCATACAGAGATTTCTTTAGTTTTAAAACATGATCTGGAAATTTTTCATTCTCAAAACCAGGAGGTTGGTGGACATAAACTTCTTCTTCTATAATACCATTTAGAAAGGCACTTTTAACATCCATCTGATACAGAGTGATTTTATTTTGTGCAGCAAATGAAATAAGAAGGCGTATAGATTCTAACCTTGCCACTGGAGCATAAGTTTTAGTATAATCAATACCTTCTTGTTGACTGTACCCTTGAGCAACAAGCCTTGCCTTATTTCTTTCAACTTCTCCTTTCTCATTTAGCTTATTTCTGAAGACCCATTTAGTTCCAATTATATTGAATCCTTTTGGTCTTTGAACTAAATCCCACACATCATTTCTGGTGAATTGATTTAACTCTTCTTGCATGTCAATAATCCAATCACTGTCTTGCAGAGCTTCATCTACAGAAGTTGGTTCAATTACTGACACCAGTCCAGATAATGATGCTTCAGATGATCTAAGAAAGGATCTTGTTCTGATAGGATCATCCTTCTTTCCAATAATAACATTCTCTAGATGAGAAGCTTTGATTCTGGAAGATGATCCTTTAACAGTTGATTCTTCAGAAATGTTTAAATTGTTCATCTGAGAAGTTAAAGGAATTGCATCTGGCGTTGCTTCTGGTTCCTTCACTTGAGCTTTGTCTACCTCTGAGCCTTCAGAGTCTGTGAAGACTACTTCTCTATCTGTAGAGTTTTCAGACTGCTTTGGCTTTTTACTGCCAAGCTTATCATCAAATCTAACATGAATAGATTCTTCCACAATCTGTGTCTCAGTGTTGTATACTCTTTAGCCTTTAGAGCGTTCAGAATATCCAAGCATGAAACACTTTTGTGCTTTGGAATCAAACTTGTTCAGATTTTCTTTAGTATTTAACATATAGCAAACACATCCAAAAGGATAAAAATATTAAATGTTGGGCTTTCTGTTCTTCCACAGTTCATATGGAGTCTTCTCTAGAAGAGGTCTTACGGACACTCTGTTCTGAACGTAACAGGTTGTGTTGATTGCTTCTGCCCAAAAGTGTTTTGCCAGATTAGTCTCATTGATCATGGTTCTGGCCATTTCTTGCAGAGTTCTGTTTTTTCTCTCTACAACCACCTTTTTCCTGTGGAGTTCTAGGACAGGAAAAATCATGAGCAATGCCATTTTCATTAAAATATTTATTTTCAAATTCACCACCATGATCACTTCTGACTTTTATAATTTTGAAATCTTTTTCATTCTGGACTTGTTTACAGAAGTCAAAGAACATAGAATGTGACTCATCCTTGTGTTTTAAGAACTTTACCCATGTCCATCTACTATAGTCATCAACAATGACTAATCCATACTTCTTGCCTCTGATGGATGCCGTTTTCACTGGTCCAAACAGATCAATATGAAGTAATTCTAGTGGTCTGGAAGTAGAAACAACATTTTTTGATTTAAAAGATGATTTTGAAAACATCCCTTTTTGGCATGCTTCACAAAGAGCATCTGAGGTGAACTTCAGATTAGGAAGTCCTCTGACAAGATTACGTTTATTAATCTGACATATACGTCTCATATTAATATGCCCCAATCTTCTGTGCCAGACCCATTGCTCCTCATTAACAGACAATAGGCATTTAACATTCTGAACCTTAAGTTCTGAAAGATTTATTTTATAAATGTTGCTTTTCCTCTTTCCACTAAATAGGATAGAGCCATCCTTTTGAATAATAGCTTTACAACATTTTTGATTAAAGGTTATATCATAACCATTGTCACTTAATTGACTTATGGACAATAAGTTATGCTTTAACCCTTCTACAAGTAAAACATTAGTAATAGAGGGAAGTTTACCATTTCCAATGGTGCCAGATCCAATGATCTTGCCCTTCTGATTCCCTCCAAATTTCACATCACCTCCAGATCTAAGCTCCAGACTTTGGAACATAGACCTTTCTCCTGTCATGTGTCACGAGCATCCAGAGTCCAGGTACCATGATTGGCGTCCTGACCTTGCTGCTAAGAACATCTACAACAGGAATTATTTTACTTTTAGGTACCCAGATCTTCTTGGGTCCTTTAGGGTTAGTTGTTCTAAAGGTTTGTCTAAACTTCTGTTTTTCAACATAAGATTTATTCTGACTAGCCTTAGATTTAAACACATGAATATTCTTTTCAGAACATGTTTGTTCAATATCATTCAAGTGGCCAAATTTAAAGTGGGAATATAAAGGAGTCTTCTTGATGATAATTTTATCAACAGGTTTTGGATTTAAATCCTTTCCAGAGGAAGATTCATATCCAATTCCTTTTCTGTTATTTCTGCTAACTCCATAGATCATAGAAGCCATTTTGCTTCTGTCTATGCTTTTAGCAAGAAACTTTTGAAAGCTATAATCATATTTTTCCAAAATATTTTTGCATTCAGATTCAGTTTCAGAATCAGAGTTTTGTTGAGCTAATTTAGAATCATTTTTCAATTTTAGGTTCTTTTCATTTAGCTCAGCTACTTCTGATTTGAGAATATTATTCTCAGATACAAGATTGCTTTGACGCTTCTTGTATTTAAGCTTAATATTGTTATAGCTCTTCAGAACTTCTGATAACACTTTGATAAGTTCTTCTTTAGTGAGTTTAGCCATTACCTCTTAAGCGTCAGAGTCAGATTCAGAGTCAGATTCAGATCCTAAAGTTCCTTCCTCCTGATCTTCTATGTCTTCCATCAAGGCTACATTGGCACATTCCTCTTCTGACTCAAATTCAGATTCAGATGTATCTGAATCATCCCAGGTGGCCATTAGAACCTTTTTCTTCTTATCAGATTTTCTTTTAGGCTTGTCTTTCAGCACCTTTGGATATTCATTTTTGTAATGTCCAGGTTCTTTACATTCATAACAGACAACCTCCTTTTTGCCAGATCTTCTGTGTCCAGAAGATTCTTTTCTTTGGTCAGGCTTCCTGAAGTTTCTGAACTTCTTTCCTTTATGCTTCCAAAGTTTGTTTATTCTTCTAGACAACATGGATAGTTCATCTTCATCTTCAGATGAGGATTCTTCAGAGCTTTCCTCTATTACCTACAATGCTTTAGCAGATTTATTAGATTTTAAAGCAATTGATTTACCTTTCTTTTGAGGTTCATCTTCATCAAGTTCAATTTCATGACTTCTTAGTGAACTGATTAGTTCCTCCAAGGAGATCTTGTTCAGATCTTTAGCCATTTTCAGCGCAGTCACCATAGGTCTCCATCTGGTAGGTAAACTTCTGATGATCTTTTTCACATGATCAGCAGTAGAGTATCCTTTATCCAGAACCTTTAGTCCAGCTGTAAGTATTTGAAATCTGGAGAACATAGCTTCAACAAATTCAAAGTCTTCCATCTTGAAGGCTTCATACTTCTGGATTAGAGCCAGAGCCTTTGATTCCTTGACTTAAGAGTTTCCCTCATGAGTCATCTTTAAGTACTCAAACATGTCAAATGCAGTTTCTCTATTAGTAATCTTTTCATACTCAGTGTGAGATATTGCATTTAACAATATTGTTCTGGCCTTGTGGTGATTTCTAAATTCCTTCTTCTGGGCTTCTGTCATAGATTTTCTATCTACTTTCTTGCCATTCCCATCAGTGGGATGAACATATCCATCTATGACCAAATCCCATAAATCAGCATCATAACCAAGGAAAAAACATTCAATCTTGTCTTTCCAATAATCAAATTTCTCCCCATCAAACATAGGGGGTTTAGTGCTGATTTTGTCCCTTTCTTCATGTTTGTTGTTAATGTTAGATATTGTATTATCAGCCATAGTAACAACCAAATATATATCAAAGTTTTTCTCACTGGATTTTTACTGTCACTATGAAGTGGTAGCACACACAGAACCGGAGCTCTGATGCCAACTGAAGGTGAGAAAATACTTAGAAGGGGGTTGAATAAGTATGAAGATAAAAACTTAGAAATAAAAACTCAAGTATTTTTATCCTGGTTCGTTGAACTCAACTACTCCAGTCCACCCTTCCTAGAGTGATTTTCCTTTCTCAATCAAGGACTTAATCCACTATTTAATCAACTGATTACAATAGTAAACACTAAGAACAACTGTTCAAAGTCTTCTCAAGAACTACTAATCCTAACTGGATCTTCTTAAGGTTTTCTTACAATCAAATGTAATAACAAATACAAGTGTTTAAATTACTTCTAATAAAGCTTTATCACAACTGTGATTTTTCACTTAATATTAAGAACAAAGAAATTAATTCTAGAAAGAATGTGAATAGTATGAGAGCTTTGAATATTGATTTCTTTTCAGGTGAAACGTCAACTGAAGAAGATGGGTGAAGACTTGCTTTTATAGGCAGCTTGATCCAAGACAACTTCACGTTGAGAAGAGTGTACCAAAAGGTCTAATCCTTTTTGTCTTCACATCAAGTGACCTTTCCTAGAAGAAGAAAGCACAGAGAAATCCTTTTTGTCTGTGTTCTTGTGTCTAGCATAAATAAGGAAAGAGTCGTTTGGATTATTCCAACGGACATAATCTTTGAATTCTTCTTCATCAATTATCAGCAAGAATCATCAGAGTCTAATTTGATCAGAGCCTTCTGATGTTGATCAGAGTTTTGCTGAATCAGAGTCTTTGCAGCAGGTGTGCTTTTAGCGTGTATAAGTTCAGAGCATATTTGAGTCAGATCCTCAGTACTGGCAGCTTTAGTACTTTCAGAATCTTCTGTAGTAACTATGCTTTAAAAACTCTTCATACAGAATTCTTCTTTGGTTCAGATGCTTCTAACTTGCTTCAGATTCTTCTGGAGCTTCTACTTCAGATCCTTCTGGAGCTTCTGCTTCAGATCCTTCTGGAGCTTCTGCTTCAGATCCTTCTGGAGGCTACGCTCAGGATCTTCTGTTGGCAGCATTGAGAATCTTCTAATGGATGCATCTGGCGCTTCAGAGTCTAACATATTTCTTATGTTCAGTTCTGATTTGCTTCTGGAGTGATAATTACTTTAATATCTACAGTAAAAACTCTTAAGCAAATTTTAGAGTATATAATTCTTAATTACAAAATTTCATAATAGTTATCATCAAAACATAGAGATATTATTAAGAACCAATCTGTGTTCTAACACTACGGACATTCACGGGTTCCAGGCTCATGTACCATTCCAACGAAGGACCAGACAGACTATCGTGGAAGAAATGCATGAGAAACTTCTCATCGTCTGTGTAGGCATACATCTTACGATAGTAGGATCTCAGATGAACTCTCGGGCAGGTGGTACCCTTTTATTTATCAAAGTCTGGGACTTTGAACTTTGGCGGCACTCTCAAGTCCGGGATTAGTCCCAGGTTAGCCATATCAAGACCCATAGAGTTTTGACTTTCAAGAGACTTCATTTTCTCTTCAATCATCTTAATCCTCTTATCAGCTTCAGAGGGTAACTCAGCAGCCACAACCCTTGGCGAGAACACATCCTCTTGCCTGTTTTCATTCCAGAGGTGATCCATATTACCATGTATAGCACATGTGGCGTCAAGACCGTAACCATTCCCAGTACCATTACCACCATTACCAAAACCAATTTTGTTGAATCCTGCAGCATTACCGACACCAGCAGCATTACCACTCCCTCCAGCAGTAGGGATGACTAAAGTAGGCATGGAATTATCAGCTCTAGGAGTCTCAATACGGGGAGGGTTAACAACATTCCCACCATGCAACACACCATTTCCATCGACACGTGCAATCAAGGGTTGCACTAGAGTCCGGAGTTGCTCTTGTCCATTAGCCACTCCTTGCATTACTTCCATGAACTGGGCCATCCGGTCCCTCATTTTCTGCATCTCTGCTTGCATCTGCTCCATTACTCTCTTCTGATTCCCCCTAGTTACATACCGGTGAGTCGTTGGATCAGCAATCCTGAAACACTAGTAAACCATAGGAAAATAAGATTAACAGTTCTGATGCACCTGTAATGCGAAAAATGCAGACATGTATGTATGCAACTGGGAAATTTCCCCCTCGATTCTAGTTTCCGTGAAAAACACCACTATGGAGAGCCC
The DNA here is from genome assembly GCA_963859935.3 of Lathyrus sativus. Lineage (NCBI taxonomy): Eukaryota > Viridiplantae > Streptophyta > Magnoliopsida > Fabales > Fabaceae > Lathyrus > Lathyrus sativus. The sequence goes on from OZ012738.1 coordinate 420,063,828, forward strand.
TACGGACAAGCATAGAACAAAAACTCCTCGTATATAATCACATGCCAACAGGCAATGTACAAGATACAACTGAGTATGATAAGGAAAAGACCTCAACCAACAAGCCTGGTAATGGTCAGTACAACAAACAATAAGCAGCAAAACTACAACAGAAATAAACAAGATAGTCAAGCCGGATGATGAGCTTGGAAGTCCTCTAGTAGCTTCAGCGTCTCAGGATGATCCGACCTAGCAAGCAGTCCCTGAATAAGTAACTCCTGCTGGCTAACAGTATGCTGTAGACTCTCAACATGGTCTTCCCAAGCTCCTTCCCCGAAACACGCCTCAAGCCTGCATCTCTTGGAATCAGCTCTCAACCTGAGATCCTTCAAGTTCGCAATAGCTTCCTTCAACCTGTACTCACTATCCCGTCTAAGTGATGCCTTTGTTGTGATCTCCCCGTCTTTGGCATTGAGTTGCGTCTTCAACTTGTTGATCTGTAGCTTTAACCTGTCTTAGCGTTCTTTGTTGTTGGTAAGCATGGCATTCCATTGGTTCTCAAACTTGGAAATCCTCAAGTAAGCTCTATCCAACTCTTCCTTCTTAGTAGCAAGAACACTATTGGCAGCCTTGAAATCCAAACCCAAACGCTCCCGAGAATTAGTTTCCTTGGTCAGATCCGTACCCAATTTGTTTACAAGCTCAGTTTGTTTCTTGAAGGAATGAACAACATAAATCTTCTCACTTCAAAGCTGAATGATTTCTTTCTCCAATTCCTCATTAGTTTTTCTCAACTCTTCCTTCTCAAACAACAACTGATTGTATTTCTAAATGTCTACGGTAGTGGGTTCCTCAATCATGATTGGATACAGAGGTGCAACTGAAGGATACAGCATCAGAAACTTCGCAGCTCTATCATGAATCCAAGTCAGGTAAGGGTCATATGCTCAGCTGTTACTCTTCCCCAAGGCTACCTTCCCTCTCCGATGAATACTACTCCAAGCATGCTCTAATTTGGCTAAGGCATCACCCTCCAATAAACTAGTGAGATACAGAAATTCTTATATCTCCTCTTCCTTAGGAGGCTCCCTCAGTGAATAACCAAACTGTCTGAATAATAAAAAAGGGTTATAGTTGATGCAACCTTTCCTTCTGACCAAAGAGACGTTAGGAAATCCACCGCAACTATAAATAATGTGTTTACCAAGCAAGTATCTGTCAAACCAAGTAATATTCTCTGCGGACAAACCCATCAACCTATCGGACCACTCTGAAGTACCAGCGGTAGCAACAAACGGACATGCCTTGGGCATGTGACTAGAAAACCACCTATATAATAAAGGGACACAACAAGATACATTCTTTCCCCTTCGTTTCTCATTCTTATGGTGCACAGAATGATAAACATCTCCGAGAAGTGTGGGTACCGGATTCCCTGAAGCTAGCAAATAAAAAGCATCCACATCTACGAAGTTTGGCAGATTCGGAAACAGTACAATATCGTATATACACAGAGCTAGAATGGCGCCAAACACAATCCAACACTCATCCTTGGCGAACTGCTGAGCTTTCTCCACCAGAAAAGGAAAAAGAAAACCATATGTCCCACTCTTCTTAACCAGCTTTCCCTTCAACTCTGAAGCGTCCAAGTGTAATATAACAGCGAGCTTAGCCAGATCAGGCTCAGCATCAACATGTACAAACGGCATCTGATCAATAAGAGGTACTCCTAACAGCTCAGAATACTCCTCTAAGGTAGGAGCCAGGACATAGTCAGGAAAGACGAAGCATCTCAGCTGGGCATCATAGAACTGCAGGAGAGTATAGACACCACTAACCTCGTATGCTGAAGGCTTACAGACAAACTTCACCAATCTCCCATAAGACTGCCTAAAATCCTCCATCACCTCCCTGTCGGCCAAAGCAATCAGACTCCGCAAAGAACTGATATCTGGGGTAGGGAACCTGTAAGCAACTGTTCTCTTCAAGGGCTCCATAGCAAGATCACTAGAATCGGAGGTGAAATATGCACCTGCAACACAAATACATGTTAATGAAATGCAAATGAAAATGCAAATCCAAATGCACAGAAGGGATCAAGATTTCTATGTTGTTGATCGAGAAGAACCATCACTTCTCTTTAGCAAGAACAAAGTACCGACAATAGGACCCACTGATATCAGGAACACAAGTTCACACTTATAAAGAACCGGGTAATTTAAAAGCCAAGGTTTCCTGCACAACCCAATCCCTCTCACAGGTATGGACCTATCCACTGACAAGGTTCGGCATCCTATGCGTTCATCAGCGTTACAGACTTTCGAGAAATGATGATATGTTCACCATTTTTGATTTGGCATCATCATCTCACGAAGAGGCCTCACTTAGCTGACTCACAAATGATCGGTTCCCAGAGTCGACAACCCTCAGATCCAACACCCCGTCGAGCCCTAAGGGCCAGAGGAGAAGTCATCAAAGAGAATCTCGTCTGAGTGTGAATTTCATGGGAAACTGTACCTGCTAAGCAAGCACGCCCCCCACTAGTCTCCACTACTAATGCTAGGTTTGTACTCAAGCCCGAGTCCCGCTTATCACTCATCAGAACTTCCCCCCCCCCCCGCAGCACAACAATAATGATACAATGCGGAAAATAAATTTGTAAGTAAGTAAAGCACATATATACAACACCCAAAAATAAACAAACAAGCGCTAGGATTGACTCGCATAGGGAACCAGAATCCTCAGCATAGTTGCCAGCTGTCGCAACTGCGAAAAACACACGGCGGAAAACAGAAGAGTCACCACCTTTCATTATTTATACCAAAGAGAGGGAAAGGAAACAATCGGAAAAACCTGACAAAAAGGGAAAGACAAGGTCATTGCAACCAAGTCCTGGATTCGGGAGTCGATTACGCAAGGGGAAGGTATTAGCACCCCTCACGTCCGTCGTACTCGACGGGATCCACGCATTGTTGTCTATCTAAAAGGGTGATCACCTATCTAACTACGGGCCAAGGGACAAAAGAAAAATAAAAGAGAGACTCGGCAGAGCATCGCCGCTCTGTGCCTATATATTCCCTCATGCAATGGGAAAGTCAGAGTCAACGTAGTTCGGCTAACTACGGGCGAAAAGGGGGAAGGTTACTCGCCAAGACGTTGCGTCTTGTGCCTACGTACTTTCATCTGGAATGAAAGATCAGAGTAAACGTAGTTCAGGCTAAAAGACCACAGGTTGGTTCAAAAGGTTTTAGGCCCGAGTAGGGTTAACAAGTAGTTCTAGTAGTTGGTATATGAAGCTCGACCATTGGAGACTTAGGCTTTACCATTTGCGGTAGAACTAAGAGTTAACAATACTCTTTTATCTGAAAAGATTTTCCTGATTAAGATCCCGAAGGATGAAAAAGGTTTGAAGTGTTTTGTGTTTTCTAGAGAAGAAGTGTTTTAAATAATTGAGTGTTCATAATGTATGTTGTACTAAAGTCTAAAACCCAGGATCAAATGCGTCGCATATCATCCTAAGGACGTATACTAAACACTCTAGGTAATTGAGAGGTAACCGCTCAATCACCATTTCCCAAGTACAAGGCTCATGGCACAACATCCATTATCTTTATTAAGTGTATTAAGATTGTATGAAGATGAGAAGAGAAAAAAGGACCACTAATGGGAGACTAATTCAATCCTAAAAGTTGTCATGCAAAGTGGACTTAAAGTTGGGATACACAAGGGAACTACCTAATGTTATCATGCATGGTTAAGCACCTAATGTCTATCATAACCTCAAGAGGTTAGAGAACTTATGGGGAGCATGGCAAATAAAAGCAAAAGAAGAAGAAGAAGAAGAAGAAAGAACATGAAAATGTAAACATGCAAACAAAGAATGCACAAGTAAGAATGAAAGTGGGAGGAAAATAGTGTGGGGCAGTAGCCTCCACAAGCTCATATCAACCAAGCATGCATATGGGAATGCAAGAAAAGAAAAGAGAAATAAATGCACAAGATGAGATGACCTAAGTCAAACAACATCAACCACAAGTGCCAAAATCCAAACCAAATGGAAGGAGAAGAAGCTCAAAACAAAAGTGAAGATGGGAGACTATATGAGGATATCAAGGAACTCATAATATGCACTCAACCATAAGCATCACAAACAAAGTGCAAAAGAAGCACAAAGGAGTCCTCATGGATTCATCATTTTAGGTATGCTTCAAGTACCTCCTAAGGAGGGACTAAGATACCTTAAATGAGACTCCAAAGTCATGGGAAAGAATAGGAGATGAGAGAAGAAAGCTCAAAAGCAAAAGCAAACCAATCAAAGGAAAATGCGAGCAAAAACACAAGGGAAAGCAAGCATGCACCACTTAGAAACCCTAATTAAAAGCTCAAAAGAAAACAACCAAATGAGCAAGCAAAACAAAATGTCATGACCTAAAAATGAGCAAGCATCATCCTTAACATATTAGCAACATGAATCAAAAGGCATTGAGGGCTCAAAGGATCCATAAATGTCATATCCAACACAAACTAGGTCAATGTGTATGTATGAACCTTCCTTGGAGGTAACATGACTTGCAAGTTACCTCAAAATTAGGAAAATGGTTCAAAAATGATCAAATAAAATGCACAAAGCTCATAAACATGTTGGCAAACAGAAGCCAAGAGATCACAATCAAAATCAATTCACAACACCACCAAAGAAATTGATTCACAAGGGTGTTCCATTGTGAATGAGGATTGTCGAGGGTCAAATGAAATGCAACAAAACTTAACCCAAAAGTCAACCAAACAGGGAAAAAATGGTCCTAAAAAATTCATCAACCCATCATGGACATGAGAATGAATTTTCAGTCATTGGATCAAAAGGAATGAGGAGAAACAAATCAAGAACTAAAACATGTCAAGAAAAAGTTCAATTAAAACACTTCCAATCCAACAATCCCATTTTAATTCAAAATAAATCCAAAAAATAAAATAAAAATTTCTTTAAAATAATAGACATCTCAAAGTGACCAGAAACTATTTTTGTGGAATTTTTGGATCATTGGAAGTATTTTATTTGATTTAAATCCAAACAAAAACAAAACAAAAATAAAAAATAAAATAAAATAAAATAATAAACACGTGGTGTGAAAAGTAATCCAATAGCGTGTAAATCTCTATTGGGCTCAGGCAGGGGGTGCAGATAACAACTGAAAGCCCAGACCCATTAGTGTTTTAAGTGAAACGCATAACTTCACATGATCGTGTGTGGTGAGTCAAACTAGGTGGACCATAGGTCTTAATCTGGACCATGAAAACGAAAGTAAGCACATCCAATGCACATCAACACGCCACGTAATCAAAAACAATTCAAATACCAATCAGAAAAACCAGACGGCAGTCGGAGCTTCCTCCGGTCATCTTCTCTGTTCCTTGATTTTTGGTTGAGCAAATGACCCCATTTGGAGGAAGTTTCATGTTGAGAAATGTTTCATTTGAAGTTTGCAAGATAGTGAAATGGACCTATAATGAAAATGACATGTAATCTTACTTTCCCAAAATACCCCTGCCTTGCAAGCCTCATAACTTGAGTTCTACAAGTCAGATGAAAGATTTCTAGTACTCTTTGGAAAGCTAAGATCATGAGGAATCACTTTCATCTTTGGGTCAAAGTGAGGAGAAACATCCTTCTAGGTCAAAATTGGCTTGGTAGTTGGTTGACTTTTGTTGACCAAAATCACATTCATCTGAGGACCTGTAACTTGTCAGCATCATAACTTGAGTTCTATAAATCAGATGAAAGACTTCTAGTACTCAAAAGAAAGGTAGAAACATGCTCTAAAATTTTAATGTTGGGGTCAAGATGAGATGAGACTTGTATCTTGAGATAAGTGGTCTTGAAGTTAGGCACTAAATAGGGGATTTTACACTAAGAACCCTAATTTAGCAACTTCTCACACTCTTGATTCTTCTTGATTTTATCTTGAAATGATATATTAGACATCTCAATACAACATTCCATGACCAAAAAGACTTTAAATTGAGTCTTAATCTCCTTCAATTTCACATTTGACTGAGGGTTGACCAGATGAAAACCCTAGGTGCACCATTCTTGACTGTGGCTTCTTCCACATGACACAACAACTTGAACAACCTCCAATATAGCTCCCAAAGCCTTCAATGAGATTTCTCAACATCCCATATCCATAATCATGGATTCACAACCCTCTGATGATATTCAATTGGCCTCCAAGTTAAGAGTTATTCCACATACATCCATCAACTCTTTCACAAAACTTTGACCACTTCTGCTTGAGTAAAACCCCTTGCTTAGGCTCAACACTCTGAGTAACCTCCTCTTGCTTTGCACAACCTCTTGATCTCCTGCTAAATGAACAATGCTATGCAATGCAAATGCTAGAAGAAAAATGAAATGAAACATAAACCAAGTTAAGAAAAGGTTGGGCAAATTTTGGGTTGCAACACTATTTATAGAGGAAGTGGGAAGTTTAAATACTTTTCAAAATTCAACTTTTTGCCAACTATCTACTTGTATTTCCAAACTACTCGTGATGATGATAGTTGCTCGGTTCAAGGGATCAAGTACAAATCAATTGAACCTTGAGCATGCTTCTACAAATTATCTTGTACTTATGAGGCTGAAGGAGTGGCTCAATGTATAATTTATGGAAAGCCATGCTTTACCAAATTGGCAATGACACTTTATGCCATAAGTGGAATAAAATCTTAGTTTAAGCCTTAAGACTCTGTGTAATCCCTTGTAATTTTGTGTGACAGTTTGATTGAGAAGGATCTTGCAAGTAAACACTCTAAAATACCAATATTTTCAACAAAAGATTGGTCTTGCATCATGTCATGCCAAATTGAAACCTTGAATTTGAAGTTTATGGACCTCAACTACAAGTCTTCGAATCTCTTAGCTCACACATGATATGAAAGAGTTCTTGTACTCTTTGAAAATTTATAAACATGCTCTATAACTTTCATGTTTTATGAATTTCTTGAACCTCAAGGGATCATGGTGAAAACTCGCTTCAAAGGTTGTTGCATTTGATGACCAAAATCTGCGTTGAAATTTCTCCAAGTGTTTTGAATTTCTTCCAAATTTAAAACTCCATATCTCAAAATCTAAGCCTCTTTTTCCCATTTTTTGGTTGGACACTTTTTTCGTATATGATGAGAGCTAAAAATTGATCTTGGAACTCAAAAAATGGATGTGTGGATTGAAAGTTATGATCTTTCAAGTTGGCACCAAAACTAGAGTTTTTCTTTACACTTAGAAAAAATTCAAATGCCCAAGTTTACCCTTTTTGTAAGAAACCTCAAAAATGTTGAGTTTCCATGATCAAATTCAATGATTAAGCATGTCTTGATGGAATTAACTTGAGAGCTTCATTTTGGACCAAAAAACCTAAAAGTCAAAGGGTTGACTTTGTCAGATAAAGCTTGTATTAGATGAATTCAACTGTGTGATCTTCAATGAACTTGCATCCTTGACCTTTTCAATCATCATGGATAGGCCCCAAGTATGTATATGAACATTTTGAATCATGTCCCAAGGCTTGGGATCATGCTTGGATCAAAATCAAGGCACAATTGACTTTTCCTTGATGAAACCCTAATTTAGGGTTAACTGAAGTTAGGCTCCAATGATCTTACAATGAGATCAATTAGCACTTGATTCTTGTTGAATATAGGCCTCTTGAGTGTATGGAAACTTGATTTGATGACGACCAATCCAAAATATTGACTGATCAAGCAATAATCCTCTTGATTCCAAGGGTGTAAAACCCTATTTCAGATGGAACTCAACAAAAGCAAACTTGAAACAAAGTTAGGGCTAGTAAGCATGTTTGATGCTCATAGAATGGTTATGGAATCTAGGGGTCAAAATTTGGGGTATGACAATGACTACAAAACATATCTCAGGGAGGTGGTAAAAGAACATGTTTATAAATTTATGAGTGGTTAAAATCCCCCTCACATGAGTGGAGAGTATACTCTACTTCTCATGAGACTATACTTCACCTCTTTTTCATAAGAAAAAATGTGTGAAATAGACATAAAACATAGACCATAAAGCATCACATAAAGAAAATGAAGAGGAAGAGGGAGAAGAGGTACATAATCATACTAATCAATGCATGATTTATTTATGATTCCTAATCCAGTTCTTATGAAAAAGAAGCTTTCTTTAGGAATAGGTTTTGTAAATTTTTTGTAAGTTGATTAGATAAGGTCAGAAATTCAAGTATGCACCCCCATTTCTCAACATGGTTCCAGATGAATTGGTTCCTAACTTCAATGTGTTTAGCCCGAGATTGAAGAATCGTGTTTTTAGTGAGGTTTATGACACTAGTGTTTTCGCATCTTATCAGAACAGCTCAAAGGTTAACACCATAATCACTGAGTTTTTGTTTCATCCAAATAATATGAGAGTAATAGATACCCAAAACAACATATTTTGCCTCAACTGTGGATAGCATGACACTTTCTTCTTTCTTGCTATGCTAGAAGACAAGCGAGTTCACAAGTAAGTGACACGTATGACTGATACTTGTCCTATCCAATATGTACCCATAAAAATCAGAATCATTGTACCTAACAAAGTCACAATATGCTCCCTTGGAGGTACTCTAAATCCATGTTTTATTTTCCAGTGAGACATCTCATTCTACATTTGACCATACTAAGATGTGATTCTTTCGAAGATGTTTAATAGTGAGCACAGAGACATACAACAAACATTGTATCATGTCGGGGTGCAGTGAGATAAAGAAGAGAGCCTATCATACCTCAATATTTTATTTCTTGAAGTGGTTTTACATTTTTGTCCTTGTCGAGGTTACTTGATGTTGACTTTGGGTTTGATATTACTTTGGATTTATCTATGTGAAATCTCTTTAGTAATTCTTTACAAGATTTGTCTTGACTGGTGAAGGTTTCTTCCTTGTTTTGATGGATTTGAAGCCTTGGGAAGTATCGAAGTTCATTCATCATTTGCGTTTCGAATTTGCTCTATATCATTTCAAAAAATTCCTTGCACAAGGATTCATTAGTAGCATCTAATATGACATCATCGACATAAATTTGATATAGTAAAATGTTATGTTAGATTTTCTTGATAAAAATAATTTTATCAACTTGTCCTCTCTCGAACTTGTTTTAAAGCAAAAAATCTATTAGACTATCGTACCATTATCTAGGAGCTTGTTTAATACCATATAAGTATTTCTTGATCTTGAAAACAAAATTAGGAAAAATTGAGTTAATAAAACCTAGAGGTTGATCAAGAGATTGTGAACAAAGTTATTCAAGAAGATCAAGAGAGGGTGAACATAGTTATTCAAGAAGATGAGACACCAAGTGAAAGTGAAGGTCTCTTTTAAGGGTGATTCTTAAACAATGAAATCCTTGGGAGTGATCTAAAAAATCTTTTTTCTAACAATCATCTTAGATCCAAGATTTGGTATAAAAAACATGAACTAATACTTGATTTCAAAGGTAGAAAGGTTTGTGATAGATATCTAAAAAAATCCAAGAAGGAGGAAATCATCGTGAAACTTAAAGAGTTTATCAAGTTACTAAAAGATGAAAAGAACTCAAGAACAATCAAAGAACCTTCAACACCTTTATCTTCAGAGCTGCATGAAGAAAATGTTAAAAAACTAACACTATAAGTAACATTTGAAAAAACTAGAACTATGTATGAAATATCCTTTGAGGAATTATCATCCGAAAGAAATTTTGATGATTCTTCACCCGAAAGGTTTTTTTTGAAGAATTATCATCAAGAAAATTGTTTGGAGAATCGTCATATCAAGAGTTCATTCCAACGAACAAAAACTTTGTAGCATTACATTAAACAACACATCAAAAATCAATTAGATAAACTTCAAATTCATCAAAGCTTTCACGTAGAGTTTTATTTAAAGCTTCATCAAGATATTCTCATGAACCATCTTCGAGAAGATCAGCGAAAGATGAAGAGAAACATGTGTGCTTTAAAGATACATATGAAGAAGATGATGTTAATAGAGTATGCACCTAAGAGGGGGGGGGGATTAATTAGGTACTTATAATATTTTTCCGGTTTTTAACTTAAGTCTTATAAACAGATCTAGAAATATCCAGAGTCAGAAACAAATTCTTCTATTTTTTGAAACTTAATCAGATCTAGAATATTAAAGTTATGCTCAGGAAATGAAGAGAGAATACCATACTTTGCAGGTAACAAAATTTTGTTTCTGATATCAAAGGTAAGCCTCCTTGTCTTAATAGATGGAGCTGAAACACCATGGTCACCTTCTGTTTGCTACTGAGAGCTTTGTTCTCCAACCTTGGATTTGCCCTTATCTTTTCTTGTTGTAACCATTGATGGAGCTTGAAGGTTTTTTGAGAGTTAGGGTTAGGAAGAGGATTTTTGGATTTGGTGAGATAATGGTTTGTATGATGTTTGTTTTGAGAAAAAAAAAAGGTTTATAAAGAGAGTTTTGATGATTGGGTATTAATTTGGATATTTTGGAATTGATGGAGATTGAATGGGGAATGTAGAAGTTTGAATGGAAGAGAGAAGAATGTGTTAAATGAAAGTTAAAGAGTGTGAATAAAAGAAGAGTTCCAAGAAAAACGTTGGAAAGCAAAATCTCTTTGACTAAGAAAAGGACTTAACACACATAAGCACTTATGTATGTAAGACAAAAAGAAAATAATTCTTTTGTGTGAAATTAAACTAAATAAATTGGCAAAAACATACAGTGGTAACTGGTTACCTAAAAAGGTGTAACCGGTTACCTCCTCACAAAACACTAAAAGAATGAAAATGTGCAGACATGTAACCGGTTACAAAAATATGGTTAGCCGATTACCACACGTAAAAAAACAGTAACATCATAACTTACAACAGGCAACAAATTTTCACACTCTACCAATTGGACATGTTAAAGAATATAATAAGGAAACTTTGTATAATTTTTTAGTTCTTGATTGGCAGGCATTTTGGTAAAACTAGGTGTGATCACAAGATGTCCTGTAGGATGTCATGACATCTGTCTACCAGGATCAACAAGTTGCTTTGGATTTTTTAACAGGACTTATCTCATGATGTCAAACAAGATGTCTTGACACTCATGGACAAAACATTCAGATGATTATGTTTGTCTGTCCATTTCTTTATGTGCAAGTCTGCTGCACTATTCTAGTGTGGAATTTGCGAGGTTTTAGTGGTGTTTTAAAAGCGTTTCTGATACACTTATTATGGATCAGATTTGATTTGATATGGAGTTATTCTTAGAAGATTGATTGAACAGTGGAAGAATGATTTGATTAGATCTGATTGATCTAATCAAATCTGTTGCTATTGATGAAGATTGGAATCTTCTCAAAACCTGTTGTTACTTTTGCCACAACCCAAGCCCATTCTGCATTGCTATTTAAAGAGGCGTAAACCCTATCTTGAAGATCAGAGAAGAAAGGATTAAAAGTGTGTGCATCTTAAGCCTTTGTGTGTGTTAGTTTTGTGAGCCATTCACTCATTGATTAATGTGTGAATTGGACTAAGTTGTTAATTGTAAATTGTTCACTCAAAGCTTGTAAGCAAGAGTGTATTGTACTTGATTGAAGATTTTAAGCAAGATCAAGTTGTGACTTTGAAGAGTGTCTTCTAAATTCTTCTTATTTTATTGATTGTTATCACTGCTGTGATTGAGAGGGAATGAGAGGTGTCTCTTGTCTAGGTGTGTTCTAGGCAGAAATTGCATAGGTAGAGATTAAGTGAGGAGTTGTAAACTGGGAGTTTATCTCTGAATTAATTCTACTGGTAGTGAATTTCCTCCCTGGCTTGGTAGACCCCAGACGTAGGTGTGGTTTCACCGAACTGGGTTAACAATTGATGTGTCTCTTTACAATTGTTTTTGTTTATCGTTGTTCTTATTATACAAATATTTGTGTCGAGAACATCTCCTTCGACATCTAATATCTGATACCAGAATTTCAATTGGTATCAGAGCAGGAATCCTGCTCTGGTTCTGGGTGAGATCTAGGGACGATACTTTCTGGTACCATGGACAAAGAAGGAGGATTTGTGAATAGACCACGTGTTCTGGACGGGAACAATTATGAATACTGGAAACCTAGAATGGTTGCCTTCTTAAAGTCTCTGGACAGTAAGGCATGGAAAGCTATCATCAACGGATGGGAACATCCTATGATTATTGATAAAGATGGGAAGGCTTCAACTGAATTAAAACCTGAGGAATAATGGACAAAGGAAGAAGATGATCTAGCTCTGGGAAACTCCAAGGCCTTGAATGCCTTGTTCAATTGAATTGACAAGAACATATTTAGGTTGGTGAGCAACTGCGAAATTTCTAAGGAAGCACGGGAGATTCTAAAGACTACTCATGAAGGCACATCCAAGGTAAAAATGTCTAGACTTCAACTCCTTACAACTAAGTTTGAAATCCTGAGAATGAAAGATGATGAAAGCATACATGACTTTCATATGAATATTCTTGAGATTGCCAATGCTTCAAGTGCTCTTGGTAAAAAGATGTCTGAAGAAAAGCTGGTAAGAAAAATTCTCATATCTCTCCCCAAGAGATTTGACATGAAAGTAACTGCCATAGAGGAATCCTAAGACATCTGTAAGATGAGAGTTGATGAACTCATTGGCTCTCTACTAACCTTTGAAGTAGGAATAGGTGACAAAGCTGACAAGAAAAAAGGCATAGTCTTTGTGTCAAATACTGAAGGAAGAGATGATGAATCTGATGAGGATACAAATGAAAGTCTATCAAAGGCCATGGTTTTACTGGGAAGACAATTCAATAAGGTAATAAAAAGAATGGATATAAAGACAAGACCAAATGTCAAGAACACCTCACTTGACATCAGTAAGTCAAATGATGCAGGAAGAAGAATTAGGACTGAAGAAAAACCCACAAACAACAAAGGGATGCAGTGTTATGAGTGTGAAGGTTTTGGTCACATCAAATTTGAATGCCCTACCTATCTCAAGAAACAAAAGAAAGGCCTAGCTGTTTCATGGACTGGTGAAGACTCTGACAGTGAGATTGAAGAAGAATCTGCCAAACATATAACTGCCTTGACTAGAAAATACTATTGTAATGAAGACTCCAGTGAAGATGAATTGACCTTTGAAGAACTAGCAGCTTCCTACAAAAAACTGTGCCTCAGAAGTGAAGAAGTCTGCCAACAAGGTGAAAAACAGAAGAAACACATCATCAAGATAAAGGCTGAAAAGGAGGAACACCTGACAACTATCAATGGTTTGAATAATGAGATTGCTGAACAGGCTAAAACTATCACTAAATTAACAGATGAAGTTGCTGAACTGACTTCCCAACTTAACCAAATGGGAAAGTCTGTTAGAATGATGAATATTGGTAGCAAAACCTTGGAAGAGATTCTTCAATCTGGCAAAAGATTTGGAGACAAGACAAGGTTAGGATTCCATGAAGACAGTAACTCTGCCTATCACTACAAACCTTCTCGATTAAGGAAGATGATGTTCCAGCAGATGTCTCAACATCATGACAAAAAACAAACCAGCCAACCTAGAAAATTCCAAAAATGGAGATGCCATCACTGTGGTCGCTTTGGTCACATAAATTCATTCTGTTTCAAACTGCATGGATATCCAAATTCTACTACTCAGACAAGACATAACCACAACACTCTCCTCTCTAAGAAGCAATGGGTTCCAAAGGGTCCTTCTACTAAACAACGGGCTCTTAAAATTGATAATACTTGCCTCATAGCTCATATGTCCCTAAAAGTTTCTACTAAGGAGGATTGGTACTTTGACAGTGGGTGCTCAAGACACATGACTGGGATCAAAAATCTGTTAGTAGACATCAAACCTCACTCAACTAGCTATGTGACCTTTGGAGATGGGGAAAAAGGGGAAATCAAGGGAATTGGAAAACTAAAGTGCTCAGGAACACCAGATCTTGATAATGTGTTGTTAGCCAAAGGATTAACTGCCAATCTGATTAGCTTCAGTCAACTATGTGATCAAGGTCTAAGTGTAAACTTCATTAAACTTGAGTGCTTGGTTACTAATGAAAAGGGAGAGCTGATCATGAAGGGAATCATATCCAAGGACAATTGTTATCTATGGACCTCTCAGGACTCTAAGTGCACTCTTGCCAAGAAGGATGAAATAAGACTATGGCACCAGAAACTGGGGCATCTAAGAGGAATGAAGAAGATCATATCTATGGAAGCTGACAGATGTATTCCTCAAATAAATATCGAAGAAAGAAAAATCTATGGTGAATGCCAAATATGAAAACAAGCAAGGATGTCACATCAGAAGTTCCAACATCTCACTTCTCTTAAAGTGCTGGAACTTCTTCACATAGACTCAATGAGACCTATGAAGGTGGAAAGCTTGGCTGGAAAGAAGTATGCTGTTATAAATGCCATGCAAGAAAAGGTGGGAAAATTTAAGAAAACTTTGAAGTATATCAATATGACAAGTAAGTATGAGAGGTTATATAATCATGAGTCTGGGTGTATGATGTCTAGATACTGTGATTGGGCTGAAAGTACTGATGACTGGAAGAACACATCTGGAGGCTTTTTACTTTTGAGAAACAATCTCATCTCGTGGTTTAGCAAGAAAAAACCTGTGTACCCCTGTCTACTACAGAAGCAGAATACCTAGCTGATAGGAGTAGAAACTCTCAACTTGTTTGGATGAAGCAGATGCTCACAGAGTATAATGTCACAGAAGATGTCATGACATTATATTGTGGTAGTCTGAGTACTATGAATAGTCCCAAGAATCCTATTCAACATAGCAGAACTAAATATATTAATACAAGGCATCATTTTATTAGGAAGCTTGTTGAGCATGTCACTACAAAAAATCAACTGATGAATAGTTCCACCAAAGCTTTGAATGCTATTCAGTTTGAGACCCTGAAAAGAAAATTGGGGGTCTGTACTTATGAGGATTTATAGCAATTACTACTAAGAGGGATTTCTGCTTTTAAAAGATGTTTCTTACTTAAAATAGAGATGTTCCAACATCCCTCTTTATTAAACAACACACCTTTTCCTACTCAAACAAGCAATCCCACTCAGATTTTCCCCTCCAACTGCCTTTTCAACTCCCACACCTCCACCACTGTTCAAACTACCTCCCACTCTCTGCGTA
This sequence comes from Lathyrus sativus, assembly GCA_963859935.3. NCBI lineage: Eukaryota > Viridiplantae > Streptophyta > Magnoliopsida > Fabales > Fabaceae > Lathyrus > Lathyrus sativus. The sequence continues at coordinate 420,078,994 of OZ012738.1, forward strand.
TTCTCTATCTTTATCCTACCAAATTTGTCCTTCTCTCAGAAATAACAAGATGTCTCCTAAACATGATGCTTCCTCATCCAAGACTACTCACACTGATACTCAACCCATGAACATCTCCTTCGAAGATGTTCTTGACATAACCCCTATTTCCATGGTTCCAGGTCATACAACTGATGTCCCCAAGACCACTCCTCCACATGCAAATGAATCCCAAGAATCTTACAAAGGTAACACTTTTGAATCCCCCTCTAACAATATTACTAGAATGAAAAACAAGGAAGGCTCTGCTTATGTGGATAGCTCCATTAGGGAACTTGTCACCAAGATCCTCTATGGTGATCATAATGTGCATGGTATTTCCACTCCTCTCTCTAGTGTTGATCCATCCCTAGCACTGATAAGAACCTAGAAGAAAATGCTGAAAAACCCTTTTCTGATGGCAACCCTAACAATGAAAACTTGGAAAAACTTGCCAGCTCTGTGGTGCATGATGCGAATGAGGCTGAAGATACTGGTCTGAATGTTGATATGAATGATGCTCTTGATAATATTATAGATGTTGAAGATGTGCCATCAGATGATGAGCTCATCAAAAATGTTGCCCTAGGTATTGCCAAGAGACTAGTGACTAGGAAAGGAAAAGCTGTGCTTGAGAAATCCCCCTCCAAAAGCCAAAAGAAGAGGACTCCTGTTGGACCCCCCAAGGCATGGAGCAAGGTCTCTCTTGCTTCCAAGAAGAGAAAGGTAATTTTTGAGAACACTGACTCTAATGAAGATGTTGTAAAGGATGTTCCTGACATGGCCCATGTGAAGAAATCCACTGCCAAGAAAACTCATAGACCGGTGCCTGCTGCTCCTCTAGACAATATTTCTTTTCACTCCATTAGCAGTGTGACCAAGTGGAGATATGTGTATCAAAGGAGGATTGCTCTAGAAAGGGAGATGGGAAAAGATGCTATAGAAATCAAGGAAGTGATGGACCTAATCAATGAGGCTGGATTGCTCAAAACCGTCACTGGCTTCTCCAAGTGTTATGAAGGCCTGTGAAAGAATTCATTGTGAACATTCCTGATTCCATTACTGATAGGAATAACAAAGAATATATGAAGGTCTTTGTTAGAGGAAAGTGTGTGAAGTTTTCTCCAACTGTAATCAACAGATTTCTGGGATGATCAAATGATGGTGAGGAAGAAATGTCTGCTACAGACAACCAAGTGTGCAAGGTCATCACTGCCAATCAAGTCAAAGAATGACCTTCAAAAGCTAAGTTGTCAGCTGGACAACTCAGTGTGAAATATGCCATCCTTCACAGGATTGGGGCTGCAAATTGGGTTCCTACCAACCACAGCTCCACCATTGTTGTTGGGCTTGGCAGGTTCATTTATGATGTAGGTACCAAGGTTGATTTTGATTTTGGCTTATACATTTTTGAGAAAATTATTAAGCATTCTACTTCAAGTGCCATCAAAATACATATTGCCTTCCCTTCCCTCATCTGTGATGTTATTTTGAATCAACACCCTGGGATTCTAAACTCTAATGATGTTGCTAGAAAAAGAGAACCTGTTTTGTCCCTTCACTACAAACTTTTTGCTGGAAGACATGCTCCAGATATTGTTCTAACATCTGGTGAAAGGGCCACTGCTTCAAAGGCAAGGATAATTGTTGAGCTAAAAGAAACTTGTAGGGAATTAGAGGAAACAATTAATACAGCTACAACAAGGAAGATCAAGTTGGAATCATTAATTTAATGCCTGGAAGATGATGCTGCCAACATTGATGATGCTAGTGAAGATGGGTTTGGGAAGGAGTCTGAGGATGGTAATGAAGATGTCCCAACTGATGTTTAAGATGTTGGCTCTAGTTCTGCATCTAAAGATGAAGACTAAGCTTTTTGCTTTGTTGTTGGGCTATTTTTTTTTTGTTATTTGTGTTGTCTACCTTGGCAGAATATACTGATTTTGTTGCACCTCATGTGCCTATGGGTTGTAATGTTTGTGGGGTCTCTATGGCCTTAACTTGATTGTTTCTAACCTTTTGTTCTATGCTATATATCTTAGCTTTTTGTTCTAAAAATCATGGCTAAAAAGGGGGAGAAGAGTATATTGTAGTATACTGTATACACTTTGGTATTTGGCTAGATGTGCTGGTGTGTATAGCAGGTGTGTAGTTGAAGGTGAAGATGGTGTCTGCTGTTCTGATTGGTATGATAGGATGCTGATCCTGCTAGATGATTGTTTGTTCCTTTTGAGGTTTTTTGTGCAGCTTGCTGTATGCTATAGTAGCTCTGTGCATGCCTGTGTGATTGGATTAATAGGTTGATGAAGGTTGGGGAGTTTTGCTGTTTTGTGAAAGTTGCTTGGACTGTTGTGGTGTGTGTTGCATAAGTTGAGGGGGAGTTCTGCTTTTCCTTTACTTACTGTGTAGTTTTTCTGTTGTGTTGTACTCTATACTGGTTTTTTTTATTGTGATTTGTTTTAGCCAAAATTTGCCAAAGGGGGAGTTTGTTAGTTCTTGATTGGCAGGCATTTTGGTAAAGCTAGGTGTAATCACAAGATGTCCTATAGGATGTCGCGACATCTGTCTGTCAGGATCAACAGGTTGCTTTGGACTTTTTAACAGGACTTATCTAATGATGTCAAACAAGATGTCTTAACACTCATGGAAAAAACATTCAGTATGATTATGTTTGTCTGTCCATTTCTTTATGTGCAAATCTGCTGCACTATTCTGGTGTGGAATTTGCGTGGTTTTAGTGGTGTTCTAAAACCGTTTCTGATACACTTATTATGGATCAGATTTGATTTGATATGGAGTTATTCTCAGAAGATTGATTGAAGATTGGAAGAATGATTTGATTAGATCTGAGTGATCTAATCAAATCTGTTGCTATTGATGAAGATTGGAATCTTCTCAAAACCTGTTGTTACTTTTGCCACAGCCCAAGCCCATTCTGCATTGCTATTTAATGAGGCTTAAACCCTAGCTTGAAGATCAGAGAAGCAAGGATTAAAAGTGTGTGCATCTTAAGCCTTCGTGTATGTTAGTTTTGCGAGCCATTCACTCATTGGTTAATGTGTGAATTGGACTAAGTTATTAATTGTAAATTGTTCACTCAAAGCTTGTAAGCAAGAGTGTATTGTACTTGATTGAAGCTTTTAAGCAAGATCAAGTTGTTACTTTGAAGAGTGTCTTCTAAAGTCTTCTTATTTTATTGACTGTTATCACTGTTGTGATTGAGGGGGAGTGAGAGGTGTCTCTTGTCTAGGTGTGTTCTATGCAGAAATTGCATAGGTAGAGATTAAGTGAGGAGTTGTAAACTGGGAGTTTAGCTCTGAATGAATTCTACTGGTAGTGAATTTCCTCCCTGGTTTGGTATCCCCCAGACGTAGGTGTGGTTTCACCGAACTGGGTTAACAATTGTTGTGTCTCTTTACAATTGTTTTTGTTTATCTTTGTTCTTATTATACAGATATTTGTGTCGGGAACATCTCCTTTGACATCTAATATCTGATACCAGAATTTCATAATTCATACATGTCACAAAAACATTTATAAAGACATAAAAATTGAATATTCTTAAATTTTATGTAAAAATCATATACATGAAATTTTTAATAAATTTTTAATAAATTTTAAAAATGAAATTTTGAGTATAGATTTGAGTCATTACAGATTATAATGAATATATTTTGAAGAATCAAATGTCACTTTCATCTAATATGCCCAGCTCCCTCCGAATTTTGTAAAATGATTCCTTTGCGAGTGGTTTAGTGAAAATGTCTGCTAATTAATTATGAGTATCCATGAATGAGACTTCAACATCGCCTTAAGCACATGATCACAAAGAAAATGATGTCGAATGTCTATATGTTTTGTCCTATGTGCATGACTAAACTTTTTGTAATGTTTATGGTACTTGTGTTGTCACACTTCAACATAATGCATCCAAGGTTCATGTCGTAGTCGCTAAGTTGTTATTTTAACCAAAGAATTTGAGCGCAAAAGCTTCATGCAACAATGTATTATGCTTCAGCCATACTGAGAGCCACACATGCTTGCTTTTTGTAGGACCACGAAACAAGAGCGTTTTCAAGAATATGACATGTTCCGCTTGTGCTTTTTCTATCTGTTTTACATCCTGCATAATTTGAGTCAGGAAAACCAATCAAGTTATATACACTACCTTTAGGATTTCATAAGGCGACGTTCGTTGTTCCCTTGAGATACTTTGTGATTCTCTTTACAAAGGAAAGATGTGATTCCTTCGGACTGGCTTGAAAGCGCGTACAAAGACACACATTGAACATTATGTCAAGATGACTTGCTGTCAAATACAATAACGATCCTATCATACCTCGATACTTTGTAACGTTAATTGAAACACATGCTTCATCTTGATAAATGTAAGTTCTGGATCCCATAGGAGTAGCCATAGCCTTGCAATTGTCCACGTCGAATCTTTTGAGAAGCTCTTTGCAATATTTATATCGATTAATGAATATCCCATTCTTTGTTTTTTGATTTGCAACCCAAGGAAGTAGTTCAACTTACCCATCATGGACATCGCAAATTCTCCTTGCATAATTGATGAGAATTCTTCACATAAGGATTCATTTGTTGATCCAAAAATAATAGCATCTACATAGATTTGCACTAAGATAATATGATGGTTAATTCTTTTAATAAAAAGTGTAGTATCAACTTTTCCTTTTTCGAACCCGTGTTCACAAAGAAAATTACTTAACCTATCATACCATGCCCTTGGAGCTTGCTTCAATCTGTATAAGGCCTTTTTGAATTTGTACACATATAGGATTTTTGAAGTCTTCAAATGCTGGAGGTTGACTTACATAAACTTCTTCAATTATGTATCCATTTAGGAATGCGCTTTTAACTTCTATTTGGTACAACTGAAAATTCAAAGAACAAGCATATACTAACAATAATATAACTGCTTCTAGTCTAGCAACAGGGCAAATGTTTCCTCAAAATCTATACATTCCTCTTGATTATAGCCTTGGGCTACTAAGCTTGCATTATTCCTAATAATAATACCATTTTCATCTAGCTTATTTTTAAAGATCCATTTAGTTCCTATAATATGTTTACCTTTTGGTCTAGGAACTAAATCCAAAACCTAATTTATTTCAAACTGATTAAGCTCTTCTTGCATGGCTAGAATCCATTGATCATCATCTAGGGAATCTTTGACTTTAGAAGGTTCAATTTGTGAGACAAACGCCATGTTGAGACATGCATCTTTAAGATTCAACCTTATTGCAACGCCTTGACTTATATCACTAATTACTTTATCAATTGGATGATCCCGATGGTTTCTCCATTCCTTAGGTAGATTATTATCCTTTTATTATCATTATTTTCTATTGAATTATCTTCCTTAGGAACATCTATAAAATCATCATCATCATCACACAAAACAATTTCCTCATTGGAGGGGTTAGATTCATCAAATGACACATGCATAGATTCTTCAGTTATTAAAGTTCTTTTGTTATATAATCTATATGATTTAATAGTAATAGAATACCCTAGAAAAATTGCTTCATCATATATTTCATCGAACTTACTCAGATTATCTTTTTCGTTATTTAGGACAAAGCATTTACAACCAAAAATGTGAAAATGAGAAATGTTTGGTTTCCTATCTTTAAAAAGTTCATGGGGGTCTTTTTCAAAATAGGTCTAATTACAACTATATAACTTACGTATCATGTTGTGCTTATTGGATCCGCTCAAAAGTATTTCAGAAGATTTGCATCACTAAGCATAGTCCTCGCAAGTTCAACAAGAGACATATTCTTCCTTTCCACGACACCGTTTTGTTGAGGAGTTCTTAGTGCTAAAAGGTTATGCAGGATTTCATGTTCTTCACAAAAATCTTCATAGGAAGCATTCTGGAATTATCCACCATGATCACTTTTTATAGAGGCAATCTTTAGAGATTTTTCATTTTGAATTTGTTTTGCATACTTCTTGAATGCCTTGAATGCATCACTTTTCTGCACTGAAAAGAATGTCCAACAAAATCTAGAAAAATCATTAATAATAACTAACACATATACATTACCTTCGAATATTATTGCTCTTGATGGACCAAATAAGTCCATATGCAACAATTGTAGTGGCCTTGAAGTGGACACCACATTCTTAGGTTTGAAAGTTAATTTGGTTTATTTTCCCTTTTGGCAAGCATCACATAATCTGTCTTTGAGAAACTTTATCTTAGGCAATCCAATGATAAGACCATGCTTGACTATTTTATTTAAATGTTCCATATGAATATGATAAACTCTTTTATGCCAAAACCATGAACCATTGTTATTTACCATTAGACATTTTACTTTCAAAGATAGATCATTTAGGGAAATCATAAATATATTATTGATTCTTTTATCGTTGATTTTTACCTCATGAGTGACTTCATCTTCAATCAACCATTCATCCTTGTTGAACTTGATCTTGAAGCCTTTGTCATAAAGTTGGCTAACACATAGAATATTATGCTTTAGTCCTTCAACATAAAGAACATCTTCAATGGATGTGAAAGATGGTGTTCCAACTTTGTCTATGCCAATAATTTTTTCTTTGTTGTTATCTCCATATGTGACATAACTCTTGGCCTTAAGCACTAGATTTGAAAATTTGCTAATATCTTCCGTCATATGCTTCGAATAACCACTATCAAGATACCATAAATTAGAAGTGGTTTTCAAGCATACCTACAAAACAAATTAAGTTTTGTTAGACACCCAAATTGCCTTGGTTCCTTCATAATTAGTATCTTTATTTACCCACACATAATTCCCACTTGTTACACTAAAGTTTCTAACATAGCAAGCAGTAGGTGTATGACCAACTATACCACAATAAAAAGATGTAGGAACAAAATTACTTTTATACCTAGGAACATATGATTTCTTTTTAACAAATCTTTTCCTTTTAGAATAACGATGAACAACTTTGGCTTTGTTAACTTTCTCTTTTGGAGATCGATCACTAGCTTTAACAAAGATAGTTTTACTCGAACTTGGTTTACAAAATTTTGAGTAACCAAGACCACTTTTATCGTTAGAATATCTTTGTTGACTAAGAACACCATCCAAACCAATTTGTCCTTTTTCATATCTTTCAAGTACTTTTTTTAGTTGGACAATTTGAAAAGAAAGAGATTAACATTCTTTGCATACAAAATTATGTTTTTGTTCACTTATTATCTTTTGTTTTTCATCTTTGAAATATTTTTCCATTGTATCAATTTTTTCTTCTAGAGATGAGATTTGTTTCTTTTGTGTGGATATTATTTTGTACAAAATTTTTCATTCATTTAGAAGTTCATCTATAGCACCTTGTGCATCATTTTCCTAAATATAAAATTCATTACTAAACTCTTCTTCATCATCAGAATGGTGAGAAGCCATAAATGCTAGATTTTCACATTCGTCACTATCTGAACCTAATGAAGAACTTATCTCATTATCTTCCCATGCTATGTAGGCTCTTTTGTTCTTATTCCCCTTTTATTCCTGAAGCCACCTTTCTTGGAGAGTTTCAGACAATCCGTCTTTATATGACCTTGTTTTCCACATTCATAACAAGTGACATCGGGTGTTGAAGTAAAAGCCTCCTTTTTCCTGAAATGTTTCTTTCTTTTTGCATAATTGAAAGATTGATCATTTTTTCCAAAGAACTTACCAAGTATTTTCAAAAGAAGCATGAAGTTCTCATCTTCTTCAGGAGCATCATCGTGTTCTTCTTTTGATTCGAGTTTTAAAGGGATGCCTTTGGAATTCTTTTCTTGATTTCATGCTTTTTGAGTCATTGAAGTTCAAGTTCATGTTCTTGGATTTTTTCGAACAATGATGCGGACATCATAGTTGAAAGGCTTTTCTTCTCAGATATTACCGTCACTTTGGGTTTCCATTCCCTAGTTAAAAATATAAGAATTTTAAGATTTAATTCATTGTTAGAGAAAGTCTTACCAAGAGCAATCAAATGATTTGTTAAGTGCACGAATCTCTTCTGCAATGCAACGATAGATTCTCCGGGTAATATTCAGAACATTCCATATTTTTGATTCAAGGTATTGAATCTTAACCTTTTAACTTCAGCGGTTCTTTCATGAGTTTCCACCAAAGTATCCTAAATTTCTTTTGTCGATTTACATTGAGAGATACGAAAGAATTCATCCATACTAAGTGCACTTTGAAGAATGTTGATTGCTTTATTTTCATTAAGGACTTCCTTTTTATCATCTTCATCATAAGAACTTTTAGCCTTTGATTATGTGGACCGTTTTCGAAGATTTCTCAAATTCCTTCTCCTTATGCTTCTAAATGAGCCTTCATGCAGATTTTCCAAAAATCAAAATATTCGCCAGAAAATAGTGGGGGTTTGTTACTACTACCACCATCCTTAAAAACCGGATTAGTACTTGTGAAAGCCATATTGGATCTTGTAGGAACATGTTACCTATAGCCTATTCTGATGCCAACTTTTAGTAGAGTATACACCTAAGAGGAATGGGGGGGGGGGGGGGGGGGGGGTTGAATTAGGTACTTAGAATATTTTTCCAGTTTTTAACTTAAGTCTTATAATTTTTCTGTTTAAGTTTCTAAGTGATGAAAGCTGTAAAATACGGAAAAATAAAAGACACAATGATATATCCTGGTTCCCCTCACAATCTGAGAGTACTCCAGTCCTCTTATGCAGTAAGAGATTTTACTATTGTTAGGACTTATACAAGACTATCCTAGTCTTTCTATACATACACTAACAAAAACCACCAAGAACAATCCTCTTGGATTTTCACTAAGTACACTAAGAGAACAATCCTCCCTTAATGAGTCTCTTGTTTCTAAAAATCCTGGACAACAAGGATTACAACAAAATAATCTAAATTTTACAAGAGTTTTCTATGTAAAGTACGATGTATCAATCTCTTGATTGCTCTTATCCTTCAAGCATACAATTCTCTTAGTGATATACAAGTGTTCAAGTATGTCTGGAATGAAACTTATGATAATTTTCAATGAAAATTAAATGCAGAAAGTTTCACCAAATATTCTGATATAGAACACTTAAGAATTTTGAACGATGAAAAGAATAAAATGATTTTAATTATAGATGAAAGAGGTATAAGAAAATATTAAGAGTGATGTTTATATAGACACCTCTATAAATAAGTGAAAAATGTGAATGGATGTGATGCTTCAAGAACAATTTTTAAAAACAATTTCAATAAAAAAATTAAAGTTTTTAAGCCACTAGTTCAGTGGTAATCGATTACCCTATATGGTGTAACCGATTACACCTTGGTCAACGTTCAAAAATTTGAAAAATAATACTGTGTTACTAGTTAATAAGATTAGGGTAACTGATTACACCTAATGAAAATGCCCACATAATGCAACGTGTGAGTATGGTAATCGGTTACTGGAAACCTGGTAACCGATTACCAGCAGACCCGAACCAGAAATTGCCTTAGAAAAGAGTAGGAAGGAAAAGTTTTAATGCAAAAAAAAATACATGGCATGAATGAATGATAACATTGAGCACTTGTATACACATAAAGAGGTTAAGTGCTTTATACCTTAACAATCATGATAAATCCAATATAATTTATTCAAAACTTGATTTATTTTAATTGAAATTGACTTGTGCTAGGAGTCTTGAACCATTTCCTTTTTGTCAATCTTACTTGTTGATTTGTCTTCATAAAAAACCTTTGAGAATATTGACTTCACAAATGACAATAAGGCAACATCTTTGATTTACATATGAAAATGTTTAAGTTAAGTGTTAATAAGAAATTAGAAAGATACATCATATACTTTAAATATCATATTAAATTTCTTGAAAATAATAATGAAATGCTTGGAAATGAATTAGGCAATTTTAAAAGGAAATCTTTAAAATCTAGCAAATGTGAAACCTGTGGTTCTTTGAAAACTGAAGTTAGTAGTTTGCATGAAACCCTAGGTAAATTTATTAAGTGAAAATAAAGCATGTATTTAATCTTACTGAATCAAAGGGCTTCATACAATAAAACTGAATTAGGCTATCAACTGAATAAATAATTTATTAATATTTTCCATGGTAAAAAGAAGTCAAACAAAAAAGGTTAAATTGTTTGTTTTGAGAAATAAAATGTTTTGAGCAAAAGGGTACAAATCCAAAATAAAGGGGATGTAGAAAGATTTTCAGGGCCCATAGTCATCCAAGGCCTAAACAGACAATTGAATTTTAAAAAGCACCATCTAATCGATTAAACCTAATGAGTTAATTGATAGGAATTTTTGAAATTTAAAATTTTCCAATCGAATAACCATAATGGACTAATTGATTAGAAAACCTTGTAGCCTCAATCAATCAATCACAAATGATTGACATGAACATTCTAATAGATTAGAAGGCTAATTAATCAATTAGAACCAATATATAAATAGGTAAACCAATTTATCTTTTCTCTCATCTCACCTAAAATATTCTCTTCATCTCATTTGCTTTCTATTTATCTTACTTCTTTGTGTTAGAACACAGATTGGTGTTTCTTATATCTCTATGTTTTGATGATAACTTTTTGTAATGAGTAAATATACACTCTAAAATTTGTTCAAGTATTATTGTTTCAGGTATAAAATTAAATACTCTTAAAAGAAGCAAAATATATAAGTACAAAGAAACTATGCAAAGCTCTGAAGCATCAGATGCAAGATTATCAGAAGATTCTGAAGCGCTGCTAGAAGGATCTGAAGCAGAAGCTACAGAATGATCTGAAGCGTTAATGAAAGAAGTATACAAAAGCTGAAAGCTCTGATCTTATCAGACTCTGAAGTTCTTTTCACTTCAAACTCGTAGGCTTTAATAACCAGACTCTTATCATTAATATTCACGCTCAAAGCACATACTGCTGCATACTCTGATGAAGACTATGATCAAGACTGGGACTCTGATACATTAAAGATCTGATCATCTATCTATACTTTAAGCTTGTCATTTATCTTAAGCTCTGATCATCTTAAAGCATTCCATACTTTTTAAAGCTTACCACAAGTTCTGAAGTGCAGATCATGAAGACTTCATATTGAAGAAAGCTTGTTGAAGAAGCTGTAAACTTGATTAGACGTGGTGCTACTTCCAAAGTAACCAACGGCTAATTTGTCCAAAGAAGTGACGTGGTGCAAATCCCAAAGCTTCTACAACCATACTTTTCTGTAGAAAGCATATCTCTGCCCATACTTTTGGTGATGAAAAGTCATACAATCAAATATTATATTCAGTTGCACATCACTCAAGGCATTTGAAACAGATATAAAAGGAGAACTACTTCAACATTTTGAGGTTGCTAATTCACTACTCATCTTTTGCTCATTGCTAGATCACTTAGAAAGAAATACACGCTTGATTCATAAAAGAGAAAATTTCTCAAGATCTTACTCATTTGATCTTTCATAAAACCATATAGTTTTTGTTGTACTTAATCTTAAGTGTAAACATCACAGTTGTGATATAGCTTATTAGAAGCATTCAAACACTTGTTAGTTTACATTTAATTGTAAGAAGTTCCTTAAGAAGACCAAGGTGTGGTCAGTAGTTCTTGAGAAGACTAAGACAGTTGTTCTTAGTGCTTTCTATTGTAATCAGTTGATCAATAGTGGATTAAGTCCTTGCAGAGAAAGGCAAATCATCTTTGATAAGGTGGACTGGAGTAGTTGAGTTCAACGAACCAGGATAAAAATATTGAGTTCTTTTTATTGCCATGTTTCTTAAAAATACTTATTCAACCCCCCCCCCCCCCCTTCTAAGTGTTTTTCTCACCTTCAGTTGGCATCAGAGCTCCGGTTTTGTTTGTGTTATCACTTAACCATGACCAGAAAAGATCCAGCGAGAAAAAATCTTGATACTCTTGGTTGATATACATTATGGCTGCTGAAACTCAAACACCCAACAACAACAAATATGAAGAAAGAGTTAGCACAAAACCTCCCATGTTTGATGGAGAGAAATTTGATTATTGGAAAGATAGACTGGAAAGTTTCTTTATAGGATTTGATGCTGATCTTTGGGACTTAGTCATTGATGGATATGTTCATCCCACTGATGGGAATGGTAAGAAAGTTGACAGAAAATCAATGACTGAGGAGCAAACGAAGGAATTCAGAAATCACCACAAGGCTAGAACTATATTGCTAAATGCTATATCTCATACTGAGTATGAGAAAATAACCAACAGAGAAACTGCCTTTGATATATTTGAATCCCTGAAGATGACTCATGAAGGGAACTCAAGTCAAAGAAACCAAGGCTCTGGCGCTGATCTAGAAGTATGAAGCTTTCAAGATGGAAGAATCTGAGTCTATTGAAGCAATGTTTTCCAAATTCCAGATTCTCACTGTTGGCTTAAAGGTTCTGGACAAGGGTTACTCTACAGCAGATCATGTCAAGAAAATAATCAGAAGCTTGCCAACCAGATGGAGACCCATGGTCACTGCTTTGAAGCTGGCAAAGGATCTGAACAAGATTACGCTGGAGGAACTAATCAGTTCTCTAAGGAGTCATGAGATTGAACTAGAGGAAGATGAGCCTCTAAAGAAAGGTAAGTCAATTGCGTTAAAATCTAATAAAGCTGTTAAAGCATTGCAGGTATTAGAAGAAAGCTCTGAAGAGTCTGCTTCTGAAGATGAAGAAGAACTATCCTTGTTATCCAGAAGAATCAATAAACTCTGGAAGAATAAGCAAAGGAAGTTCAAGAACTTTAGAAAACCAGATCAACACAAAGAATCTTCTGGGAACAGAAGATCTGGAAAACACTCTGGATACAGAAGATCTGGAGAATCCTCTGGACACAGACGATCTGGAAAAAGAGAGGTTGTTTGCTATGAATGCAAAGAACCTGGGCTCTACAAGAGTTATTGTCCAAAGCTTCAGAAGGAGAACCCAAAAAGAAAGTCAGATCACAAAAAGAAAGTTCTGATGGCTACCTGGGATGACTCAGATGCATCTGATTCGTCATCAGAGTCAGAAGAGGAATGTGCAAATATAGCATTCATGGCTGACTTTGAGGACAGTGCTGAATCATCTGGATCAAAATCAGAATCTGATTCTGAGGAGGTATTTGCTGAACTTTTTAGACAGGAACTTGCTGAAAGTTTATCTAATATTCTTGAAAACTATAGTAAAGTTAAACTCAAATACAAAACGCTTCTAAAGCATATTGAATTTGAGAGTAACAAGTTTGAATCAGAAATAGCTGAACTAAAAGCTGAAAATCTTCAATTGAAAAATAATTTAGAAACTGCTCAACTAAACTCTGATTCAAAATCTGAACCATGCTCTAAAAACATTTTACAAGAGTATGACTATAGTTTCAGGAAGTTTCTAACTAAAAGCCTAGATAGAAGCAAAATGGCTTCAATGATCTATGGTATTAGCAGAAACTATAGAAAAGGTGTTGGATATAAATCTTACTCTTATGAAGATTCAAATCCAAAATCTATAGATAAACTGGATATCAAGTATCCTCCCTTGTATTCTCAATTTACATTTGGTCACTTAAATGATATTAAACACACTAGTTCTGATCATAACAAATCTGTGTTTAATATATCTAAAGCTAATCAGAACAAGTCTTATGTTGAAAGACAGAAGTTCAGAAAAAGCTTTAAGGCAACTAACCAAAAAGGACCTAAGAAAATCTGGGTACCTAAGGATAAGATAATCTATGTTGCAGACATCCTTAGCAGCAAAGTCAAGACTCCAGTCATGGTACCTGGACTCTGGATGCTCACGACATATGACGGGAAAAAGGTCTATGTTCCAAAGTCTGGAGCTTAGATCTGGAGGAGATGTCAAGTTTGGTGGGAATAAGAAGGGCAAAATAATTGGCTCTGGAACCATAGGCAATGGTAAATTTCCTTCCATAACTAATGTCTTGCTTGTTGAAGGGTTAGCTCACAATCTATTGTCCATAAGTCAATTAAGTGACAATGGTTATGACATTATATTTAATCAAAGGTGTTGCAAAGCTGTTAGTCAAAAGGATGGCTCAATCCTCTTTAATGGTAAAAGGAAAAACAACATTTAGTAAAATTAGTCTTTCAGAACTTAAGGTTCAGAATGTTAAATGCCTTATGTCTGTTAATGAGGAGCAATGGGTCTGGCACAGAAGATTGGGTCATATTAATATGAGACGTATATCTCAGATTAATAAGCTTAATCTGGTCAGAGGACTTCCTAATCTGATGTTCAACTCAGATGCTTTTTGTGAAGCATGTCAGAAAGGAAAATTTTCAAAATCATCTTTTAAATCGAAAAATGTTGTCTCAACTTCAAAACCATTAGAGTTACTTCACATTGATCTGTTTGGACCAGTGAAAACTGCATCCATCAGAGGCAAGAAGTATGGATTAGTCATTGTTGATGACTACAGCATATGGACATGGGTAAAATTCCTAAAACACAAGAATGAGTCACACTCTGTGTTCTTTGACTTCTGCAAACAAGTCCAAACTGAAAAAGATCTCAAAATTGTTAAAGTCAGAAGTGATCATGGTGGTGAATTTGAAAACAAACATTTTGAAAAATATTTTAATGATAATGGCATTGCTCATGATTTCTCCTGTCCTAGAACTCCACAACAGAATGGAGTTGTAGAGAGGAAAAGTAGAACTTTGCAAGAGATGGCCAGAACCATGATCAATGAGACTAACATGACAAAACATTTTTGGGCAGAGGCAATTAACACAACATGTTACATTCAGAACAGAGTGTCAATTAGACCTCTTCTGGAAAAGACTCCTTATGAATTGTGGAGGAATAGAAAGCCAAACATTTCTTATTTCCATCCTTTTGGATGTATTTGTTTTATACTGAACACTAAAGAGAATCTTAATAAGTTTGATTCTAAAGCACAAAAGTGTTTCATGCTTGGATATTCTGAACACTCTAAAGGCTACAGAGTATACAATACTGAGACACAAATTGTGGAGGAATCTATACATGTTAGATTTGATGATAAGCTTGGCAATCAAAAGCCAAAGCAGATTGAAAACTCTGCAGATGGAGAAGTTATTCTCATAGAATCTGAGAAACCAGAGATAGAGAAAGCTCAAGAAGAAGCTATGCCAGATGCAACTCCATTAGCTGCTCAGATGAATAACATGAATATTTCTGAAGAACCAACAGTTAAAGGATTATCCAGAATCAAGGCTTCTCATCCAGAAGAAATGATTATTGGAAAGAAAGATGACCCTATAAGAACAAGGTCGTTTATCAGATCATCTGGAACATCACTTCTTGGGTTGGTGTCTATTATTGAACCAACATCTGTGGATGAAGCTCTGAGTGACAATGATTGGATACTTGCAATGCAAGATGAGCTAAATCAATTTACAAGAAATGATGTGTGGGATCTGGTTCTTAGACCAAAAGGTTTCAACATTATTGGAACAAAGTGGGTATTCAGAAATAAATTAAATGAGCAAGGAGAAGTTGTAAGGAACAAGGCAAGGATGGTAGCTCAAGGGTACAGTCAACAAGAAGGTATTGATTACACTGAAACTTATGCTCCAGTGGCAAGGTTAGAGTCTATACGCCTTCTTATTTCATTTGCTGCACAACATAACATCACTCTATATCAGATGGATGTTAAGAGTGCCTTCTTAAATGGTATTATAGAAGAAGTTTATGTCCATCAACCTCCTGGTTTTGAAAGTGGTAAATTTCCAGATCATGTTTTCAAACTCAAAAAATCTCTTTATGGTTTGAAACAAGCTCCCAGAGCTTGGTATGAAAGATTAAGTAATTTCCTTCTGGAAAAGAACTTTATCAGAGGCAAAGTGGACACAACTCTTTTCTGTAAAACATTTAAGAAAGATTTACTAGTTTGTCAAATTTATGTGGATGATATTATTTTTGGATCTACCAATATTATGCTGGGAAAGGAGTTTGCTTTGCCTATGCAGGCTGAATTTGAAATGAGCATGATGGGAGAACTTAGATTCTTTCTGGGAATCCAAGTAAATCAGACTCCAAAATGCACATATATTCACGAGACTAAATATGTCAAAGAGCTTCTGAAGAAATTCAATCTGAATGAAAGCAAATTGCCTAAGACTCCAATGCATCCTACAAGCACACTTGGTAAGGAAGAGGTAAGTAAGAAAGTTGATCAAAAACTTTACAGAGGTATGATTGGATCTCTCTTATATTTGACTGCTTCAAGACCTGATATTTTATTCAGTGTGTGTCTGTGTGCTAGATTCCAATTAGATCCCAGAGAATCACACTTAACAGCTGTTAAGAGGATTCTAAGGTATCTGAAAGGTACTACTAATGTGGGTCTGTGTTACAGAAGATCTGATGAGTATAAATTAGTTGGATTCTGTGATGCTGACTATGCTGGAGACAGAGTAGAATGTAAAAGTACTTCTGGAAGTTGTCAATTTCTTGGAAGTCATCTGATCTCTTGGTTCAGCAAGAAGCAACCCACAATTGCACTTTCAACAATAGAGGCAGAATATATTGATGTTGCTGGATGTAGCACGCAGATGCTCTGGATGAAAAGTCAACTAGAAGATTATCAGATCTTTGAGAGTAACATTTCTATCTTCTGTGATAATACTTATGCTATATGCTTATCCAAAAACCCCATTTTACATTCTAAAGCTAAGCATATAGAGATTAAACATCATTTCATCAGAGACTATGTTCAGAAGGGAATTATCAATTTAAACTTTGTAGATACAGATCATCAGTGGGCTACAAAACCCCTTGCTGAAGATAGATTTAAATTCATTCTGAAAAATATAAGTATGGACTTCTGTCCAGAATAAAATATTCCTCAGATGAAATTTTTTTTCAGATGATAAATGTCTAAACTCTTAAGTATTTTCTTGTTCAATTCTGTGTTTATTTATTTGTGTGTAAATCTGAACTAACAAGGCTCAGAAGATCTGAACGTTGCCTAACGTGTCATTTCTCAAAGAGTTTCAGAGGCACATGCAAGAAAACACGTGTAGCTCAGAATCTGGAAAGGTAGAGTGCACCATACTGAAGTGACATTTGAGGTATTGCTTTGAAAATCCAAAATATCTTGATTTTCCCTCTTTTTGTCAGAATCTTAAATGGTTGATATGATTTTATTCTTTGCATTAATTGCTTGATTTGATTATGGTTCACTTCATTCAATGCTTGTGCACGCTTGAGAATGTGTGTGTTTTTGCATGCCCTAAAATATTTCTATAAATTCTCACAACTCTTCACAAATCATGTAACACCCCCTTCTATACCCCCAAATAAACAATAATATATATATACAAGAACAGAAGAAGGGTGAGAAATATTACCATAATAGTCAATGCATAAGATTATATATATATATATATACACAAGTAACAATTACATATAATCCGCATTTCTCACCACAATTCATTCATAGCTCATCATACATTTCTCGACATGTATAACCACATGTGAATGCACCAAATCCATCATTCACAACTCACCAATTTACCAATTCACACACAAGCATAATTCATATAACAATGACATCAATGTTATGTGACTCAATCACGGCTCAATGCAACTCAATGCTATGTGGTACCAACACTTGTTATCATTTTTCGGTTTTTACACTTAAACCAGGTCCACCCTTCTAGACCGATAACAACAAAGCCCGTCCCCTAGGCTTCAAACCCACCCTTCTAGGTTTGGGACAAGCCACTAGTCTCCCCGAAACTAGCAAACATTGCCTCTTGACTAAATGATGCATATGCAATCAACCAACAAAAATGCACTTAAGACCGTTCCCGCGTCTTAATCCCATGCACTCAAATAATTCATCCCTTCAAGAATTACATTATGATTGCACATACAACATATAACACAATAATCAAGGTATTCACATTACAATACCAATATTACAATTACAAGCTATGCACACATATCCACAATGTTCTCATGCATACTTATCACATAATTGTACACAACATCATCAATGTATTCATAATTCAATACTATCACTACATTAGCACACAATGCATACATATCCACGATATGTTCTTATACATTATTCACATTTATTCACATACACACAATATGCATTCACAACACCTATCAAGCAATGCACACATATCCATGACACGTTCTCATGCATTCTCAAATAGTTCATCATACAGGATTTTCATCATGCTTACACGCATAACACATTTACCACACCATGCACATATACTCATAATATATTCTCATGCATTATTATTCGATTTAAACAATGCATTCTGTCATCAATTACATTTTATAATCTAGGATTCACGCCTTACGGCTACCCACAGCATATCTCATTTCAATAGTACACATACTATTCGATTCATATGCGTATTAACCTATTTGAACCAAACAACCACTCATTGGATGAAAATCACAGAACAGAAACAACACTGTCTGATTCGCCACCATTCTCCTGGAGAATGCTCGCTAGACCTTTGCCCGGCGAACTCCCTAGCGAGCAAAGTCAATAGCTACTGACTTGGTTCGCTGCCCTTCGTTGAAGGATTCGCCTGGCGAACCTTCGCTAACTATCATTCGCCTGGCGAACTTGCCAGCGAAAACCACTGGGATTTAATTCTGAATTATTCGCTAGCATCCGCTGAGCTTCTCCCGGCGAAGCTTCGCCTTCATTCGCCTGGCGAGAGCCAGCGAATCTGCGAAGACAGAACCCTCAGTCTGTCCCCAACTTCCAATCCACCAATAATCGACCGATTCTTCACCAAATTAGTACCAACAACTTAACCACACATCACCCGACTATTCCACGGCATTATTTCCAGCTTCTAACCGATTAAACTACGATTCTACCGATTAAATCCATTTTTGCCCTAACTTGGAAAATGGTGGAAACTCACAACAAAACCCAACCCACACATACATAACCACATACATTGACTAGATAATAATGTTTCTCACCCTTACCTTGATTGGATTGAAGCTTGAAGTTGATTCTTGATGATTTCTCCAAGTTTCCCTCTTCTCTTCTCTTTTCTCCTCTTTCTCTATTCTTTCTCTTCTATTTCCTTTATCTTACTATCTTTTCTTTTCTCTTCCACTTTCCTTATATGCTTCCTTATTTTCTTTCCTTCCCATTTCTCTTCTCACAAATTCTCTACCAAATAATTCCAATAATTAAAATAAGTCAATTAATTAAATTAATTAACATTAATAATTAATTAATGAAATTTGGGCTGTTACAACTCTCCCCCACTTTAGGAATTTTCGTCCTCGAAAATGTTACCTGGTTCAAACAGTTCTGGATAAGACTCCTTCATCTGGCTCTCCAGTTCCCAAGTCACATTTCCACCAGCCGGTCCTCCCCAAGCAACCTTCACCAAAGAAATCTCTTTGCCTCGAAGTTTCTTCAACTTCCGATCCTCTATCCGCATAGGTGATGCCTCCACAGTTAGGTTATCTCTCACCTGCACATCATCTGCTTGGACTACATGAGACGGATCTGCAACGTATTTCCTCAACTGAGATACATGGAACACATCATGAAGATTAGCAAGCGACGGCGGTAAAGCCACACGATAGGCCACTTCTCCTATCCTCTACAAAATTTGATAAGGACCAATGAAACGCAGCGTCAACTTACGCGACTTCAATGCCCTACCAACACCAGTCATCGGAGTAACCCGAAGAAACACATGATCTCCCTCTTGAAATTCAAGTGCCTTTCTCCTCTTGTCATGATAACTCTTCTGACGACTTTGAGAAATCCTCATCTTCTCTTGAATCATCTTAATCTTGTCCGTAGTTTGCTGAACTATCTCGGGTCCAACTACAGAACTCTCTCCGGACTCATACCAATACAGTGGCGTCCTACACCGTCTACCATACAATGCTTCGAATGGCGCCATACCAATGCTCGAATGAAAACTGTTGTTGTAAGTAAACTCAATCAAAGGCAAGTAGCTATCCCAAGCTCCTCCTTTCTCCAATACACAAGCTCTCAAAAGATCCTCAAGTGATTGAATAGTTCTCTCAGTCTGACTATCTGTCTGAGGATGATAAGCTGAACTCAAACGCAACTTCATACCCAAAGCACTTTGCCAGCTCTCCCAAAATCTCGAAGTAAACCTCGGATCCCTATCCAACACAATACTAGACGGAATACCATGCAAACTGACAATCCTCTCGATGTATAGCTTTGCCAATTTCTCCAACGGATAATCCATTCGCATAGGAATAAAGTGAGCAGGTTTAGTCAATCTATCCACAATAACCCAAATAGCTTCAAAATTACCTGGCGTCCTAGGTAATCCAGACACAAAGTCCATAGAAATGCTATCCCATTTCCACTCAGGAATAAACAACGGTTGCATCAAACTCGACGGTTTCTGATGCTCAATCTTCAACTTCTTGCAAGTCAAACAAGAATACACAAATTCGGCAATATCCTTCTTCATACGAGGCCACCAAAATATTTTCCTCAAATCTTGATACATCTTAGTAGCACCCGGATGAATACTCAATCCGCTATGATGTCCTTCCTCAAGAATACTCTTTTTCAGTTCATCAAGGTCTGGTACACAAACTCTATCCCGACACCTCATAATACCATTCTCATCAATCCGAAAATCACCACCTTGGCCTTGGTTGATCAAAGTCAACCGGTCAACTAGACTCAAATCGGATTTCTGTCCTTCTCGAATTTCGTCCAGAATACCACTCGTAAGCTTCAACATTCCAAGCTTAACCCCATACGAAGTCTCCTCACACACCAAACTCAAATCACGAAATTGCTCAATCAATTCCAACTCTTTCACCATCATCGTCGACATGTGCAACGATTTCCGACTCAACGCATCCGCTACCACATTCGCTTTACCCGGGTGGTAATTCAACCAAAAATCATAATCCTTCAGAAGCTCTAACCACCTTCTTTGTCTAGAATTCAATTCCTTTTGATCAAAGAGATACTTCAAACTCTTGTGATCACTAAACACTTCAAACCTCGCACCAAACAAATAATGCCTCCAAAGTTTAAGCACAAATACAACGGCAGCCAACTCTAAGTCATGCGTCAGATAATTCTTCTCATGCACTTTGAGTTGCCTCGAATCATAGGCTACAACTTGATTATTCTGCATCAACACACCTCCCAATCCCATCAAAGAAGCATCATAATACACAACAAACGGCTCTTCCGGATTTGGCAAAATCAGAACAGGGGCTGTCGTCATTCTTCTCTTAAGTTCCTGAAAACTCTCTTCACACTTGGCATCCCAAAAAAAAGCTTGACCCTTCCTAGTCAATTGCGTCAACGGTAACGATAACTTAGCAAATCCTTCAATAAACTTACGATAATAACCCACTAAACCAAGCAAACTTCTAATCTCAAAAACTGATTTCGGAGTCTCCCATTGCAATACCACTTCAACCTTCGATGGATCAACCACAATACCTTCACTTGAAATCACATGACCAAGGAAACTCACTTCTTTCAACCAAAATTCACACTTAGAAAGTTTCTCATACAACTGCTTCTCTTTCAACACAGATAACACAATCTTCAAATGTTCGGCATGCTCCTCTTCATTCTTCGAGTATACCAAAATATCATCAATAAACACCACAACGAACTTGTCCAAATAAGGATGGAAAATCCTATTCATGTACTCCATAAATACACCTGGTGCATCAGTCACACCAAATGGCATTACAAAATACTCATAGTGTCCATACCTCGTTTTAAAAGCAGTCTTCTGAATATCCTCAGCTTTCACACGAATCTGATGATACCCAGACCTCAAATCTATTTTACTGAACACACTTGCACCAACCAACTGATCCATCAGATCATTAATCCTCGGAAGTGGATACTTGTTCTTGATAGTCACCTTGTTCAACTATATGTAATCCACACAGAGTCTCATAGAACCTTCTTTCTTCTTAACCAACAACACCGGTGCACCCCATGGCGATACACTCGGACGAATAAACCTCTTCTCAAGCAAATCTTCAAGTTGACTCTTCAACTCTTTCAATTCCGATGCGGACATACAATATGGAGCCATCGATATTAGACTGGTTCCAGGAATCAGGTCAATCGAAAACTCCATTTCTCGTTCCGACGGTAAATCCCTTATCTCATCAGGAAAAACTTCCGGAAAATCACGGACGACTGGTAAGGCATCAATTGCCTCACTTTCACCAATACTCAAAGTTGCCATCAACATAAATACCCTTGCACCATCTTGCACTGATTCTTTCACTTGCTTAGCAGTCATAAACAAATTCCCTTCATCACCCGGTTCAGGAAAAATAACCGTTTTATCAAAATAGTTAATATGAACACGATTGAATTTTAACCAATTCATTCCCAGAATGACATCAAGTTGATCTAAGTGAAGACACACTAAATCAACTCCAAAGTCTCTACCGAAAATACTCAAAGGGCAATTCAAACACACATACGGTGTAGTTACCGAACCCATAGCAAGAGTATCAATAACCATGCCACCACCAATAACAGACATTTCAAGATTCAACCTTCTAACACACTCCAGAGAAATAAAAGAATGCGTAGCTCCAGTATCAATTATAGCGATCAAAGGCATACCATTAATAAAACACATACCTCTGATCAAGCGATCATCACTAGCAGTCTCAGATCCAGATATAGCGAACACTTTTCCGCTCCCTTGATTCTTCTTCGACTTATCACATTTGGTACTAATGTGCCCTTGCTCACCACAATTGTAGCAAGTCATACCCGTACCGCTTCTGCACTCAAGAGCCTTGTGGCCTGGCTTGCCACACTTCAAACACGTTTTCTCAACACTTTTGCATTCCGGAGCACGGTGTCCCTCGTTACTGCACCTATAACACCTGACCGGAGTAGAAACTCCCCCACTTGGTTTCTTACCGAAACCAACCCTTTGTTTCCCCTTATCAGCAGGAGTCACGTAAGGTTTCCCTCGGAATTGACCCTTTCCTTTCTTATCACTTAGGTTCTTGTAGTGGCTAGACCGAGCTCTACTATCCTCATCATAAATCCTACTTTTGTTTACCAACTCAGAAAATCGCCAGATTTCCTGATAACCAATAGCTTGCTTGATCTCAGGCCTCAAATCATTCACAAATTTGAGACACTGAGATCTCTCAGCATTAACGGTGTTGTAGTGAGGACAAAACTTGATCAATCCTCAAATCTTGTCGCATACTCAGCTACCGTCGAATTACCTTGCTTCAGTTCAAGGAATTCAATCTCTTTCTTTCCGCGCACATCTTCTGGAAAATACTTCTCCAGAAATGTCTCTCTAAAAAGATCCCAGGTAATCACAATCCCATCCTCTTCAAATCTTTGGCGAGTATTACCCCACCAGTCCTCGGTTTCCTCTTCGAGCATATGAGTTCTGAATTGCACCTTCTGTGCATCCGAACAATTCATAACCCGAAAAATCTTCTCAATAGCTTTCAACCAAATTTGCGCTTTGTCAGGTTCATGGGTTCCCTTGAATGTCGGTAGATTATTCCTTTGGAACCTTCCCAAAGCACGGAATTCATCGTCAGCATTATTCCCCCCATTCACGTTGGCCTGAGGATTCCGTCCAATTGCCCCAGCCAATCTCGTCAAAGCCTCCGCAATTGCTTCGTCATTCCTACCTGCAACCATCTTACTGAATTCCAACAACAGAACCACGTAAAAACACCAATATTGATAGTGTAAAACACACACATATCAATATACACGGAGAACAACACACTAACAACTTGGCCGGACGGACCAACCAGGCTCTGATACCACTTAATGTAACACCCCCTTCTATACCCCCAAATAAACAATAATATATATATATATATATAGGCACATATAAATTTTATCAGAGTGTAATTTAAAATACGGTATAAAAGAAGTATGTCACATTATTACCAATAAAACACTCAACATCTGCTCTATAAAAATATGCAACAGTGGGATAGTTTTCAAAGTAGAGGAACTTAGTCCTTACACCCACATCTCGATATTCAGAATTAAAGCGGAAGATAAAACATTTGAATTACCTCAAAACATTTAATCACATAAATACATGTTATCCGGTTGGTTCATCAATATCATTCATGTTACAAAACATCATCAACTGATACATCACAAGTGTATCACAAAAGAATGCTATACAAGCCTAACTACCCGGTGTTACATAATCAGAGCAGTCCGACTCAAAAGAATGAAGCTATACTTCACAAAATAAACCTCCAGCAACCTAATCTGCAATGCCTCATAGAGCATTATAAAACAGCAGAAGGGTGAGAAATATTACCATAATAGTCAATGCATAAGATTATATATATACACAAGTAACAATTACATATAATCCGCATTTCTCACCACAATTCATTCATAGCTCATCATACATTTCTCGACATGTATAAACACATGTGAATAATGATATAACACATTTCATCATGCACCAAATCCATCATTCACAACTCACCAATTTACCAATTCACACACAAGCATAATTCATATAACAATGACATCAATGCTATGTGACTCAATCACGGCTCAATGCAACTCAATGCTATGTGGTACCAACACTTGTTATCATTTTTCAGTTTTTACACTTAAACCGGGTCCACCCTTCTAGACCGATAACAACAAAGCCCGTCCCCTAGGCTTCAAACCCACCCTTCTAGGTTTGGGACAAGCCACTAGTCTCCCCGAAACTAGCAAACATTGCCTCTTGACTAAATGATGCATATGCAATCAACCAACAAAATGCACTTAAGACCGTTCCCGCGTCTTAATCCCATGCACTCAAATAATTCATCCCTTCAAGAATTACATTATGATTGCACATACAACATATAACACAACAATCAAGGTATTCACATCACAATACCAATATTACAGTTACAAGTTATGCACACATATCCACAATTTTCTCATGCATACTTATCACATAATTGTACACAACATCATTAATGTATTCATAATTCAATACTATCACTACGTTAGCACACAATGCATACATATCCATGATATGTTCTTATACATTATTCACATTTATTCACATACACACAATATGCATTCACAACACCTATCAAGCAATGCACACATATCCATGACACGTTCTCATGCATTCTCAAATAGTTCATCATACAAAATTTTCATCATGCTTACGCGCATAACACATTTACCACACCATGCACATATACTCATAATATATTCTCATGCATTATTATTCGATTTAAACAATGCATTCTGTCATCAATTACATTTTATAATCTAGGATTCACGCCTTACGGCTACCCACAGC
The DNA here is from genome assembly GCA_963859935.3 of Lathyrus sativus. Taxonomy (NCBI): domain Eukaryota; kingdom Viridiplantae; phylum Streptophyta; class Magnoliopsida; order Fabales; family Fabaceae; genus Lathyrus; species Lathyrus sativus. The sequence goes on from OZ012738.1 coordinate 420,104,331, forward strand.
ATATCTCATTTCAATAGTACACATACTATTCGATTTATATGTGTATTAACCTATTCGAACCAAGCAACCACTCATCGGATGAAAATCACAGAACAGAAACAACACTGTCTGATTCGCCACCATTCTCCTGCAAAGCCTTGTGGCGAATGCTCGCTGGACCTTCGCCCGACGAACTCCCTAGCGAGCAAAGTCAATAGCTACTGACTTGGTTCACTGCCCTTCGCTGAAGGATTCGCCTGGCGAACCTTCGCTACCTATCCTTCGCCTGGAGAACTTGCCAGCGAAAACCACTGGGATTTAATTCTGAATTATTCGCTAGCATCCGCTGAGCTTCGCCCGGCGAAGCTTCACCTTTATTTTCCTGGCGAGAGACAGCGAATCTGCGAAGACAGAACCCTCAATATGTCCCCAACCTCAAATCCACCAATAATCGACCGATTCTTCACCAAATCAGTACCAACAACTTAACCACACATCACCCGACTATTCTACGGCATTATTTCCAGCTTCTAACCGATTAAACTATGATTCTACCAATTAAATCCATTTTTGCCCTAACTTGGAAAATGGTGGAAACTCACAACAAAACCCAACCCACACATACATAACCACATACATTGACTAGATAATAATGTTTCTCACCCTTACCTTGATTGGATTGAAGCTTGAAGTTTATTCTTGATGATTTCTCCATGTTTCCCTCTTCTCTTCTCTTTTCTCCTCTTTCTCTATTCTTTCTCTTCTATTTCCTTTATCTTACTATCTTTTCTTTTCTCTTCCACTTTCCTTATATACTTCCTTATTTTCTTTCCTTCCCATTTCTCTTCTCACAAATTCTCTACCAAATAATTCCAATAATTAAAATAAGTCAATTAATTAAATTAATTAACATTAATAATTAATTAATGAAATTTGGGTTGTTACAAATCACACTTTACACTTATCATCTCTCATATGCATTTATGCCTTCTCTATTGTTTCCATCTTATTTCAAAACCCAAAAATCCTCGTAAACCCAGACGCATCTCAAGAACTTCAATGGCTTCACCTTCATCAACACCTGCTCAGATGAAAACTTCAATTGTTGCTGCATCATCTCCTAATGCTGCTGGTTCATCCCAAACTGCTGTTGTGTACAAAGCACCAGTAAGAACTCTTCTCACTCCAATCAAAGAACTTGAGGTTCTGTGTGAGAACTTTGTGGATTTTGAATCCATCAAAGAAAATGGTTTTGATCTCCTTTCAACTATGAAAGCTCAGAACTGGGAAAAGTATTTTGACAGGATGATGGGTCCTGTTTATCCAGCTTTGGTAAAAGAATTCTGGATACACGCTCAAGTTTGCCCTAAGTTTATTCATTCATCTGTTCTTGGGAAGGAAATTGTCATTACTGAAAAATTAATCAGACAACTACTTGAGTATAAGGAAACTGAGGGAATCACAAGTATGGCTATTGATCGTGTGGATTTGGCTGACATTTTTCAAGAAGTTTGTGTTTCTGGGGAACCATCTAACAAGGTCAGAGATCTGAAACCTGTTTACAGAATCTAGGCTAAGATCTTCATGAGTTCAATCTTTCATAGGAAATCTTCTAACTCACCAGATTATGTAAATTCAGAACAAATGTACTTCATGTACTGTATGAGGAAAGGAAAGAAGGTGGATTTACCTTATCTTCTGTTCAGTCATCTTCTGAACCATATCAAAGAAACAAGAGAAGAAGTTAGGGTTAAAGCTGGAAAAATCAGAACTTGGATCCCTATGGGAAGACTGATATCAGACATTCTAACAGAGAATGGTCTTGTGAAACATCTGTTTGATGCTGGGGTGACAGAGGATCTGTCCTATGTTATAGGATCTGTCATAAATGGGAACACTCTGAAGAGAATGAAGGTTATTTCAGAGCTTGCTGTAAAACCCAAGAAATTTCAATCTGAAGACGTCAGCAGAAGGAGAATTCCTTTAGCAGATTTTCTTATGTTCAGTGCTGATGAACCTAGGCACATCATTCTGACATACATTGTTGAATGTTTAAGAGATAGTATTCCTCTGCCTGCTAACATAGTACAGAAGGAAGGAGAATTATTGCCAAATCTTCTGAGAGAAAGGCACAGGAAGAGAAAGGCTGAGGAAGGATCTTTTGCACAGCCCAAGAGGAAAGCCTCTGATGCTAGTGACAAGCCTGAAAAGGACAAGAAGCAAAAGGAAAATGCTCTAGAAGCTACTGTGGAAGAAATCAGAGAAACAATTCACCAGGTATTAACATCTGATCCCAAACCTTATGTACCTTCATCCTCACCTTCACCTCCACCATCTCCTTTTAAACCATCCGAACCTAAATCATCTGTACCTCATTCATCTGAACCCATTTCATCTCCTAACAAACATTCTCAACCATCTTCTGTTAAACTACCATCTAAACCCCCTCAACAGAAATCATCTGAACATAAACCCTCTCAACAAAACCATTTTGAATCAAAACAACAATCCTCTGAACAACAAACACAATCAGAACAACAAAAACAATCTGAACCACTCTCTTCTACTCAACCACCAGAAGAACCAACCATCAAAAATCCTGAACCATCTGTCCAACATCCACCTGAAGACATTTTGAATGTATCACCACTTGCAACCATGTATGTCCTCTCTTCAAATTCATGTCATTCAACTGAATCATCTGATTCTGATGAATCTGAAGTTCCATCACTAACCAGCTTACAAATTCCTGATCCCTATAAACCTCTATCATCTGATCTACCTAAATCTAACAACCCTCTTCGCTTCAAATTCAACTTCACAGATTTTATGTCATCCTCATCTGATGTTGTTACATCAACACCATCTGATATTGACACCTCCATTCCTCAACTTACCATACCACAAACATCCATACCCCAATCATCTGAACATCCATCAGCTGATCACCCACCTCCTCAACAAACTCAAACACCTACTGAACCATCACAACCTGTCACCATAGATGACTTTCTGAACCCCAAACCCAGATCAGATGTTTCTGCTCTATTCAAAAATTTCAAAAAGGAACTTCGTATGGGAATTACTTCTGTGGAGAAAGAATGCATGGCTAGTTTGGATCCTGCTAAATCTGAAGCTTCTTCGAACAGATTCATATCAAAATTCAACTCTGCTGCATCTGACCTCAGAACACTCTGTGTTGATGATGCAAAGGCTAAGTTTGCTGAAATGGTCAGACAAACTCTGCTGAATATTATCACAACTCCAGTGCTTCTTCTAGAAGATGCTACTGCTGAAAATTTTGCAACAATAGAAGATACTCCTGCATCTGACATGGAGATTGATCATCCAATGGCAACTGCATCTGCTTCTGAACCTTCTGCATCTGAGATGAAGACTGATATTTCAAATGTTGTCCAAGAAGTCAAAGAAATCAGAACATGGATGATAAAACAGGAACGGACTACTGAAGAAATCAAGACTTGGATGGCCAAGCAAGAAGAGTCCACTGCTAAGATTACGGCTCTTTTGACACTGATTGCTTCTCGCCAGCCCTAGTTTTCTTTTTCATGTCTTTGCATTCTCGTTTTGCACTTGTTTTCTGTTTGTTCTATTTTCTATCATCTGCTCTATGAACTTCTTATGTTGTTGTGCTATTTTGATCTGATTAAATCTGGCTGTTTTGTCTTTCATTTGTGTGTTATATTTTTCTCTCTTCTTCTGTTATCTTTTCTGTCTTTAAAATTCTTTTTGATTATGACTAAAAGGGGGAGAAAGAGAATTTGATTGTTCAACATAAGAAAATGCTAAAAATGAAATTCAGACATTGTTTTAATCTAACATTGAATCTTAAGACTTTCAGATCTCATTATCTCATCTAACAAAATGATCTGAAGTTACCCTGAGAATTATCCAACCAGGCTCTGATCCTTGAAAGCAAATTCTGGAGAGCTTGATTCTGGAAAGCATCCAAGCTCTGAGTTTTTTTTTCTCTCAACAAGGATTTCTACCAGGTTCTGAAATATACTCAAGCAAAAAGGGAAGTGTTCTTTCCTATTAAAGTATTCATTTCAGGGGGAGATTCTTAATCTCAGGGGAAGTATTTTTTTCTCTCTTCTTTTTTATTAAACAAAATTCCCTATGTTTTGTCATCATCAAAAAGGGGGAGATTGTTAGAACACAGATTGGTGTTTCTTATATCTCTATGTTTTGATGATAACTTTTATGGAATTTTGTAATGAGTAAATATACACTCTAAAATTTGTTCAAGTATTATTGTTCCAGGTATAAAATTAAATACTCTTAAAAGAAGCAAAATATATAAGTACAAAGAAACTATGCAAAGCTCTGAAGCATCAGATGCAAGACTATCAGAAGATTCTGAAGCGCTGCCAAAAGGATCTGAAGCAGATCCCATAGAATGATCTGAACCGTTAATGAAAGAAGTATACAAAAGTTGAAAGCTCTGATCTTATCAGACTCTGAAGTTCTTTTCACTTCAAACTCAGAGGCTTTAATAACCAGACTCTTATCATTAATATTCACGCTCAAAGCACATATTGCTGCATACTCTGATGAAGACTCTGATCAAGACTGAGACTCTGATACATTAAAGATCTGATCATCTATCTAGACTCTGAACTTGTCATTTATCTTAAGCTCTGATCATCTTAAAGCATTCCATACTTTTTAAAGCTTACCACAAGTTCTGAAGTGCAGATCATGAAGACTTCATATTGAAGAAAGCTTGTTGAAGAAGCTGTAAACTTGATTAGACGTGATGCTACTTCCAAAGTAACCAACGGCTAATTTGTCCAAAGAAGTGACGTGGTCCAAATCCCAAAGCTTCTACAACCATACTTTTTTGCAGAAAGCATATCTCTTCCCATACTTTTGGTGATGAAAAGTCATACAATCAAATATTATATTCAGCTGCACATCACTCAAGGCATTTTAAAAAGATATAAAAGGAGAACTACTTCAACATTTTGAGGTTGCTAATTCACTACTCATCTTTTGCTCATTGCTAGATCACTTAGAAAGAAATACACGCTTCATTCATAAAAGAGAAAATCTCTCAAGATCTTACTCATTTGATCTTTCATAAAACCATATAGTTTTTGTTGTACTTAATCTTAAGTGTAAACATCACAGTTGTGATACAGCTTATTAGAAGCATTCAAACACTTGTTAGTTTACATTAAATTGTAAGAAGTTCCTTAAGAAGACCAAGGTGTGGTCAGTAGTTCTTGAGAAGAATAAGACAATTGTTCTTAGTGCTTTCTATTGTAATCAGTTGATCAATAGTGGATTAAGTCCTTGCAGAGAAAGGCAAATCATCTTTGATAAGGTGGACTGGAGCAGTTGAGTTCAACGAACCAGGATAAAAATATTGAGTTCTTTTTATTGCCATATTTCTTAAAAACTCTTATTCAACCCCCCCCCCCCCCCCTTCTAAGTGTTTTTCTCACCTTCACTTTGTGTTCTTGTGATTTTTTGAGTGCCACTATGGTATTCTTTTAATCATCACTTATGGCACAAAAAAGAATAAGAACTTTGGGAGTTTCTTTGCTCCTTCCTATTTCTCTAAAGGCTTTTCATTACAAAATCAAGAAGATAGGTTCAACAAAGATTATGCTCCAAATAATTTCATTTTTCCCATCACATGGAGTTTAGCGTTTTTAGAATTGTGTGTTTTTTTATGTCTTCGCCCAAGAAAAGTTGAATATTTCACCAACAACACCCCATAATATATGTTTCCCACTTGGGTGAAAATGTTATATTGCATCTTCAAATACAAGGATGCAATCATGACTTCTAAGTTACGAAAGCAACACATTTATTTGATTTTGGAAGAATTTGCTTAGATTTGTGATCTTCCTTGCACTAGCTCACTACACAAGCATGATGATCTAGAGGTAGGTGAAATTTATTTTTTGATGTTGATTATGTATCTTTCCTATCAAATATAGATGAAGGTATTCCTTATCCCTTCACTGTGGGCTATGTGCATCTTAATAATTAGCTTGTTCACTATGTGAAAACTCTAATTCTCATCCCAAGAAAGTTCAATATTGGGAAAGTATCCAAAAGCATTGTTGTTTTAACTTGGATACTAGCTAACAAAGTTGAAACAAATTTAGCAAGTGGAGTGCTCTATCACATGATGCAAATCCAAAGAAAGGAAGGTTACGTGGATACCATATTGCAGCATGATAATGAAAATCTTGGAGCACATTGGCTTCAACCTTGAAGAGGAAGATGTTAGAACACAGATTGGTTCTTAGTTATATCTCTATGTTTTGATGATAACTCTTACGAAATTTTGTAAAGTAACTCTGAGATCCCCAGATCAAGTTTTAACCAATCAGGCTCTGATTCTGAAACGTTCATCCAAGCAAAGCTCCAATTTTTGGAACAATCAGACTATGATTCTGAAAAGAATACTCATGCAAAAAGGGAAGTTTATATTATTTCTAAGTATTCAATTCAGGGGGAGACTCATAATCTCAGGGGAAGTTATAATTATATCTTTATTGAACAAAATTTCTTATGTTTTTGTCATCATCAAAAAGGGGGAGATTGTTAGAACACAGATTGGTTCTTAGTTATATCTCTATGTTTTGATGATAACTCTTACGAAATTTTGTATTAAGAAATTATATACTCTAAAATTTGTTTAAGTATTTTTGCTGCAGATATTAAATGTAATATTCTTCTAAAAGCAAAAATGGATCTGAACGTTGATTTATGCAAGGCTCTGAAGCTTCAGAAGCATCTCATAGAAGAATCTGAATGTTGCCTACAGAAGACTCTGAGCGCTGCCTACAGAAGGATCTGAAGCAGAAGCTACAGAAGCATCTGAAGCATAATCTTAAGACATTGTATGAAGAGTTTCTAGCATAGTTTTTCAGAAGACTCTGATAGTACTACGCTGCAAGTACTGAGGATCTGATTCCTAAAACTCTGCTCTAATGAAATTACACGCTGAAGCACACTTGCTGTAATGCTCTGATACAGCAAACTCTGATGAACATCAAAGACTCTGATCACTCAAGGCTCTGATGTTAATTACCGAGTATTAGAAACTTGTTGAAGAAGAATTCAAAGTTATGTCCGTTGGATAGGCCAAACGACTCTTTCCTCATTTATGCTAAACACTAGAACACATGCGAAAAGGATTTCTTTGAACGTTCTACTTCTAGGAAAGGTCAAGTGATGTGAAGACAAAAAGGCTACAACTCTTTTCAATACACGATTTTCAAAGTGCAAACATCTTGGACTTCTGTGCCTATAAAAGCAAGTCTCCAACACTCTTCTTCAGTTGACGAATCATTGAAAGAAATTCAAAGAAAAGCTCTCATACAATTTAATCTCTTTGCTGAATTTATTTCATTCGTTCTTAAAACTTAAGTGTAAATCACAGTTGTGATATAGCTTTATTAGAAGCATTCAAACACTTGTTTAGTTTTACTTTTGATTGTAAAAGTTCCTTGAGAAGACCCAGTTGTGGTCAGTAGTTCTTGAGAAGACTAACAACAGTTGCTCTTAGTGCTTGCTATTGTAATTAGTTTGATTAATAGTGGATTAAGTCCTTGAGGAGAAAGGCAAATCACTCTTGATAGGGTGGACTGGAGTAGTTGAGTTCAACGAACCAGGATAAAAATCTTTGAGTTTCTATTGCCATAATTTTTTCTATATACTTATTCAACCCCCCCCCCCCTTCTAAGTATTTTTTTCACCTTCAGAAGAGTCAGTTGGAAACTCAATAAGGATATGGAAGTATTCCTTAAGGCAGATGCAAATAACCATCAACAATTTATTGGTGGTGCAAAAACCTCCCAAAGCAAAGGAAATATCTCAAAGTCAACAAGCTTCACCTTAGTAGCAAGCACCTAAACAAGGAAGACCTTCAAGCTTGGAGGATTTTAATTATGAGATCCCTTAAACTCATATCGAATCTCTCCTCAACATTATTATTAAAGTGGTGAATCTGACAAATAAGAAGATTGATTACCTAACACACAAGCTTGTTGAGACAAGAATACTACTGTCTCCTAGGTTGTTTAGTGATGATGATGAGGACACTGAGCAGTCCTTGCTTGATTTCTATATTTTCTTGTTACTTGCTTTTCTCCCTTTTTGATTTCAATACCTTTCACTTTTCTAATCACTTCCTTCTTAATAATCGATTAGAACATAAAAATTCCCATGAATCATTTCCTTTTTGAGCCAAATCTTTTCCCATAAATAGAGGAATTCTCCTGATTCCATTTAACACCATATTTTGAAATAAAAATAATTCTTTCTCATTTTCTACTATCTTCTTCTTCATTTTCTATTTTCTCACCAAAGTTGATTTCATTCCAAGAGAGTGAAAAATAATTGTGAGACTTTTGTTGTATTGATGTTGTGCTTTTCTTGTATTTTACCTAAGATGGTGTTGTTGTGGAATTATGTGCTTGTAGATTTAGTCAGGAAGTGATCAAAGCTCTTAAATAATCAAGAAATTCCTAGCTCTGATAACATCATGGTTTTAATGTTGACAACACCGAAAGTTGTAACATACTTTAAAGTGACTTTGATGACAACAATGCATGAAGACATGAAAGTCCAAGCGGTCAAAGATTCACAAGAATGTTGATCAAGTTATTCCTCTGGATCTAGCTGAAGAACTAGAATGCTATGATCACTTGTCTTATCCTTTAATATGGTGTCTGACTTGGAGATATCTCAAGCCTCATCTCTAAGAAGTTACATGTAAATTGTTTATGTGATTAGTTTATCTAGCAAAGGAAATGAAGCTTTAGAGTATGAAAGAGAGAAAATGTGAAAGCTCGCTTGACTGTGTCTAGTTGAGTGATCATTGTTTTGTAAAAAAATAAGGGAGTTTTTTGAAGTAGTATGGCTAAAACACACACAATAAAACTATTCTTGAAACCTCTACTTATAAAATAAAATCACTTAAATTTTTTTTGGATCCTAGCTAGATGAATTGAGAACTGTCAGATTGATTAGGGTAAGTTTTTGAACCACCTAATCGATTAGATAAGTGTGAAAAAGTCTATAATAGATTATGACAATGTCTTAATGAATGGTAACGACTCTCTATTAAAACATCCATTTTGGGCAGCAATAATCGAATATTTTATTTACTAATTGATTATGACATTAATTTTTCCCATGGATTTTTTTCTCTATTTTTAAACCATCATTTGGCCTATAAATAGAGGCCTCCCCCTTCATTTTAATTTTTCCATAAAATGTGAGATATCTCACCTTCCTCTCTCTCTGAATTATTTTTATTTCTCTCACATAGTTTTAGTCGCATCACTTTGAGAAATATTCTTGTGTTTAGTGAGAAAGTTGTTATGGAAGGGTTATTATTGCAAATTCATCAAGATTTCTTTTTCCTCTTGAGTGAATTATTCTTTATTATGAAGTATTTGTTTAAGTTTGAGCTAAAATTATTAAAATATCTTTTTTAGGGATTATTGTTAGTCTCTGTTTGATTTTGAGCTCCGCCACTTGAGGGAAAGCTCTCTTTCTGGGTTCGTGAAGATAACTAGTGAAAAATCTTCATATCGATTCTTGAGCTCAACCTTAATAAAGCTTAATCTATTTGATATCAGCTCGGTGTAAAATCTCAGTTCGGTTCATGGTTCTCAACTCAGTTTGGAGGATATCTAATTCAAGACTCTATCTTGGTTTAGGATAAGTTTGTACAAAATCTCTGTTTGGCTTAGAGACTAACTACTCGAAGCTCTGTTCGCTATTTGGTGTGAAGACTAACCGATTCATTCCATTGTTCGTTGTTTGGTTATAATTATATCTAAAACTTCATTTTCCTAGTATAAATGAGTTATTGGGCTTAAAATTTTAAAATCTCTCAAGAATTATTCGATACTCTCAAGTTCAAATCTCGAGGAGAGGATTATGTCACTTCATTTAGATTGAATGTCTATAATTTTCTCGTGTTATTTATTTTCCTTTAAATTTTTTACTTTCCGCTTAATTTCTTTACCTTGATTTTATGCTGCATATCCAAACATGTTTTAGAAAAGTTTTAAACTCTGATTCAACTGATTATTTTGTTTTCAACCAATGTTTTTTAAACCGCCATAATTCACTCCCTCTTGTTTGTGGAGTCACATGTTCAACAATTGTCTCTTATGTAATATCTTTAAGAGAAGTCTTTGTTTGGTTCTTGAGATTTTCTAGTTAAAATCTCAGTTTGGTTCTTGAGTACAGCTGATGAAAAACCTAGTATGGTTTGAATATTAGCCTAGTAAAATTTCTTGTTTGGTTTTGAGACTAACTTGTGAAAATATCTTGTTTGGCTTCTGAGATTGGACAATCAAAACCTCTGTTGGTTGTAAGAATTTTTATAGGAATAACTTGTGAAAAGCTAACATATTTAATTAAACTCTCAAGAGGAGTTATAGGCATAACTTGTTAGGACGAACCTGTATAAATCTTTGGTGCATATCCTCTTTGCTTTATCTCTTTATTTTCCATCACTTTATTTTCTCTATGTCGTATTTCTTTCTCTCATGTTGCTCTTCATTATTTATTTCATCTATCCTGCTTCTTATTCTCTATTCATTTTATAAAATTAACTTAAGTATTTTTATAAACTAAAGTTTTTATAATTGGGTATCGATTTTCAACCAACACAATTCACCCTCTCTTGTCTTTGGAGTCACTTGTTCAATAAATAGTCGTCTTGGCGGGAGGTTATCATTTATTCCAGGTATGACTCTCAAATAGTTGGTTCCCTGTAATATGGTAGAAATGAGAGTAGGCTAAAGGCTTCTTTTTGGTTGAGAGGTGTTTCCTTTCGCTGTCTTACTTCTAATCAGTTGCCAGATTAGTTTTCATTTTTATGCACCAAGGCGGTATGAGATGGTGTGAGATCTAGGTTCTGGAATGATGTTTGGGTGGAGGCGAATCCCTTGTGCATCTCCTTTAAGAGGTTGTTTCTCATCTCATGACAAAAGTATTTCGTAATGGGGTCGATGGCTGCCTAGGAGGGGAAAGATTGTGTTTGGGATTTTAGGTAGAGGCATTCTCTCTTGGTTTGGGAAGATGTGCTCTTTACGGAGTTAGTTGGTTATATTCCTAGTCTGGTTAAGCAAGGTCGGGTGGATGCTTTATTGTGGTTTCTAGATCCTACTAAAGGTATTTCGGTACAATCTTCTTACATTAGACTTTCTTCCTTGGTGGCTGGTGTTAATAGTAGGCCAAATTGGGTGATACGGGGATTATCTAGGGTTTGGAAAAGCTCTGAGCCTTCTAAAGTGGTGGTTGTTTCTTGACTTCATGATGAATTTTTTACTAGGAACAATATTTATAAATGTCAAATTGTGCTTGTTGATAGTGGTTTGGGATGTGAGATGTGTCTAAGACAAGTCAAGTCACTGAATGAATTGTTTGTCATATGTAAGAATGCCTCTTTGATCTGGTATAAGGTTATTAGTTTGGTGGAAATGCCTTTACCTCGCAAGTGCTCAATTTTAGGGGTTTTCGAGGTTTTTCAAGGGGTTGGAAATGGTAAAAAGACTCGTCTAGGTATGATTTTAATCTTCATGAAATTCCATTATCTAGATAACAAGATGTTAGACAAAATGTTGTAACAATGTGTATGACAAGTATAATGCGTAACTGACAAAATAAATGTAGAATATAAAATAAAATAAGAACTAGAAACCTAGCATGGTACAAAGCCACCTACGTCTAAAGGGTGTTAACTTAATGAAAAGAAATTCACTCTTAATAGTCAGAAGTACAAATTGATCTGATTTGAACTCTCCTAGTTCAATGCATATTTTCCTAATGATACTTGTGAACTTCGATTAAGGACTCACCTTGAATTTGAGACCTTCTCACTTTCAATCAAACACTCTCTCAAGTGTTTGGACAATTATAATAGGTTGTGAATGATAGAACGGTATTACAAATCAAATATTCTATTCTCCCAACATATAATTAAAACACATGAATAAAATATTACACAAATACAAGACTTAAAACAAATAAAACACGCCTAACTTAGTTATGTAAAGTCAGAGTATTCATAGTGGACGATGCCTTCTTAAAAAGCAATAAGCGTCTAACTCTAAGTCCCACTAGGGTTTAGGACTTGAATGCGGCTCGACTTCAAAAATGATCAAGAACTCAATCTTCGATAATGTTGACTGTAAAGCTTCGATTGATTAAATCTTGAACAAACTAGAATTCTTCAAAATTTATTATTAGAAATTATAAATAAAATTTCTTAATCCAAAAACACAAAAACGTCATGCCCTGATTAGATAAAAAGGAAACAAATCCTTGAAAGTGCGACAATTACTCAATTTATCTTGTGCGCGAAGTAAACTAGAGCAAGACATGATGTCTCAGAGAAAGCAGTATTTTATACTTAACATGTTGTTGTCTTACTGAAGTGTCTTGATCACATAGAGACAGATGTCTTACATCTTGGTAGGGCATCTTGCTTCACTTGTTGTCTATAAAATATTGTCAATCACCTATAAGAACACTTCCATTCAGTGGTGTGGATTTTTTGTCAGGAAAGTTTCTTGGTTAGTCACCAGGTGAATTTAATATTTGCTTTGACTTGGAAGTGAGTCCATTTGCAGGTCCCAACTTTTGGCTTCTTTTTCTTGACTAGGAATTTGACCTATTATAGTGCCTTCAATTTTAAGTGTGTGCTAGGTGGACAAAGACTCTTGTTTGTTTTCTGCACGTGGTCGAGTTTATCGGTCTCTTCAGTTATCTCTTAATAGAAGCATGTTGTTGTAGTCCCTATTTAAAAGAGTTAATAAAAACAACATATAACATTTTTTATAATTTTTTAAACTTATTTTTATAAGTTTTTCGAGATAGCTATTGAAAAATATATATATATATATATATATATATATATATATATATATATATATATATATATATATATATATATATATATATATATATATATATATATATATATATATATATATATATATATATATATATATATATATATATATATATATATATAATTTAAATTTATTTTTTCTTTTGTTAAAAAAATAGTTTATGTAAATTTATTATAAACAATTATTTTAATGAACACTTGTGCTATAAGTTGCAAATAACCTATTTATTCAAACAATTTCTATGTGAAAAAGTAAAAGAACCCGTATAAACAAATCATTGTTAAAAATTATTAGCCGATTTTTCATCTAACTTCCAAATTCAACCACGGTAAAAAAAAATATATAATAATCTCTGATAACTATCAAAACATTTTTTTGAAATACTTTAATAAGTTCAAGTGATCAATTGAATGAACTGTATAGACACTATCACAACGATGTACTTGAGAGACATTCAATAATTATTTTAATATTTATAATAATTTCTTGAAATTCTATGAATGCAAAAATCTATGTAATAGAAATAAGCATAACAAACATTTTCTTACATTATAAAATGATCAAACAATTCTTTATCACTTACATTCAAATGAATAAAAACATGACTAAAGTTATCAAGTTTGTTTATGTTATGATCTTTTTTCTTTCTTCATTTATTGTTGCAATCGAATTTCCTCGTAAGTCTTTTATTACCCTTTTCGAAGAAACAACTCTTTACCTTATATACATAATTTTTCAATCCCTTTTATTAACATTCTTTATTTTTTATATATTGTTTTGCATAATAGCATTTCATTATCCATGTAACTTTGACTTTAATTGTCTGTGGATCGACTGTGCTCCTGGAAAAGTTGGGATGTGCCATTTTGGAACATGTTGTTGCGATGACAGTTAAGTTGAAAAATAATTGTGTTGATCCTAAGTCTATATTTTAAATTTTTTTAATCACAATTTGGTAATCTAATTATTTCTTTCACACATCAATATATATTTGTTCAACCTTTCAACAATTTTTGTCTCATCTCTTTTTTGTGTGTTATCTTCCTCGCATGTGTATGCAGGAAAACCTTCCACATGGTAATTAAAGTCAATTGATGGAACTTCGCATGTGAGAGAGGACCTTTTTTATTTTAGTATCTCTTGTTTTTATCTATTATATGTATGAGATATTTTTGAGATTTTAATAGTATGAGACATTGAAGTGGTTAAGATTCTTTTTATTTTTTATTTTTTTATAACCAAATTGTCTTTCATGGGGTACAAAGTGTACCCCAACCCAAAAAATAAAATCAAATGCACATTCAACACCAACAAGATCAAGAAATAACTATACAGTAATGGATTCTATTAAAAAAAAATCCGAACCATTGAACCATTCATAAAAATTGCACCTAATAGAGAGAGAGGTGAACTAAGAGCCAATTATCACCACGAAATGTTGGATTCTATGGAAAATATCAATGGGATTTGCTACTGCATCATTTCAGATCACTTGGTTAAACCACCATATGCTCCAAGTTGTAGCCAACCAAAACAAACACATATTTGATTTCAAACTTATTTGATTCGCTTCCAAAAACTAAGCCAACATGTGATCCCCGTAATTATCCTGTTCTATAAAGGGATGCCTATCCAATTCACAACCTCCATTCACACCAAAATGATATGAAGACAAGAAAAGAAAATATGATCATTATGTTCATCAACTTGGAAGCAATAAACACAAACCTTCTCATATCTATTAGTGATAATACCTCTATTTACTAAATTAATACGCGTTGGAAGCCTATTTAAAAACAATCGCCAACCAAAAATAATCACTTTCAAAGGCAGCTTTGTTTTCCATAAGATATCCAACGCCATCTAATGCTCGCTTCCAGTTCATGTTTTCCACCTTCCTGCAACAAAATTACATAACAGGATTTGACAATGAAAGATTTTGAAGCATCCTTCGGCCACACAACAACATCTTTTGTATCACGAAACGACTGCACATCTTCCAACAACACTAGCAACTCCTCAAATTCAATACTTGCGCATCTCATAAGATTCCTCGAATTCACCCCAAGCTCCTACTTCCATACATCATCAGACCAGTAACCCAATTCACTTACCGCCGCTTCTTTCATTAAAACAACATCAAACAAAGCTGGGAATAAGAACTTCAACTTTGTTGGATCTAACCAAATGGAATTCCAAAAGGAAATAGAACTTCCATTTCCCAATTACCAGGCGAGTTGTTTAATGAATCCATACTTCTTATTTGAGTCACCAAGAAACATAATATCTTTCAACCATAGAGATTCGAATGTCGCTCCACCTTGCACGACTTTGAGAAGAATACAATTTTCTAGCTTGCCATATTTAAACTCAAGAGTATCTCTCCAAATTGCTTTTGGTTTATGAAGGAATCTCCATAACCATTTAGAAATCAACATTTTATTAAACAAAATGATATCCTTAATTCTCAAACCTCCAAACTTCCTTGATTTGCAACCGACCTCCAACAAACCCATGTTATACGTTTCTTATCCACGGTTCCCTCCCACAAGAAGTTCCTTTGAGTACTTACAATTTCTTTAACAATTTTGCTCGACGCTTTGTATAACAAAAGATGATGAGCCTCCAAATTTTTCAGAATTGAGTTTATAAGAACGAACCTCCTTCCAATAGAAAGCATTTTCCCTTTCTAAGATGACAAGTGCGATTTGAAGACAACACCGATTTCCAAAAGGCAGCCTTCCTATGATTTCCACGAATGGTAAGGCCTATGAATTTAAAAGGCATCTTTCCAGATTTACAAGAAAGAAATTGAGCAGCCGCTGATAGGAATGAATCTTCGATCCCCACCCCGTTCTAAAAACTCTTCCATAAATTGATTTTGAGGCCATAAATCATTTCAAAACCCGTAAGCACCGCCTTGATCCCCCACAAGTTAGACCAAGAACCTTCGCACGAAACGATCGTATCATCGATAAACTAAAGAAGACTAATAGATTTATCTTTATGTAGATTGATCCCCTTCAAAATATCCAAACTGTTTGCCCCCCTCATAATATGTGCCAAGCCTTCAACACTAGGGTGAACAAGAAAGGAGACAAAAGGTCTCCTTGTCTAAGGCCCCTTGTGACTTTAAAATCTCGAGTTGAGCTAACGTTCACTAAAACCAAAAGAAAATTGTTGAAAACTCCTCAATTTATCTAGTGTAACCATTTCTCCCCGAAATTCATAGCTATCATCACCTTCTCAAGAAAATCCCATTCTACACAATCATAAGTGTTGGCGAAATATACTTTGAACAAACACTAACTCTTTCTCCTTTTAGCATAGTCAATGAGCTCATTCACAACAAGTATGCCATCTAAGATTTGCCTCCCAAGAATGAACGTTATTTGATAATTAGAAACTAGCCTTCCAATCATTTTACATAGCTTTGCCGCCAATAACTTTAACATGATTTTATATATGCAAACAATCAGGCTAATGGGACGAAAATCCCCCATCTCTTGAGGGTTGACAGATTTGGGTATCAAAGCCAAAAAGGTATAAGTCATTGATTTAGGAAGAACTGCAGTCGAATGAAATTCTTGAATACATCTAACCACATCTATACCAACCACCTGCCAACATTGTTTTAGAAAGTCCAAACCGAAATCGTCAGGCCCCTGACATATGTTACCATCACAACTATCCAACTCCACCAAAATTTCATCAATTGAAAAAGGCTCATGAAACCCCTCTGATTATTGACTTGAAAGTTTAGGAAAACTAGAAAATCCAATGAAGGTCTAGTATACCATTGCTTCTGAACCTAGCTGCAAAAAACTCAGTGATGTTCTTCTTTACTGAACATATCGCTTCCACCCACAACAATCCCACTTTCACAACATATATGTTGTTGGACTTAGACCTGTATTTAAGAAAATTGTGATAATACCTCGAGTTCATGTCACCATCCCTTATCCATTTAATTCTAGATTTTTGCCTAAAAATGCTTTCTTTGAAGTGCAATTTGTTCCATATTTCCATCTAAGCTTTACTCCTTGCTGCTAGATCTTCATCTGAAATCGTAATGTCCATACCTAAATCTTCAGCTAGGTATCGTTGATGTTATCCACATCCTCTTCAGTCCTTAAATCCATCCACCCAAATATTTTTTTATTCTAGCAACAAAGCATCTCCTTCAAATGCTTAAATTTTGCAGCAGTGATTTGGCATGCACTGCCCGATATCTATGGTAGGTTCCACGAATCTTTAACAAACTGATGGAACCCATGATGATCCAAACTGGGTAGTGATTAGATTTATCTCTCTCACCCACAGATTATACCACAACACACCATTTATGAACCAATTCTTCAGACAACAAAAAATGATCCAATCTACTCTTGCTTCTGCCGTTTGAATTGAACCACATATATTTATTACCCACAATTGTTACATCAACAAGTTACATGAATTCTATAAAAGATGAGAAATCATAAATTTCTGTAGCAGACGATCTACTCAAACCTTTCCTTTCTTCCTCCAGTTTAACTGTGTTGAAATCACACCCAATCAACCATTCTCCATCAATATACTTTCTTTTTAGTTCAATTACGGTTTCCTATAACACCTTTTTCTCCACCAGAATATAAGCTGAGCACATATTCACATTGTAATAATTGGCATTCTTCCATGAATCGTGAATTCCCAAATATCCTTTCCCTTTGAAGATGAAAATGAGATTGAAAACATTTCTCTTCCAAAAACTGAGAATCTCACCCGATTGACCTTCTTCCCCTAATACAAACCATTCTTTATTACCTCACAAAGAACCCACCATGTTATCTCCCATAACATGCGCCTTGGTTTCCTGTAATAAGCAAATATTCGCCTTCTCAATAGACAACATTTTCCCAATTCTTCATCTCTTAATTGATGAACCACACCCACGAGCAATAAAAGACATTATATTCATGTGACCCTCAATTTTGACGTAGTGGCTAAGATCTTTGATAGTGTGTGACATTAGTGTATCAAAGTTTTATAATTCTGAGAATTTATAGTATTGATATCTAGTTCAACATAATGATCGATGTACTATAAAACATACTTTTATAGTAGAGGTGTAACATATATAACACCCATATATAAATACATATGTCTAAAAGATACATATTATACATGTTTGTAAGTTTGGTACTGAAATACAAATAAATTCCTAGTAGCACATTGTATATATTACATGGCAAAACATAAAATCTAAAAACAATGACACAATATACACAAGATGCTCCAAAGAATAATAACTATATCATATCAATGATCTCAAAATAGAGTCTTCACAACAGAACAATGCCATCCCAAAATGCTAAGACAAGTAAGGACATACAATGAATTTGTCCTTACCCTTCATGGAACCTGAACCACCTGAAATATAATCAACAACATGGGGTGAGATGATAATCCTAGTGGGTTCCCTATCTTATGGATTCTCTTAGCTTTACAAGGTTCTAACCAATCCTAACTCAAGTCAAAAGGGAAGGGACATGACTTGAGTTCACAGCTTCACACTATACGGGAATATGTTGCATGAGTTCAACAACTCAAACTATCACTAATCGGAAACCTTACCAAGGCATCCCCTTTTCCCATCCTCTCCTACATCTAAGATTCCAGCGCGGGTCATGGATACTTACAAACCTTGACATACAAAATGGATTCGGGTCCAATGGAAACATAGTCCACATGAACCGTTACTTCTCATGGGCCGTACTCCATCACAAGTCTCTTTACCCGCAGGCTCCATTCGTACAACGATAATCAAACCTGTCAAGGTACTAGTGCATACATTATAGAGGAGCTCTCTATATAAGCCTCAACTCTTGGAATGGCACAACTCAAGGGATTGGTTCTGACTATGTGATCTCAAATATAAGTGTAATTGTATTTGACAATCACAAGGCCACATACGCCTTATTCTCCAAGTAATACAAAACCACAATATGCTCCATATAATGTCTCACATCTCCACTAAACAAATACTTGTCAAGGATGCACACCTAGGCATCACATGTACAAGCATCGTCATCTAAGTCATTCCTCAATTCCTAGTTACATCACTAGATCATTCTATTGGGTTTTTTATAAGGTTCTCCTCACTTTTCTTAACCCTTTTTAATCAAGTAGTCATCATCTTAATCGATTTACCATCCATAAATCCACATGCATAATACTTACAATAATCCATGTAAGAAAGATATAGTAACCATACACATGCATGCGAAATAGCCAAACAAGCATCAAAATAAAAAGTGAAAACACTGCCAAGTTCGCAGTGCGAACGCCAGGCAAGGCCCCTTCGCCTTGAGTTCGTTGTGCGAACTCTGGGCGAGTCAGGAAAAATAATGACAGTGGAGAAAGCCCTTAGTGCTTGCTGTGCGAGTTGTAGGTGAGTGTTCGCTTTCAGCTTGCTTTCACCTCACAGTGCGAGCATGACATACTATCACATTTGCCTGCAGTTCACTAGAGCTCGCAGTGCGAACCCCGCGATTTCTGCAATCTGGACAGTCTCAAGGGGTTTTCAAACCCCACTCTTACCCAAACTCAATCTATCATTAATGTTAACATATTCACACAAGAAACAACATTTTAATCCATAATCTCACATCAATATCATGAATATAACATAAATCATATATATTTTCATGGAAATGGAACAAGAACACCATAACCTTACTTTTTCCATTCTATCCAAATAATATAACCTTGGGTATCTACCTAGAACCAACTCTAGATGATGATGAATAAGTTGTTGATTATGAAGATGATATGATTTGATGATGAATAATGGAGCTTCTCCTTCTTCTAGGGTTTCCTTCTTTTTCTCTCTTTTTCTATTCTTTCTCTCCTCTTCTTACTATCTTTTTTTTCTTTCTTCTTCTATTTCATTTCCTCCTTTCTACTACTTATCCAACAAAGTTGGAATGATAAGGAAAAAAAAGAAAATGATACTTAGAAATATCTCAATAGAAGTTAGTAAGACTAACTTGGTTAAAAGTCCAAATTAAGGGTATTCAAAATGTCTCTAATGTAATAATTAATAAAACCTTAGAGTCAGAATTATTTTAATTAAATCAATTTTGAGTTCATCAGTTACTCCAATTATATAAATAAATAACTCTCAGAGCACATTGGAACCCATTTGATCTCAACTAATATTATTTAGAACATTTTATTAAATACAGGGTATTACATCCTCCCCCTTAAATAAAATATGTCCTCGAATTTAAATATTACCTGAAAAAGGTGAGGGTAAGTATCTCACATCTCATACTCAAGCTCCCAAGTAGCATCACCTGGATGTGTCTCATCCCAAGTAGCTCCTAAGAGGAATTTCTTTGTTTCTTAACACATTAGTTTCTCTCCCCATAATACGGCTTGGTAGAGGTTCAAAAGTCAAATCTGTTTCTATCTCAATTGTATCTAGAAGAACTAGCCGAAGAGGGACATAAATAAATTTCTAGAGTTGAGACACGTGACAAAAAATCATGCATCTCAGATAGAGAAGGTGGTAAGGCTAGTCTATAAGCTACTTCACCAATCCTCTCTAGAATTTTATATGGTCTTACGTATCCCGGACTTAACTTCTGCGTCTTAAATAGTCCTTTTCAATCTTAACCTTGGAGTAACTTTCAAGAATACAAGACCATCTTCTTCAAATTTCAAAGGTCTTCTTTGGTTATCTGCATAGCTCTTCTGACGGTCTTGTGCTTTCTTAAACTTTTTGCGAATCATTCAAATCTTTTATGTAGTCTCTTGAACAATCTTCGGTCCTAAAATCCTTTCCTCACCAACTTCCGTCCAACACAAAGGCGTTCTATATTTCCTTATGTATAATGCTTCGTAAGGAGCCATACCAATACTCGTGTGGTAACTATTGTTGTAAGAAAACTCAATCAACGATAAAAGTTCTTTCTAATTTCCTCCACTTTCAAGCACACAAGCTTTTAACAGGTCTTCCAAAGTTTGTATCGTCCGTTCCGTCTGACCATCCGTTTGAGGATGATTCGACGTACTCAAATACAACTTAGATCCCATGGCTTGTTAAAAAGCTCTCTAAAACCTTGAAGTAAACTTTGGATCTTTATAAGATACAATAGAGAACACTGTGAAGTCTCACAATTTCCGAAATAAACAACCTTGTAAGATGACTTGCCTTGTAAGTGGTTTTCACGACCAACAAATGTGCGGACTTTGTCAACCGATCTACAATCACCCAAATATAATCATAACCACCTTGTTTATGAGGTAACCCAACTGCAAATTTCATTGAAATACTATCCCATTTCCACACTAGAATCTCTAACGTCTGTAACAAACCACTCGGTATTTGGTGTTAAATCTTCACCTGTTGGCACACTACATATTTCAACACATACACCACAGTATCACTTTTCATCCTGAACCACCAATAGTCCCTTTTTAAATCTTGATATATCTTCGAGGAACCAGGATGTATAGTAAAAGCACATTTATGAGCTTCCTCTAAAATCTTCCTTTTTAATATCGTGTCATCCAGAACACAAATCCTTTGATTAAATAGAATAACTCCATCTATGGCTCATGCAAAACTCGGTTGAACCAAAATCTCTTGTAACTTCGCATCTAGCACTTGTCCTTGTTGGATTTCATCTCCTAAGGTAGAATTAACATTCAAGTTCCCCATTATCACACCATCCGGAGTCCAAACAAATTAAAGATTAAGATCTCAAAACTTTTCCAACAGTGCATACTCACACATCATCAGCTTGGCTTAATGTACTTCCTTCTGACTTAACGCATTCACCACCCTTATTCACTTTACCTAGATGATACTTCAATTCAAAGTCAAAATCCTTCAAATAATCCATCCAACTCCTTTGACGCATATTCAATTCTTTTTTGTCAAACAAATACTTTAAACTCTTATATCATTGAACATCTCAAAACATACCCCATACAAGTAATGACGTCACACCTTCAGTGTAAAAACCACAACCATTAGCTCCAAATCATGAGTTAGATAATTCTCTTCATGAACCTTCAACTGACGAGAAACATAAGCTACAACCTGACCATCCTACATTAACACACCTCCTAATCCTCTATTGGAAGCATAATAAAATACTTCATATAGATTACTATGATCAAGAATAATCAAAATAGGACCAATTGTCAACCATTCCTTCAAACTCATAAAACTTTTCTCACAGCCCGAATCCCAACTATAAGGAAACTCTTTCCAGGTAAGTCTAGTCATTGGTAAAAAAGCCTTTGATGAACCTTCTATAGTAACCTACAAATCCTAAGAAACTTCTGACTTCTAAAGCATTTTTCGGTCTTTCCCAATTAATCACCGCTTTGACTTTTGATGGATCTACCACCACTCCTTCTTGAGATATAACATAACCAATAAATCTAACTTTCGTCATCCAAAACTCACACTTTCTTAACTTGGAAAAAAGTTGTCTCTCTTGTAAGATTGATAGAGCAATCCTTAAATGTTCTTTATACTCTTGTGGAGTACGGGAATAAATAAGAATGTCATCAATAAAGATCACCAAAAATTGGTCCAAGTAAGGTTGGAATATCTGGTTCATTTAATCCATGAAAACATTTGGAGCGTTTGTCACACCTAAAGGCATCACAAGAAACTCATAATAGCCATAACGGGTGCTATATGTGGTCTTTGGTACGTCTAAACTCTTCACACAGATTTGATGGTAAACTGATTGTAAATCAATCTTCGAGAATACACAGGCTCCTTTCAACTGATCTAATAGGCTGTTTATCCTAGGTAAGGGGTATTTGTTCTAGATTATGACTTTATTTAACTGGCAGTAATCAATACACAAACGCATTTCACCATCTTTCTTCTTTACTAGCAATACTTGAGCTTCCCAGGGTGAAACACTAGGTCGAATAAAATAATTAGCCAACAACTCTTCCAATTGATCCTTCAACTCTCTTAACTCAAGTGTTGGCATCCGATACGGAGAAACACATATAGGAGCCGTTCGCAGTACCAGGTCAATAGAGAATTCAACTTCCCTCTCCGGAGGGAGAGAAGTGACATCCTTGGGGAAAACTTCTGGAAACTCACAGACTATAGGGATTTGCAAAACCTTGAGGTTACTACTTGCCTCCTTAGTGAGAACCAAAAGAACATACTTTTCCTTCTCAAACTAGAAATAAACCATGCCAACCATACCTTCCAAAATAGTGGTCAATACATCCTTTGGATTAGCTTCTCTAGAAGGAATGATGATTAACTTTTCCTCACAACCAATACATATTGAATTAGTATAAATTCAATCCATTCCCAAGACTACATCAACATTTTTTAGCAGTAAACAAATAAGGTCAATCTAAAAAACTCTACCATCCACCGATAACACACGGTTTTAACAAATCAACAGTGTCTCAACTATCTCATCTACTGTGGTAGTAACCACCATGGGAGGAGACAAAGGAATAGATTACAACCCAAGTCGCTTCATACATTGCATCAACATAAAAGGGTGTTTTTCTCCACAGTCAAACAATACAAAGCAAGGATGTCCATTCACGAAACACGTACCCGTGATCAAAGAGTTGTCACCTTTGGCCTTCTTTGCACCCAAGGTATAAAATCAACGGGTGTTCCTCCCTTGCATTTGATTCTTATTCTGAGGAAAATCATTTTCCATATGACCCATTCTTTGGCACTGATAGCACTTCACAATTTTGAGGTTACACCTTCCGTAATGCATCTTATCACAAGTACGACACACAAGAGGAGTATTAGGTCTAGCACTCTGTACTTGTTTCCCTTTGAAAGGAGGTGGTCTAGGCATAAAATGTTGACTTGGTCTTCCTTGGTCCCTTTAACCCATCCTACTCACATATCACTCTTCTTGAACTCTCTTTAAACTATTCTAAACCACATAACACTGCTCTAGCAACTCACCATAGGTAGAAAACTCTCTTTGAGACACACTATGAGAGATATCATCTTTCAATCCAAAAAGGAACTAATCAATCTTCAATTCCTCATCTGGAGCATACATGGTCTGCCTAGAGAAAGTAGCCTTGTCCTCAAACTTCTCAGTATAAGCAACTACTGTCATATTACCTTGTCTCAACTGTTAGAATTCAAACTCCTTCTGAGTCTTCAAAGAACTAGGAGAATACTTATCCATAAAAGGGAAGGACAAAACTTGAGTTCACAACTGGAGTTCTAACCAATCCTAACTCAAGTCAAAAAGGAAGGACAAAACTTGAGTTCACAACTTCACACTAAACAGGAACATGTTGCATGAGTTCAACAACTCAAACTATCACTAATCGGAAACCTTGTCAAGGCATCCCCTTTTCTCGTCCTGTCCTACGTATAAGAGTCCAGCGCAGATCATGGATCCTTGCAAATCTTAACATATGAAATGGATTCGGGACCAAGGGAAACATAGTCAACATGAACCGGTACTTCTCATGAGCCGTACCCCATTGTTGTACCTCAAAAAATATGATCCTCACGTTGGACGCGAAAATACTTGTTCGAACAGAGTCACCACCGAACTTTGATTTATTCCAATAAAAGAAAAGTAAAATATTGAGAAAACCTTTTAAGCAAAGGAAAATGGTCATCACAACCATATATAGGTTCGGGAGTCGGTTACGCATGGGGAAGGTATTAGCACCCCCTCACGTCCGTTGTACTCAACGGGAACCTCTTAGTCTAATTTGCAATTTGAGTGTCTAAGTTATGCTTATTTGCCTTCTTCAAATAAAAGATAGAGGGTTTACTAAAGGATTCTATCTAAGGTTTAAGGGAAAATGGTTGGTTTTATTATTAGGGTGATTGCCAAGGATTGGGGCCCTTGTGCCTACATATTCCCTCGTGCAATGGGAAAGCCAGAGCAATCGTAGTTCGACTCTAGGGTTTGTTGGTGTCTTTTATAGATGTCAATTGCTTGAACGCGAGAAAGACATCTCGTACCCAAACAATTGAAAGAAAATAATGAAAGACTTCACACCCCTCTATTTAATCTTTAGTGAAATAGTATTTTAGATATGAGTAGGTGTTTTAAGAGCAACGAGTGTGTTGAACAACGATGAAGACTCATTGTACCCTAGACACTCGAGAAGAAAAATGGATACTTCATTCCCCTTCTATTTCTTTCAAGTGATTATGAAAATAATTTGAGTTTGATCGGGTGAAAAAAATTTTAGGTGATAGTTGTTTGAGCCCGAGAAAGACATCTTGTATCCACACAATTGAGGAGAAATTTTGAAGACTCAAAACCGCTTCCTCTATTTTAAAAAATGTTTAATCATGATTAAATGTCTTGATTTTTTATTTACAAAAAATATTCGATATTGATTGAGGTTTGAATTTGCGTGATGGAGATGCAAAAGACAATCGTCTTACAAGATTTAAGAAAGTAAACCACTTGAAGAGTTTACTTGGTTGATGGTGATACAAAAGGCAATCGACTTATAAGTCAGGGTTGGGCTTGATATATGAATTAAGAATATTTTGGGTTTGGTTGATGTGGATCGTAGAAATAATCGACTTACATGTGTTTAAAAATGGCTTGATTAAATCAAGAATTAGTTTTAAAAATAATTTAGGTGTGAACAAAAATAAGATGCATACACAATATTAACATCACACATCCATAAAAATGAATCAAAACATACATTGAAAAGAAAAGTGCACGGATGAAAATCATGTCGCAAGTACGCAAATCAAAGTCGCGTATGTGAAAACGTGCATGGCTACCACAAAGAATTAAATCTGATTTAAAGCCAACAACATTGGATAATTGAAAATTATAAGAAATTGAAATAGAAAATTACTATCGCGTTAGTGGTCATCGCAAATTAAATCAAGAAACAACAAGATAATAAAATCAAAGAAAATCACGAATTGCAAATCGAAATCGCGAATCAGTAAGCGCAAAAAAGTGGATTGTCATTATGCTAAACCATCGGACACGTGTAAAATTGAAATACATAGATAAAATAATATAACACATTGCACATAAACCGATAAAAACCACCACTATCTTGCTACGCATAACGTGACAATTGCAAGAGAGACCAAAAATTGTGTGGATATAAATTTATCAAAAAGGAGAATAAAGCAAAAGGAATTTTAAAACACTAAAAAAAACTTTGCTAACGCAAAAATGCAATTATCACAACCAGATCAAACCGACACAAATGCCATGCATCAGGTACACCAATGTGCAAACAGCGTATCGACACGATCCGATCCAAAAAAATCACAACAACAAAAATTCAATATTATCATACTACAAATATATGTATACATTTAAATTAACAATATATATATATATATATATATATATATATATATATATATATATATATATATATATATATATATATATATATATATATATATATATATATATATATATATATAAACACTTAAATTAGTAAAAATCCATATATAAACAACTAAACAAATCGCTAAACATACATATATCTTTGAGATGCAGATGCATGTTCATGTATACATAAAACAAAACTTCTTTAAAGTATATAATATCTATGAGCTACTACAGGAACCACATGTTATATATATTGTATGAAGATATACATGTATGCAAATGAAGAAAATAGATCCTCCGCTCTCCCTCCTTTCTGCTTTTGGGTCCTTTTGTCCCCCCTTTGATCTTTCTTGGCTTCTCCTTTTTATAGCCTCAAGATTATGCCACAAATGGAATTGGACAAAACCATTTACTGACATTATTTACTTTTTCCACCATGTTTTAACCCTGTTTCAATTTTGGATGATCTTGTCATGAAGTGTTTTGGAAATTTGATAATTTTTTCTTGTAAGTGTTTTGGAAACTTAATGATTTTGTCTTGTGGGTGTTATTGAAACTTTATAATTTTGTCTTGTGAGTGTTTTGGAGACTTAGATATACCTTTATTTTGAAGAAAAAGAAAAAACTAAATAATAAAGTAAATAATAGTAACATCTCAAAAAAACTTAAAAACTTAATATTAATAACTAAAATAATAATAAAAGGTTAAAATTAGAGAAAAAGAAAGAAAGCAGAAAAATAAAAGAAAATGAGATTTGAACCCAAGACCTTATGCTTGAATATCCTTGAATTCTCATTTCACTACCAAATGAGCTATCTTATTTATTCAAAATAAAATATGATTAAAACCCATATAATAGTAAAGTGTCCGGACAAAATTTGGGTATGACAAATGCCCCTATTTAATTAACTTGAACCATAAGGTATGAATGACAACGATCTTCATACATTCATGGTGGAAGATAATTAAATACCAAAAAGACCCCGAATTTTGTCTAAGAAAGAAAGTGTGATAAGCTTTAAAAGAAAACAGACCAATGTCGACCCTCGAGTGGACACTGAAAAACTTACAATGAAAAAAGTTAACGACACTAAAAGGATGATGATAAACTCAAAACTGCAAAGACTGCTGACACTAAAAGGATATCAGTAAGATCAACAAAGATGGATATCACCAAAGGATGATAGTAAGCTCAAAATGACTTCAAAAATTGCCAACACCAAAAGGATGACGGTTATTAAACTTTAACGACTGTCATCACCAAAAGTATGATGATTAGGCATGATGACTGAGGTTAACATCACCAAAAAGATGATAGTAAGACCAATAAACTTCAAGATTACTATTACTAGAAGGATAACAACCATCACCAAATGGATGATGAGTAAATCAAAACTCAAAGATCACTATCACCAAAAGGATGATAGGATCACAATGAAGCTTGCTATTACCAAAATGATAAAAGCTATCAATTCGAAAAGCTTCTTATCACCAAAAGGATGATAGTTAACTCAACATCTTTAATTATTGCCATCACAAAAAGGATGAAGGTTAAATTAGACTGACAAAGATCGCCATCACTAAAAGGATGATGGCTAGATCACAATGACACTTTCCTAGCACCAAAAGAATGACAATAGGGCCAAAATTTGTAAACATCGCCATTGACAAAAGGAAAATAGTGGGATAAAAACTGCAACGAACACCGACACCAAAAGGGTGATGATTCTATCACCAAAAGGATGACAGTGAACATACATAACTCGTTATTACCAAAAGGACAATAGTGAGTACATACAAAGATCTCCAACTGATCGCGACTTTGCGTATTTGTCGGATTACTACTACAAGTATACAGTTTATCGCGTAGTTTTAAAAGATTGTCGAACCCACAAGGACTAATAATCAACCTAGAGTGATCAATTGTTGCGGTGCAAAGCTAAGGATTGGTTTTTGCGGTGAAAACACTTAATTATAATGGGATTTGAAAAAGATAAAGAAACGGGTCCAAAGAATGATTCGCGTGCTCCTAAGGGACTCTGCAAATCCTGCGTGTTAACAAAGGACCCAAACTTATTATGTAGGAAAAACTGGTTTAAAGATTCGATCTCACACTCTCGTGCTATTGACCCAACCAAACCTGATGACCCCAAGATTTTGCTCTCGCTCGCTCGATAGTTAAAAGGCACGCTTTGAAAACTAGCAAAGCCTAACTGCGACCTAAAGCGCTCTCGCTGCATTCAGACTCAGTGCTCGATGTCTACTATCTGATGATCACCTCAAACTCTCGCTCTGTCGGACACACCTTGGTGTGTTTCTCACTCTCGTGACAAAACACTGTTAACCAGCCTCTCGCTCTCGCGACAAGACTAGCTAAATTCTAGTTAGACACCAGAACCAAAATCTTATAATAACTAAGTTGAACATCGATGGTTCCTACAGAGTCCCGTCGGGCGACGATACTCAAACTACGGACTTCAACGAAACTACTCAGGCATGTTCATCTCTAAACCTAAGGTACTTATCATGTTGTAAATTATAGCATACATAATTGCAAATAATGTAAAAGTAAGGAAATGCAGTAAAAACAGAATTGTAAATAACCTAAAATAAATTTAAATAGAAACAACTCCAACAGATTACAAATTTGATCCAAGTGTGCAAGCAGTGATTACGAGAAAGTAAAGGTACAATGGGGCAGTAATCACTCGGTGTGAGTGATTTCTGCTTTGGTTAATGATTATGTATGGGAGGTTTGGAAGAATTTCGACAGCGCTTCTGCACGGGTTACTTGGATGCCTAACTCTGACCTACTAAGGTCTATTTATAGAGGGGAACGGGCTCCAAAATGTTAAAATTCGTAAATCCTTCAGAACTGCCAAACTACTTTGGGAAAACTGTTCCCGCGGTAAACAGCGACCGCCGTATGCCTAATGGCGACCGCCATTAGTTTCAAATTATGGTTCCCTCCTTTTTTGCACGGTGAACACCTTCCACAGGCAATGGCGAGCGCCATTGTCTTGACGAGGCTAAAATGTTGCTTTTTGAGGGGCTTTCTTCACCGTTTAGCTCGCTTTTCGATCCTTTTCTTCTATGTTGTTGATTTAACACCTGTCAAGTAAAAACAGAAGAAAGTTTTAAGTAATCAATAGCTAAAACGACAATAACTCGATAAAATAACGAATACAGATGCACGAAATGAATTGAAAAGTACGATACAAAGTCGAGTTATCAAACTCACCCATACTAAAATCTTTGCTTGTCCTCAAGCAATCGACCAATATGGTAAACGGAAAGTAAGCATGGTCTGAAACATTGGCACAATGAAACTCTGATCATACGCGGCTGCTAGGCTAATGTTAGATCGATAGGTACTAAATAATGAAAACAAAGATATTGTACCGACACATCTCCACATTTGCGGACAAACACTCCCTTCCTATGCAATACCAATTCAAATCACGAAATTATGACCAAACCTATATCCTTTATCCTATTTCACCTCTTTTTCATTCTCGTGCAATCACATTAAGCCCGTTATCCCTTGCACTCACATGGTAAGCAAACCTGTTTGTGTTATATGATCTCGATATTCAGAAAATTTTCTCTTTTTGCACATTATGTTTTCTTTTGCTTACGAATTTCAAGAGTCCGAACCTTTAGGCTAAATGGCTGGGTGAGGACCACCTAACTTAGCGTGATCATGTCTTTCATTCACTTTCTATAAAAATCACATTATTCAAATCTTTGAGATCAACACATATTTGCATCGGTTCGTTACTTAGTTTGTACACAAGGATGGTGCTAACTGCTAGTATAAACTAGTCAAGAGGCTAATTCTAAGAAACTAGGCATAAGGTCTTATCATAATATCTATTTAAATCAATATCGCATACTTAGGGAATCTAAGGTGTAGGAACGATACCGATATTTTCACAACTTTCCCAAGTCTAACTAACACAGCCTAAGCAATCTATATACTTTCAGAGTGTCGTGCCATGAGTCAAAATTTTAAATTATGGTCAAAATAGGAGAGTTAACAGACAATACAAAAAATGTAAAGCAATAATTGACTCAAATGCGCATACGACTCAAAAAAGAAACAACTAAAACTAGAAAACTGGAAATGACAGAAAGTAAATAAAAACTGTAAACAACTCCTCCCCCACACTTAAACCAGGCATTGTCCTCAATGGCCAAGTCTAAGGTGAAAGAAGGAACGATAGAACCTGGAGAAGTCAGTGGTGGCGGCCACGACCTTCATGATGGTGTCTTTCCTGGTTGAAAGATGGGTTGTCCTGTGGGACATGCTGAACACAGTCCGTAATACGAATCCCCTCTCTGCATAAGCCTGCCATACCGAAGACAACGTCTCGCAAGTCCAGCTCAGTTCTATCCATAAACTCGTATTGATTCCTCTGCATCTCCTACATCATTACGTTACGCTCGGCGTCCCTTTCTCTTTGCTGCTGGAGCTCTGATAAGATGTCATTCAGCAATGAGCGAATACCTGCAAAATCATAAAAAGAAGCAGCGGGTTCCTGGGTGCTAGGCCCAAGTGTGTCAGTAGTACGTCTACGAGTATCGGGTCTCTCGGAAGGTTGTCCCGCAACCTCACGGTACTGCCTATTTGCATTTTCCTCCTCTAAATCTGGCGCACCTAAATCAATCAACCAATTAACGCGTCGGCGCATATTGGTACGCTCAGAGCAGGGTAGAAAGAAACCTCAGAGCTTAGTGGTACAGACCATTATATGATACTTACCACTACGCAAACTTTTCACAAGCCGCATATTACAGAAAAAGTCAATATTGGCATAGAGGCAAGGTATACTGTCAGTGGTTTCTAAATCGGCCTCTAAGTCTAGATAGCAAGCGATAGCAGTGACGACACCGCCAATGCAAATGGGACCATTAGTTCTGTTTGAAACATTGAAAAAATGGGCTAAGAGGAACGGTGTGGGATTAATAGGGTTTGAGGACAGCACAATGGATAAAGAATAGGTCTTTAGAGTTCACATTTCCTGGATTCTCACGTCCAAAATTGGTGGAAGTGAGGATACAATGTAAGTATCGGATCGCTAGGTTGTGGATGGTAGTGGCCTTTAGGCATTCTCGTGTGGTGGTTGTGGTGTTGGTGATTTGGTACCAAATCTGAAAGGCTCGATCCTCCCAGTCACTTTCTAGAGGTGCAAGGGTAGCAGATCCTTCGTTGGCAGGAAAGCCAAAGTATTCCGCTACCTGCTTAAGTGAACTTAGAAACTCATATGTAAGCCTAACGGAGGAAGCATTAAACATAAAACAGAAACGAGTCATACCGAGAAACATCCAAGAGATGCTCTAGTAGAGACATAAGGTGCGAAGAGTGTCCGAGTCAGGATACCGTGTCACATAGACAGGTCTCTTGGAGAATCGGTGAAAGTTCACGCACATGGTGTTTCCGAGCACTCCTTCGGGGAACTCGATGCCCATGTAATCGATTTCTTGGTTGGCTTCCATAATGCTTGTTTTTTTGGTTTCTAAGATGGGTGCAAGAATGGCAAATGGTTTTGAAAGTGATGATGGAGAGAGCGAAGTTGGTGGGTTTAAATAGGGGTTGAATAGAGAAGTTGGGTGGTTAGAAGTTAATGTAGGATAATGAGGAGGTTGTGGGGTAATTAATGTTGTATTGGGAATATGCAAGGGTGGTAAGAGTGAAGAAAAGAATAGGCAAAACGTATATTTAAATTTTAAAGCAGTTCTGCCCCCAGGACTAAACGGTGAGTGCCATTTGCCTCAGGCACAAGCTGTTGGCTTTGGTTTGGCAGAATGTTGTTCTGCCGGCATATTTTTGGTGTTTTACTTGTTTCCACTTACACTCAATAAAATTCTACACTAAAAAAGATTAAATATGCTTTAGAAAGCTAAAAACAAAAGTACTTAAAGAAAAAACTTGCACTAAGCAAAACTGAAGTACGTTACAATTACGCGTCGGCATTCTGACGGTAAACAGTGGAACAAAAAATTAGCAGTATAGACAATATGGGAATGGGAAACACTATACAGAGAAATAAACTATCCTAAGAAAAATAGGGAAAAAGTTGTGTCTTGGCATTCATCTGTGGTGTTGTGTAGTAGAATAGACCATATGGAACAAGTGGTCCAACTCCTCATGGACAACATCCATAAGTCCAATGAAATCGATTATGAGGGACGAAATCTCGTTCCGAATGAAATCTAATTCGGACTGGATGCAGTTAATAGCTGCAGCTACATTGACAATTGGATCAGCAGGATTAATCTCAGAACTTTGAATGGCAGAGGCAGACATAATAGTATCACGGTTCTCGTAAGCTTGAGGAGAGTCAGGTGAGTCAGAAACTCATCGGGGACCTCCATGTCGTAGAGCCAGTTATTCTTGTTGTGCACACTAGTTTTCTCATGGTTGGGCAGGGTAAAAGTATGAACTACAACATTATTAATAAGCAACTCAAATTCAACAGAACCAAAATTTGCAATCATTTGCCGATTGAAACAAAAGTTAATGTCCATCAAACGGACGCCACCGAAAGCAAAGGAATGATTCAGATGATATCTCATTCCAATTTCATCAGCAATCATTGTTACCAACCCGCCTATTAAGATCGACTCAAAAGAATCACGAGTAAGACGACTAAATTTGCAAGCAGGAACAGGGTTGCATTGACAAGTTTTCCTTGGGATGCACAAAGCATGATATGAAACTCGTCCCTAGACACAGTGGTGATGTTCTCTTCCTTGCCAAAGAAAGTGTGAGCAATAATCTTATGAAAATATCGCCATCCTGGGTTATGGATGCTCTCAGAGAACATAACATTGGGTTCAGCATTCCCATTTCCAGTTAAGGTACCCCAGAAGTGTCGAAGATCAAAACTAGTAAAGACATCCACGGGAGTCTTGGTTACAACATCAGGCTCATTAGGAAAGCCCCACAAGTCAGCAAATTCATGATGAGTGAACCTATACTTGTTTCCAAACAACCTGAAAGTAGCCAGTCCACGGCCAAAACCGAAACCACTGTTGGGGTCGAAGAAAAGAGAGCTGAGGAACTCCAGAGTCAGGTTATTATAGGTGCTGAACTTCTTTTCTAAGGAAAAGTGGGTCAAACCTATTTGGCTCATAAGGTAAACAAAGTTGTCCTAGATACTAAGGGTTTGCATAGCATAGTTGTCAGGGTAGATGGACAGACCAAAATCTCTTTGAGATAAAGCCTCAAATCGACGTCTCTGAACATTTTTCCTAAAGGTGACAGTATGGTTCTCGAATGTGTGAATGGTCTCAGGTCAAAGGTATCCTTAAGAGGGTTATCCTGGAGATCAAAAGAACATAATACACTATTAGGGAAATGAAATTACTACATGTTAGTACAATTAAGATATAGTACTAATAATAAAGTAATAATAGTGACAACATTGGAATTGCATAATAGATAAATTATATACTAATCATGCATACAATATCCTAAAACTAACAAAATAAAAAGCAAGAACTAAAGATCGTGGTTTAGCTCCCATGGAGCGCTTTGTTTAATGTTGGAAACTCGGCATTAGATTTGAAAAAAGGTGTCCTTAGTCAGGAAAAGTGGAAGGCTCTTCTAACTTGCAGTGTGTGCAAAATTCCTTGTTTTCTACTGAGTGGTATTGCTTGAGTCTTTGGCCGTTCACGATGAACGTCTCATTCGACTTTCCTTTAATTTCAACTGCTCCACTCCGCAGGACTTTTGTAACTTCAAAAGGACCGGACCACCTAGAATGCAGTTTTCTATGAAAAACTTTAAGTCTAGAGTTAAGCAGAAGAACTATATCTTCTCCATTAAACTCCTTCTTCGCTATTCTTTTATCATGCCATTTCTTGGCTCTTTCTTTGTATATTCGGGCATTTTCATATGCGTCTAGTCTTAGTTCCTCTAGTTCATGGATATCCAAAATTCTTTTCTCGCTGGCTCCCTTGTAGTTCATATTCAAGGTCTTAATGGCCCAATAAGCTTTGTGCTCAAGTTCCACGGGCAGATGGCATGATTTTCCATAAACCAGTTTGTATGGTGTGGTTCCTATAGGGGTCTTGTAAGCTGTTCTGTAAGCCCACAGAGCTTCATGAAATTTAGTAGACCAATCTTTCCTAGAGATCGCAACTGTTTTTTCTAAAATTTGCTTGATCTCCCTATTTGACACCTCCACTTGTCCACTTGTTTGAGGGTGGTAGGGTGTCGCTACTCGGTGTCTTACTCCGTATTTAAGTAATAGTTTCCCGAAGACATTTGAAATGAAATGGGAACTGCCATCACTAATGACAATTCTTGGTACACCGAATATGAAAAAGATTATGTTTTTGAAAAGTTTGACCATCACTCGTGCATCATTAGTAGGAGAGGCTATCGCCTCGATCCACTTTGATACGTAATCGACTGCAACAAGTATGTATTTTTTTCCAAAGGAAGATGGAAAAGGTCCCATGAAATCAATTCCCCATACATCAAAGACTTCAACTTCTAAGATTCCCCTTTGCAGCATCTCATCGCGTCTAGAAATGTTCCCAGTGCATTGACACCGGTCGCAATTCATAATAGCGAGTGGACATCCTTCCAGAGGATTGGCCAAAAGAGGCCAGATTATAATATCTTTGCACATGTTTTTGACGTACTGGCATGTCCTCCATATGAAGTGGCATGGCAGTGGAATATTACATATGCTACTTCCGATTCAAGGACACATCGATGAAATATTCCATCGGCGCCTCTTTTAAATAGCACGGGTTCATCCCAATAGTATTATTTGAGGTCATGGAAGAACTTCTTCCTTTGTTGGTATGTTAGATCTAGTGGAAGCACTTTGGCTGCTAGGTAGTTAACAAATTCAATATACCATGGCAATGTCGTTTTAGTACAGATTGCCTCTACTGCTTCATATGTTTCTACATCGTTAAATAACAATGAATGTTCTATTGTGTCACCTTTGCTTTCCAATTGGGCTACTAGTCTGTCGTAAGGGAATGCATCATCTATAGGAACTTCTTCGGGTTCCAGACCCTCAATCCTAGAGAGATTATCTGCTACCACATTCTCTGTGCCCTTTTTATCCTTAATTTCTAAATCAAATTCTTGCAAAAGCAAGATCCATATCAAGAGTCTTGGTTTGTCATCCTTCTTAGTAAACAGGTACCTAATCGCAGCGTGATCGGTATAGATAATGATTTTTGCTCCTACTAGATAGGAACAAAATTTATCTAAACAAAAACAATGGCCAAAAGTTCCTTTTCTGTGGTTGCATAGTTCATCTGTGTGCTTTCCAGGGTGCTACTTGTGTAGTAAATAGCATGAAGCTTTTTGTCCTTTCTTTTCCCTAAGACAACACCTACAACATAATCGCTAGCGTTGCACATTATTTCAAACGGTAGACTCCAATAAGGTGGTTGCATGATGGGTGCAATAATAATAGCACTCTTTAGATGTTCAAATGCTCTTAAGCATTCTTCATCGAATATGAATTTGGCTTCTTTCATTAGTAGTCCAGTCAGAGGCTTTGTGATCTTAGAGAAGTCTTTAATAAATCGTCGGTAAAAACCTGCGTGTCCTAAAAAGCTTCGTATTTCTCTAATTGTTTTAGGAGGTCGAAGATTTTCTATAACTTCTATCTTTGCTTTGTCTACTTCAATACCTCTATCGGATACTACATGTCCAAGGACTATGCCTTGTTGTACCATGAAATGACATTTCTCCCAATTCAACACAAGGTTTAGCTTAACGCGTTGTTCAAGTACCATTTCAAGGTTTGACAAACAGTGTTCGAAACATCCCCCCCCCCTACACAGAGAAATCGTCCATGAATACTTCCATTATGTCTTCTGTGAAATCCGCAAAGATTGGCATCATGCATATCTGAAATGTTGCGAGAGCATTACACAGTCCGAACGGCATTCGCCGATATGCATATGTGCCATAGGGACAAGTAAATATAGTTTTTTCCTGATCATCAGGATGGATAGGTATTTGAAAGAATCTTGAGTACCTGTCTAAGTAACAGAAATGTGAATGTTTGACTAGCCATTCAAGCATCCGGTCTGTGAAGGGTAAAGGAAATTTTTTCTAGTAGATTTATTCATCTTCCTGTAATCTATATACATCATCCATCCAGTTTGAGTTTGTTTTGATATGGACTCGCCCTTTTCGTTAGTACAACCGTAACACTACCCTTCTTTGGTACGACATGTACTGGGCTTACCCAATTACTGTCAGATATTAGGTATATGATTCCTACTTCTAATAGCTTCTGCACTTCTTTCTTGACTACATCACCCAAGATAGGGTTCAATCGTCTTTGATGTTCTCTAGACGTTTTACAATCTTCCTCCATATAATGCGATGCATACATATAGATGGAGTTATCCCTTTCAGATCAGAAATGTTGTATCCAAAAGCTGAGGGATCCTTAAGACTTCCAATAGTCTCTCCGTTTCTAATTTTCCCAAATTGGCATTAACTATCACGGGTTTTTCAAGTTCAGCATCTAGGAATTCATATCTCAACTCCTTGGGTAATGTTTGAAGTTCTATAGATGGTTTCTTAGGGCATGGCATTGGATCGGGTGTGAGTGCTAGGCATTCTCTTAGACTATCATCTTCATATGGCTCATGCCATTTATCATCCTTGAATATTGGAGGGGCTGGAATCTTCAGTACTTTTGCGTACCTTGTTGGTTCCTTCTGCATTTCTTTCACGCATTCGTCGATAATGTCTAGAGAGCAGCATGTATCATCTAAAACAGGGGCTTTTAGGAATTGGGCTAAGATAAACTCAAGTTTTTCTTCCCCTACCTCGAAGGTTAATTTTCCTTTCTTCACACCTATTATGGCTCCAGCTGTTGCTAAGAACAGTCTACCTAAGATGATTGGTATATTGGAATCTTCCCTAATGTCCATTATCACGAAATCTGACGGTATATAGAACTGACCTATGCGAATTAGCACATTTTCTAGCATACCTACTGGATACTTAACCGAGTGGTCTGTTAGCTGTAGAGACATTCTCGTCAGCCTAAGTTCTCCTAAATCAGATTTCTTACATGTGGATAAGGGCATTAGACTAACACTGGCTCCTAGATCACATAATGTTTTATCTATGACAGACTTTCTGATTACACAAGGTATGGAAAAGCTACTTGGATCTTTTAGCTTAGGAGGCATGTTATTTTGAAGTATAGCGCTACACTCGGTAGTGAGCATAACGGTTTCGTTATCTTCTAGATTTTTCTTATTCGACAGAATCTCTTTGAGAAATTTAGGATATGAAGTCATTTGCATAATAGCTTCTATGAATGGTATAGTTACATTCAGTTGCTTTAGAACCTCTACAAATTTCTTGAATTGTCCTTCGTTTTTGGATTTAGCTAGTCTTTGAGGATAAGGTATAGGTGGTTTGTATGGCGGTGGAGGCACATAAGGTGTTTCTTTCTCTGTGGCCTCTCCGCTTTCATCTTCCTTCTCCGTATTTGATTTTTCTCCCTTCTCGGGTTCCTTTTGCAAATTCCGGCGCATGGCTGAATTTTGGATTCTCGGATCGACGGGTCCATCGTGTTCTATTCCGCTTCGCAAAGTAATAGCATTAGCATGACCTTTTGGATTTGGTTGCGAATGGCCAGGAAATGCTCTAGCTGGGGCTGCTATAGCTGATTGTTGTTGGGCTACTTGAGTGATTTGAGTTTCCAGCATTTTATTATGAGTAGCCACAACATCAAGCTTGCTCGACAGTTGTTTCACCAACTCGCTTGTGTGAGCGTTTTGATTTTCGAAGTCTCTGTTTTACTCGGTTTGAGCATTCATAAAGTTCTCCATCAGGATTTCTAGATTTGACTTCCTAGGTGGCTGTGGTGGAGCAGATTGCGCTCGTTTCTAAAATCCGGGTGGAACATCAGCTATTGAGTTTGGTGGATGTAAAGCATTGTTATTCTTATATGAAAAGTTTGGGTGATTTCTCCAGCCAGGGTTGTAGGTGTTTGAATATGGGTTTCCTTGAGCGTAATTCACTTGGTCGGTTGGAGTACCAGCCAACACTTGACATTCAGCATTTATATGCCCAGGGTTTCCACAAATTTCACAATTCGGAGTCACCGCAGCTATGATGGCTGCTGGTGGTGCTATTGCTAAACTTTTGATCTTTTGAGCAAGGGAGTCTACTTTAGCGTTGACTCGGTCTATACCGTTGACTTTGTGCATTCCCCCTTTCGGAGTTGGTCTCTCTACATCAGCATGTTCACCTCCCCATTGGAAATGGTTTTGAGCCATAGTTTCTATGAGTTCATAAGATTCTGCATACAGTTTATCCATTAGAGAACCTTCTGCGGCTGCACATAAGTTCATATTGGTGTTGTACAACAGCCCGCCATAAAAGGTATGTATTATCGTCCATTCTTCACGTCCATGGTGTGGGCATATCCTCAACATGTCCTTGTATCTCTCCCAAGCATCGAATAAGGATTTGTTATCTTTTTGCTTAAATCCGTTGATTTGAGCTTGCAGCATAACTGTCTTGCTTGGTGGGAAATATCTGGCTAAGAAGACTTTCTTCAACTCGTCCCATGTCATCACTGAATGGGATGGTAGAGACTGGAACCAGGCTCTAGCTCTATCCCTCAATGAGAATGGAAAAAGTCTTAGTCTTATTGCTTCTTGACTGACTTCATTGGCTTTTACAGTGTCGACATATTGCACAAATATTGACAAATGAAGGTTCGGGTCATCCGTAGCATTACCTGAGAATTGGTTTTGTTGAACTGATGAAATTAGCGAAGGTTTCAGCTCAAAATCGTTACGGTTAATAGCTGGGGCAACAATGTTGTTGTGTGGCTCTTCTTGTGATGGAACAGCGTAATACTTTAGAGGACGGTCTCTCGGTCCTTCGGCCATGTTTCAGGATGGTTCTGATTTGATTTCCGAATCTGAATAAGGAATAATTGGTTTCGGGATGTTATGTCTATGAAGGAAATCATTGATTCAATGTCTCAGAAGTATGTAACGTTCGATTTCGTCGATTCGTTATTCCAACTCTTCGCCATGCAAGCGAGTGTCTGACATACAATCGATTAATCGAAATGGAAAATAAAATAAAAAGTTTCCTTAGTCTATATTGCACAACTGAATTACCATAATATTGACTAAATTAGTCCCCGGCAACGGAGCCAAAAACTTGATTGTGACTTTGCGTATTTATCGGATTACTACTGCAAGTATATAATCTATCATGTAGTTTTAAAAAATTTTAGAACCCACAAGGACTAATAATCAACCTAGAGTGATCAATTGTTGTGGTGCAAGGCTAAGTCTTGGTTTTTGCAGTAAAAACACTTAATTATAACGGGATTTGAAAAAGATAAAGAAACGGGTCCGAAGAATGATCCACATGCTCCTAAGGGACTCTGCAGATCCCGAGTGTTAACAAAGGACTCAAAGTTATTCTGTAGGAAAAACTGGTTTAAAGATTCGATCTCACACTCTCGCGCTATTGACCCTACCAAACCTGATGACCCCAAGATTTTGCTCTCGCTTGCTCAGTAGTTAAAAGGCACGCTTTGAAAACTAGCAAAGCCTAATTGCGACCTAAAGCATTCTCGCTACATTCAGACTCAGTGCTCGATGTCTACTATCCGGCGATCACGTCAAACTCTCGCTCTGTCGGACACACCTTGGTGTGTTTCTCACTCTCGTGACAAAACACTGTTAACCTACCAAACCTGATGACCCCAAGATTTTGCTCTCGCTTGCTCAGTAGTTAAAAGGCACGCTTTGAAAACTAGCAAAGCCTAATTGCGACCTAAAGCGCTCTCGCTGCATTCAGACTCAGTGCTCGATGTCTACTATCCGGTGATCACGTCAAACTCTCGCTCTGTCGAACACACCTTGGTGTGTTTCTCACTCTCGTGACAAAACACTGTTAACCAGCCTCTCGCTCTCGCGACAAGACTGGTTAAATTCTGGTTAGACACCAGAACCAAAATCTTAAAATAACTAAGTTGAACAATGATGATCCCTACAGAGTCTCGTCGAGCAACGATACTCAAACTACGGACTCTGACAAAACTACTCAGACATGTTCATCTCTAAACCTAAGGTACTTATCATTCTGTAAATTAGAACATACATAATTGCAAATAATATAAAAGTAAGGTAATATAGTAAAAACAGAATTGTAAATAACCTGAAATAGATTGAAATAGAAACAACTCCAACAGTTTACAAATTTAATCCAAGTGTGCAAGCAGTGATTACAAGAAATTAAAGGTACAATGGGGCAGTAATCACTCGGTGTGAGCGATTTCTGCTTTGATTAATGAATATGTAAGGGAGGTCTGGCAGAATTTCGACAGTGCTTCCGCACAAGTTACTTGGATGCCTAACTCTGACCTACTAGGGTCTATTTATAGAGGGGAAGGGGCTCCAAAATGTTAAAATTCGAAAATCCTTCAGAACTGCCAAACTACTCTGGGAAAATTGTTCCCGCGGTAAATGGCTACCGCCATTAGCTTCAAATTGTGGTTCCCTCCTTTTTTGCATGGTGAACACCTTCCACAGGCAATGGTGAGCACCATTGTCCTGAGGAGGCCATAATGTTTCTTTTTTAGGGGCTTTCTTCACCGTTTAGCTCGCTTTTCGATCCTTTTCTTCTATGTTGTTGATTTAACACCTGTCAAGTAAAAACAAAAGAAAACGTAAGTAATCAATAGCTAAAACGACAAGGGCTCGATAAAATAACAAATAAAGATGCACAAAATGAATCGAAAAGTACGATACAAAGTCGAGTCATCACCAACACTGGAAGGATGATGCATTTATCACCAAAAGGATGAAAGTGAAGACACCCAACTCCCTATCACCAAAAGGATTTATCACCACTTTGATCAGAAAAATAACAAGTGTACTATTTTTGCCGATTGTAGTTAAAATAGGGGTTCTATCCCCAATATCGATCTCGAGGACTGCGTAGGAACATAAATTTTGATTTCAATTAAACAAAATTACTTGGGGTTTTGAAATTGTTTGGTTTAATTATAAAAATAATTGCAAATAAAAGAAGGAAATAGACTAAGTGGTTTCAACAAATATGAGTAACATGCTAGGGGAAATGTGTGATCCGACTCAGAAACAACTCTGAATTAACACTGCAACAACTTATTGTAACTACTAATTATCGATTCTTTAGAATGTCTATTCCTAAGTCCTTAGCGGGAAAACCTTTAATCGTTCACCCTAATTCCTATGTCGATGGAGAATTGCAGATGAAATTAAGCAATCAATTATCAAGAATGTTCCGGTTTCTATAGGGTATCCCTAGTCCTAGGTGATATCTACTACAAAATATCTAAAGTAAAGAATTAACAACAACGTCTAGCCTAATCGTTAATCGAAAATCAAACCCTGTTTTCTCGGCAGGTCAAAAATTAAGAATAGCTAGAGACCAAATCAGTTATGAAAAATAAAGGAATTGTTATTGCAATACTAATATCAGAGTAATTACAGATTCAAATCAGGGACACCCCTAGCATTGGGGGGTTTAGCTACTCATAATATTCAAATAAGATACAATGTAAAAACAAGAAATTACAAGATAATAGGATTCTTTGATCTTTAATTGCTTCTGCTCATGAAAACCTTCAGTTCTCTAATCACCTTGATCTCTTCAATCTTGATCATGTAATTCTCCTCCTGTCAAAAGTCCTTTTTTCCTTCTCAAAAAGCATCTAAAATACTCCCAAGTCCAACACAGCAGTAGGGAAACGCCTAAAATACCCTCATGGGTCACACAAGTCAAAAATCCAAGAAAATTAGAAGATGAAGCGCTTCAGCCAACACGGGCCGTGTCAGCTGACACGGGCGGCCGTGTTGGCCCCTGGCTGCCTAATAAAAACTCTGCATGCTCCAAACTTACTGACTCAGGTCGTTTCAGGTGACACGGGAACCCATGTCAGCCCACTACCTCTACAAAATTTCATTCTCTTAGTATCCTCCTGACACGGGCCGTTTCAGGTGACACGGGTCGCCGTGTCAGGCCACTGTTTCCCTTCCAAAAACTCTCTTGAATTCCTGCAATTTTTCCTGGTTTTTGCTCCGATTGTTCCTGATTGTTCACCTGAACCTAAAAATAATGGAAATACAAAACCAATGCATAAAATGCGATAAAAGGAAATAAAATGCAACTAAACATATAAGAAGATTAACAAAAACTAACGGTAAAATAACACCTAAAAACCATTGATCAAACTCCCCCAACTTAAACCTTTGTTTGACCTCAAGCAACAAGCATGCATAAATATTTTTCAGATCAAATGGTACACATCAAATGAAAGACTTGTGAAGGTAAGGTGTGTCGATACTCATACGTGAGCCTTTGTTTCGATCTGCTAAAACTAGTTCTCTTGGTAGTTGTCCGTTAATAAAGGTGTTACACAAATACATACCGTGGTAAAACCAGAGACCTAAATCCCCCTTTCGGTCACATCTCTAACTATGCTTTGGGCTTAAGTATTTTCTTAGATTTTCTACCCCTTTTATTCGGATAATCATATTAAGGCACTTCTGATCGCTTTCCCTCACATTTACAAAATTTGATCGAGACTTTTTCGAGGCACCTTTATTCTTTTTTTAATCACGCATTGGCGTTTATTATTCCACCTTGGGACGACTATATAGATTCAACCGCCATTAGGCTAAGTAACCGGGTGAGGGTAACCTAACTTAGAAGGACTAGTTATCCTTACCGTCATTATTCATCAATTTTTTTTGGTGCCATAAGTCATCCTCTCAATCAACTTTATACATACAATTCTTTTTAATCATGTCGAACCATCACTATGAACTAATTGGGGAATACTTCTCAAATCCAAGTACTATGGCACAAATCTACACGTTGGACTCGTTTCCTTACTTCGGGGAATCTAGGGTGTTCAGGTTATACCTCAATTTGAAAATTTTCCCAAATTTAAACCTAGTTTTAACTCCTCTTCCCTCAAACTCTATATACTTTCCTGACTACTTCACACATCACAGTATTCACAAGAAATTTTTTTACGGTCCTCATTCAGGGAGAGTTCAAAGTGATTTTTA
Source organism: Lathyrus sativus (assembly GCA_963859935.3). Taxonomy (NCBI): domain Eukaryota; kingdom Viridiplantae; phylum Streptophyta; class Magnoliopsida; order Fabales; family Fabaceae; genus Lathyrus; species Lathyrus sativus. The sequence continues at coordinate 420,147,704 of OZ012738.1, forward strand.
AACAAAAGCACACAAACACAATTAAAAAGTACTTAAAACAAAAACTCAAAACAGTAAATCCTCCCCCAACCTTGAACTAAACATTAACATCAACACGCATTTGTTACATCCTAGCTTGCACCTGTAAGGTCTCGTTTATTACCTGTAAATGAAGTAAAAAAACAACAAAAAGAAAATGCTTAATCATTAAAAACGTGGGTTGCCTCCCATGCAACGTTTCGTTTAACGTCGCATGGCTCGACGGTTCACTCCCCATTGTTATGAGGGGTATTCAGCTTCCATACTTTGTTGCTTAACCTTTACGCAATAGAGGACCGACTAGGATCAGAGATAAAAGAAACTTTGTGTATCAAATCACATCCAAGTTTTCTATTCTTGACTCCTCGAATGAATTTTGGAGTCTCGCTATGTGCCTTAGACGATTGAGATATTGCAACCTGATAGATTACACCAGAGACTTTTTCAGGAAATAGTTTTGAACTTTTGCCTTTTTTCACTGTTTTGACCATTCCCACTGAAGGTTGATTATTTTCCTCTTTACCTCGCTTCTTGATGTCCAACACTTTTAAAGTTATTTCCTCATCAAAGGATTTAAAGGTTAGAGTACCTGTTTCAATATCAACATTGCACCGACTAGTAAGCAAGAATGGTCGGCCAAGTATGATGGGAGTCTCTTCATCTTCTGGGATATCCATAATCTCAAAATCAATTGGGAAGGTTAAGTTATCAATCGTCACCAGTACATCCTCTGCTAGCCCATATGACCTCTTAGTCGTGTGGTCGGAAAACTTCACGTTCTTCCTGTATCGCTCACTTTTCCAATACCGCTTTTTGAAAATAGATAAAGGCATGAGACTCACACTAGCACCTGCATCAATAAGGACCTTCTTGAAAGTTTTATCTTTTATATTACAAGGGATTGCTACAGGTCCAAGGTCTTTTCGCTTGATGGGGATTCTCCTTCCTTGTGATATTTCATAACACTGCTCAGTTAAAATTTTCTGCTCCTCACCCATTTTTCTCATTTTCCCTATTACCTCTTTTATGAATCTCTTATACAAAGGCATTTGCTCGAGTTCTTCAAAGAACGACATATTGATTTCTAACCTTTTGAACTTTGTGCTGAATTTTTCAAAGTCTTTCTCCTTCTGATCATTCTTTGTAATCTAAGGGTAAGGTAGCTTAATTTTTGGTTTAACATCCTCTTTCTTTTTCTCTTCAGTTGGTTTTGCAGGTGGTACAGCTTTTTCCGGTTCTTTCCCATTTTCTCTCACTTCAAGCTCAACCTCTATACATTGATAATCATTCGTTTCTTTTTCTTTCTATTCTTCCACGACTCTCTGACTTCTTATTGTGACAACATTAACATTCTCATGATTTTTTGGATTTGGTACTGTAGCGCTCAGGAGGGTTCCTTGAGTTTGCGTGGAGAGTTGTTGTGCTATTTGTCCCATCTGAACCTCAAGATTTTTTTATAGAAGTTATGGTATTCCTCTGATTATTCCGTGTCTCTTCTTGGAATTGAATATTGTGAGCTGCAATTATTTCAATAGCTATTTTCCATTCTGCTTTCTGAGGAGCCTGTTGCTGCTATTGATATTGAGGTTGATTCTAATATTTCCAGGAGAAGTTAGGATGACTCTTCCACCCTGGATTATAATTCTGAGAATAAGGATTATTCTGCTTTAGAAACTTTATCTCTTCAATTTGTTTAGCAGTTGCAACACTAGGTGCAGTAAAATGGGGTCCACTACAAATCTCACAACTCACAGCTTGGACAGGTTGAACTTGAGCCACAGTCTGAGTATTTACATTCATTGCTTTAAGCCTTCTTTCTACTTCAGCTTTGATTTGATCTTCCATTTTCACAACTTTATTAGCCAACTTCAAGTCAATTGTTCCTTCAGGTTTACTCACACTACGATCATATAATTCTAAATGCTCATTTGCAGCAATGGCTTCAATGATCTTCTTTATACATGTGACTGCTATAACATTTGATGCGCCATCGGCTGTCGTATCAATGAGTTGCTTAGTCTTCATCTTGAGACCATTCAAAAGCATTTGCATCTATTTAATTTGTTCCATGTTATGAGTACGACATATAACCAATAACCGTTTGAACCTTTTATACGCATCTCCTAGTGATTCTCCCTCCTTCTGTTTAAAATTCATGATATCATATCTTTTACGAATATACACAGAGGCAGGAAAATACTCATTAATAAAGGCATTCTCCATATCTTCCCAAGTAGCAATACTTCCTGCGAGTAACGAGTAAAACCATTCTTCAGCATCTTCAGAGAGAGTGAACAAAAACATTCTTTTTTTTTTTGCTTCATTAGTGTGCCCATCAATCTTGAGAGTAGTGCTCATAGTCAGAAATCTTTGCAGATGTTTGTTGGTATCATTATTAACATTTCCAGTCAAAGGTCTCCTCTCAAGTTGGGTGATGGTGCTAGGATGCAACTGGAAGTTTTCCACGTTCATCGGTTGGTTCACAGTTGTTAACCAACCAGCCGGTGCATTATGTAACACCCCACTTCCCAAAATTAAAATAAAATACGATTAATCCAAATAAACATCAGAGTCTCCCCTCAACAAGTGGGATATCACATCACATAATCCATAATACTCTTCATTAAAAGGTTTTCAAAACAAAATAGCGGAATAATATTTAATTCATCATTCTCGGCCATCCGCCGAATTTCATAAAAATATTCATGACAATATTCACTAACATGATATGTCACGGGAAATAAAACAAGTTCAGCATAAAAACAAATAAACACCCAAGTCTCGTGCTACGTATCAGAGCATCCTAAGACTCGACTCACACACCACTATCCAAGCTAGCTAAGTACCTGGATTATCTATACTTCCGAAGAAGCACACACAATAACAACAACAACAAAGGGGTAAGAAAACATGATCAAAATTATCGGTAATACAGTACATGAAATAAAGGTAGCAATCATATAAAATTTCACCCAATATTCATCAAGAACGACTTATTGTCCAAAAACAACATAACACACAATAATGCAAATATGCAACTCAACACCATGCATGCGGTACCGACTCATTGTTTCATTCAATTGAACCCCAGATAGATCATATACACCCGTCCTTGGCCATGATCTATCCCCACCATTCTCCGCAATGGAGTACGGATGAATCACCTACACTCCTCTTGAGCAATGATTCGTCCCACCAACACCATGATATGCATAACACCAAATGCACAACAAATGAACTCAAGCACACAAGGTGCACACGATCCCCTGATCACATCACCATACATCATACATACACATTGTTCATCGATTAATTGTTTTAATTAAAGTCACACGATCCCCCTGATCACCTCTCCATACCCCATACACATCTCACACATCAATTTAATTATTTTGATTAAATTCAATACCACATAATTCCACCTATCAACACTAAGTACATACTCTTCACCACTAAACACCACATCTGTACCTGTCCCAGCCCAAGGGATCCTATAAAACGAATCACAACACAATACAACATAACACACATTCTGTCACGCTCGCTGGCTCATTCGCTTAGCGAAGCCCTAGCGAACGCTCGCTAGCTGCTCGCCTAGTGAACTCCCTAGCGAAGGCAGAGAGTGGCTACTGGAAGCCTTCGCTACTCACCTCGCCTAGCGAAACCCTAGCGAACACTCGTTACGAGCTCGCCTAGCGAACTCTCTAGCGAATTGCTCGCTAGCTTGCTCGCTCGCTACTCGCTTAGCGAGTTCTGTAATCTCTCAAAACCCTCACAGTCCAGAACTGTTATCTTGCTCAAATTCAAGCCTATCATTCCACTTCTATCTTCAGTCCTATCAATACTACAACCAATAAACACTACTCTATCATTTTTTATCAATTTTAACTCCAGAACCCACACCTATGTTCATCATCAGAACTACAGAAGTTGCTCAGAACCTCACCAATCTCCCAACAACACATACCCAAGGTCACCAATGGCAACAACAATCATAAACACATAAATATGCACACCAAATTCATCATAACAACAACAATTAATCAACATATCACCATAACCAACATATTCATCAAAATCCCTATGGGGTTAAGGAATCCCCACTATCCAATTTCATGCAAATACAAATCCCAATCGGTTTCTCTCCCCTTACCTCGATTAATGCTCCGATTGACGAAGAAAACTCTGAAGAATTGTTAGCCCTAGCCTTCTTCTCTTCCTCTTGTTCTTCCTCTTTCCTCTTCTTTCTAAAACTGACTTATCGTGTTCTAACTCTCTCCTTTTCTCCCAAAACTCTTATAATACCCTTTTAATCCTTATTTTATTTTATTCCAATAATAATAATAATAATAATAATAATAATAATTATTATTATTATTATTATTATTATTATTATTATTATTAGATTATCATCATTATTGGTTATATTACATTATTATTAACTCTACATTTTATTGATTAACTCCTATAACTCAAGGACACCTACCCACGCGCTCCGATACACTCCTCCACAAAGGACACACCAAAATAAAATAACACGAAAAGACTAAATAATTAAAAATGGGTGTTACACATTAGCTCCACCATAATCACCAAGGAGTCTCTCTGCTGGTGGAACTGCAACCATAGTCACAATATCTCTATCTGAGTCTGAACCTGAATCAGAATGCTCTGAATAAACTGAGACTCTTTCTTCTTATGGTGTTGACGCTGAAGGATCTGCTTCGGAAAAGAAATATTAGCTGAAGGCTACGCTTTACATGTAGAGTTCTTTCGATTTCTACGTCAAAAGAAATATTAGCTGAGGATTCTACTCGCATAAAAATGTTAAGACACATATTAGTAGTAACGGAACAAAAATAATATAAAAAAACTGAAAAATAAAATTTTGGTCGCAAGACAACAAAATTTCAATTGAATTAAGAATTAAACTTATATTTTGGCAGTCCCCCAAAAACTTGATCGGAAAAATAGCAAGTGTACTATTTTTTTCGATTGAAGTTTGTCGCTACCGCGAAAATAAGGTGCCGGCAAAACAGAAGAGTCGCCACCTTTCGTTATTTATCCCTCAGAACGGGAAAGGAAACGATCGGAAAAACCTGACCAAAAGGTATAAGACAAGGTCATCGCAACCATTGTCTGGGTTCGGGAGTCGGTTACGCAAGGGGAAGGTATTAGCACCCCTCACGTCCATCGTACTTGATGGGATCCATGCTTGTTGTGTTTATCTGACGGGTTGGTTTATCTATCTACCTATCAAGGCTGGCCTGAAAAGAAAAGAAAATGACTCGGAAAAGCGTCGCGCTTTATGCCTACGTATTCTCATCAGAGAATGAGAAATCAGAGTCAACGTAGTTCGACTAACTACGAGTAAATGGGGAAGGTGGCTCGCCAATACATCAGTATTGTGCCTATGTACTCTCAACATGTATGAGAGATCAGAGCTTACGTAGTTCGGGATAATACGGATTACGGGGATTCAGATTCATCTGTTTTTTCGAGTAGGGTTAACAAACAGTTCCAGCAATTTGGCGTACGCAGCTCGACCCGTGGAGACTTAAGCGTTACCGTTTGCGGTAAAACTGGGAGTTAACGACACCCTTTTCTTCAGAAACACTTCCTTTGACTTACGGGCCCACGGGGAAAAAAGGTTTGAAGTTTGTTTTCTGTCTTTTATGGAAGAACTGTTTTTTATGGATGTTTGCAACCAATATCGCACTAGAGACTATGACCTGAGAATGAATGCGTCGCATGTCACCCAAAGGGTGCCATACTAAACATCCAAGCTGTTGAAAAGAACTCTCCAACAACCCTTTCTCAGATAGCTTAAGGCTCGTAACGTACGACGTCAGTTAACTTTTATTACTGTATTTTAATTTGTTTTGAGATGAGAAGAGAGAACGAACAGGTTCAACTAAGGGGAGACTATCAAGTCCTACTATTGTCATGCCAAGGATTCATCCCATGGTTGAGGTTTCAAACAGGGAACTCCTAGAAGTTATCATGCATAGGTTTCAACCTAAAGTTCTAATCATCACTTCCTTGTCAAAGGAAGTGAGATTCCTAGGGGATCATGTCAATGATAAACAGAAACAGATAAAGCATCAGCTAAACAGTAAATAGTAAACGATTATAAAATGCATGCAATGCAAGTGAGGGAGGAAATGTGTGTGGGGCATCAGCCTCCACAAGCTCGTCTCGACCTCAAGCCAGATATGAATAACTGCAATCATACAGAAGAATAAAATAAAATGCCATCAAGCAAACCACAAACCACATAGGCAAGGGAGCAGGGCTCTACCGAATACCCGCAAGCAAAGCCATACAGTAATAATACAAGCAGAGGGAGCAACTCAACCTCTAGTGCAATCATGCTACTAGCTAAAATCAATCTAAATATGAACTTATTCTAATGCATCAAGCAAATCAAACAAGTCACATCAATACAATTACACAGAAAGCAAACAGACAGGAAAGAAAGCAGATCAACAGCTTCCACAGCTTCACAGCAAAGCCCTCCTCTGACAGCAGTTCAGTCCTCAGTCTTCAACTGCTCTTCAAGGCTATCATCTTCAATAGCAAGTGTCAACTTGCTTCTTCAAGCTTTCAATGCATCAAACACAAGTATCAACTTGTTCCTTCATCCTCTTCAAGCCTCAGCTCTTTTTTCAATCTTAATATGATCCTCTTCACAAGTGTCAACTTGTTCTTCTTGATCTTGAAGCTTCAGCTCCAATGGCAGTCTTCAAATACTGGGAAGTAACAACTTCTAGCATCTTCAATCTTCTAACAAGGAACTCCATCCTCTAGGAAGGGAGAAAGATTCATCTAACAAGAGCAAGGTTTGGATAGTGGAAAGCAAAGTGAAGACCAAAGGTCACCACTAAGCACTCCATCATCAGAGAAAGGAACCCTTAAAGGTTCTACCAACTTGTGAAGAGCCACACATCCTACCAAAGGAGGGATGAGGCCTTCACAAGGGGACCTTACATCATAGGGAGGAATAGAAGTGATCAACACCTTCCATGTTTATGAAAGAAGAGAATCTATCTAGAAGCTCTACTTACAAACCCTAACCTTAACACCTAAACAAAACTACTCCAACGGAAAAGCAAACTTCAAGTCCAAGCTCCTTCATGCATTCCTCAGTAGCCCACAGAAGCCTTCAACATCATCCAAGAGCAAGAGAGGCAAAACCCTAATCTAAGGGAACTAAAGAAGTCATTCTAGTTGAATTAGCAAGTTAGGATCACCTAAAACCTAGTACTAAAGTTAATCTTAACTAAAATACTAAAACCAATTGTAAATTCCTACAAAAATAACTATGGGAACCTAAGTCAATCATGACTCTACCATACAAAATCCAGAGGTTGAATCATCCACAAAGTCCTAGAAATAAAATCGAAACCATAAGATACTAAGCTTAAACCCTAAAACTAGAGCACCTAAAGTTTCAACTTAAAAACACTACCTAATTTCATCTCAAAAATGTGAGAAAAATCTAAGGGGAGCATAAATATCTGAAGTAATCACACACAAAAAATCAACTTAAGAATCATCATCAATTGATCACACAAAAATCAGCAAACCAAGGTATCAACCATAATGGATTTAATATCAATTAAAAATGTAAAAAATGCCCATAAAATGAAAATGCATGAATTTCCTAATCTTTTTATTCAATAAAATTCTAGATTCAATCATGAATCAGGGGAAAAAATCTGGAATTAATTGAGTTATTATTCTATTTTTTATGAATTATTTCCTAAACTACATGAGATGATGAAAATAAAAGAAATAAGAAAGAAATTGATAAACATGCGTATCAAATAGCAATTATGTCAAGTTCATTTCAGGAATTTGGGCCAAACGGGGGTGTCATTAGCAAGGGGGCGCTAGGTCCATATCAATTCAGTCAAGAGAGATAGCCAGGAGGGGTTTATTCAGCAACCAATTTACGTTGAAAATCCATATTGGGCCTGGATGGAGGGGTGGTGATAGCAACTAAAATCCATAGGCCCAACGCTCCAATTCCTCAGCTCACACAATTCACAAAATGCAAAATTAAAAACAATACACGCTAGGATACGAACCAAGGCACGCTCGGTTCACACAACGAAGAAACAAAGTCAATAAGCAAAACAATGAGTTTTAAGGGGGGGGGGGGTACATGGCTCAATGAGGACACTTGGATTGAGTGACTGAGTCCAACTCTCAGCATGCATGGACAGTGAGGATTTCGTCTTCCTCATTTCAAACCAGATTCGTCTACACTCAACCATTCGCCACGATTTCTAAACGAATCTTGACCAGAATTTCATCAGCAATTCAACCATGCCACTTATTCATTCTAAAAACGCCTGGATCTTGAGATATCAATCTCAACCGAAAATGAAATCCAACCTAAACTGTCTCTAAAGTTAAAATTGATCATCCAAAATCCATCTATATCAATAGGGGAACCTAACCACATGCTTCTAGTTCAATGAAAACACATAATTAGAGAGAAATTTCAAGAAGTTGAAACCTGTATTTGAGCTTGTAACAGATGCACTTCTTGCTCGATTCAACCTTCAAGATGATGCAAATTCACTCTAAATCACCTTCTGAAGCTAATGCAACCTTCACTTTCCCTTGATTTGGCCTTGAACTCAGAAATAGATTCCAACTTGCAGCTGTGAAACTTCAACCTCACTCTCTGCTTCAGGGCTCAATCTTCACCCAAAAAAATGGCTGAACACACTCTAATGTTTATATAGAACTCAATGGAAATGTCTAGAACTTTCTGTAACCTTCCATATGAGATTTTCAATTTCACTTTCTCCTTCAAAATACCATGTTGCAACAGTCGTGTACTTGCTCTCTTTGGGCATGAAAATGCTTGCAATCATCATCTCATGAGATGTTGAATTAGTTTGTTATGTTAATTTCCTTGTTTGCAAGCCAATGGTTCATGTTGGTCATGTTGCTTCATCATGAAGAAATGAAATGAAATGGCATGAATTTGACCTTAAACCAAAATTCCAACATTGCCAAAGTTTCTAAAATGACTATCCCATTCAAAATGACCTATAATTTTACCTTGTTTGGACACAAAATGAATTATTTCAATTTTTGGTCATTAAATGCCTTTAATTCTTCTTTTTTCAAAATTCCTTGAACCACTTCCTTCCTTGAGCCATTTCAGTGCCTCCTTGGTGCATGGTCAAGGTTAAAACCCCATTTTGAGAAACTTTGTAGTTGAACAAAATTTCATTTGAGGTCTCTAAGTTGGTGAAAATGACCTATGATCATAAATGACCTATAATCACAAATTCCCAAAATACCCTTGACTTGTCAAAGCCATAACTTGAGTTCTACAAATCCTATCAAGGACTTCTAGTACTCTCTAGAAAGCTAAGAGGATAAGGAACAACATTCATGTTGACCAAAAGTTCATAGGAATCATCCTTCTTAGGCAAAGGTTTCATGCAAGTTGGGTAACTTTCAAGCTCCAAATTCACATACCTCAGATGACTTGTAACTTGTCAAAGCCATAACTTGAGTTCTACAAATCCTATCAAGGACTTCTAGCACTAAAATTAAAGCTAAGACCATGCTCTACAACAATCATGTTGGGGTCTAGAAGAGATGACAATCACATCTTGAGCTAAATTGACTTGAAGATAGGGGTCAAACTAGGGGATTTTACACTGTCAAGCCTTAGAAACCCTAGCCTGAAACTTCTCAAGCTCTTCAATCATGATGATTTAACCTTGGAATCATCCTTATGACATCTCAATGTATCAATCCATGATCACATGGCCCTTGAATTAGGTCTCAACCTTCTTCAAATCCTCAGTTGACTTAGGGTTGACCCAATTAAACCCTAGTTGCACCACTCATGGCTGAGTCTTCTTAATCTTACATAATGACCTGTCTAGGCCTCAAAGTGATCTTAAACACTTCTCATGAGCTCTCTCAAGACCTAAAGTCCTTCTTCATGACCTCAGAATCATCTGATGGCTTCCCACAACTCTCAAGTTAGGAGACACACCCTTTTGGCTTCAATCACTCTCTCTGAGGATCTTTTAACTTCTCTGACAAGGATATCAACCCTTGAACACCTGAATAAGCCTCCCATCTAGCTTCAAAGTCTTGAGTAGCTCTTGATTGGTAATCATACCTCTTGATCTCCTGCATACATGTCAATGAAATGCAAATGATAATGCTAATGTGAATGAAATGAAACATAAGCTAGGTAAAAAAATGTTGGGCAAATTTTGGGGTGCAACAGCTGCCCCTATTCAAACGGCTTGGACCTGACTGGGTGAGAAGCGAACGGCTTTCAAACAATCAAGGTGAAAGACGGTTGAATACCAACAAACCCGGAAATTTTCCAACTGCACAAGTACACGGTACTCTGGCGGGGACAAATCTTCGGAAACTGAAATAATGGCTGCGCGGAAACGAGCTGGAGAAATACTGATCTGAATCTCCATCAGGATGATTCTCAGATTTATCTGATATCATTGCATTCTCTAATCATCAAGGTATCATCGGTTACACAGCAACGAGCGATCGGCCAACCGCACAGGTAAATGATACTTTGATTGGTAGGAACATCTTCAAAAACTTAGCATGACAGTTATACGGCAACTAGCTGGGGAATTGGTCACACGGTAACCGGTGAAAGGTCTAATCTCAACTCTCCGTCGGGATGATCATCTAATTTTGCTGTAGATCTTCGTCCTCAAGTCATCAAGGGATCACCAGTTACACGGTAACTAGTAATGGATGGTCGATTATGCCGTCAGGCATTCTGCGTCATAGCAGAAGAATTCCTTATCGTCGCCTATGGACTCATCATGTTGCTAGGAACGTCGACAACATCTTTGTTGGGCCACATCAGTAAGTCAGGAATGGAATCCTTGGTCAATCATGAACCTAGTGGGGATACCTAAACTTCTGCCATCAGGCACTCCGCATCAGCTGAGAGAACTGCTTCGACATCATAGTTGAACTTCATCAATAAGTCTTCGAATGGAATCCTTAATCAATCATGAACCACTAAGGATACTCATTATTTTGCCGTCAGGCACCCTGCGTCAGTTGGGAAAACTACTTTGACATTGCAGCTAGACTTCATCAGTAAGTCTGGGGTTTTGGCATTGCTGCCGGACTTCAATCATCAAGTCTTCAAGGAAATTTCAACTTCTCTTTTTAAAACCTGCTGGGGATGACACATCTTCGCTGGGGATTCTGGAGAACTATCAAGTAACTCTGCTTCGGGGATCCAGAAATCATTCTGGGTGAATCAACTCTGTTGAGGACTTCAAGAATCATCTTGGACAAATAACTCCGCCGGGGACTTCAAGAATCATCCTGAACCAATAACTCTGCTGGAGATTTCAGGAATCATCCTGAGCAAACACTCTGCCGGGGACTCTAAGCGTCAACTTGAGCAATCCTCTCTGGCGACTTCACTGGGGATTTTAAGAATCATCTTAAACAATCAACTTCGCTGGGGAATTCAAGATTCATCTTGAGCAAACCATTCTACGTAGGAACACCTGCAAAACAAGAACGGTAACGACCTAGCTCATGTTTCATATGCATATGTTTGACAATGGCACAATGCTCCACACGGTGGAAATGCTACGCATTTAGGGTAAGTGCTATGCAATCATGCAAAATGTTATGACCTCATCAGCAAAATAAATGCTGAAGGGAGAATCCTCCTGTCAAGGAGAAATAACCACTCTGGTGGAGGAAGGAATCATCCTGCCGAGGAGAAGAAGTCACACCAGTCTCAATTGGATTCTGCCTGGGGAAACGAACTTCAGGCGACTGCTGCAGGGGAACAAAGTTCTACGAGAACCTGAACCCGCTCAGCTAGGTATACGAACCACAACGCTGAGGAAAACGATGTCAATCGCAGAAATAAACTGCCTGGCATTCACAGCAAAACTTTCCTGGATATAACGACTCCGGTGGGGAAAAACAACATCAGCTATTCAACACTCTACTGGGGAAAACCAATCATGGCCCAAATGGCTTCCAAGGACTCAGCTCTTTTGGGGAACTACAGACTCGACTAGGGAAGAAGAAATCATTCTGCTTGCTGGGGAGAGTACAACTTTGTGGGGAATTTCGATTCTCTTGGAGACTTCAGTCTGGGACCACCGAAGGCTGTGTACTTGCGAGTAATCTCCTACGAGAACTGCATTTTGATCTGGTGCTAGGGAACGAACGTACACTTCAGCGCATGACTCCGCTGGGGAGATGATGATCCTTCAGGATACATTTGGTTGGGGGAGAGAATCTTCTCTGTTTGGTGGGACATACGACATACTGCCTGGAACGTGCCACCTGCAACAACACAAACAAACAGACAAGATACCCTTCTCAAAGGGACCTATCAAGGTTATCATCTTGTGACAATGTTCAAGTAACTCATTGTTTCAACAATCAGTGGCCTAGGCCAGTAAGTTTATGTATGCGCATTTTATCAAAAACATCGGCGTTTTTTTCGCAAACAAAACAAATAAATGCTAAACAAGCAAACAGAATTGCTGAATAGTATACATTTTATTGATGATGAACCCCTGAATGGGTGAAAATGTTTTACAACAGATGCATGCTCCTGGAATGAGGAAGCTGCACAAATATAAAAACATAAATATACATCAGTATATACACAAATGTCGGCAATATGGCGTAGACGAACACCATGAGTTGATCCCTCTATGACCCACTCGACTTCGATACTTCTCCGACGCTTCAGCTTCAGAAGAAATTGATTCAGATAAACGGCCCTCAGGTCTTCCAAACCACTAAATAAATACAGTCCATACGCGGAACGCAGTCATTTTCTTTTTCAAATCCCTAACTTTTTCCTGAATCGCCCTTCTGGGTTTTCGATTCACCGGGATACCCTTTTTTGCCAAAGTCGCCCTTCCGGGTTTTCAACTTTGCGGGTGTACATTTTTTCTTTTATATCCCTAATTTTTTCCCGAACCTTTTTTCCTTTTTTATGGTTCGCCAGGATGCCCCATTTTTGCCTGGATATTCTTTTTCTTTCCAGCAGGTCGTTTTTTAAGCAAGGTATTTTTTAACTGCGTCCGCGTTCACCGGGGATGCAAAATCTTCGCCATCCATCGTGGATAACAACAAGGCTCCTCCCAAGAAGACCTTGCTGACGACGTACGGACCTTTGTAATTGGGAGTCCACTTGCCCTGGTGATCGGAGTGTGGAGGAAGAATCTTCTTCAGGACGAGATCACCCGTCTGAAAGCTTCTAGGACGCACCTTCTTATCATAAGCTTTCTTCATTTGGCTTTGGTACAGACGACCATATGCAATCGATGCTAATCTCTTCTCGTCCATCAGGCTGAGTTGGTTTAGTCGGTTCTTAATCCATTCTGCCTCATCGAGTTTCACATCAACCAAAACTCGTAAAGAAGGAATCTCAACTTCTAACGGTAGGACATCCTTCATACCGTACACCAGTGAGAAAGGAGTTGCCCCGGTTGATGTAAATACCGTTGTACGATAATCGTGCAGTGCAAACAGCAACATCTCGTGCCAATCCTTATAGGTCATAACCATCTTCTGTACAATCTTCTTAATGTTCTTATTGGCCGCTTCAACGGCGCCATTCATCTTCGGCCGGTAAGGAGATGAGTTGTGGTGTTCAATCTTGAAACTCTGGCACAACTCCTTCATTATCTTGTTATTCAAATTCGAACCATTATCAGTAATGATCCGCTCGAGAATTCCGTAACGACAGATGATGTCCCTCTTTATGAATCTAGCCACCACCTGCTTGGTCACGTTAGCATACGAGGCTGCCTCCACCCACTTGGTGAAGTAGTCGATGGCTACTAGAATGAAGCGATGACCGTTAGATGCGGTGGCTCGATCTTGCCTATCATGTCGATGCCCCACATGGAGAACGGCCACGGGGAGGACATGACATTCAACGGGCACGGCGGCACATGAATCTTGTCAGCATAAATCTGGCATTTATGATATCTCTTCGCGAATTTGAAGCAATCAGACTCCATCGTCAGCCAGTAATATCCTGCTCTCAGGATCTTTCTTGTCATAGCATGCCCGCCGGCGTGCGTACCAAATGTGCCCTCATGGACTTCCTCCATGAGCGTACTCGCTTCTTTCTCATCTACACATCTGAGTAGCACGAGATCATGGTTTCTTTTATACAAAACTCCATCAGGATTGAGATAAAAGTTTCCAGACAGCCTCCTCAGAGTCTTCTTATCATGGGTTGACGCTCCCGCGGGATACTCCTTAGTCATAAGGAAGGTCTGGATATCATGGAACCATGGCTTGCCGTCGGAGGCTTCCTCGATCGCAAAGACGAATGCAGGTCTGTCAAGACGAGAAAGGACAATCCTCGGAGCTTCATTCCAAAAATTGACTTTATACATCAAAGCCAACATGGCTAAGGCATCAGCCATCTGGTTTTCAGCTCTGGGCACATGATGGAGTTCCACTCGATCAAAGAACGGAAGCAGCCTTCTGGCATAGTTCATGTACGGCACCAAATTCGATTGACGAGTCTCCCAGTCCCATTTAATCTGGTTAATTAAAAGTGCCGAGTCACCATATACATCTAGGTTCTTGATTCTCAAATCCATTGCTTCTTCTAGACCCATAATGCAGGCTTCATACTCCGTTTCGTTATTGGTGACCGGAAACGTCAGTCTCGCAGTGAACGGGATGTGGGATCCGTGGGGAGTCGTGATGATCGCCCCAATGCCACTTCCGTAAGAATTAACCGCCCCGTCGAATATCAATTTCCATTGGGATTTCCTATCTGGACCCTCGTCGGGCAACGGTTCATCGTAATCCTTTGCTTTGAGAAACATGATGTCCTCATCAGGGAATTCAAATTTCATGGGTTGATAGTCCTCGATCGGCTGCTCGGCAAGGTATTCAGACAATACGCTTCCCTTGATGGCGTTCTGGGAAACGTACTGAATGTCATATTCCATCAACATTATTTGCCATCTAGAAATCCTGCCCGAAAGCGCTTGCTTCTCGAAGACGTACTTGATCGGATCCACCTTCGAAATTAGCATGGTTGTGTGATTGAGCATGTACTGTCGTAAATGTTTGGCAGCCCAGGCTAGTGCACAACACGTCTTCTCCAGTATTGAGTAATGAGATTGACAGCCTGTGAACTTTTTACTCAAATAGTAAATGGCATGCTCCTTTCTGCCCGTCTCGTCGTGCTGATCGAGAACACACCCCATACTATTCTCAAGAACTGTCAAGTACATGATTAAGGATCGTCCGACCACTGGGGGTATCAAGATCGGAGGTTTCTGTAGATACTGTTTTATCTTATCAAATGCCTTCTGGCAATCCTCGTTCCAGATAATCTCCTGGTCTTTCTTCAGTAGTTTGAACATCGGTTCACACGTGGCCGTGAGCTGAGAAATAAACCTTGCAATGTAGTTTATTCTTCCCAGGAAACCACGAACTTCTTTTTCGGTTTTTGGCGCTGCCATTTCTTGTATTGCTTTTATCTTCGCAGGATCAACCTCAATGCCTCTTTCACTCACAATAAACCCCAGTAGTTTTCCATACCGTACTCCGAAAGTACACTTGTTAGGATTCAGCCTCAACGTGAACTTCCTAAGCCTCTCAAAAAGCTTCAGCAAATTGACCAGATGTCCCTCCTCTGTTTGGGACTTCACAATCATGTCATCAACATAGACTTCAATCTCATGATGAATCATGTCATGAAACAAAGTAACCATTGCTCGTTGGTAAGTTGCCCCTACGTTCTTCAGACCGAAAGGCATTACCTTATAGCAAAATGTTCCCCAAGGAGTGATAAATGTAGTTTTCTCCATGTCCTCCGGCGCCATCTTGATCTGATTGTAATCGGAGAAGCCATCCATGAACGAAAATACGGAGAAGTGAGATGTATTGTCGACCAACACATCAATATGAGGGAGCGGGAAATCATCTTTAGGGCTCGCCCTATTCAAATCCCGATAATCGACGCACATTCGCACCTTACCGTCCTTCTTCGGTACAGGCACTATGTTGGCGACCCACGGAGGGTAAGTGGTGACCGCTAAGAAGCCAACATCAAGCTGCTTTTGCACTTCTTCTTTGATCTTAACGGCCATATCTGGTCGCGTCCTCCTAAGCTTCTGCTTAACGGGAGGACAATCTTCTCGCAGCAGCAAGTGATGGACCACGATGTCAGTATCAAGTTCGGGCATATCTTCGTATGACCAAGCAAAGATGTCACTATACTCTCTCAGCATCTCGACCAATCTCTGCTTGACATCACTCTGCAATGCAGCCCCTATCCTGACATTCCTGACTAGTTCTTCAGAACCCAGATTCACAATCTCAATCTCTTCTTCGTGAGGCAGAATAACTTTCTCTTCTTGTTTCAACAAGCGGGCCAACTCTTCGGGAAGGTCTTCGTCTTCATCAATCTCTTCTTCGGCTTGATAGATCAGGCAATCGAAGTCGAAGTGAGTCGTAGAAGGTCCAGAGTCGATGTCATCTGCTATGTGGATCCTGCAATAACAAGGGTTAAGCTTAAAACAAGGATATGCAGGTTAGCACAAACCCCATTGCCATTTTATTGTTTTTTAAAACAAATATAAAACAGGAATAACAGAGATCACAACATTTGAATGCGAAGAAAAACGCCTTTTGATTTATTGGTAAAATGCATGTATATAATCAAACAAGGCCCTGACAATAAAACCACTATGACCCGGGTAGGACATAGGGTTGTACAATGATTGGAGAAAGTAAATCATTATTCTTTGTTCGTCACTTGAATGGTATCCCTGATGGACCAGTTGCTGAGGCTCTGGCCTGGTTTGCTTGGCTGGATCCAAGAGTCTAGGTCGCAATCGTTGTCTTCGCTGTCTTCAGACACTTCATTGACACTTTCAAATATCACCCCGCCACTGGTAAACTAGATCGGCCTTTTACCTCGCGACGCACTATGAGAAGAGGAGGCTTCAGCCGCAGGAGAGTATCATAACCCAAACTTATCCTGTTTGTTAGGTATTTCTAGAACCTGCCCCCAGCCTGGGGTAGATCCGGCTTGTAAAACGGCCCGGGCTCCCTTGAAGGAAGAAAGAGTCATCTCTGGATTTTCAGTCATTACAGGAGCCACGTCCTTTACTTTAACAGCTTTGAACGCCTGACATAGGGTTTCGTGGATTTCCTCATCCATCTCAACATATTTGAAGGACGACAGATGGCTCACCATTATGTCTTCCTCGCCACATACGGTCACGATGCTGCCTCCGACAGCGTACTTGAGTTTCTGGTGCAACGTGGAGGTCACAGCGCCAACAGAATGGATCCATGGCCGGCCTAAGAGACAGCTGTAGGCTGGCATGATGTCCATAATGTAGAAGACTGCGTCGAAAGTTTTCGGCCCGACTTGGATTGGCAACGTTACCGCTCCAAAGACATGATGCTTGGTTCCATCGAAAGCCTTCACAACCAGATCACTGGGTGTGCAAATCAATCCTCGAGTATCTAACTTCATCAATGCTTTCTTCGGAAGAACATTGAGCGATGACCCTGTGTCCACCAACACATGAGACATAATTGTTCCCCTACACTCTATCGAGATGTGCAGGGCGCTGTTGTGGTTTCTTCCCTTCGGCGTCAGCTCCAGGTCAGTGAACTCTAACCCGTTTCCAGCATTCACATGGGCTACGACCCCTTCCAGGTTGACCGAGATTTCCTGCGGTACATACGTGGCATTCAAAACCTTTAACAGCGTGTTGCGATGTGACTCCGAACACAGCAACAAATTCAGGATGGAAATTTTTGAGGGTGTTTGATGGAGGTGATCCACGATCTTGTAGTCACTCTTCTTGATCAACCTCATGAACTCTTCAGCGTCCTTAACAAGTAAGTCCTTCTCTACCCCACGAGGGGTTTCCTCAACGACTTTACTCTTTCCCTTATCGGTTTCTTCAGCTTTGTCCACCACAATCTCTGGTGGAGCAAATACTCTTCCGCTGCGCGTGATTCCGCCAATTCCCACTAGGTTATCCACAGACCGCCCAGATGATTCTAGTTCCAATTTCTGTCCGTTACAGTAGACGTCTGCCCCATAATGCCATGGGACAACATTGTTGCTTTCAAAGGGTATCGGCCCGGCCTTCGTGATGGTAATTGTAGGCGGCCTGGGTGCAGAAATGGTTATCGTCTGGCGAGGGATGGTGATGGTGGCAACCTCATCATCTTGCTTCAGCATTACCTCTCCAGATCCACATTCGGCCCTTCGGCTAAACTGCAAGATTCCTTCGGTCATCAGACTCTGAATCCCCTCTATCAACTGTTCATATCCATCAAGACGAGTCGCACAGCCCATACACAGTTCTCCACAGCCCGGAAAGAAGCCTCTCTTCATCAGCTTGGCTTTAACGAAGCTAAGCGGTGTTTTCAGATCCTTGACATCAGTCAACACATCCAAATTCTCGTCTTCAGTAATGGCATTCACCCCACCTCCCCTATGATTCGGCATAGGGTTCTTTGTAACATTCGGCACATTATTTGAGAAATTGATGATCTTAGCATCCACCATGTCTTGCACCTTGTGCTTGAAGGCTTTGCAGTTTTCTATCGTGTGGCCTGGTGCCCCTGAGTGAAACTCACATGTTGCATTCGCGTCGTAACCTGGCGGAGGTGCCCCTGTCAAGGGAGCCAGGGTTCTTTTCTGGACTAGCTGTAACTGAAGTAGAGTTTGTAACAGCTGAGCATAAGACATGGGCAGTGTCTCAAGGTGACGACTTGACAGAGGTGCCCTGTTCTAATACTTTCAATACCCTTTCTAGTTTGGCTGCTGCTGCTGCTGTTGGGGTTGTTGGACAGCAGGGATGGTTATGCTAGCCACCTGCTGGCGCTGGCCCTTTCCTTTCCTGTGAGCGTTGGACACGGCGCTCGTCTCCCCTTCCCGCCTTTTGCTACCATATGGTTTCTTTCCTCCTCCAGCTGAGGATAAATCACCACCTTGAATTTTCCCCAACTTGATCCCATTTTCAACGTGCTCGCCAGTAATAATGAGATCTGGGAAACTTCCTGACATACCACTGACCAATTTCTCGTAATAAACCCCTGCGAAAATCGGCACCGGCTGACAGAAGAGTCGCCACCGTGCGTTATTTATCCCAACGGAGGGAAAGGAAACGCTCGAAGTAAACCTCACAAAAAACGGGAAAAGGCATGGTCATCGCAACCAAAACCTGGGTTCGGGAGTCGGTTACGCAAGGGGAAGGTATTAGCACCCCTCACGTCCGTCGTACTCGACGAGATCCACGCTTGCTTGGTTTGTCTAAAGGATGCAAAAACAATCTATCTACGGCTGCTAAATCTAAACGGAAGGGAATTGACTCGATAGAGCGTCGCACTCTATGCCTACGTATTCTCAAGGGAGAAAGTCAGAGTCAACGTAGTTCGGGACTACGGGGAAATGGGCTCGCAAAGACCTCACGTCTTGTGCCTACGTACTTCCACACTGCATGGAAGATTAGAGCTTACGTAGTTCAGGCTAACTACGGGTAAACTGGGTGTTCTCACACAGCAGTGAGAAATTAATCTGGTTTCAAAGGTACGGGAACCTATGGGAAATAAAACTACGGTCTGGTCTCAAATGCACTCGGGCAAGAGAAAGGGATAACAATCAGTCGTCAGCGGGAAAGTCTCGATCGCACAGCAGCGAGAGAACAAAAGGTTAGTTGTTAGTGTGCTCGCTAGGATGTCGCATCCTATGCCTACATATTCTCGTCTGGTACGAGAAATCAGAGCAGCTGTAGTTCGGCTACTTCGGGACCACAACTCAAATCTCATTTTATTAATATTCTGAAAATGGTTACAATGATTGAATACGGGAAATAAACTCCTAGGAAATACTATCCTATCCTATGAAAAATCAAATGGAAAATAGTCCCCTAACAAGTGGACTTCTAAAACTACCTCTAAAAAGGTAAAAAGTCCCCTAACAAATGGACTTCTAAAACTACCTCTAAAAGGAAAAATAAACTCTATAAAAAATGTACTCTAAAAAATTATTAAATCTACACTAATATTTTTTCCTGTTTTTCATACTTCTATTTTCTTTTTCTTTCTCAATATTCTTTTCTCTTTCTTTTATTCTTTTCTTTTATTTTTCTCAATATTCTTTTTCAATATATTTTTCCCATATTCTTTTCTTCATATTTCTTTTTCTCAAAATATTTTTCATACTCATAAAACTATATAAAAGAAAATAAAAAAAAGAAAATATAAAGGGAGGGGGGTACACTGGTACAAGGGGGAGTAAAAGCAGAAAAATATAAAACACAGCCAAAAAAGGCCCAACCCAGCAATATACTTCAGCCCAGGGAAAAAAAAAGAAGGGGGGGGGGGCAGAAAGCGAAATGGGGGTGTAAGCCAGGCGTTACATTGGGCTCAGCCCAATATCCTTCAACAAAAAAAACGAAGGGATAGGTGTAAGAAAAAAACGCTGGGCCTCGTGGCCCCAAGCCCAAACCCGGTCCAATCTCCCCATTCTCTCCCTTTCACTTTCATTCTCCTTCCTAAAACCCTAGAGGCTCTCCCTCCCTCTCTCACGGCGCCGTCAACACTACTTCTCCCTCTACCCCTCTCCGTATTCAATCTTCTGCTCTCCGATTGATGCTCCCACTCTCCTCTCTTCTCAGCCTTTCTCAGCCTCACTTTCCTCCAACTCTCGTCCTCAATAATAAACACTCAAACAACGCAAATCACTCACAGCTTGAAGATCTCAGCAGAAATTCTTAAAAAGATGAATGTCCATGTTCTTGATAATAAACATGATGATATTTGGAGGATCTCTCGATGCGTTGGACGATTGACGAGGATTTCTGGCGCTCACTGAAGACACGAGTCTTAATGGATCTTGAACATCAGTTGCAACTTTCTGGAAATCTTTTGGAGTTCTATGAGCATGCATGTGGAGATCTTGATGTTCGTTTGAAGCTGGTGAACTGGAGGTTCGTTCTTGAAGTTTGACAATGATACTGATGATGAGCGATCTTGAAGCCTGGACTCTTTGCACGTTGATCGTTGTTGAAGATCTTGAAGAGAGTTCTGGGGATTTTCTTGAAGGTCGTTGATGAACCTGATGAATCTGGATGACTTCTGTGAAGCGTTTGGAAGGACGTTGAGGATTGATGATTCATTGGAAGAAAAAAAGATGAACATGCGATGATGATTTACGCTTTCTGGAGAACTATGATGCTGATCGGAAGAAATGGATGAAAATCGGAAGAAGAAGGATGAAGATCTTGCAACAGTAGTAAACACGATGAACATTATTGATGAACACGTTGAAGATTTCTGGGGAATTACATGAACAAGGATGAACATGGGGATGAGGACCTGGAGAGTTTGTTGAAGGTTCTCCGACGGAGATTTCTTGCCCGGATCAGATGAATGTTCTTGATGAGGAACATCGTTGAAGTTTCTGGACAACGTTTATGGAGGATCTTGATGAAGAACGAGGATGAACATTGACGACCGGAGTTTGTGATGAACATGGGAGATCGGGAAGAACACTGTGGCGATCGGTTATCATTGAGGTTGATTTTCTGGGAATAGGATGAAGTTAGATCGGAGAAGATGATGAATAGGGAAGAGGATGAATTTCTAGAACTTTTCCAGTTTCCGGCGAGGTTGGATGGTGGTCGGAGGAAGTTACGGTCGCCGGAATTGGTTAACGGCGGTGGTTGCATGGCCGCCGGCCATGCAACTGGTGGAGTTCTGGTGAGGGACAAGTGTCACCGTGAGAAGCTGATGGATAGTGCATGCATGCCGCGTGTGGGTTACGTGTGAGATGGGGAGAGAGGGAAAGTGTGAGGTGGCGGGTTGTGGGTGAAGTGGAAAATGTGAGGTGGGGTCCTCCTAAGATGAACGCGTGGCTGTAGTTATATATGACATGTGGCAGATTATTGGACTGAACACGGACAAAAAAAGGACATAAACTGGGCCTCCGCCCCACTCTGGGCCCAAACGAAAATTGAATACAATAAACCCAAAAATCTGAATAATAATGAAAAATGATTAAAAACCTGATTAAGAACTAATCCTAATTAACTAATTAACTAATGATTAAACCTAATTAACTCTAACTAAATCTCAATTAAACCTAAAAAGAGAATTAACCTAAAAACTCTATTAATTCCAATTAATTTCTAAACTAATAAAACTCTAATAAACCCACTAATCTTAAAAAACTCTAATAATTCTACTAATCTAAAATTTTATTAAATTTCTATTAAATCTCTAATAAACCTATATTACTTAATTAAAAGAAAATCTATATTCTATTTAAAACTATATAAAAAAAACTATTAAAACCCTAAAAACACTATAAACTCTAAAAAAAGATTTAAAGCTATAAAAAAAAATCTATTAATATTCTATATTATTCTAAAATGATTAAAAAATCTATTAAAACCCTAATAATATCTAATAAAAATCCAGAAAATTCACAATAATTCCCAAAGGAACAAAAATAGCACCGAACGACAAATAACACTGCGAGAGCGCAACAAAATAGCCGGTAAAAATCAATAGACACCGAAATATCCCTAAAAACAACAGCGCGAGCTGAAAACACCGGGAATAGCACGATTTCCCAAAAAACGATTCTACCTATCTAAACTGATAAAAAAAACACCTGAGACGCGAGACGAGGGCTGTGATCCCGATAAAGTCAAAACAACTGAAAAATGCACTTAATGCGATATGCGGATGCGAATGCGGTCATGCGTCGAAACATCGAGCCAGATACGGGACCTGGTTGGTCAAATTTTAGGGTGCAACAGCTGCCCCTATTCAAGCGGCTTCGACCTGAATGGGTGAAGAGCGCTCAGCCTTCAAACATTCAAAGGTAGATGACGGTTGAATACAAATGAAACCCTGAAATTTGCCAACCGTGGGAATACACTGCAGAACTGCCTGAGGAGTAGCCTCCAATGAACTGAAGTTTGGTTGTCACGGCAACAACTGATCAATTATCTGATAAAAATTTCTCTCCTTTTCAACATCAATCACCTGTGCGACGCCACAAGTATTGGAATAATGCTTCGGAAAGCAAACAACTTGATTCCCATCTCTCTTATGGGATCAAATCCTGTCCTCTCACAGTGCACTGCGAACTTGAGGAAAATTCTCCTGGGGAACTTTTGAATCGACTGCTCGGCACCCATTCTGTCAACAGGCCGCAGCTTCAGAAATCTGATATATGCCAATCTTTCTTTCAGTGCCGATGTAACAACCAAATGAAGAATCACTCCGCTGGGGGAGAAGAGAACTTTAACAACACAACTCTGCAGGTGAACAAATTCGAAATCCAATAAAGTAACCAACCTGGTCCATGTTTCGAAATGCGTATGCTTGAGAATGATGCAATGTTCCCTACGACATGGAAATGCTATGCGTTTGCTGTTTGAAAATGCGAGGCCCAGACGGCATAGAAATGCTATATGTTTGTATAAATGCTATGACGATATATGCAAATGTAAATGCAGGCTCGAGCTGCCAGAGAACACCAGGTCTGCAAACCGCTTGGCAAAATAAATGCCGAAGGAAACATCAACTCCACTGAAGGTAACCTGATATCACAGAACCATCTCAGCAACATAAATGCTGGAAAAGGGAAACCAAATCCGCTGGGGATAACCGTCCTGCTGGAGAACTGGAAAGGTAAACCTGCTTGGGGAGAAAGAAAAAAACAACCCTGCTTGGGGATACTCTCTTCAAACCATTGGCAACTGATTGTGCTCTGCGGGGATTGATCAAACTGGGGTTGATTGCACGCAGCACACTGCTGGAAATGCCCATACTATCAAAGATATCGATCTTAATCTGTTGGGGATACTCCTGATCCTACTCAATACAATCTCAATTCTTCCGATAATACACAACTTTCATCTGCTGAAGAGTAGCAATTCTGATTTAACAACATCCACAAGGAAATCAAACATTAATCGGAGCACTGGTATCCGTTGAGCTTCGTATCGGGGAACATGACAACATGCGAGTCATTGGGGAACTACTGTGTCAGATACCTTTAGGTTTTTGTTTTTCTGGTTTAGGATAAACATGGATTATGTACACAGTGGAAGATATGGAAAATACTAGACGAGAACTAGCATTCAAAGGTAGGCTACCAGACGAGAACTGATAGGAAAATAGATTAGGAAAATTGAACGAAAATTGATTTCGCAACGACATGTACCAGACGAAAACTGATACAACACTTGAAGAAACGGTGACCAGACGAGAACTGGTTACAATAAACTACACCAGACGGGAACTGATGCTTACAGAAGGGTGGGCCAGACGAGAACTGGTTACCGGTTTGCCAGGCGAGAACTGGACTTTGGAAACGACTGATTACTGACACGCAACATGTTTAGACTGCAGGATAATGATCCAACGACAACACGACTCTTCTTATTTATAAGGTTCAGGTTTTTGATAAGGGTAATGACATGATTCCCCGATACTCAACTCCGACTGGGGATAAACAGACTGGCTCGAATAACTTGCTCCAGTGCACTCAACTTGCCCCAATCCAACTCTTGGGAATATTTGCTCTGAACAGCTTACCACGCGACGACCTCGAGATTACTTGCCCCGGTATCTATACGACAACAGAATTCAATCTCCATTAAACCCCTATCAACCCAGTTGGTTTCAACACTCTCTGCGGTGACTTGCCCCTGAATGAGCGTTCTAGCGACTTAACCTGATCTGATTATCCACCTGAAGTATCTGCTTCCAAATCTCAACATTCTGCATAATTTCCCCTGATTGGCTCCCGAGAAGACTCACTTCTGATCAACTGCTTCTCAAACATACTGCCCCTGATCAACTGAAGCTTCGGGACTTGTCCTCAGACTAACTGATCACGAACTCACTGGAAGTCAATGCCCTGGATTTACAGGTCTTCACAACATACGCCATCCTGGTTCAGACTGCTGAATTACTCAGTCCTGCTTGACGATTCCCTGTTGGAATTTCTTTCATGCCAATTACTAACCGGCAATTAAAATTGTCTATTCACGAATGGTAATTTTAATGCAGTGTTCATGCAGATTTTGAAAAAAATTTGAGTTGTCACTCATTTACATGTCATGATTGAGTGACGAATGAACCTAAGTTCAACCGTAGTGCTTACGTGGTCAGTGAAAAACATAACAAGGATGTGACTAGCAAGTCAAGAAGGAGTCAGGTTACTCAACCTTATCGTAATGCGCTCTCAGAATAACCCTACCTCAATTAGGTCTTTTAAGGGTTGTATCGTGGTCGGGTTCACGGTTCGTGAAACAAAGGATATTTGGCTCAAATTTTGATTTGTACCCACCCCTTCTACGTGATGATCTCCGATCCTAAGGTTCAGTTAACCTGGCACAAGCGCTCGCCTCTTCGAGAGGTATGTTGAATGGTAAGAACCACAGTTAAGGAATTCACAAGGCTTTTCCAGAGTGACAGCTACTCCTTCTTCGCTTTCAGTGTCTGTGTACACGACTTTGTGACTCGCTGGGGAAAAAAAATTTCTATCCCTTCTTTTTCGTTCTTTTGATTCCCTAATTTTTGCCTGGACTGACTCCTTTCGAGTTCTTTTCGATTTTTTTCCTTTTGAAGTCCAGCGGGATGCCCTAATTTTTGCCTAAGTATTAGCTTTCCAGCTTTTTCTTTCTTTTTACTTAGCGGGCTTTCTTATTTCTTTTGGAACAAAGTCATGTAACACTGGTTGTCTTGATTGCTCCGAAAGGATTGTAACTGCCTCACTCCTGATTGGTGAGGTTTAACCACTTGAAAGGTATAAACTGATTGGTCCTCGAAAGACAACACTCCTCTGTAAGACTTGAATGCTCGGTCAAGCTAACTGACAACTACCCCGCCCCGGGTTAAGATGTGAGGGTTTAAAAGTCCGAAAAAACTTCTACTTCCTGGCTCGAAGTGGTTAACAAGGGACTAACTCCTTATATCTCCAGTGTTTGGGGAATTTGAAACAATGCCTTGTACGTCATCGGTAAGGTCTTACCTGAAATCATACGATCATCGGTTATGAGTTTAGGTTTCATCATCCTCTCTCCAATCTTTTCTAGTCACAGTGATAAAGTGGAGTGAATAAAATGCAAGTGTCAGTGCAATGCAGTAAATGAGCGACAGCGACATGATTAATTCAGAAAAATGCATAGTCACTTTATTATTATCACCATTCGAAACATACGATGTTTAGAAGTAGGTAGTAACTAACAGAAAAGAAAACTACAAATGCAAATGATATAAAGTCTGAGGACTGCCAATGCTGAGGGCGCCTGCCTGTCTAAAACACTGGCTTTTGTTGGGGGAATACTTTCCGAGTCTATGAGCTTAGACAGCTGAGCGGTTGGTATGAACAAACAGAAGTCCTTTTCGAAAGGAAATGCGATCTTGGTCAATCAACTGATGTACCTTCGCCTGAAACGCTTTACAATCTTCAGTTGCATGCCCCGAAGAGCCACCATGGTAACCACACTGAACATGGGGATTGTACCCAAGAGGGTAAGGTTCTGGCACAGGCTTGAGAGCTTTCGGCTCCACCAAGGAACTCTGAATCAACTGCGGCAAAAGCTGACGGTACGGCACAGGAACTGGGTGGGAAGGACCATTCCTTCATTCCAAGTTGCTACGAGGCCTGTTCTGATTCTGACGCTGAGTCTGATAACCTCGACCACGAGTTCGCTGATTTGCAAGGGAAGCAACATAAGATTCCTGATGTAGTGCCCTAGGCACAGCTGTCTGTCCAGCATAACAAGGCATAGAAGATACTGATCCAACAGATTTCACCAATTCATCTCGAGGATACCCAACATCTGGCATGACTGCATTGATCACAACTCCTTCTTCATTCTGATAGTCATAAAGAGATTCAGTTTCACTAGCCTGACCGCTTGAGACAACCTGAATTTTTCCAATCTTTATAGCATTCTCAATACGTTCTCCAACTCCCACTAATTCGGAGAAGTTCAGCGAAACTCCAAGCAATCTCTCAAAGTACGGGCTTTGCAATGAGTCTAAGAACATGCCTGCTAACTCCCGGTCAGGGATCGGTGGTTCCACTCTGGAAGCAAAATCTCTCCATCTCCGAGCATACTTTTTGAAAGGTTCATTGACCCCCATAGACAAAGATTGCAACTGCATACGAAAGGGAGCTATGTCCATATTGTAATCATACCGCTTCAGGAAAGCTCTGGCTAAATCCAACCATGATCGAATCTGATCCTTCTCTAACTGCATATACCAACGTAGAGATGCCCCGATCAAACTGTCCTGAAAACAGTAAATCATCAACTTGTCGTTTTGCACAAACGAAGTCATCTTTCTGCAGAACATCACCAAATGTAGCCTCGGGAAGCTATCTCCTTTATACTTTTCAAACTTCGGCGCTCTGAATTTTGGAGGTAACACTAGGTCAGAAACCAAGCACATATCTGAAGCATTGAGACCAACATCGTTCTTAACTTCCAGGGCTTTGACTTGTTCCTCCAATGCGTGCAACCTCTTAGCTTGCACAAGAGCTGATGGATTGTTAGTCCTTACTATCGGAACTTCTCTTAGGGAGATCAAACCAGTAGGAATAACATTCTGATAATTCGCGGCATCAGAAGAAGAACGTTCACTTGGGATGACGAACTGTTGGTGCAGATTTTGGCCTCTAACAGAAGTCTGCACAAGTTGAGCTGCAGTAAGGTTATTCACTTGCGGAAAGCCTTCGTCAGATGTGGAATCATACAAAGGATTGGACGTCACAGTAAACCCTGACAAGGCATCAGCAATCTGGAAGTTGCTCTCAGACATAGCTATCAATTACCTTCAACTGACTACACTGCTTGATTCTCAAATCTGCTCAAGTCTGTTCCAACCCCTTGGTAGTCTTCTGACAATCAACAGTTGATCAATCCAAACTCCGGGTATTCACCTTCTGAAATCAAACAACGGCTGGATAAGAGCTCTGGCCAGCTGGAGAAATGCTATGCAATATGATGCAACCCTGTTATGCACATGATATGCAAGATGCAACAAACATGGGATCACAGCCCCCAAACAAACTAAGTACTGTTGTACTGCTGACGGAGTACGTTCTCTCTAAAAGAGAACGCCAGGATAGCTGGTAGTTTGGAAGTCAAGGTTTCGCAAAAAGAAAAACCCCCCTACTCACGGGTATGGACCTAAGATACAGCATCCTATGCGGTCGTCAGCGTCACAGACTTTCATGAGGAATGATACGATTCCCAGAAGGAGTGGCATCGTCATCTCATGAAGAGGCCTCACTTAGATGACTTCCAATTGATCGGTCCCCAGAGTCGACAATCCTCACGTCTGGACTCCCCTATGATCCTCAGGACCTTAGAGAAGCACCTCGGAGAGAACCTCGTCTGAGCGTGAATTTCGTGGGGGCGCTCTGCCTGCTCAGCAGACAGGTTCTCCCACTAATCTCCACAACTACGTCTAAATGCATACTCAAGCAGCCCAGGTCCGGCTATCACTCAAAATATCACCCTCCCCAGCACAACGGCAACAGATAAAAGCGATACAGAAATAAACACCCAAAAGACAAGCAAACAAGCGCTAGGATTGACTCTCTTAGGGGACATTGGATCCCACATGCGTAGGGACTATCGCAGTCCCTAGCAGCCAGGCGACGTTGGGTCCCTGTCGCACCTCGAAAAATTCTTTTCGAACATATGACCCTCGCGCGAAAGGCGCGGAAATTGCGGTTCGACAGAGTCGCCACCGAACTTTATTTTTCCCGAATAAACGGGAGAGGAAAATATCGAGAAAACCTCTTAAAACGAAAGGATAGGAACAGGGCTGTCGCAACCAAGTTCCGGGTTCGGGAGTCGGTTACGTGAGGGGAAGGTATTAGCACCCCTCACGTCCGTCGTACTCGATGGGAACCTCTTAAGGTAAATTTGGGGAGTGTTGTTTAGGTTTACTTGTTTCTTCTCGTTGTTAAAGGTAGAATTGGTAGAGTAAAAGGTTAAAGACGCTAAGGAGAGATGGGTGGTTAGAAGATAGGGTGCTCGCCAAGGATTGGGGCCCTTGTGCCTACGTATGCTCATTCGGACGAGAATGAGAAATCAGAGCGTCGTAGTTCGACCACGGGAAAAGGTTGGGAATGCGTGGATGGAATAATGGAGGAAGTTAGAAGTGTGCTCGCCAAGATCATCACAATCTTGTGCCTACGTATCTTATATTCAAGAATGAATAAAGAATCAGAGCGTCCGTAGTTCGTGGTAACAACCACGAAAAGATGAGGTTGAATGAGTTGAAAGTTTTGCGAAGGAGACGAAAGAGTGACTGACAAGCAACCCAAGAGCACGTCTCAAGAGCTTGTCACTCAAGAATTCAAGGAATGCGAGACTCCAAGAACTCAGTTCTTTCGGGAATTGACTGAATAGGTTGAAAATAAAGAGTTGGATGTTTTGAAATTGAAAGAATGAACTAATAACAACTCAAGGGCGCGCCTCGAGAGTTAATCATTCGAATATTCAAGGAATGCTAGATTCTGAGAATATCCCTCTTTCGTAAGTTTTAAAAATGTTTGTGAGAGGATCGAATCGAAAAAATGGCATGCGAGGCCAAAAGGAAGTTGTTTTGAACTGGCTCGACGACGTGTCGAAGATTTGATTGAAGATGGAACTGACTTGACGACGTGTCAAGTGTTAGGATTGTGAGAAACGATATCAGTCCCTGAGGGTGCTCCTAATATCGAAACCACGAGGAATTGTGAAGTGTGTGCGAAGTGTCGATGGTTGCGAATGCGTATGAACACTCGACTTAGGATATGTTTGGAAATGTTTGAGTTTGAAAAAGCCGAAAGGTTGAGTGAATAACAACTCAAGAGCGTGCCTCGAGAGCTATTCACTCGAAGATTCAAGGAATGCTAGATTCCAAGAACCTCCTTCTTTCGAAGTTTGAATCGGAAAGAAAATGGTTTAGAAATGGTTTAAGTTGAAATGGGGGTATGAAAAGGATTCGTGTGTGGGTAGCAAGAGAGGTGTGAATACGATATTGAATTTGAAAATGGGAAAAATGACAATTATTTGATAAATGAGACGTAGGCCTCACAACCAATTAATTGGGGTATCATCGAAATGCTAGATCTCGACAACGCCTTTTTCATTTGGAGAATGCTTGAATGAACGACGGAAATATCACACGGAATGCCAGATTCTTACGATATTTCTTTGTCCGAAGGAGAAGAATTTTTTAAAAATGAGAAGTCGAATAATACATTATTTAAGGTGTACACCTCAATAAATGATTATCCAAAAATTCAAAAAGTGCTAGACTTCAAGGATTTTAGTTTCTCATAACTTGATTCAAGAAACTTATATTAGTAGTTTAAAAATTAAATTTGAATAAAGACTAGAAAAACTATTAATTTTGAAAAAATGAATTTGAAAAGAAGATATTTTAATAAAACAAGTTTTAAATAAAAAAAGAAATATTGGTTTTAAAAATGAGTTTGAAAATATTTTAGTAATTTAAGTAAAGTCTAGGAAGAAATAATTTTGAAAATGAGTTTGAAAATATTTTAATATATACTATAACATTTTAAGTAATAAAAATAAAGTAATAAAACAGAGGGGTGCAGTAGCAGCAGGGGTGTAGTAAACAGAACAACGCAGTGGGTTTAAGCCCCAAACAAAGCCAAACGAGGGGGTGTGCACGAAACGGAGGGGTGTGAGGAGGAACTTGGTTGGGCTTGGCCCAACTCACGCAGCCATTAGAAACATTAAAGAAGCAGGGGGATAATGGATACAGGTGAGGTGTGAAAATGAAAAAAAAGTGATTGGGCCGAAACCCACTAACCCTCCAAACAATCTAAAAAAAACTTCATCTTCACCATTTTTCCCAATAGAAACCCTAGCTATGCTTTTCCACAGCCGCCGCCGTCCAATGCCTCGCCCCTCACCGTCTCAGTTCCTTTGTCCGCCTCTACCAACATCAAACCCAAACTTCAGTCTCGTTACCTTCAAACTTCTTTTGCCATTTCCATTTCTTCTCTCAGATCTTCTTCTTCGACTTTCTCCTTCGTCCACTTCACCATCAGTATCTGTAAAACCAAATGAACCAAAACAAAAAACAAACACCCCAACCCGAACAAAACACATGGACGTCGAAGGATAGTGTTGGGATGGAAACGGAGGCGTTGGGTTGCGGTGGAGTTTGAAGTATTTCAATAAAATCGTCGGTAAGTCGTTTGCGAAACCGTCAATGGATGATAGTTCGATGATTATCGAACAGATTTAGAGTTCTTGTTTGTCGAAGTTTTGCGAAAGTTTGTACGACTCTTGAAAATCTTATGAAGGTTGTGCTGTAAATCTGGATGCTTTGAATGTTTGAAGCTGAATCTGGAATAATATTGATGTTTTCCGGTGGAGATCTAAAAAAAAAGATTTTGAGTGACGGATATAACGACGATTTGGTGAGTGATTTGGATCTGGAGGTAATGTTCGTAGATCCGGAAATAGTGTTGTTCGATCTGTGTTCGGTTCATGAGTTTGGTTGTAGGTGAGATTTGAGCTTTGAGGGTTATGGAAAGTCTGATGAGATGATGAAGATCTGGATGATCTGGTGAATATTCAAAGTTGTTACGAAAAAAATCAGGAAAAAAGTATGAACACGGTTGCATGTTCATGGGGATTTCCGGAAAAAAAACTGGATTGATGATGTTTCTGGAAAAAATATGAATGGACGATGGTGATTTATGAACATTTGCGAGTATGAAGGTGTATGAAGACGGGAAATCAATGAATGTATGAGTTTGGATGGAACAAAAATGATGAAGATCAAGAAGATCTGAAAAAAACTAAGGATTTGTATGAAGGTTGATGAACTCGGACGAACACTATGAAGTTCCTATGGAAAAAATCTGGAGAAAAAAAATATGAACGTGTATGAAGATATGAAGGCGTTTGGAAAAAACTGGGAAGAACACGATGAACATATGAGTTTTCCGGCCAGTCTATGAAGTTTCCGGTGAGGGATTAAGGGTTTTCCGGCCAAGTTTGATCCGTGTTAATTTGTCTGGTGGGGTGGAGTTGTGTTTGCATGTGAGTGATGGGAGAATGACACGCCTGGGGGAGAGAGAGGGTGAGGTGGCCATTAGGGTTAGGGTTAGGGTTTGGATGCTAGGTGGCGGCTGTTGGTTTCAACCCTGGGAAAACGTGCCCCCCTCATTAATGCAGGAATAACTCAGGCTTTATAGCCTGCTGACAAGTGGCATAAAAAACCTAATGGGCCTGCATGCATCTGACTTAATGGACCTGAATGATTAAAGCTGTTAAAAACATTAATAGAAAAGAAAGAAGTAATAACTCACTTAATTAAATAAAACAAGACTATTAATATTAACTAATAAAATCTAAAAAACCTAATTAAATTAAACTAAATCTGAATAAATAAATAAACAAAAAAGATGATAATTAATTATTAATAATCTAAAAAATAAATAAATAAAAGATGACTTTAAACACTTTAATTAATTTCAAAAAAAAAATAATAAAGTTAATATTAATCTAAATAAATAAATAATAATAAAAAAAGAAAGAAAAGATAATTAACCACTAATAACCTAATTAATAATAAATAAATAAAATGCTCTAATAACTATATATATAAAAAAAAGTCTATTAAAAAAACCAAAAACTTAATGAACTATATATTTTTTAAAAACAAATAATATTCTACTCTAATTAAATATCAAATAAAAGAAAAATAATTTTAATGTTAAATCTAAAAAGAAGAGTATCTATTTAGCTTCTAATAAAAATAAAACTATTTAAATAAACAATTCTACACCTAATTAAATTAAATGATAAAATAAAAAAACAAAAGGTGATATTTGCAAGAAAAAGAGGTGGAGATGAAAATGGAAACAAAATGACCGAAATGCCCCTCAGGCCACGTTCCACACTTTTATTAGACAGACAGGATAAAATTTGGAAAATGCCCGATTTCAGGTGGGCACGTGTCTAAACGGCATGAAACAGTAATGCAAAAATATTTACAAAAGGGTAGGACAAATTTAGGGTATGACAGATGCCCCTATCTAATTGGCTTAAACCTAGGGGAATGAACTGCTGCAGCGTTCATTTTCCGAGGTAGAAGTCAATTAGATATGAATAAAACCCTGAATTTGTCCGAAAAGAAAAGAGATGCTCGAGAATTGAAAACGCTGGATGATGTAAACCTCTGAGTAAGCTGTAAATAACTGGCACAGGTCGTCATCACCAAAAGGATGATGGGATGAAACACACACAGCTACTACCACCAAAAGGCTGGCAAAGCAAAACACAAACGAAATATCGCACAATCTGACATCGACGAAATGCCAGACCTACCACCAAAAGGATGGTAGGGCGAAAACACAAACAAAATATCGCACAATCTGATATCGACGAAATACCAGACCCACCACCAAAAGGAAGATAGAGCGAAACTCACACCAAAACATCGCACAATCTATCATTAATGACCATGATAGACCCCTCACCAAAAGGATGACGGAGCGAAACTCACACCAAAACATCGCACAATCTGATATTGACGAAATACCAGACCTACCACCAAAAGGATGGTAGAGAGAAAACACAAACAAAACATCGCGTAATCTGACATCGACGAAATGCCAGACCTACCACCAAAAGGATGGTAGAGCAAAAACACAAATAAAACATCGCGCAATCTGATATCGACGAAATACCAGACCTACCACCAAAAGGATGGTAGAGCGAAAACAAAAACAAAACATCGCGTAATCTGACATCGACGAAATGCCAGACCTACCACCAAAAGGATGGTAGAGCGAAAACACAAACAAAACATCGCACAATCTGATATCGACGAAATATCAGACCCACCACCAAAAGGATGGTAGAGCGAAAACGCAAATAAAACATCGCACAATCTGATATCGACGAAATATCAGACCTACCACCAAAAGGATGGTAGAGCGAAAACACAAAAGAAAACATCGCGCAATCTGATACCGACGAAGTACCAGACCTACCACCAAAAGGATGGTAGAGCGAAAACATAACACACAGGTTGCTACCATCAAAAGGATGATAGGACAACACAGATTTGAAGTTTACCAACACCAAAAGGATGCGGGCTAGGTTGAACTGACGAAGTTCGACTATCACCAAAAGGATGATAGTAAGGCAAATGACAACAGTCACGCTTGCTGGGTACAACTCACTAGGGAAACCCCAAAGAGGAAAATTGAAATGAGTCAACGGGGTACGCCCACCGTCTTTGTTTGGGGATCATAGTTTGCTGAAATGATTTCATGGTTACACCCATGAATTCTGAAGAGGATGCCCCTGTCTGGGCTGAGTTTGTCTCGATGTTTTGTCTTGCTCAACAAAAGGTTGAACAACTTCATGATGAACGCTCACGGTCTTGCTGAAGATGCCTCTGCTCGGGTTGGATCTTGCACTGAACTTCTTGGATTTGCCCAACAAAAGGTTGAATAACTTCGTGGGAAACGCCCACGGTCTTGAATGGTATGCCCCTGATTAGGCTGAATGTTGATTTGTATATTTGATCAACCACGAGGTTGAAATTCGTCACGGGAGACGCCCATGGTCTTGAAAAAGATGCCCCTGACTGGGCTGAATCTTGCTTTGAATAACTTCAAATTTTGTGGGAGAAACCCACAATTGCAGAAGGTTGCCCCTGACTGGGTTGATGACTGCTTTGAAGCTCTTGAAAATCGTGGGGTAAACCCACCATCTTGCGGAAGATGCCCCCTGACTGGGCGATCGATGGTCTTCGAAATCTTCGGGATTGATCCTGGACCTTGACTTGCATATATGAATGCTGGATGATAAATGACATTCCATACGAGTGGAAGTGCAAATGCAAATGCTGACGTGCGGAGATGCAAGAGTTGGGGAAGTATGGAGTATGCATATGATGCAAGATATTTATGAGATCGAAAGCGATGCGTATGATGCATATGATGCAGACGGTTAATTTGGAAATGCAGGTGAAGACGCCAGCATGGTGGACTTTTGGTAGTTGCCAATGCGAATTGGACTTCGGGTGGTGGGAGGGATTGACTTCCTCGACACGCAGTTTGCTGGAGACGCCATGATTGACACAGGCGAAGATACTTTATATGCCCCGGGTCTGGGTACTTGGTGATTTGTTGTGAATTTACTTCAGAGAAAGTTGCAGCTCTGCCTGATGATCAAGGCGGCATGGTCTTGCCCCAGTCTGATCTTGTTGATGGCCTGTCCCTGCTTGAGCTGTTGAATGATCTGCTCTAGCCTGTGGGTTTTGAGATAATCTTGCTTCGTGACATCACTGAAAGTTAAGTTCCTCCTCTATTGCCTTTTGTTGAAATGTCTTTGAATACCTAACACTGATTTGCAGATAAAATTGTACATTCACAAATGGCAATAATTAATGCAAAGTTCAATGCAAGTTTTGGAAAAGTGTTATTTTCTTGAAGTGTCGTGGTAGTGAGACGAATGGACTGTTAGCCCAAACGTTGTGCTAATTTTGATTGGTGTAGAAAATATAGCAAGGATAATGACACCAATGTCGATGATTAACAATCATGTGAGGAGTCAGGTTACGCAATCTTGCAATAGTATGCATTCAGAATAAACCTCGTCTCAATTAGGTCTTTCAAGGGTTGTAACGTGGTCTGGTTCACGGTTATGAAACAAAGGATATTAGGCTCAAAGTATGATTTGTACCCACCCCTTCTTCTTAATGATCTCCAGTCCTACGCTCAGTTAATCCTACACTTGTCTTGACGGTATAAACTTGATGGTTCAAGGTTTGATTGACGTGGCAGTCACCTTATTTTGGTTTTTGATGGATGTTAGTGCCCGTTTGATCTGGGTGGCCACTGAATCCTATTTTGTTTTTGTTGAGGATTTCGGGGTCCTCTTTTGCTTTTGTTTTTGATCCCTAACTTTTGCATGGATTGATTTTGCTTGTCAGATCCATCGGGATTGTCTTGATTTTGCCTAAGTCCCCTCTAAGGTGTTTGACTTAGCAGGCTTTTGATTTTTTGGATTTTATTTGAGAATTGTGACTGTCATGTCATGGGTCTTTGATGAGCAACCGTCTTCTGGATTTTTCTTCGTTGATTCGAGTGTGGGATTGGATTAACTGAACACTACCCTGCCCCAGGTTGAGTGTAAGGTTTGAATATTCGAAGGAAACTGCTACTTCTAGGCTCGAAGTGGTTCACTAGGGATTAACTCCTTATACCTCCGGTGTTTGGGGAATTGAAGCAATGCCTGTACATCATTGACGAGATTCTATCTGAAAGCATACCGTTTGCAATTATGGATATCTCGTTTTCATCATCCTCCCTCAAATCATGCTAAACAGTAGTGAATAGAGTGGAGTGAAAAAAAATGTGTCAGTGATAAGTAAAAAAGAGTGAATACGACATAACTAAATCAAAACATGCATAAACGATACATTAATGAAAACCAAATACGAATGGCAATTGTTCAAAGCATACATTACTTAAATAAACAAAGACAAAACATAAGAAACTGCGAATAGTGAAATGGCAACATGACTGCCTTCTTCGGGGAATGAACTTGACTGGAATTAATCTGATGTTGGCACTAGTTGACTGGTGGCATTGGATTGTTGATGATGTTCGGAGACTTCCCATTGAAGTTGATAGCATCTCTGTCGATCATGTCTTGAATTATGTGCTTGAAAGCCCTGCAGTCCTCAATGGTGTGACCGGGAGCGCCCTTATGAAACTCACAATGAGCATTTGCATCGTAATCGGCAGGAATGATGGTTGGAGGAGCTAAATCTCTCGGAACAACAGCTTTCTTCTCCATCAACTGCGCAAAGATTTTGGCATATGACATTGGTAGACGATCAAAGACTCTATCTGGTCTCCATGTTCTCTGCGGACGTTGTGGGCGAGCACCTTGTCGTTGCTGAGTAGCTTGCATCTGCTGTTGCCGAGGAGGATACTGATATCCTTGCTGGTTGTAGGCTTGTTGCTGAGGAGCCTGTTGCCGTGGCATCTGAGCTTGCGCTGCTTGAACAGCTGGCTGATAAGGCATTGGAGCATATTGCGCAGCAGCAACACATGGATACTGATAGTAGGGAACTTGATAAGGCATAGGAGCGAGAGCTTGTTGAGAAGCTTGCCCTTTCTGCAAAAAGATGGCATTTGTTTCGCCCTCCTTCTTCTTGTATCCGTTGAAAGGCCTCTTGGCATTAGCCTGGCTGTTAGAACCTCCTGGGATCTTTCCACTCTTCAGCCCTTCTTCAATTCTCTCACCGACGATCACCAAGTCAGAGAATCCAGCGGAGACACTACCGATCAGCTTTTCGTAGTACTGGCCTTGCAAGGTACCCATGAAGATGTCAATCAACTCACGGTCAACAAGAGGTGGATGCACCCTTGCGGCTAGCTCTCTCCATCGTTGCGCGTACTCCTTGAAGGATTCGTTGTCCTTCTGAGTCATACTCTGAAGCTGAGTACGATTTGGAGCAAGATCGGTGTTGTATTTGTACTGCTTGACAAATGCATCAGCTAGCTCGGCCCAAGTGCGCATACTATTACGCTCCAGCTGCATATACCATTCGAGTGACGCTCCATACAAGCTGTCCTGGAAGCAATGGATCATGAGCTTCTCGTCTCTGGCCTAGGCAGCCATCTTGCGACAGTACATCTTCAGATGAATGTTTGGGCAACTGAGACCTTTATACTTTGAAAATTCGGGCACCTTGAACTTGGGAGGAATGACAACATCAGGCACCAAGCATAATTCCAAAGCACTGAAAGAATTTGAGTTATGCCCCTCCATGGCTCGGAGTTTCTCGGCTAGATCTCGGCACATCTTCATGGCTTCAGAATCCTGAGCAGCGACAGGACTGGCAATGGGGATAGCAGCATGATAGTTCTGAACGTCGTCATACTGATCCATCAGAGTATCTTCGATATGGGGAGCTGGGATCTGCACAGCAGTAGGCTGGGCCTGCGGGATGGTTCCAATGGTAACTCCAGGCGCGGGGATTGGCTGAGAAGTGTTTCCTTCGACTGCGTTGTTGAAGTTCAACGGCATCCCATGAGAATTCGGAATTGGGACCAAAGGGATGGCAGCAGACCCTTGTCCATTGACGACAGCGGCGGCTTCACGCTGTTCTTCCTCTCTCCTGGCTGCGAGGATGGCTTCGAGGATCTGGTCAATCTTTCCTTTCATAGAATCCAATTCTTCCCTGAAGGCGACTTGCTCCTGCTGAATCTGCTCCATCATACGTCTGGTATTGGCTCTAGTTGCGTACTGGTGTCGAGGAATCAACTTGATTTACTGGAGAAGAAGGAACGAAGACATAAGATTCTGTTGATGGACTGGAAAATGAAAAATGCACAACATATGAAATGCAATGCAAATGATATGCAAGATGCAATGCAAGATACAAGATCCAGGATCACAGGATCACAATCAAACAACTCCTGACGCTGGTAACTGTAATAGATAAGTAACCATAATTCCTGCTCGAAGAAAACTGACCGGCACAACCTATACGGGAAGGTCTAAACATTCTACCCATAAACCCTCTCACGGGATGGTTTCTATGTTTGGTTCCCAGGATCACGGACACTAGTCGTATTAGCGTCACGCAACAGGCTGGCTGTATTACGACGATAATGACGATAAGGTCTCTCCTGAGCGGGGTCCTCATGCTAGGCCCACAAGGAGCGAATCCTTGGGGACTAACACTACACGACCACCAATATCGGAACTGGTGCTAACAAAAGGTTCCCAGAATCACGGACCCTTCGTTAATCAAGTCGTGCAACAGGCTAGCTGTGTTACAACAAGATCTACGAATAGGTCTCCTCTGGAGGAGCTTTCATGCTAGGCCCACAAGGAGCAAGTCCTCGGAGACTAACACTACTCGACTACCAATTCTAAACTATGTGTTCTCTCTGCTTTTACCAAAGCTCGGGCGTAGAGCCTTACTCATGACGTCATCCCAAGTACCGAAAGGCCCAGATAACAAGCACAAATAAACTCTACAAGAGAACAAATACAAAAAGAAAACAAATAAAAACAAACACTCCTCACAAACCAAAAGATAGGCTCGACTCTCTCTTTGCATGGAGCAATGTCCCCAACAGAGTCGCCACCTGTTGCACCTCGAAAAATTCTTTTCGAACATACGACCCTCGCGCGAAAGGCGCGGAAATTGCGGTTCGACAGAGTCACCACCGAACTTTATTTTTCCCGAATAAACGGGAGAGGAAAATATTGAGAAAACCTCTTAAAACGAAAGGATAGGAACAGGGTTGTCGCAACCAAGTTCCGGGTTCGGGAGTCGGTTACGTGAGGGGAAGGTATTAGCACCCCTCACGTCCGTCGTACTCGACGGGAACCTCTTAAGGTAAATGTGGGGAGTGTTGTTTAGGTTTACTTGTTTCTTCTCGTTGTTAAAGGTAGAATTGGTAGAGTAAAAGGTTAAAGACATTAAGAAGAGATGGGTGGTTAGAAGATAGGGTGCTCGCCAAGGATTGGGGCCCTTGTGCCTACGTATGCTCATTCGGACGAGAATGAGAAATCAGAGCGTCGTAGTTCGACCACGTGAAAAGGTTGGGAATGCGTGGATGGAATAATGGAGGAAGTTAGAAGTGTGCTCGCCAAGATCATCACAATCTTGTGCCTATGTATCTTATATTCAAGAATGAATAAAGAATCAGAGCGTCCGTAGTTCGTGGTAACAACCACAAAAAGATGAGGTTGAATGAGTTGAAAGTTTTGTGAAGGAGACGAAAGAGTGACTGACAAGAAACCCAAGAGCACGTCTCAAGAGCTTGTCACTCAAGAATTCAAGGAATGCGAGACTCCAAGAACTCAGCTCTTTCGGGAATTGACTGAATAGGTTGAAAATAAAGAGTTGGATGTTTTGAAATTGAAAGAATGAACTAATAACAACTCAAGGGCGCGCCTCGAGAGTTAATCATTCGAATATTCAAGGAATGCTAGATTCTGAGAATATCCCTCTTTCGTAAGTTTTAAAAATGTTTGTGAGAGGATCGAATCGAAAAAATGGCATGCGAGGCCAAAAGGAAGTTGTTTTGAACTGGCTCGACGACGTGTCGAAGATTTGATTGAAGATGGAACTGACTTGACGACGTGTCAAGTGTTAGGATTGTGAGAAACGATATCAGTCCCTGAGGGTGCTCCTAATATCGAAACCACGAGGAATTGTGAAGTGTGTGCGAAGTGTCGATGGTTGCAAATGCGTATGAACACTCGACTTAGGATATGTTTGGAAATGTTTGAGTTTGAAAAAGCCGAAAGGTTGAGTGAATAACAACTCAAGAGCGTGCCTCGAG
This sequence comes from Lathyrus sativus, assembly GCA_963859935.3. Taxonomy (NCBI): domain Eukaryota; kingdom Viridiplantae; phylum Streptophyta; class Magnoliopsida; order Fabales; family Fabaceae; genus Lathyrus; species Lathyrus sativus. The sequence goes on from OZ012738.1 coordinate 420,188,166, forward strand.
AGCTATTCACTCGAAGATTCAAGGAATGCTAGATTCCAAGAACCTCCTTCTTTCGAAGTTTGAATCGGAAAGAAAATGGTTTAGAAATGGTTTAAGTTGAAATGGGGGTATGAAAAGGATTCGTGTGTGGGTAGCAAGAGAGGTGTGAATACGATATTGAATTTGAAAATGGGAAAAATGACAATTATTTGATAAATGAGACGTAGGCCTCACAACCAATTAATTGGGGTATCATCGAAATGCTAGATCTCGACAACGCCTTTTTCATTTGGAGAATGTTTGAATGAACGACGGAAATATCACACGGAATGTCAGATTCTTACGATATTTCTTTGTCCGAAGGAGAAGAATTTTTTAAAAATGAGAAGTCGAATAATACATTATTTAAGGTGTACACCTCAATAAATGATTATCCAAAAATTCAAAAAGTGCTAGACTTCAAGGATTTTAGTTTCTCATAACTTGATTCAAGAAACTTATATTAGTAGTTTAAAAATTAAATTTGAATAAAGACTAGAAAAACTATTAATTTTGAAAAAATGAATTTGAAAAGAAGATATTTTAATAAAACAAGTTTTAAATAAAAAAAGAAATATTGGTTTTAAAAATGAGTTTGAAAATATTTTAGTAATTTAAATAAAGTCTAGGAAGAAATAATTTTGAAAATGAGTTTGAAAATATTTTAATATATACTATAACATTTTAAGTAATAAAAATAAAGTAATAAAACAGAGGGGTGCAGTAGCAGCAGGGGTGTAGTAAACAGAACAGCGCAGTGGGTTTAAGCCCCAAACAAAGCCAAACGAGGGGGGGGGGGGGGGGGTGCACGAAACGGAGGGGTGTGAGGAGGAACTTGGTTGGGCTTGGCCCAACTCACGCAGCCATTAGAAACATTAAAGAAGCAGGGGGATAATGGATACAGGTGAGGTGTGAAAATGAAAAAAAAGTGATTGGGCCGAAACCCACTAACCCTCCAAACAATCTAAAAAAAACTTCATCTTCACCATTTTTCCCAATAGAAACCCTAGCTATGCTTTTCCACAGCCGCCGCCGTCCAATGCCTCGCCCCTCACCGTCTCAGTTCCTTTGTCCGCCTCTACCAACATCAAACCCAAACTTCAGTCTCGTTACCTTCAAACTTCTTTTTCCATTTCCATTTCTTCTCTCAGATCTTCTTCTTCGACTTTCTCCTTCGTCCACTTCACCATCAGTATCTGTAAAACCAAATGAACCAAAACAAAAAACAAACACCCCAACCCGAACAAAACACATGGACGTCGAAGGATAGTGTTGGGATGGAAACGGAGGCGTTGGGTTGCGGTGGAGTTTGAAGTATTTCAATAAAATCGTCGGTAAGTCGTTTGCGAAACCGTCAATGGATGATAGTTCGATGATTATCGAACAGATTTAGAGTTCTTGTTTGTCGAAGTTTTGCGAAAGTTTGTACGACTCTTGAAAATCTTATGAAGGTTGTGCTGTAAATCTGGATGCTTTGAATGTTTGAAGCTGAATCTGGAATAATATTGATGTTTTCCGGTGGAGATCTAAAAAAAAAGATTTTGAGTGACGGATATAACGACGATTTGGTGAGTGATTTGGATCTGGACGTAATGTTCGTAGATCCGGAAATAGTGTTGTTCGATCTGTGTTCGGTTCATGAGTTTGGTTGTAGGTGAGATTTGAGCTTTGAGGGTTATGGAAAGTCTGATGAGATGATGAAGATCTGGATGATCTGGTGAATATTCAAAGTTGTTACGAAAAAAATCTGGAAAAAAGTATGAACACGGTTGCATGTTCATGGGGATTTCCGAAAAAAAAAACTGGATTGATGATGTTTCTGGAAAAAATATGAATGGACGATGGTGATTTATGAACATTTGCGAGTATGAAGGTGTATGAAGACGGGAAATCAATGAATGTATGAGTTTGGATGGAACAAAAATGATGAAGATCAAGAAGATCTGAAAAAAAACTGAGGATTTGTATGAAGGTTGATGAACTCGGACGAACACTATGAAGTTCCTATGGAAAAAATCTGGAGAAAAAAAATATGAACATGTATGAAGATATGAAGGCGTTTGGAAAAAACTGGGAAGAACACGATGAACATATGAGTTTCCCGGCCAGTCTATGAAGTTTCCGGTGAGGGATTAAGGGTTTTCCGGCCAAGTTTGATCCGTGTTAATTTGTCTGGTGGGGTGGAGTTGTGTTTGCATGTGAGTGATGGGAGAATGACACGCCTGGGGGAGAGAGAGGGTGAGGTGGACATTAGGGTTAGGGTTAGGGTTTGGATGCTAGGTGGCGGCTGTTGGTTTCAACCCTGGGAAAACGTGCCCCACTCATTAATGCAGGAATAACTCAGGCTTTATAGCCTGCTGACAAGTGGCATAAAAAACCTAATGGGCCTGCATGCATCTGACTTAATGGACCTGAATGATTAAAGCTGTTAAAAACATTAATAGAAAAGAAAGAAGTAATAACTCACTTAATTAAATAAAACAAGACTATTAATATTAACTAATAAAATCTAAAAAACCTAATTAAATTAAACTAAATCTGAATAAATAAATAAACAAAAAAGATGATAATTAATTATTAATAATCTAAAAAATAAATAAATAAAAGATGACTTTAAACACTTTAATTAATTTCAAAAAAAAAAATAATAAAGTTAATATTAATCTAAATAAATAAATAATAATAAAAAAGCAAAGAAAAGATAATTAACCACTAATAACCTAATTAATAATAAATAAATAAAATGCTCTAATAACTATATATATAAAAAAAAGTCTATTAAAAAAACCAAAAACTTAATGAACTATATATTTTTTAAAAACAAATAATATTCTACTCTAATTAAATATCAAATAAAAGAAAAATAATTTTAATGTTAAATCTAAAAAGAAGAGTATCTATTTAGCTTCTAATAAAAATAAAACTATTCAAATAAACAATTCTACACCTAATTAAATTAAATGATAAAATAAAAAAACAAAAGGTGATATTTGCAAGAAAAAGAGGTGGAGATGAAAATGGAAACAAAATGACCGAAATGCCCCTCAGGCCACGTGCCACACTTTTATTAGACAGACAGGATAAAATTTGGAAAACGCTCGATTTCAGGTGGACACGTGTCTAAACGGCATGAAACAGTAATGCAAAAATATTTACAAAAGGGTAGGACAAATTTAGGGTATGACAGTCCCCAGCAGAGTCGCCAGCTGTCGCTACTGCGAAAATCGGCGCCGGCTGACAAAAGAGTCGCCACCGTGCGTTATTTATCCCAACGGAGGGAAAGGAAACGCTCGAAGTAAACCTCGCAAAAAACGGGAAAAGGTATGGTCATCGCAACCAAAACCTGGGTTCGGGAGTCGGTTACGCAAGGGGAAGGTATTAGCACCCCTCACGTCCGTCGTACTCGACGGGATCCACGCTTGCTTGGTTTGTCTAAAGGATGCAAAAACAATCTATCTACGACTGCTAAATCTAAACGGAAGGAAATTGACTCGATAGAGCGTCGCACTCTATGCCTACGTATTCTCAAGGGAGAAAGTCAGAGTCAACGTAGTTCGGGACTACGGGGAAATGGGCTCGCCAAGACCTCGCGTCTTGTGCCTACGTACTTCCACACTGCATGGAAGATCAGAGCTTACGTAGTTCAGGCTAACTACGGGTAAACTGGGTGTTCTCACACAGCAGTGAGAAATTAATCTGGTTTCAAAGGTACGGGAACCTATGGGAAATAAAACTACGGTCTGGTCTCAAATGCACTCGGGCAAGAGAAAGGGATAACAATCAGTCGTCAGCGGGAAAGTCTCGATCGCACAGCAGCGAGAGAACAAAAGGTTAGTTGTTAGTGTGCTCGCTAGGATGTCGCATCCTATGCCTACATATTCTCGTCTGGTACGAGAAATCAGAGCAGCTGTAGTTCGGCTACTTCGGGACCACAGCTCAAATCTCATTTTATTAATATTCTGAAAATGGTTACAATGATTGAATACGGGAAATAAACTCCTAGGAAATACTTTCTATCCTATCCTATGAAAAATCAAATGGAAAATAGTCCCCTAACAAGTGGACTTCTAAAACTACCTCTAAAAAGGTAAAAAGTCCCCTAACAAATGGACTTCTAAAACTACCTCTAAAAGGCAAAATAAACTCTATAAAAAATGTACTCTAAAAAAATATTAAATCTACACTAATATTTTTTCCTCTTTTTCATACTTCTATTTTCTTTTTCTTTCTCAATATTCTTTTCTCTTTCTTTTATTCTTTTCTTTTATTTTTCTCAATATTCTTTTTCAATATATTTTTCCCATATTCTTTTCTTCATATTTCTTTTTCTCAAAATATTTTTCATACTCATAAAACTATATAAAAGAAAATAAAAAAAAGAAAATATAAAGGGAGGGGGGTACACTGGTACAAGGGGGAGTACAAGCAGAAAAATATAAAACACAGCCAAAAAAGGCCCAGCCCAGCAATATACTTCAGCCCAGGAAAAAAAAAAGAAGGGGGGGGGGGGGCAGAAAGCGAAATGGGGGTGTAAGCCAGGAGTTGCATTGGGCTCAGCCCAATATCCTTCAGCAAAAAAAACGGAGGGATAGGTGTAAGAAAAAAACGCTGGGCCTCGTGGCCCCAAGCCCAAACCCGGTCCAATCTCCCCATTCTCTCCCTTTCACTCTCATTCTCCTTCCTGAAACCCTAGAGGCTCTCCCTCCCTCTCTCACGGCGCCGTCAACACTACTCCTCCCTCTACCCCTCTCCATCTTCAATCTTCTGCTCTCTGATTGATGCTCCCACTCTCCTCTCTTCTCAGCCTTTCTCAGCCTCACTCTCCTCCAACTCTCATCCTCAATAATAAACACTCAAACAACGCAGATCATTCACAGCATGAAGATCTCAGCAGAAATTCTTAAAAAGATGAATGTCCATGTTCTTGATAATAAACCTGATGATATTTGGAGGATCTCTCGATGCGTTGGACGATTGACGAGGATTTCTGGCGCTCACTGAAGACACGAGTCTTAATGGATCTTGAACATCAGTTTCAACTTTCTGGAAATCTTTTGGAGTTCTATGAACATGCATGTGGAGATCTTGATGTTCGTTTGAAGCTGGTGAATTGGAGGTTCGTTCTTGAAGTTTGACAATGATACTGATGATGAGCGATCTTGAAGCCTGGACTCTTTGCACGTTGATCGTTGTTGAAGATCTTGAAGAGAGTTCTGGGGATTTTCTTGAAGGTCGTTGATGAACCTGATGAATCTGGATGACTTCTGTGAAGCGTTTGGAAGGACGTTGAGGATTGATGATTCGTTGAAAGAAAAAAAAGATGAACATGCGATGATGATTTATGCTTTCTGGAGAGCTATGATGTTGATCGGAAGAAATGGATGAAAATCGGAAGAAGAAGGATGAAGATCTTGCAACAGTAGTAAACACGATGAACATTATTGATGAACACGTTGAAGATTTCTGGGGAATTACATGAACAAGGATGAACATGGGGATGAGGACCTGGAGAGTTTGTTGAAGGTTCTCCGGCGGAGATTTCTTGCCCGGATCAGATGAATGTTCTTGATGAGGAACACCGTTGAAGTTTCTGGACAACGCTTATGGAGGATCTTGATGAAGAACGAGGATGAACATTGACGACCGGAGTTTGTGATGAACATGGGAGATCGGGAAGAACACGGTGGCGATCGGTTATCATTGAGGTTGATTTTCTGGGAATAGGATGAAGTTAGATCGAAGAAGATGATGAATAGGGAAGAGGATGAATTTCTGGAACTTTTCCAGTTTCCGGCGAGGTTGGATGGTGGTCGGAGGAAGTTACGGTCGCCGGAATTGGTTAACGGCGGTGGTTGCATGGCCGCTGGCCATGCAACTGGTGGAGTTCTGGTGAGGGACAAGTGTCACGGTGAGAAGCTGATGGATAGTGCATGCATGCCGCGTGTGGGTTACGTGTGAGATGGGGAGAGAGGGAAAGTGTGAGGTGGCGGGTTGTGGGTGAAGTGGAAAATGTGAGGTGGGGTCCTCCTAAGATGAACGCGTGGCTGTAGTTATATATGACATGTGGCAGATTATTGGACTGAACACGGACAAAAAAAGGACATAAACTGGGCCTCCGCCCCACTCTGGGCCCAAACGAAAATTGAATATAATAAACCCAAAAATCTGAATAATAATGAAAAATGATTAAAAACCTGATTAAGAACTAATCCTAATTAACTAATTAACTAATGATTAAACCTAATTAACTCTAACTAAATCTCAATTAAACCTAAAAAGAGAATTAACCTAAAAACTCTATTAATTCCAATTAATTTCTAAACTAATAAAACCCTAATAAACCCACTAATCTTAAAAAAATCTAATAATTCTACTAATCTAAAATTTTATTAAATTTCTATTAAATCTTTAATAAACCTATATTACTTACTTAAAAGAAAATCTATATTCTATTTAAAACTATATAAAAAAAACTATTAAAACCCTAAAAACTCTATAAACTATAAAAAAAGATTTAAAGCTATAAAAAAAATCTATTAATATTCTATATTATTCTAAAATGATTAAAAAATCTATTAAAACCCTAATAATATCTAATAAAAATCCAGAAAATTCACAATAATTCCCAAAGGAACAAAAATAGCACCGAACGACAAATAACACTGCGAGAGCCCAACAAAATAGCCGGTAAAAATCAATAGACACCGAAATATCCCTAAAAACAACAGCGCGAGCTGAAAACACCGGGAATAGCACGATTTCCCAAAAAACGATTCTACCTATCTAAACTGATAAAAAAAACACCTGAGACGCGAGACGAGAGCTGTGATCCCGATAAAGTCAAAACAACTGAAAAATGCACTATATGCGATATGCGGATGCGAATGCGGTCATGCGTCGAAACATCGAGCCAGATACGGGACCTGGTTGGTCAAATTTTAGGGTGCAACAATACCACTGACCAATTTCTCGTAATAAACCCCTGGGAGGGTGGCAACAAACATCTCAACAAGCTCTCGTTCAACCATCGGCGGTTGAACTCTAGCTGCTAATTCACGCCACCGCTGGGTGTATTCTTTGAACCCCTCGTTGTTCCTCTGTGACAAGTTCTGCAGTTGAACTCGGTTCGGAGCCAAGTCGCTGTTATACTGGTAATGGTGCACGAGTGCCTCAGCAAGTTCCTTCCACGTGCGCACACTGGTAGGTTCCAAACGCATGTACCATTCCAAGGATGGCCCGGACAAGCTCTCCTGAAAGAAGTGCATCAGCAACTTCTCGTCTTCAGAGTGAGCGGACATCTTTCGGTAGTATGACCTTAAATGGACACGAGGGCAGGTGGTGCCCTTGTACTTCTCAAAGTCGGGTACCTTGAATTTAGGAGGCACCTTGAAGTCAGAAATCAATCCCAATTTAGACATGTCGACACCCATAGTGTTCAGGTTCTCAAAACTCCTCATTTTGTCCTCGAGTGCCTTAAACCTCACACGTGCTTCAACAGTCAGCTCTCCTTCAGTACTCCTCTGTGAGAACAAATCTTCTTGTCGATCTTCTAGCCATGGCTGAAGCCCATACAGATTTCCAGCACCTGTGTTGCTGTTGCCCAGTCCAGCATTGCCATTAGCTTCAAAATTTCCATTACCGACGCTAGTCGTATTACCATTGAGCCTGATGTTAGTGATCACATTCCCGTTACCACTGCCGTTCCCCCCGGTCACGGGGATGCCATTCTGAGGAGTTTCAACAGGTGGAGGGGTTGGAACACTCCCACCGTGAAGCACACCGTTGCTGTCAACCCTTGAGATCAGAGGCTGGACCAATGTTCTGAGCTGGTCTTGGCCGTTGGCAACCACTTGCATGAGCTCCATGAAGCGGTCCATCCTCTCCCGGAGCTCCTGGACGTCAGTTTGCACTTGTTCCATTGCTCTAGCTTGATTTGCTCTGGTCGGATAGCGGTGGATCGGCATTCGATCAATCCTGGAACAACCTGTATTCACAAAGGGTTAGAAAAAACGACAAAGTGTTCGTTATGCAAATGCTTCATGCAAATGCAAACGTGTGTCTGTGTGTTAGGAAGATTCCCCCCGATCCTAGTGCCTTAGTGCCAGTGCTGATAATAAGAAGTCTGAGTCCAGTCATGGAAATAACATCTCATATATATAAAGAAATCCCATCAAGGCGGTACACAACGTCACTGATTACAAGCAGAATCAATAGCATGACCTCGACCAACAAGCCCGGTGATGGTCAGCATACAACAGTGATCAAAACAAAAGGATTACAAATATAGTCAAGCACGGCCACGGGCGCGGAACTCTTCTAACAGATCCCTCGTTTCTGGATAATCAGGCTGAGTGAGCAACCCTTCGACGAGTAACTCCCTCTGCGTAATAGTGTATTGAAGACCTTCAACTGAGTCTTCCCATGCTCCTTCGCCGAAACAATCTTCTAGCTTCCACTTCTTGGATTCAAACGTCTGTTTGCACTCCTTCAGGTTAGCAAGAGCCTTGTTTAGCAGGCCTTCAGCGGCATATCTGCAAGCGGTTTCTTCATCAAACCTCTTCTCACTAGCCTTTACCTGGGCTTTCAATTTGGAGATCTGCTGCTTCAACTTATCCTCCCGTTCCTTGCCATTGGCTAGGGTGGCCTTCCAGTGCTGATTAAATTTGGATATCCTCTAGTACGCTTCATCCAAGTGCTGCTTCTTAGTGGCCAATACGTTGTTGACAAATTTGAAGTCCCGACCCAGACGCTCACGCTCAGCCAACTGCTTAGTCAAATCCGTACCTAACTTGTTTACCAGCTCTGTCTGCCTCTTGAAGGAATGGACAACTTCGCTTCTGAGCTGAGCCAATTCTTTCTCCAGTTCCTCGTTTGCCTTCTTCAGCTCCTCTCGCTCAGCTAACACCTGATTATGCTGCTGAATAGGCACGATGGTAGGCTTTTCAACCACTGGAGGGCTTTCTAGCTTGGCAGGAGGAAACAACATCTCTATGATATCTGCTCTGGCTCTGATCCAGGTCACATATGGAGTGTAGGCTTGGCTATTACTTTTTTCCAGCAACGGTTTTCCCCGCCTACTGATACCATTCCAAGCGTGTTGAAGCTTAGATAAAATATCCCCTTCTAGAAGACCATTCATGTACAGAGATTCCTGCACCTCTTCATCCTTCGGCGGAGCTCTCAAAGCATAAGCAAACTGTCGGACCAGCAGCGATGGATTATAGTTGATATAACCCTTCCTGCCTATCAAAGGCATATTCGGAAACCCGCTGCAGCTGAAGATGATCTCAGTACCCAACCTATCTCTATCAAACCAGGCGACATCCTCTGCTGATAGACTCATCAAACGCTCAGACCACTCAGCTGTGGCTGCAGATGAAGCAAAGGGACCCTTCTTGGGTAGGTGACTATCAAGACATCTATAGAATAGGGGCATACAGCATGAGACATTATTGCCCCTTCTGTTCTCGTTTTTGTAGTGGACGGAATGATAGACATCTCCAATCAAGGTAGGGACTGGATTCCCTGCTGCAAAGATGTGAAAGGCGTCGAAGTCTACAAAGTTAGGCATATTAGGGAACAGAATGATGCTGTATATGCAAAGAGCAAGAATAGCATTGAACACGATCCAACAACCGTCTTTGGCACACTGCTGGGCCTTTCCCACTAAGAACTGCAAGGAGAAACCGGGAACTCTGTTCCAACTAGACAAGACCAACTCAGAGGCATCCAAATGAAGCGAAAGAGCTAGACTAGCCAGATTAGGCTCAGCATCCATATGAACAAAGGGCATCTGACTCTTGATAGGCACACCTAACAAATCAGCATACTCCTCTAGTGTAGGTGCGAGAATAAAGTCCGGGAAAGTAAAGCATCTCAAAGGAGGATCGTAGAACAGCAGCAAGGCGTACAACCCATTCAACTCAAACACAAAAGGTTTACGAACCAAGCTGAGCAGTTTCCCATAAGACTTTCTGAATTCACCTCTCACAGAATCATCTGCCAAAGCAATCAAACTAGACAGCTGAACAACATCAGGATTGGGGAGCTTGTAGGCCACGGTCTTCCTTAGAGAACCCATGATAGCACGATAGAAGGCAAGAAAACCTGAACCGGGGGAAACGGTACCTGCAACACAGACACACGTTAATGATATGCAAATGAGTATGCAAAACAATGCAAAATGCAATCATGCAACAGGAGATCAAGACGACTGTGTTGTTGAAGAGATGAAGGTTCTGTATCAACAAAACCACAATACTGCTCTGTCAAGAACAACTATATCTCTGATGAGAAGTAACCCCTGATACCAGACCATAACTCTGCTCTGTCAAGAACAACCATATCTGATGATGAGAACCTCTGATACAGGACCATAAATCTGCTCTGTCAAGAACAACCATATCTGATGATGAGAACCTCTGATACAGGACCATAAATCTGCTCTGTCAAGAACAAATACACATCTGATGATGAGAACCTCTGATACCAACAAAACTGATTCACTATCAAGAAAACCGGGTAGTCTGAAGGTTAAGGTTTCCTGCAACAAACCCGACCCTGCTCACAGGTATGGACCTAAACTGACACAAGTTCGGCATCCTATGCGGTCATCAGCGTCACAGACATTCAAGAGAGATGATACGATACCCAGAAGGTGTGGTATCACCATCTCCTGAAGCGGCCTCACTCAGCTGAATCCCAAATGATCGGTCCCCAGAGTCGACAATCCTCCAAACCAACAACCCCTCAGGCCCAAAGGGCCAGAAAAGAAGTCAACCGGGAGAACCTCGTCTGAGCGTGGATTTCATGAGACACTAGTGCCTACAAAGCAAGCACGCACCCACTAATTTCCACAACTAATGCTAGGTATACTCAAGCCTGAGTCTGGCACCTCAATCATCAGAATGCCCCTCCCACAACAGTACAAATAATCATATGATACTGAAAATAAAGTGCGGGAAATAAAGTGCGATAAATAAACACAACCCAACAAGTAATCATACAAGCGCTAGGATTGACTCTCGCAGGGGACGTTGGATCCCCATACTGACTCGCATAAGGGACGTTGGATCCCAGGAAACTATCAAGTCCCCAACAGAGTCGCCAGTTGTCGCTACCGCGAAAATAAGGTGCCGGCAAAATAGAAGAGTCGCCACCTTTCGTTATTTATCCCTCAGAACAGGAAAGGAAACGATCGGAAAAACCTGACGAAAAGGTATAAGACAAGGTCATCGCAACCATTGTTTGGGTTCAGGAGTCGGTTATGCAAGGGGAAGGTATTAGCACCCCTCACGTCCATCGTACTCGATGGGATCCACGCTTGTTGTGTTTATCTGACGGGTTGGTTTATCTATCTACCTATCAAGGCTGGCCTGAAAAGAAAAGAAAATGACTCGGCAAAGCGTCGCGCTTTATGCCTACGTATTCTCATCAGAGGATGAGAAATCAGAGTCAACGTAGTTCGACTAACTACGTGTAAATGGCGAAGGTGGCTCGCCAATACATCAGTATTGTGCCTACGTATTCTCAACAGGTATGAGAGATCAGAGCTTACGTAGTTCGGGATAATACGGATTACGGGGATTTAGATTCATCTGTTTTTTCGAGTAGGGTTAACAAACAGTTCCAACAGTTTGGTGTACGCAGCTTGGCCCTTGGAGACTTAAGCGTTATCGTTTGCGGTAGAACTGGGAGTTAACGACACCCTTTTCTTTAGAAACACTTCCTTTGACTTACGGGCCCACGGGGAAAAAAGGTTTGAAGTTTGTTTTCTGTCTGTTACGGAAGAACTATTTTTTATGGATGTTTGCAACCAATATCGCACTAGAGACTATGACCTGAGAATGAATGTGTCGCATGTCACCCAAAGGGTGCCATACTAAACATCCAAGCTGTTGAAAAGAACTCTCCAACAACCCTTTCTCAGATAGCTTAAGACTCGTAACGTACGACGTCAGTTAACCTTTATTACTGTATTTTAATTTGTTTTGAGATGAGAAGACAGAACGAACAGGTTCAACTAAGGGGAGACTATCAAGTCCTACTGTTGTCATGCCAAGGATTCATCCTATGGTTGAGGTTTGAAACAGGGAACTCCTAGAAGTTATAATGCATAGGTTTCAACCTAAAGTTCTAATTATCACTTCCTTGTCAAAGGAAGTGAGATTCCTAGGGGATCATGTCAATGATAAATAGAAACAGATAAAGCATCAGCTAAACAGTAAACAGTAAACGATTATAAAATGCATGCAATGCAAGTGAGGGAGGAAATGTGTGTGGGGCATCAGCCTCCACAAGCTCGTCTCGACCTCAAGCCAGATATGAATAACTGCAATCATACAGAAGAATAAAATAAAATGCCATCAAGCAAACCATAAACCACATAGGCAAGGGAGCAGGGCTCTACCGAATACCCGCAAGCAAAGCCATACAGTAACAATATAAGCAGAGGGAGCAACTCAACCTCTAGTGCAATCATGCTACTAGCTCAAATCAATCTAAATATGAACTTATTCTAATACATCAAGCAAATCAAACAAGTCACATCAATACAGTTACACAGAATGCAAACAGACAGGAAAGAAAGCAGATAAACAGCTTCCACAGCTTCACAGCAAAGCCCTCCTCTGACAGCAGTTCAGTCCTCAGTGTTCAACTGCTCTTCAAGGCTATCATCTTCAATAACAAGTGTCAACTTGCTTCTTCAAGCTTTCAATGCATCAAACACAAGTATCAACTTGTTCCTTCATCCTCTTCAAGCTTCAACTCTTTCTTCAATCTCAATTTGATCCTCTTCACAAGTGTCAACTTGTTCTTCTTGATCTTCAAGCTTCAGCTCCAATGGAAGTCTTAAAATACTGGGAAGTAGCAACTTCTAGCATCTTCAATCTTCTAACAAGGAACTCCATCCTCTAGCAAGGGAGAAAGATCCATCTAACAAGAGAAAGGTTTGGATAGTGGAAAGCAAAGTGAAGACCAAAGGTCACCACTAAGCACTCCATCATCAGAGAAAGGAACCCTCAAAGGTTCTACCAATTGGTGAAGAGCCACACATCCTACCAAAGGAGGGATGAGGCCTTCACAAGGGGACCTTACATCATAGGGAGGAATAGAAGTGATCAACACCTTCCATGTTTATGAAAGAAGAGAATCTATCTAGAAGCTCTACTTACAAACCCTAACCTTAACACCTAAACAAAACTACTCCAACGGAAAAGCAAACATCAAGTCCAAGCTCCTTCATGCATTCCTCAGCAGCCCACACAAGCCTTCAACATCAGCCAAGAGCAAGAGAGGCAAAACCCTAATCTAAGGGAACTAAAGAAGTCATTCTAGTTGAATTAGCAAGTTAGGATCACCTAAAACCTAGTACTAAAGTTAATCTTAACTAAAATACTAAAACCAATTGTAAATTCCTACAAAAATAACTATGGGAACCTAAGTCAATCATGACTCTACCATAAAAAATCCAGAGGTTGAATCATCCACAAAGTCCTAGAAATAAAATCTAAACCATAAGATACTAAGCATAAACCCTAAAATGAAAATGCATGAATTTCCTAATCTTTTTATTCAGTAAAATTCTAGATTCAATCATGAATCAGGGGGGAAAATCTGGAATTAATTGAGTTATTATTCTATTTTTTATGAATTATTTCCTAAACTACATGAGATGATGAAAATAAAAGAAATAAGAAAGAAATTGATAAACATGTGTATCAAATAGCAATTATGTCAAGTTCATTTCAGGAATTTGGGCCAAACGGGGGTGTCATTAGCAAGGGGGCGTTAGGCCCATATCAATTTAGTCAAGAGAGATAGCCAGGAGGGGTGCATTCAGCAACCAATTTACGTTAAAAATCCATACTGGGCCTGGATGGAGGGGTGGTGATAGCAACTAAAATCCATAGGCCCAACGCTCCAATTCCTCAGCTCACACAATTCATAAAATGAAAAATCAAAAACAATACACGCCAGGATTCGAACCAAGGCACGCTCGATTCACACAGCGTAGAAACAAATTCAATAAGCAAAACAGTGAGTTTTAAGGGGGAGGGTACGTGGCTCAACGAGGACACTTGGATTGAGTGACTGAGTCCAACTCTCAGCACGCGTGGACGGTGAGGATTTCGTCTTCCTCATTTCAAACCTCTGCAAACAACTCAACCTGCGCGCGCAAACCAGATCGCCGGTGGCTTTTCCGACCACCCCTGCATAACCCTAAATTCGTCTACACTCAACCATTCGCCACGATTTCTAAACGAATCTTGACCAGAATTTCATCAGCAATTCAACCATGCCACTTATTCATTCTAAAAACGCCTGGATCTTGAGATATCAATCTCAACCGAAAATGAAATCCAACCTAAACTGTCTCTAAAGTTAAAATTGATCATCCAAAATCCATCTATATCAATAGGGGAACCTAACCACATGCTTCTAGTTCAATGAAAACACATAATTAGAGAGAAATTTCAAGAAGTTGAAACCTGTATTTGAGCTTGTAACAGATGCACTTCTTGCTCGATTCAACCTTCAAGATGATGCAGATTCACTCTAAATTACCTTCTGAAGCTAATGCAACCTTCACTTTCCCTTGATTTGGCCTTGAACTCAGAAATCGATTCCAACTTGCAGCTGTGAAACTTCAACCTCACTCTCTGCTTCAGGGCTCAATCTTCACCAAAAAAATGGCTGAACACACTCTAATGTTTATATAGAACTCAATGGAAATGTCTAGAACTTTCTGTAACCTTCCATATGAGATTTTCAATTTCACTTTCTCCTTCAAAATACCATGTTGCAACAGTCGTGTACTTGCTCTCTTTGGGCATGAAAATTCTTGCAATCATCATCTCATGAGATGTTGAATTAGTTTGTTATGTTAATTTCCTTGTTTGCAAGTCAATGGTTCATGTTGGTCATGTTGCTTCATCATGAAGAAATGACATGAAATGGCATGAATTTGACCTCAAACCAAAATTCCAACATTGCCAAAGTTTCTAAAATGACTTTTCCATTCAAAATGACCTATAATTTTACCTTGTTTGGACACAAAATGAATTATTTCAATTTTTGGTCATTAAATGCCTTTAATTCTTTTTTTTTTCAAAATTCCTTGAACCACTTCCTTCCTTGAGCCATTTGAATGCCTCCTTGATGCATGGTCAAGGTTAAAACCCCATTTTGAGCAACTTTCTAGCTGAACAAAATTTCATTTGAGGTCTCTAAGTTGGTAAAAATGACCTATGATCATAAATGACCTATAATCACAAATTCTCAAAATACCCTTGACTTGTCAAAGCCATAACTTGAGTTCTACAAATCCTATCAAGGACTTATAGTACTCTCTAGAAAGCTAAGAGGATAAGGAAAAACATTCATGTTGACCAAATGTTCATAGGAATCATCCTTCTTGGCAAAAGTTTCATGCAAGTTGGGTAACTTTCAAGCTCCAAATTCACATACCTCAAATGACTTGTAACTTGTCAAAGCCATAACTTGAGTTCTACAAATCCTTTCAAGTACTTCTAGCACTAAAATTAAAGCTAAGACCATGCTCTATAACAATCATGTTAGGGTCAAGAAGAGATGACAATCACATCTTGAGCTAAATTGACTTGAAGATAGGGGTCAAACTAGGGGATTTTACACTATCAAGCCTTAGAAACCCTAGCCTGAAACTTCTCAAGCTCTTCAATCATGATGAGTTAACCTTGGAATCATCCTTATGACATCTCAATGTATCAATCCATGATCACATGGCCCTTGAATTAGGTCTCAACCTTCTTCAAATCCTCAGTTGACTTAGGGTTGACCCAGTCAAACCCTAGTTGCACCACTCATGGCTGAGTCTTCTTAATCTTACATAATGACCTGTCTAGGCCTCAAAGTGATCTTCAACACTTCTCATGAGCTCTCTCAAGACCTCAAGTCCTTCTTCATGACCTCAGAATCATCTGATGGCTTCCCACAACTCTCAAGTTAGGAGACACACCCTCTTGGCTTCAATCACTCTCTCTGAGGATCTTTTAACTTCTCTGACAAGGATATCAACCCTTGAACACCTGAATAAGCCTCCCAGCTAGCTTCAAATTCTTGTGTAGCTCTTGATTGGTAATCATACATCTTGATCTCCTGCATACATGCCAATGAAATGCAAACGATAATGCTAATGTGAATGAAATGAAACATAAGCTAGGTAAAGAAATGTTGGGCAAATTTTGGGGTGCAACAAAGTTAAAACAAGTGTTTTATCCCCAATATCGATCTCGAGGGCTAAGTAGAAACAAAAGTTCTAATTTCAATTCAATTAAACAAAAGTACTTGGGGTTTTGAAATTATTTGGTTTATTTATAAAAATAATTGCAAATAAAAGAAGAACTCAGGAACAACTCTGAATTAACACTGCAACAACTTATTGTAACTACTACTTACCGATTCTTTAGAATGTTATTCCTAAGTCCTTAGCGAGAAAATCTTTAATCACTCACCCTAATTTCTATGTCCATAGAGAATTACAGATGAAACTAAGCAATCAATTATGAAGAATTTTCCGGTTTCTATAGGGTATCCCTAGTTCTAGGTGATTTCTACTACAGAATGATCCAAAGCAAAGCATTAACAACGGTGGTCCAGCCTAATCGTTAATCGAAAAACAAACCCTGTTTGTCCGACAGGGCAAACATTAAGAATAGCTAGAGATCAAATAAGTATGAAATACAAAGGAATTGTTATTGCAATACTAATATCAGAGTCATTATAGATTCAAATCAGGGACACCCCCTAGCATTCGGAGGTTTAGCTACTCATAATATTCAAAGAAGATACAAAGTAACAACTAGACATTACAAGATAATAGGATTGTTTGATCTTCAATTTCTTCCATTCATGAAAACCTTAAGTTCTCCAATCACCTTGATCTCTCCAATCTTGATCATGTAATTCTCCAGTCAAAAGTCCTTTTTTCCTTCTCAAAAAGCATCTAAAATACTCCAAGGTCCAACACAGCAGTAGGAAAAAGCCCAAAATACCCTCATGGGTCACACAAGTAAAAAATACTAGAAAATTAGAAGATGAAGCGCTTCAGGGAACACGGGTTGTGTCAGCTGACACGGGTGGCCGTGTTGGCCCCATGGTTGCCTGATAAAAGCTCTGGATGCTCTAGACTTCCTGACACGGGCCGTGTCAGGTAACACGGGCACCCATGTCAGCCCACTTCCTCTCTACAAAATTTAATTCTCTTGGTATCCTCCTGGCACGGGCCGTGTTAGGTGACACGGGTGGCCGTGTCGGGTGACACGGGTGGCTGTGTCAGGCCACTGTTTCCCTTCCAAAAACTCTTCCAAATTTCTGCGATTTTTCCTAGTTTTTGCTCCGATTCTTCCTGATTGCGCACCTGAATCTAAAAATAATGGAAATACAAAACCAACGCATAAGATCCAATAAAAAGAAATAAAATGCAACTAAACATATAAGAAGATTAACTAAAACTAACGATAAAATAACGCCTAAAAACCACTGATCAAACTCACCCAAACTTAAACCTTTGTTTGACCTCAAGCAACAAGCTTGCATAAAGATTTTTCAAATCAAATGGTACACATCAAGTAAAATACTTGTGAAGGTAAGGTGTGTTGATACTCATACGTGAGCCTTTACTCCGATCGACTAAAACTAGTTCTCTTGGTAATCGTCCGTTAACGAAGGTTTTACACAAATACATACCACGGTTAAAATAGACCTAAATCCCTCTTTCGGTCACCAGTCCAACTATGGTTTGGGCTTAAGTCTTTTCTTAGATTTTCTACCCCTTTCATTCAGATAATCAGATTAAGGCACATTGACCGCTTTCCATCACATGTACAAAATTTGATAGAGACTTTTTCGAGGCCCCTTTATTCTTTTTGTTTCTCGCGCATTGGTGTTTATTAGTCCACTTTGGGACGGCTATAGAGATTCAACCGTCATTAGGCTAAGTAACCGGGTGAAGGTTACCCAACTTAGAAGGACCAGTTGTCTTTACCATCATTATTCATCATTTTTTTGGTGCCATAAGTCATTCTCTCAATCAACTTTATACATGCAAATCTTTTTAATCATATGGAACCATCACTATTAACTAATCGGGGAATAATTCTAAAATCCAAATACTATGGCACAAATCTACAAGTTGAACTTGTTTCCTTACTCCGGGGAATCTAGGGTGCTCAGATTATACCTCAATTTCCAAACTTTCCCAAATTTAAACCTATTTTTAACTCCTCTTCCCTCAAAATCTATACACTTTCTTGACTACTTCACACATCATAGTATTCACAAGAAATTTTTTGTGGTCCTTATTCGGGGAGAGTTCAAAGTGATTTTTAAACAAATAACACAAACAGAATTAAAAAGTACTTAAAACGAAAACTCAGAACAGTAAATCCTCCCTCAAACATGAACTAAACATTGACCTTAATATTTTAGAACAAGAGAGGAAGAGACGTAACTTATAGAGATACTTAATGAGGAGTCGGAGGGTAATACAACACCCATTTGCTACATCCTAGCTTGCACCTGTAAGGTCTCGTTTATTACCTGTAAACGAAACAAAATAACAACAACAGAAAATGCTCAATCATTAAAACTGTGGGTTGCCTCCCATGCAGCACTTCGTTTAACATTGCATGGCTCGACGGTTCACTCCCCATTGTTATGGAGGGTATTTCTAATTCCACACTTTGTTGATTGACCTTTCCCAATAGAGGACCGGTCAGGATCAGAGATAAGAGAAACTTTGTGTATCAAATCCCATCCAAGTTTTCTATTCTTGACTCCTCGAATGAATTTTGGAGTCTCGCTATGTGCCTTAGACGATTGTGATATTGCAATCTGATAGATTACACCAGAGACTTTTTCAGGAAGTGGTTTTGAACTTTTTCCTTTTTTCACGATTTTGACCATTCCCACTGAAGGTTAATTATTTTCCTCTTTACCTCGCTTCTTGATGTCCAAAAATTTTAAATTTATTTCCTCATCAAAGGATTTAAAGGTTACAATACCTGTTTCAATATCAACATTACACTGACTAGTAAGCAAGAATGGTCGGCCAAGTATGATGGGATTTTCTTCATCTTCTAGGATATCCATAATCTCAAAATCAACTGGGAAGGTAAAGTTGTCAACCATCACTAGTACATCCTCTGCTAGCCCATATGACCTCTTAGTCGTGTGGTCGGCAAACTTCAAGTTTGTTCTCGTATCGCTCACTTTTCTAATACCCGACTTTTTGAAAATAGATAAAGGCATGAGACTCACACTGGCACCTGAATCAATAAGGACCTTATTGAAAGTTCTATATTTTATAGTACAAGGGATTGATACAGGTTCAGGGTCTTTCCACTTGATAGGGATTCTCCTTCCTTGTGATATTTCATTACACTGCTCAGTTGAAATTTTCTGCTCCTCGCCCATTGTTCTCTTTTTCCCTATTACCTCTTTCATAAATTTCTTGTACCAAGGCATTTGCTCGAGTGCTTCAAAGAACGACATATTGATTTCTAACTTTTTGAACTTCGTGCTGAATTTTTCAAAGTCTTTCTCCTTCTGATCCTTCTTTGTAACTCTCTAAGGTTAAGGTAGCTTGATTTTTGGTTTAACATCCTCTTTCTTTTTCTCTTCAGTTGGTTTTACAGGTGGTACAACTTTTTCCGGTTCTTTCCAATTTTCTCTCACTTCAAGCTCAACCTCTATACATTGATAATCATTTGTTTCTTTTTCTTTCTATTCTTCCACGACTCTTTGACTTCTTAGTGTGACAACATTAACATTCTCATGATTTTTTAGATTCGGTACTGTAGCGCTCGAGAGGGTTTCTTGAGTTTGCGTGGAGAGTTGTTGTGCTATTTGTCCCATCTGAACCTCAAGATTTTTTTATAGAAGTTGTGGTGTTCCTCTGATTATTCCGTGTCTCTTCTTGGAATTGAATATTGTGAGTTGCAATTTTTTGAATAGCTATTTTCCATTCTACTTTCTGAGGAGCCTGTTGCTGCTGTTGATATTGAGGTTGATTCTGATCTTTCCAGGAGAAGTTAGGATGATTCCTCCACCCTGGATTATAAGTCTGAGAATAAGGACTATTCTGCTTTAGAAACTTTATCTCTTCAATTTGTTTAGCAGTTGCAACACTATGTGCAGTAAAATGGGGTCCACTACAAATCTCACAACTCACAACTTGGACAGGTTGAACTTGAGCCACAGTCTGAGTACTTAGATTCGTTGCTTTAAGCCTTCTTTCTACTTCAGCTTTGATTTGATCTTCCATTTTCACAACTTGATTAGCCAACTTCAAGTCAATTGTTCCTTCAGGTTTACTCGCACTACAGTCATATAATTCTAAATGCTCATTTGCAGCAATGACTTCAATTATCTTCTTTATACATGTGGCTGCTGTAACATTTGATGCGCCACTGGCTGGCGTATCAATGAGTTTCTTAGTCTTCATCTTGAGACCATTCAAAAACATTTGCATCTGTTCAATTTGTTCCATGTTATGAGTACGACATATAACCAATAACCGTTTGAACCTTTTATACGCATCTCCTAGTGATTCTCCCCCCTTCTTTTTAAAATTCATGATATCATATTTTTTACGAAGATACACATAGGCAAGAAAATACTCATTAATAAAGGTCTTCTCCATCTCTTCCCAAGTAGCAATACTTCCTTCGAGTAACGAGTAAAACCATTCTTCAGCATCTTCAGAGAGAGTAAAACATTCTTTTTTTTTTTGCTTTATTAGTGTGCCCATTAATCTTGAGAGTAGTGCTCATAGTCAGAAATCTTTGTAGATGTTTGTTGGCATCTTTATTAACATTTCCGGTCAAAGGTCTCCTCTCAAGTTGGGTAATGGTGCTCGGATGCAACTGAAAATTTTCCATGTTCACCGGTTGGTTCACAATTTTTAACTGAACAGCCGGTGCATTAGCTCCACCATAATCACCAAAGAGTCTCTCTGCTGGTGGAACTCTAAACATAATCACAATATCTCTATCTGAGTCTGAACCTGAATCGGAATGATCTGAATGAACAAAGACTCTTTCTTCTTCTGGTGCTGGCGTTGAAGGCTCTGCTTCTAAAGCTGCCAGTCTTGCTTGTCTATGCTTTGCATGTATAGTTCTTTCGATTTCTGCATCAAAAGAAAATTAGCTGAGGATTCTCCTCGCATAAAAATGTTAGACGCATATTAGTAGTAACGGAACAAAAATAATATAAAAAAACTAAAAAATAAAATTTTGGTCGGAGAGCAACAAAATTTCAATTGAATTAAAAATTAAACTTATATTTTGGCAGTCCCCAGCAACGACGCCAAAAACTTGATCGAAAAAATAACAAGTGCACTATTTTTTCCGATTGTAGTTAAAATAGGGGTTTTATCCCCAGTATCGATCTGGAGGACTGCGTAGGAACATAAGTTCTGATTTTAATTCAATTAAACAAAAGTACTTGGGGTTTTGAAATTGTTTGGTTTAATTATAAAAATAATTGCAAATAAAAGAAGGAAATTGACTAAGTGGTTTCAATAAATATGAGTAACATGCTAGGGGAAGTGTGTGATTCGACTCAGGAACAAATCTGAATTAACGTAGCAACAACTTATTGTAACTACTACTTACCGATTCTTTAGATTGTTATTCCTAAGTCCTTAGCGAGAAAACCTTTAATCATTCATCCTGATTCCTATGTCCATTGAGAATTACAGATGTAAGTAAGCAATCAATTATGAAAGTAAGCAATCAATCAATTAAGAAAATTAGAAGATGATGCGGTTCAGGCAACACGGGCCATGTCAACGAACATGGGTCGTGTCAGCTGACACGGGCGGCCGTGTTGGCCCCCTGGATGCCTGATAAAAGCTTTGCATACTCTAGACTTGCTGACATAGGCCGTGTCAGGTGACATGGGCACCCGTGTCAGCCCACTACCTTTCTACAAAATTTAATTCTCTTGGTATCCTCCTGACATGAGCCATGTCAGGTGACACAGGCCTTGTCAGGTGACACGGGTGGCCGTGTCAGGCCATTGTTACCCTTCAAAAAACTCTTCTGAATTCCTGCAATTTTTCCTGTTTTTTGCTTCAATTCTTCCTGATTGCTCACTTGAACCTAAAAACAATGGAAATACAAAACCAACGCATAAAATGCGATAAAAAGAAATAAAATGAAACTAATAAAAAAGAAGATTAACTAAAACTAACGGTAAAATAACGCCTAAAAACCACTGATCAAACTCCCCCAAACTTAAACCTTTGTTTGACCTCAAGCAACAAGCTTGCATAAAGATTTTTCAGATTAAACGATACACATCAAGTAAAAGACTTGTGAAGGTAAGGTGTGTCAAAACTCATACGTGAGCCTTTGTTCCGATCGGCTAAAACTAGTTTCTTGGTAATCGTCCGTTAACGTAGGTTTTACACAAACACATACCGCGGTAAAACCACAGACCTAAATCCCCCTTTTGGTCACCTCTCCAACTATGCTATGGGCTTAAGTCTTTTCTTAGATTTTCTACCCCTTTCATTCGGATAATCATATTAAGGCACTTTTGATCGCTTTCCTTCACATGTACAAAATTTGATCGAGACATTTTTGAGGCACCTTTATTCTTTTTTTTCTCTCGCGTATTGGTGTTTATTAGTCCACTTTTGGATGACTATAGAGATTCAACCGTCGTTAGGCTAAGTAACTGGGTGAGGGTTACCCAACTTAGAAGGACCAGTTGTCTTTACCGTCATTATTCATCAATTTATTTGGTGCCATAAGTCATTCTTTCAATCAACTTTATAAATGAAAATGTTTTTAGTCATGCCGGACCATCACTATGAACTAATCGGGGAATAATTCTCAAATCCAAGTACTATGGCACAAATCTACACGTTGAACTCGTTTCCTTACTACGGGAAATCTAGGGTGTCCAGGTTATACCTCAATTTCCAAAATTTCCCAAATTTAAACCTAGTTTTAACTCCTCTTCCCTCAAACTCTATATACTTTCCTGACTACTTCACACATCACAGTATTCACAAGAAATTTTTTTACGTCCTCATTTGAGGAGAGTTCAAAGCGATTTTTAAACAAAAGCACTTAAACACAATTAAAAAGTACTTAAAACGAAAACTCAAAACAGTAAATCCTCCCCCAAACTTGAACTAAACATTGACCCCCAATATTTTAGAGTCTTTCTCCTTCTGATCCTTCTTTGTAATTCTCTAATGGTAAGGTAGCTTGATTTTTAGTTTAACATCCTTTTTCTTTTTCTCTTCAGTTGGTTTTGCAGGTGGTACAACTTCTTCCGGTTTTTTTCCCATTTTCTATCACTTCAAGCTCAATTTTTATACACTGATAATCATTTGTTTATTTTTCTTTCTCTTTTTACACGACTCTTTGACTTCTTGTTGTGACAACATTAACATTCTCATAATTTTTTGGATTCGGTATTGTCACGCTGGGGAGGGTTCCTTGAGTTTGCGTTGAGAGTTGTTGTGCTATTTTTCCCATCTAAACCTCAAGTTTTTTATAGAAGTTGTGGTTTTCCTCTTATTAATTTGTGTCTCTTCTTGGAATTGAATATTGTGATCTGCCATCTTTTCAATAACTATTTCCCATTCTTCTTTTTGAGGAGCCTGTTACTGCTGTTGATATTGAGGTTGATTCTGATCTTTCTAGGAGAAGTTAGGATGATTCTTCCACCCTGGATTATAAGTCTGAGAATAGGGATTATTTTGCTTCAGAAACTTTATCTCTTCAATTTTTTTAGCAGTTGCAACGTAATGTGAAGTAAAATGGGGTCCACTACAAATCTCATAACTCACAACTTAGACAGGTTAAACTTGAGCCATAGTTTGAGTACTTACATTCGTTTCTTTAAGCCTTCTTTCTACTTCAGCTTTGATTTGATCTTCCACTTTTACAACTTGATTAGCCAACTTTAAGTCAATTGTTCCTTCAGGTTTACTCACACTACGATCATATAATTCCAAATCCTCATTTGCAACAATAGCTTCAATGATCTTCTTTATACATGTGGCTGTTGTAAAGTTTGATGCGCCACCGGCTGCCGTATCAATGAGTTGATTAATCTTCACCTTAAGACCATTCACAAACATTTGCATCTGTTCGATTTGATCCATGTTATGAGTAGCACATGCAACCAATAACCGTTTGAACCTTTTATACGCACCCCCTAGTGATTTTCCCTCCTTCTATTTAAAATTTATGATATTATATCTTTTACGAATATACACAGAGGCAGGATAATACACATTAAGAAAGGACTTCTCCATCTCTTTCCAAGGAGAAATACTTCATGCGGGTAACGAGTAAAACCACTCTTCAGCATCTTCTGAGAGAGTGAACGGAAACATTCTTATTATTTTGCTTCATCAGTCTGCCCATCAATCTTGAGAGTAGTGCTCATAGTCAGAGATCTTTGCTGATGTTTGTTGGCATCTTCATTAACATTTCCGGTGAAAGGTCTCCTCTCAAGTTGGGTGATGGTGCTCGGATGCAACTGAAAATTTTCCATGTTCACCGGTTGGTTCACAATTATTAACCGACCAACTTGTGCATTAGCTCCACCATAATCACCAAAGAGTCTCTCTGCTGGTGGAACTCTAACCATAGTCACAATATCTCTATCTGAGTCTGAACCTGAATCGGAATGATCTGAATGAACAAAGACTCTTTCTTCTTCTGGTGCTGGCGGTGAAGGCTCTGCTTCTAAAGCTGCCAGTCTTGCTTGTCTATGCTTTGCATGTATAGTTCTTTCGATTTCTGCATCAAAAGAAAATTAGCTGAGGATTCTCCTCGCATAAAAATGTTAGACGCATATTAGTAGTAACGGAACAAAAATAATATAAAAAAACTGAAAAATAAAATTTTGGTCGGAGAGCAACAAAATTTCAATTGAATTAAAAATTAAACTTATATTTTGGCAGTCCCCAGCAACGACGCCAAAAACTTGATCGAAAAAATAACAAGTGCACTATTTTTTCCGATTGTAGTTAAAATAGGGGTTTTATCCCCAGTATCGATCTGGAGGACTGCATAGGAACATAAGTTCTGATTTCAATTCAATTAAACAAAAGTACTTGGGGTTTTGAAATTGTTTGGTTTAATTATAAAAATAATTGCAAATAAAAGAAGGAAATTGACTAAGTGGTTTCAATAAATATGAGTAACATGCTAGGGGAAATGTGTGATTCGACTCATGAACAAATCTGAATTAACATAGCAACAACTTATTGTAACTACTACTTACCGTATCTTTAGATTGTTATTCCTTAGTCCTTAGCAAGAAAACCTTTAATCATTCACCCTGATTCCTATGTCCATTGAGAATTACAGATGAAAGTAAGCAATCAATTATCAATAATGTTCCGGTTTCTACAGGGTATCCCTAGTTCTAGGTGATATCTAATACAGAATGATCCAAAGCAAATCATTAACAACGGTGGTCTAGCCTAATCATTAATCAAAAATCAAACCTTGTTTGTCCAACAGGGCAAGCATTAAGAATAGCTAGAGATCAAATCAAAATGAAAAACAAAGGAATTGTTATTGCAATACTAATATCAGAGTCATTACATATTCAAATCAGGGACACCCGATAGCATTTGGAGGTTTAACTACTCATAATATTCGAAGAAGATACAAAGTAAAAACTAGACATTACAAGATAATAGGATTCTTTGATCTTCAATTGCTTCCGCTTATGAAAACCTTCAGTTCTCCAGTCACCTTGATCTCTCCAATCTTGATCGTGTAATTCTTCTCCAGTCAAAAGTCCCTTTTTCTTTCTCAGAAAGCATCTAAAATACTCCAAGCTCCAACACAGCAGTAGGGAAATACCCAAATACCCTCATGGGTCACACAAGTCAAAAATCCAAGATAATTAGTAGATGAAGCGCTTTAGGAAACACAGGTCGTGTCAGCTGACACATGCGGCCGTGTTGGCCCCTAGCTTCCTGATAAAAACTCTTCATGCTCCAGACTTGCTGACACATGCCGTGTCTGGTGAGACAGACATCGTGTCAGCCCACTGCCTCTCTACAAAATTTCATTCTCTTGGTATCCTTTTGACATGGGTCGTGTTAGGTGACACGGGTGGCCGCGTTAGGCCACTGTTTCCCTTCCAAAAGCTCTTCCGAATTCCTACAGTTTTCTTGGTTTTTACTCCGATTCTTCGTGATTGCTAACCTGAACCTAAAAGCAATGGAAATAGAAAACCAACGCATAAAATGCGATAAAAGGAAATAAAATGCAACAAAACATATAAGAAGATTAACTAAAACTAACGGTAAAATAACACCTACAACCACTGATCACACTCGCTGTCACCAAAAGGATGATAGTAAGTTCCCAATCTTAAAGAATTACCGACACCAAAAGGATGAAGGTGACAACACAAGTTACTATCACCAAAACGATGATAGTAAATTCCCAACTTTAATGATTACCGACATCAAAAAGATGAAGGTAATATCACAATTCGCTATCACCAAAAGGATGATAGTAAATTCCCAACACCAAAAGGATGAAGGTAAGAAGATTAAACACCCTAACTGTTATCACCAAAAGGATGATAGTAGACACACGACTCAAATGATCACCATCACCAAAATGATGAAGGTAAAACAAAAACAACAAAGCTTGCTATCACCACAAGGATGGTAGTGGGCACATAATTTCCATGACCACCCTCTGTTGCACCCCAAACTTTGCTCAACCATTTCTTCACGTAGCTTATGTTTCATTTCATTCACATTAGCATTATCATTTGCATTTCATTGACATGTATGCAGGAGATCGAGAGGTATGATTACCAATTAAGAGCTACACAAGACTATGAAGCCAGCTAAGAAGGTTATTCAGGTGTTCAAGGGTTGATATCCTTACCAGAGAAGTTAAAAGATCCTCAGAGAGAGTGATTGAAGCCAAGAGGGTGTGTCTCCTAACTTGAGAGTTATGGAAAGCCATCAGATGATTCTGAAGCCATGAAGTTGGACTTGAGGTTTTGAGAGAGCTCATGAGAAGTTTTGAAGATCACTTTGAGGCCTAGACAGGTCATTATGCAAGATTAAGAAGACTCAGCCAAGAGTGGTGCAACTAGGGTTTGACTGGGTCAACCCTAAGTCAACTGATGATTTGAAGAAGGTTGAGACTTAATTCAAGAGGCATGTGACCATGGATGGATACATTGAGATGTTCTAAGGATTATTCCAAGGTTAAATCATCATGATTGAAGAGTTTGAGAAGTTTCAGGCTAGGGTTTCTAAGACTTGATAGTGTAAAATCCCCTAGCTTGACCCCTGACTTCAAGGCCATTTAACTCAAGATATGATGTTCATCTCATCTTGGCCCCAACATGATTGTGGTAGGGCATGATCTTAACTTTAATTTGAGTACTAGAAGTCCTTGATAGGATTCATAGAACTCAAGTTATGAGCCAGACAAGTTACAAGTCATCTGAGGCATGTGAATTTGGAGCTTGAAAGTTACCCAACTTGCATGACACTTATGCCCTAGAAGGATGATTCCTATGAACTTTTGGTCAACACGAATGTTGTTCCTTATTCTCCTAGCTTTCCATAGAGTACTAGAAGTCTATGATTGGATGTGTAGAACTCAAGTTATGGCTTTGACAAGTCAAGGGTATTTTGGGTATTTGAGATTATAGGCCATTTTCAATCATAGGTCAAAATCTCCAACTTGCACATGTCAAATGGATTTTTGTTCAACATGGAACTTGTTAAAAATTTGGTTTTTAGGTTGACTAAAGGCTCATGGTGAATTGGTTTGACTCATATCAAGGATTGGTGTGAAGTAGTTTGAAGAAAGAAGAAATTCAAAGGCATTTTTGGTGGGAAATGGGAATAAATGGTTATGGGTCCAAAACAAGTCAAATAACCACTCATTTTAATCAGAAACTATGTTTTAGAGACATTGGCATTTATGGATTTTCATTTGAAGCACAATTCGTGGCCTTTCATAAGGTTATAAGTTACATTCCACCAATCATTCACCAAGGCAAATTGAAGGCTCTTTGTGGTCTGATTTCACTCAAGGATAGTTCAGCAAGCTGACCAAAGCTTCCCAAGCAAGTTTTAGTGAGAATTTCATGCATTTCCATATCAAACTTTTTGAAGAAAGTTGGAATTGGATTTTTGATTTTGGGCATGGGCCTTACCTCTAGAAGCTTCCAAATCATTCTATAAAGGTCTAGGAACTCATCAGAAACAAGGTTGGTGATTGATTGGGGCTGAGATCAGAGTTTTCCATTGAAGCTTGAAGGAGAAAATTGAAAGATTGAATTTCTGATTGAGGCCATTTCAAGTGCGATTGAAGCTTCAATCTTCTTCTAACATCATCACTGATTGGATCTGGAACGTTTTGGAGCAAGAATCAAGCCAGAAATGCCTCAAATCGAAGCTTGAAACCAGGTTTTTTCTTCTTGAAATTGCGCTCATTAGATTCATGTGGTTAGGTTTACCTTAGGTTGTAGATGATTTCTGGGCAGAGAATTGGATGATTAGTGACAATTTAGGATGAGATCCATTTTCGGTTAGGATATGGAATTTGTGATTCGTGGAGTTTTAGGCCGTTTAGTTAGCATATTTGTAATCCTCGTTAAATTTCGTGCGATTTTCATTCAAGAATCATTGCATTTGGTGGATTATTGAGGGAGATGTGTGGTTTGGAAGTTCACCGGAAAAGCTTCGTTCCATCGCCGGCCATGGCCCTGCGCGCGAAGCTCCATCGTTCTTGCAGAAGTTCAAATTGAGGAAGACGTAATCCTGGCCCTCCATTTGGTTGGAAATTTGGACTAAGTCTCACGATCCAAAGGACGCGAGCGCGCCACGTCACAAAGCCCCAAAACGCAGGCGTTTTTTATTAGTGAGAATCCAAGTTCTTTCAACGCGCTATGTGATCATGAGGGACGTGGGTTCGAATCCCCGCGCGTGCTTTGTTTTTCGATTAATATTGAAACTGAACTGCATGAATGAATTTGTTGTGACTGGGCCTTAGTGGTTTGCGCTAACCACACCTCCCATTGCTAGGCCCAGGCGAGAATTACACATGGAATAGCTTGCCGGTTACACCCCCTAGTCACGTTTTCATGAGAGTGAGAGTTAATTTACTGAATTGTAACACATTTGGGCCTAGCGCCCTGTGTTGTTAGAACCCCCCTTTTGGGCCCAAGTGAGATTAATACTTTTTTTTTCTTACCAGATGCACCCCTTCCATGTTCTTGTTTCAATTTCTTTTCTTTATTTTTTTAGTTTAATTGCTTGTTGAAATTAATTCATAAAAAATAGTAAATATCATGAATAAATTCTGAAAAAATTGTGACTATAGATTTGGGTGTTCATGATTTTATCATGCTTTTCATGAATTTTAGTGTAGTTGTTTAGGAGTGCTCTTTAGTGGATCTCTTTAGTGATACCTTTCAACTTAGGATTTTATTAGAGGACTTAGAAATTGAATTAGGTCCTGATTTTTGAACTGTAGCTCATTAACAAATGCATGTTCCCATAGAAAAATAATTATATTTTTAGGATGTGTTTTGATATTTTAGATAGAATATTCAAGTTGATTGCTCATTTGGTGCTTCAACTTTGGTGATTGTGTGGAATGGACTTAGAGTGGGCTTTTCTTGCATGGTGGGCTTCTGGTTCTTATTGGAGGATATCATGGACATGATGAAGCTTTTGTGGAGTGGCTGGTGGAGCTTGGATTGGAGCTTTTCTTTCCTTTTTGTTAGCCTTTTGTAGCTTATGAGATTAGGGTTTTAGGAGAGAGCTTTAGAAATAGTTTTTTCTTCAAATAATGGTTGGTTTCATTCACCTTCCATTCCCATCCTATGATTCAAAGTCCTCATGTTAAAGTCTCATCTCTCCTTTGGAGGGATGTGTGACATTTACAATGAGTAGAACTTTTGAGGATGCCTTTCTCTGATGACTGGTTGAGTGTCAGATGGGATTCCTTTGGTTTCCTGTCTGCTTCCCATTATCAAATAATCATCTTGTTGATTCTCTTCATTCTTGGTGGAGTGCATTGTTAAAGCTTGAAGATGGAGTACCCCTTTCCTTCTCTTGAAGATGGTGGACTTTAAGAATAGTTACAAACTTTGTATTGGATGGCTACCAGAAGATTGCTCTGCTGTGGAGTTTGCTGGCTTGTTTTTCCTGTTTGTCTGTTTTCTTCTTGTGCAACTGTATTGATGTGACTTGATTGGTGTGATGCATTTAGATTAGGTCATGTAGTTGAATAAGCCTAAGAGCATCCTATGGGTTGAGCTTCTCCCCTTGCTTGTATTGCATTAGAGGTTGAGTTTCTCCCTCTGCTTGTATTTTTATTTTATGGCTTTGCTTGCTGGTATTTGGTAGAGCTCAGCTCCCTTGCCTATGTGGTTTGTGGCCTTTGTGCCTTGTTTGCTTAGAAGTTGAGCTTGGCTCCTTCTGCTTGGTTGTTGCATGCATGCATTTTATCTACAGTTGTTCCCTGTACTGTTTATTGTTTACTATATAGCTGATGCTTTATCTGTTTTCGTATACCATTGACATGATCCCCTAGAAATCTCACTTCCTTTGATAAGGAAGTGATGATTAGAACTTTAGTTTGAAACCTATGCATGATAACTTCTAGGAGTTCCCTGTTTCAAACCTCAACCATAGGATCAATCCTTGGCATGACAACATTAGGACTTGATAGTCCCCCTTAGTTGAACCTGTTCTCTCTTCTCATCTCAGAACAATTTAAAATACAGTAATAAAGGTTAACTGACGTCGTACGTTACGAGCCTTAAGCTACCTGAGAAAGGTTTGTTGGAGAGTTTCTTTTCAACAGCTTGGATGTTTAGTATGGCACCCTTTGGGTGACATGCGACACATTCACTCTTAGGTCATAGTCTCTAGTGCAATATTGGTTGCAAACATCCCTAAAAAACAGTTCTTCCGTAAAAGACAGAAAACAAACTTCAAATCTTTTTGCCCTGTGGGCCCATAATTCAAAGGAAGCTTTTCTGAAGAAAAGAATGTCGTTAACCCTCAGTTCTACCGCAAACGGTAACGCCTAAGTCTCCAAGGGTCGAGCTGCGTACGCCAAACTGCTGGAACTGTTTGTTAACTCTACTCGAAAAACAGATGAATTTGAATCCCCGTAATCCGTATTATCCCGAACTACGTAAGCTCTGATCTCTCATATCTGTTGAGAGTACATAGGCACAATACTGACGTATTGGCGAGCCGCCTTCCCCCATTCGTAACCCGTAGTTTGCTGAACTAAGTTGACTCTGATTTCTCATTCTCTGATGAGAATACGTAGGCATAAAGTGCGACGCTTTGCCGAGTCATTTTCTTTTCTTTTCAGACCGGCCTTGATAGGTAGATAGTTAAATAAACCCGTCAGATAAACACAACAAGCGTGGATCCCATCGAGTACGATGGACGTAAGGGGTGCTAATACCTTCCCCTTGCGTAACCGACTCCCGAACCCAGGCAATGGTTGCGACGACCTTGTCCTATACCTTTTCGTCAGGTTTTTTCCGATCGTTTCCTTTCCCGTTCTGAGGGATAAATAACGAAAGATGGCGACTCTTCTGTCTTGCCGGCCTCGTTTTTCGCAGTAGCGACACCCTCACCAAAGGGATGAAAGTAAGGTCGAAAAAGTTTGGTATCACCAAAAAGATGATAACAAACACATACTTTAATTATCACTATCACTAAAAGGATGAAGGTGAAATCAAAACCACAAGTCTTGGTATCACCAAAAGAATGGTAGTAAGACTGGCTTGGGGAGGTCAACAAAAGGTTGAAGAAAGAGAATTTATCAAGGAAAATCATCCTTATCAATAAAAGGTTGAAAAGAATTAACTCAATGGGGGATGCCCGTTGGCTTAGCTGGGGATCGACATGGAATCTTGTGATTAATCTTGGATCCTGACTTATGCATGTATGCATGTTTGATTTTGAAAATGGTACTCCACATTGGATGGCAGTACGATGCAAATGTTGATGTAATAGAGCACATGCAAAGATGCGAATGTTGGGGATGTATATAAGTTTTGGCTCATGTAAGAAATGATGCTTATGATGCATATGCTGCATATGATGCTTGGATTTAGATAGGTGATTGGATAGGTTAGGGTTTACTCCCAGACACTCGATCTATAACGATTCTACGATCAGAGAATGGAACCGGATGCTCTGGATTTCCAAGTTTGATCACTTGTTGAAAAGTTGTGTTCGTTCCTGAGAGAACCATAACTCTTATGCATGAGGATTAGGATGGCTTGAATATGAGTGTGGCGACGTAATCAACGCCTAAAGATCACGCTTTTGCTCTACCATGAATGGTTGCTAGTGTCAAGCAAGGTATGCTTGTCCCACTTGAGAGTACCAAGAGAACTTGCCCTTTGCAACTTGTTCTTCCCCAATATATTGGGTTCTTGAAAGAATTCTGCTAGGGAATTTTGAGAGTTACCGTGACATGATTTGCACTAATGTCTAAATATGCTAGTAGTCTTTCCCTGATTGAGCCTTTGATATGATTTTCCCCTGATTGAGCTTTTGAGGGACTTGCCCCAGATTCAAATGGTTTTTAGGTAGTATTGATTCGGATCAGCACCAATGAAAGTCCAAGTTCTTCTATGATTGCCCTTTGCTGGAATCTCCTTGATGTTAAGCACTGATTTACAGTTAAAAAAATTTCATTTAAAAATGGTTATTTTAAAGTGATGTTCATGCAAGTTTTGAAAAACTCATTTATTGGACTGATGTGGAAGTGTGAGACGGATGAACCATTAGTCCAAATGTAGTGCTGATTTAACTAGTGTGTGAAAGATACAACAATAAGATAACATCAATACAGAAGATTATAAAATCTCTAGGAGTCAGTTTATGCAACCTTGTTGTAGTATACTTTCAGAATAAATCATGCCTCAATTATGCCTTTTGAGGGTTGTAACGTGGTCTAGTTCACGGTTCTTGAAACAAAGGATATAAGGCTCAAAATTTAATTTGTACCCACCCCTTCTTCGTGATGATCTTCAGTCTTATGTTCAGTTAATTTTACACACATTCTTCTTCCAAAAAGGGATTTGACGGTGTAAGAGTGAAAGTGACGATTCAAGATTCTCTTCAAATGGCAGTCACCTTATTTTGTTTTTTTGGATGTCAGTAACCATTTTGATTTTAGATATGGTAGTCACTGAATCTTATTTTGTTTTTTGCTGAGGGTTTACATGACCTCTTTGATTATTCTTTTGATCCCTAAATTTTGGCTGGACTGCTTTTTGATTTTTTCCTAAGTCTCCTCTTTAAGTTTTCGACTTAGCGGGCTTTTTCCTTTTTTGATTTTCAATTTTATTTTGCTGAAGGATTGTGACTGCCAGGTTATTGGTCATTCAAGAAAAAATATCAGGTGGTTGATCCCTAGATGAGATTTATTCATCTTGTAATTCAAATGTGTGCTTAGATTAACTAAACACTACCCTGCCCCAGGTTAAGCATAAGGTTTTATAGATTTGAAAGAAACTCCTAATTCTAGGCTCGAAGTGGTTAACTAGGGACTAACTCCTTATCTCTCTAGTGTTTGGGAATTTGAAACAATGCATGTACATCATCAGCAAGATCTTATCCGAAAGCATACCACAACAGTTATGGGTATTTCATTTTCATCATCCTCCCTCCAATCTTTGCTAAAACAACAATTTGATAAAGAAAGTGAAGTGGGAGAATATTTTTTTGTGTATTTTTGTGATATTATGAAAAAAAGATGAATGGATATGAAAAGATTAATTCAAAATATGCATAATCATCTCATTAATAAAACCAAATACAAATAACAGTGTTTAAAGCAAACAATACTTAGACAAACAAGAACAAAATACAAGAATGCGAAAATGGAAACATGGCATAATGACTGCCTTTATCTGAGGACTTGAACTCTTCCTGACTGACTTGCCACTTATCTTCTTCAAAGTTGGAGATGATTCTGCTTACCTCCGATAACCCCTTCAATAGCACTCACTGATGTCCAACATGCGGTGGCATAGGGTTTATTATAACATTTGGATTGTTTGATGTGAAGGTGAGCTCCTTCGAGTCAATCAAGTATTGAACTTTGTGCTTGAAAGCTTTGTAATTCTCAATTGTATGCCCTGGGGCACCCTTATGATACTCACAGTGAGCGTTGGCCTTATATCCCAGAGGGATAATAGTTGGAGGTGCTAGATCTCTCAAGGTAATTAATCCATCCTTTAGTAGATAAGGGAGGATTTAGCCATATGGTACAGGAAGAGGATCAAAGTGTCTCTCTGGCCTCCCCACCCTTTGTTGGTTAGGTTGACGTTGTTGTGGAGCGCGCTGTTCTTGACTTTCGTGATGTTGTTGATACCCTTGTTGCTGATATGGTTGTTGATGTTGGCAAGCCGGATGCTAGTATGTGAGGCTAGAGGGATTATACCTGAGTGAATCGCACATTCAACGATACAACAGAGTTGCCATCGAAATTTATTTAGTTCCAAAGGACTGGGAAAATATCGATAAAACCCAAGGGAAGAGAAATGGGAACCATCCGTCGTACCCGACGAGAACCATTTTGCTTATTTCTAGGCTTGGATGGGTTATCTATCTAAAGGCTTCTAGATGAAAAGAAAAGAGGGGAAAAGAAAGAGAAAGAAAGAAAGTGATCGCGGAGGATTGGGGACCTCGTGCCTACGTACCCTCATGGTGCAATTAGGAAGTCAGAGCTCCGTAGTTCAAGGAACCAAGGAAAAGAAGAGGATCGGGACGGACAAGAGAGATAGAAGAATGGAAGAAGACGAAGGAAGGTGGCTCGCCAATATTTCACAATCTTGTGCCTACGTACCCTCATAGTGCACTGAGGAAATCAGAGCCTACGTAGTTCGGGGAACTAACACTGAAAAAGAAAAAAAGGAAAGAGACAGTGTCAAAGCCAAGAGCCAAAAGAGAAAGCAAGACCCAACTGGGGAATGCAAAAGGAATTGTATCAAAACTAAGAAAATGGCAAAGGAAAATTCTGCCGAGGAAAGGAGAAGCAAGGTAAAAAATCACTGTCGGGGAATGCAGAGGAAAAAAGATGACTCTACTGGGGAGAAGACAAAATAACGGCGACATGGCCATGGAAAAAAGGAGTAAAGGACAAGAATCAAACTAAAGATAAGGTCCACGGAGAACTCGGTGCATTAAATAGTAAGAAGTGATTAACTAAAGAAAGATAAGAGTAAAACTTTGTGAGGAGAGCAAAGAGGTTGGTGTCAACAAACGGACGACGATAGACTAGGAGAAAAAGAGTACTGAACCAAAGGGAGGTGTTCGATTTTAAGGGGAAATTGGTATATTAACCGGAAGGAGAAAGGAGTTGGTTTTAACCGATAAACAGTGATCAACCAAAGATGGGTGTGGAACCAAGCAAAGGTTGTGACCCAAAGAACGTGTATGGAATCAAGCAAAGGTTGTGACCCAAAGAACGACACATTGACTGAACAAACAACACTTGACCAAAGGAAAGGGTATTCGAACCGGAAAAAAGGTTACTAACCCAAAGTTTGCAGTATTTGAACCAAAGAAAGGTTGCTAACTGTATGGGGTTCGGTGCTTAACAGACGGACTGTGATTAACTGGAAAAAAAATGAGTGATTAACCAAAAGAAGGTGATTAACTCAAAAGAAACTCAGTATCTTAACAGACGGGTTGTGGTTAACTGAGAAAAAGAGTGATTGGTTCAAACAGGCGGACTGTGTTTGACCAAAAGGCGGGTGATTAACTAAGAGAATGTGATTAACCCAAAGAAAAGTTGGTTTTAACGGGAGGACCGTGATTAACCAAATATCGGCTGATTAGCCGGAAGAAGGCGATTAACCCAAAGAAAAATTCATTATTAACAGACGGACTATGATTAACTGAGGAAAGAATGACTGACGCTTAACTGTCAGACAGTGATTAACCAAACAAGAATGAAAGAGAACCAAGAAAAGGTTGCGAACTCCGATAGGGACTAGGTTTTAATAGGAAGATTGAGTAAACTGAAGAAGAAAGACTGACTTCGCTGGGGAAGAAGAGAATTTGCTTTAACCAAAGGACAGTTGAATAGCCAAGGAAAGAAGTGATTACAAATATCTAGGTGAACCAAGAATAGATTGGTCCCGAAAGAAAATAGGGTTGAATTGAAAGGTGAGAGTCCCTTTCAAAGAGAAGATAAGGGTGCAAGTGATCAAGGATCGACTCGATTGGAGAAAGCATGGATACCACAATAAGGAGATAGAGGTGACTATTCCAGGTACAGGGTCATTTGTCCCCTACCCAAAATATCCAGAATGAGTGTAGGAATTCTCCACTCTCATTCCTTCTCTAACACCAAAGTGTGGTGCAAGAAACGAACAAACAACTCAATGGCACCAAGTTTGTATGGTGCTCCAATGCGTTGCGAATCTTCAACTCCAAGGGGGAAAATGTTGCACCCCAAAATTTGACAAACCTTTTTTTTAATTTGGTTTATGTTTCATTTCATTTTCTTCTAGCATTTGCATTGCATAACATTTTTCATTGAACAGAGGATCAAGAGTTTTTTCATAGCAAGAGGAGTCTACTCAGAGTGTTGAGCCTAAGCAAGGGGTGTTACTCAAGTTTGAATGGTCATCATGTCATCAAGAAGTGGTCAATGTTCTTTGAAAGGATTGATGGATGTCTGTGGGTAAGCTTCTAACTTGGAGGCCAGTTGAAGATCATCAGAGGGTGGTGAATTCATAATTATGGGTTAGGGATGTTGATAGAGCTCATTGAGTGCTTTGAGAGCCATGTTGGAGCTTATTCAAGTTGTTGTGTGATGTGGAAGAAGCCATAGTCAAGAATGTTGCATCTAGGGTTTTCATCTGGTTAATCCTCAGTCAACTGTGAAATTAAAGGAGATTAAAGCTTAATTCCAAGTCTCTATGGTCATGGGATGTTGTGTTGAGATGTCTAATATATCATTTCAAGATCAATTCATCAAGAATCAAGAGTGTGAGAAGTTACTAAATTAGGGTTCTCAGTGTAAAATCCCTTGTTTAGTACCCAACTTCAAGACCACTTATCTCAAGATAGAAGTCTCATCTCATGTTGACCCCAACATGAAACTTGTATAGCATGTTCTTATCTTTCTTTTGAGTACTAGAAGTCATTCATCTGATTTCTAGAACTCAAGTTATGATGCTGACAAAGTACAGGTCCTCAGATGAATGTGATTTTGGTCAACAAAAGTCAACCAACTTCCAAGCCGTTTTTGACCTAGACGGATGTTTCTCCTCACCTTGACTGAAACATGAAAGTTGTTCCTCATGATCTTAGCTTTCCAAAGAGTACTAGAAGTATTTCATCTGATTTGTAGAACTCAAGTTATGAGGCTTGCAAGTCAGGGGTATTTTGGGAAAGTAAGATTACAGGTCATTTTATTATAGGTCTATTTCACTATCTTGCACACTTCAAATGAAAATCTTTTCAACATGAAACTTGCTCCAAATGGGGTCATTTTCCCAACCAAATATCAAGGAATCATGGATTTGGCTTGGATTGAAGAATTGAGGTGTAACATTTTCATGAAGAAAGTTTAAAATCACAAAATGGAATTAATTCATTTCTAACCATTTCAAGGCATATTTATGCGTTTTTTGAGTGCCTAGGATGTACCAAACAAGATGCCAATTTTGGATTTCATTTTTGGTGACATTTTCATGTGTTTTTCAAAGGCATTTTCAAGTGAAAAAGTTGCAATGCAATACCAACCATTTGATCAAATTAAGGAGTGATTTCAATCCACATGATCAGAATGAAGTCCCAACAAGCTTTTTGAGTCAAAAATAAGGTGAATTGGGACTGTTTGCACGTGTGTATGAGCATGAAAAGTGAGGATTGGGCAATTTCACAATTGACACAATTGAGCCATAATTGGGCCTCAATAAGTTGATATATCCATCATATATAAGTCTTAGGTCATTTTTGGATGAAGAAGAGGTCATTTTCGTGGAGATTGGTAGAAAGCACAGTTGGAGAAGAGAGGAGAATTTTCAAAATCGTGAAATACAATTGGAGTAGTTTCAAAGCAATTCAAAGCTACAGCTACCTTCCTTGAAGTTCAGTGAACGTTTCTGGATCATTTCAGCAAGCTTGAGCACTGGTAGAAGGTCCAACAGAGCTATTCCGTTAGGTAACTTCTAAATCCAAATTTCTCACTGTTTATGCATCATTATTGTGCCATTGTTGGTTAATGTTGAAGTCCTATGTTCATAGGCAAATTCTGGTGCATATTTGTTCATGTTCGTGATGATTTCAATGTGATGTGTGTTTTCTGTTTCTCTTCGATTTGTCTGATTTACACATGATTTTTGAAGTCGGATTGTGGATTTGTAATCTACGTGAACCGTAGATGATTTTAGACCTAAAATTTGTGAGATTTGGTTAAGTGTAGCCTCACCTGCGTTCTGGCTCTCCGAAGAAGGTGATCGGAGCCACCGTGCTTCGGCCACCTGGTTTTTCGTTTTTTTTTCTTGTTTAATTGAAGAAGATGACTGCGTGTCTTGCTGTGAATCATTGGATCTGCATACTTTTGTTTTGCACGGCCACGATTAAGACGTATCATGTGCACGCCTTTGACCATACACACCACATCACTTTTAAATTTCATTTAAATACGTGGCATGCCCTGATCCATGTGATTTGCTTACCTCCTGATCCAACAGCCATGATTGTGTTCCACCATGCGCGTAGGTTGACTCACCACACTGGATCTTTTTGGTTCACAGTTTTTGTTTATTGTTTGTTTGGA
Organism: Lathyrus sativus; assembly: GCA_963859935.3. NCBI lineage: Eukaryota > Viridiplantae > Streptophyta > Magnoliopsida > Fabales > Fabaceae > Lathyrus > Lathyrus sativus. The sequence goes on from OZ012738.1 coordinate 420,227,048, forward strand.
CTTGGGCTGGTGCATGCTATCTGCACCCCTCTTGTGAGCCCAACCTGATTTTCAACTTGTTTTATTTACTATTTGAACCGAGCTTTTTATTATTTTAGTTTTATTTTCTTTTTGTTTTTATTTTGGATCTGTTTAGAATTAATTCAAATTAAAATAGTTCTCCAATTAGTAAAATTCCCCAAAAATATTTTCTGGACAATTTGAAATGTCCTTTTATTTTCAGAATTTTTATTTTTATTTTTTGGATTATTTTTCATTTAAAAAAGGAATTATTAATTGGAGATGTTTTGTTTGACTTATTTCTTAACATGTTTTGTTCTTGATTTTATTTCTTTCATTTCCTTTTGATCTAATGACTAAAATTTAATCCTCATATCAATGGTGAGTTAATTAAATTTTGAGGACCATTTTGCCCCTGTTTGGTTTACTTTTGGGTTGACTTTTAGTGCATTTCCTTTGACCCTCAACAATCCTCATTCACAATGGAACATCCTTGTGAATCAATTTCTTTGGTGGTATTATGAATTGATTTTGATTGTGTTCTTTTGGCCTCTGTTTGCCAACATGTTTGGGTACCCTGTTTATTTTATTTGATCATTTTTGAACCATTTTCCTAATTTTAAGGTAACTTGCAAGTCAAGTTACCTCCAAGGGAGGTTCATACAAGTACATGACCTAGTTTGAGTTGGAAATGACCTTTGTGGATCTAATAAGCTCTCAACTCCTCTTGTTTCATATAATGAACATGTTGAGCTTGATGTATGCTCATTTTTAGGTCCAAATTATGTTCATTGCTTATTCATTTGTGTGTCTCTTTTGTTGCTTTCATTTGATGTTTCCATATGTGACTTGTTTGTATCCTTTTGTGAGGTTGCCTCTTGTGAATTCCTTCTTCTCCTTTCTTTTTTGTTTCATTTCATGTGCATGCTTGGTTGAGATGAGCTTGTGGAGGCTACTGCCCCACACTATTTTCCTCCCACGTTCATTCTACTTGTGCATCTTATGTTTGCATTTTCATTTGCATGTTATTTCTTCTTCTTCTTCTTTGGTTCTTCTTTGCCATGTTCCCCATAAGTTCTCTAACCTCTTAAGGTTATGATAGACTTTAATTGCAAACCATGCATGATAACATTAGGTAGTTCCCTTTTGAATCTCAATCTTAGTACCACCATTGCATGACAACTTTAGGTTTGTGTTAGTTCCCCTTTAGTTTGTCCCTTCTCTTCTCCTCTTCATACAATCTTAACACACTTAATAAAGATAATGGATATTGTACCATGAGCCTTATACTTGGGAAATGGTGATTGAGGGGCCACCTCTCAATTGCCTAGAGTGTTTAGTATACGTCCTTAGGACGATATGCGACGCATTCGATCCTAGGTTTTAGACTTTAGTACAACATACATTATAAACACTCAAATTCAAAACACTTCTTCTCTATAAAACACAAAAGCACTTCAAACATTTTTCATCCTTCGAGATTCTAATCGGGAAAATCTTTTCAGATAAAAAGAGTGTTGTTAACTTTTAGTTCTATCGCAAACGGTAACGTCTAAGTCTCCGATGGTCGAGCTGCATACACCAACTGCTAGAACTACTTGTTAACCCTACTCGGACCTAAAAAAGTTTTGAACCACCCTGTGGTCCTTTTAGCCGAACTACATTTGCTCTGATCTTTCATACCAGATGAAAGTACGTAGGCACAAGACGCAATGTCTTGGCGAGCAACCTTTCCCCTTTCACCCGTAGTTAGCCGAACTATGTTGACTTTGACTTTCCCATTGCACGAGGGAGTACGTAGGCACAAAGTGGTGATGCTCTGCCGAGTCACTTCTCTTTTCTTTTTCTTTTGTCCCTTGACCATTAGCATAGATAGTTCCAACACACCCTTTTAGATAGACAACAATATGTGGATCCCGTCGAGTACAACGGACGTGAGGGGTGCTAATACCTTCCCCTTGCGTAACTGACTCCCGAATCTAGACATGGTTGCGATGACCTTGTCTTTCCCTTTTCGTCAGGTTTTTCCGATCGTTTCCTTTCCCTCTCTGTGGGATAAATAACGAAAGGTGGCGAATCTTCTGTTTTCCGGCGGTTGTTTTTTCGCAGTTGCGACAGAAAAGAGAAGCCAAAACTCTAGACGATCCAAAGGAGAAGAAAAAAGGAAAGATTTACTAATCGAAACGAAGTTTCGATTAATCAATCCAAAGGGGAAGATGCTAACAATTTTCCAAAAGGATGAAAAATCGTTGAAACAAAGGATGAATTATTGATCGTACACGATTAAGTTCATTCCAATGAGGAACAAACTTAATGCAAACATGAATAAAAATTTAAAATAGTACCAAATGCAATTAGTATGCATCACAAATCCTGTAGCATGTGATCAAAGAATGTGCAAGAATGATCATGGTCATACAATGTCAAAAATGCAAATAATCGAGAATCGAAAAATTAAACTTTGAAAGTTTGCCTGTATGCCTAAACCAAAAGGTGAACAGCTCACAAATACCAAGCATATCAAGCCATGGAAGTTACATGAGGAAAGAATAGCAAACAAGCTTGAAAATAGGCACAAAAAAAGCCATTATGTCACTGTGGAAACCGATTACCACATGTAGGTAATCGGTTACCTTCATAAAAATGCAGAATCACGTGAAAAATTGTGCAGGTAACCGGTTACCACATATAGGTAACCAGTTACCACTCTGACAGTGGCAGAAGCATCTTTTTGAAAAAGCACTTTCAGCAACCAAAAGGCTTACCCAATCATCCACATGCCACGATTAACATTTGAGCACGAAAAATGAAGTTCAAAATCACTTAGGAATCAAATAAACATCAATTGAAAGCATTAAACATGAATATCAAAGATCAAACAATCACATGATCAATCAACACCGAAAAATGATCAAACTAAATCGTAAACGCGCGAAAGTGATCAAAATAGTTAATCAAGTGCGAATTACCAACCTACAAGGCAGAGGATTGCCTTGGTGATTGTTGTTGTTGATATGTGATGAGAATAACCAAAGAAAACTAGATAATTCCAAGCTTGAGATAAAATCGTAGCGAAATCGATGAAAACGCATTAAATGCTTCGAATACCGATTTGCACCGAAGAAGCTTGAGATGATTACTTGAATTGGAGAAGAATCTACTATAAATCTAGAAAGCCAAGTAAGAATATGGTGGAATGAGTTTTAGCTTAAGAGAATAACAATTTTAATGTGAAGATTGTTACACTCTAATGGTGGAAATTAAGCTTTTGTGAGGGTTTTTGGGAGAGGATGAAGATGAATGTGAAAATGTTGTAGAAAATTCAGAGAGAATGTGAGAGAATTGAGAGTGCAAAATGTAGAAATTGAGAAAATGATCGAACCCCCTTGTGAAATGGTGGTGATTGTCGCGGTGAAATTTGGATACCAAGCTATTTATGAGCTTGAATCTTATTCATTTGCAACCGAACTTTGATTTGTCCAAAGGAAGGGGAAAAGATCGAAATACCCACAATGCAATGCAAATGCAAAGGTTTAGAGAGTTATAGGTTCGGGGGTTGGTTAAACTTAGGGAAGGTGCTAGCATCCTAAGTTTCTGTAGTACTCTACAGGAACCTCTTGTTTTATGTTGTTTATTTGCTAAGGTTTATCTGCTTAAGGTTAAAAGACCTAGGGGTTTATTTCTAAGTATACTCGATAAGATATCGCATCTTATGCCTACATATCCTTACGGGAGTGAAATCAGAGTATCTGTAGTTCCCCTAAAGGGTTTAAGGATTTCTTTGACTGTGGTCAAAGCTCCTACGGGTTTAGGGTAGTTGATTGATTGATTTTAGGAGAAAAGATGAGTTGTCATTTTAAGGGAGATTACTTTGATTTAACCGCCACAACTTTGTAGGAAAGTAGTCTTTGCATCGTCCCTACGAATTGATTGAATTGTTATGGGGGTAGAAGTTTTATCTCGCTTAAGATGATTAACATCTTATTCTCTAATGTGTTTGAATAATGTTTGAATTGAGTTGAGTTGTTTATTCTAAGTTGTAAAAGGTAAAAGATCCTTCCTATGGGATCGGATCTAACTTAGAAGATCGACTTGAATGGGATCAAGGATCATATAGGGGAAATGATGCAAATGGGATGCATACGAGTAAGTTTTACGTTACGTGCAAGTTCTTTCTTTAGACGGTATGCAATAATGTGATGCAATAGAGATAAATACGGGAAATAAAGGCAGATAAATAACCATCCATAAACGCATGAAAGCGCTAAGTGAGTGCGTGAAGCGTGAGCGGAGTAGAGACGAAGTCGTAAGCGTGCGCGCTTAATTGAATTTGGGGAATTGATTAATTGTGGTTGAGTTAATTTTAGGTGAAGTTTACTTATGAGAAAAAAATAAATTATTTGATGAGATTAATTTTAAGTGAAGTTTACTTTTGAGAAAAAAATAATTATTATTGATTTAAAAATAATAATTAGAAATGGAAAAGATTAATATAAATATAGATTTTGAGAAGAAAAAAAAAGTTTATTAAGTGGAATGGATTCGGTCATTATAAGAAAAGTTATTATTACTATTTATTTTAAAAGTTATTATTATTTTTAAGTATAAAATGGATATAATTTATTTATTAAAAGGTAAGGGTTACATAGAAAATGTGTTTATTATTATTAAGGAGGTTTTATTAAATAAAAGGTTATATTATTATAAAAAAGGATAAATTAATAGAATTTCTCTTAATAAGAAAAGTGTTATTATTAAAGTATTTAAGATTATTATGAAATAGGTTTCTTTATTGAATGGTTTGTTATTTAATATTTTACTAAAAGATTATTCCAAATATAAAAATGGTTTTATATTAAGCAAATGAACAAAGGTTAATTTTATAAATTATTTAGTTGGTGGAATAAATAGAAAAGTTAATGAAATGCCATTAAATAAATTAAAGAAAAAGGATTAATTAATTAAATTTTATTAAGAAAAAAAGATTATATTAACAGAATTAGTTAAAAGTTTTTTTTAATGATTAGTTGGGTTTAACGATGATAAAACAGATAATAATTTAATTGGGAGGTTAATTAAGAGAGGCGAGTGATTGGGTGCGGGTGCACTGGCGAGGGTTTACGGTGCGGAGTATTATGGTGCGTACGATGTGGATCCGTTGAAGATCGTGTGGTTGTATATGTGAAGGTGCACGATAATTTGGTGTGTGCGTGTGTAGGTGATTATTACAATGAAAACCATACAAACAAAACAGATAACCCTAAGCCTCAAACCGTTCCCCCCCTTTCGCCGGCGATCCCCGTCGCCTTCCGTCTTCCTCTTCTCTCTCTCTGCCTTTTATTTCTTGCTTTCGTGACTTCCTTCTTCTTTCGCCTCTAATCTGCAACCTGTAGAAATAAAAGAAAAAAACTCAAATGGTTCAAACAAAACATGGATTCACAAGATTACCGATAATGAGAGCCGACGGTGGTTTGCGGTAGAGATGGCGATTTCTGATAGATTCATAGATGGGAATGACCATTCACAGCGATGAAGGTTTCAACAGCGGTGGTTCTGGCGGGTTTGGAACGATGATGAAGGTAAGTCTTTTACGACTCTAGGTTTTTGATTTGGGACTTTTGAATTTGGGATTTTTCTGCGAATTTGTGGTTACTGTTGAATGTTTCCCTTTCTGATGGTGTCTTATATATAGTTGCAAGGGACAAATGCAAATTGAAGAACAATGATGATGTTTCCATTTCCGGCGGAGCATGTTTGGGCCATTTTGGAAGGTAATGTTAACACTTGTCTCTCTATTACGAAAGTTTCCGCTTTCATCGAGATTGCCTTTCAACTCTGGCTCCGCAATTAGTGATTTGCAAATCAGAGTACCTTCCTTCTTTAGACGGGCAGGTCCTACGAATATCTGTCTTATCTGTCTTGATTCCTTTTTAACCATTCTTGTTTTTAATTAAGTCACTTGTTTCTTCTGTTCTTCGCAGTCTAAAATGTTACGCTCACGAATCTACGGAGGGCTACCGTGGTAGTAACAACTTCTTTGTGAGATTCTCCGCCAGCTGCATCTTAGCTTTAATAGGAGTTGGCTATGGATGTGATTGTTGATGCTCTCTCAATGACGAAAGCGGTGCGGTCTCCACCCTGCCATCACTCATGGTGAATTTAACAGGTACGTGGTTGTCTTGTATACTCTCTGTTCTCATTTGACTTAGCTTGATAAGTCGAAACCGACAGGCTTCTTCCTGGTGCAGGTTTAGTTCGAGGCGAGTGTAGGCCTCTGTAAGCCCGATTATCATCACTTTCCTTTTCAATTTGGTTTGCTGATGCTGTCATGATGGGGATGTTTAACTTTGAGTTATTTCAACACGTGACAGGGAAACAGTAGGTGGAGTCTGACATTCCCAAAGGTTGCAACAGAAGACAAAAACTCGATAGCCGTAACACAAGGGACAAAATGATGTCGTTTCTCAATGTCGTCTTGGTCACCACGTTGTAATCCTTAGGTGCTGAATTTGCGAGTTGAAGTTGGCATGCTGTGGAACTTACTATCATGGTGTATTTTAACGGGTTTGGAAGAAAACTGCGGTGCCTGCTTCAAAGTTGCTGTTGGTATCATTGTTTACTTAACTCTGACACTTTTAGATATTGTTGTGATGATATTAATGTAAAGTTTTATTGTTATGTAGGTTGTTAGTTTTAGGCCTTCATGAGGTGCGCCTAAAGTCGACATACCGTGGCGGTTTGGCTGGTAGTGCGAAGTAGCAACAGCAGCTTGAAGATTTTGTGGGAAAGTGGCATTGCAGCTTGTTTTCCTTTAGACAGGTTTTTGAAGCTTGAACAAGTGCTCTTCCTTTCACTACAGACCATACTTTGTTTCAGAAACTTCTTGGCGATGTTGTTTGACAGGGAATAGGCAGCTGCAGTGCTTAATTAAAAGTTGATGCTGGTATCATTGTGTCTTACACACAATTCATGGATTAAGCTTACATTGCAACGTCGCCGGCGCGGTTGTTCGTTGAAGACCCACGACGCCTATTAGACGACGAGTTCACTTTGATATAGAGGGACTAACCGGACAGGAGATTATATGTTTGTAGAAAGTACTACTCATGTGTAGTTATTGTAGAAAGTATGTTGTCACAAACATACTCTTTGATCTTCTTCTTGCAGGGATTCTGGTGGCTTTGGTGCTATTGCTCTTTATGTTTTGATTGCTCTTGATTGGGAACTCAACCTTTTCTTCTACTAACTGCTGTTTTGATTTGTGCAGCTGAATTTTCTGGAGGACGAAGGTGGACGGTTCTCCGATACATTTACATCTCGTTCCCGGACGGAGTTGTGATAAAGTGAAGATTGTTGCATTGTGTTGTTATGTCGCAGCTATCATAGTTCGAGGTGTCGTAACTTCCTTAATTTACAGCTCGATCCCTCAACTTTTGTGCTTTCATGTTGCTGTGTATAATTATGTGTTTGTGAATTCCTTCTTCAATGAACGCCATCGTATTCCGAAGGTCGATTAACTGCGTCTGTGTTTTGATTTGCAGGAAATGGCTATTCCTTGTCACAAGTATGGCGTGGGTTTCTTAAGAACGGTATGGTGTCGGTACTACGCAAACTGATGGACCTGTTTTGAAAAAGGTAGTTTCATGATGGCTAACTTGGTTCTTGGCTCTGTTTTAACAGGGTGGTACAAGTTGCAGGACAAGTGATGGTACCAAGGTTAGAAGCAACTTTTAATAAGAGAGGGAGCTCCGCAAGTCCTCGACCATGGCCGCGTGACGTCGACGGTGGATTTCCTTGATGGTGAATGCCGAACTTGAAGGAATTAGAAGTGGCACAACATGACTGCTATCTTGTTTTCCAAAGCTTGTATTCCCTTATGTAAATAACTTCCAATTTGCAACCTAGTTGTTGGTATCATGTAATCTTCATGTGTTTTTAAATGAATTCAAGAACTGAACAGCCGTAACAACTGTACCGGAATTCACTGCTTGGAAACACCTTTCTATTTAGTAATTGAAACAAAAGAAAAAGTCCCACTTTATGCTAAAGGAACTTTGAAATCAAACGGTAAATTAGAATCAAACAAGATAATGCCACAAAGTATCTTGCTGCACAAGTCAAACAAAAGTTCAACATGAGTTCGGTTTTCGTAAGATTCTTTTCCGTGTAACCTGAGTCTTTTTCAAAGATATACGACAACTTAAGTTGTATGAATTCATTTGTGAGCTTGAAAACGGTGAATTCCTCGTGGTGAAATAAGACCGAACCTCCCGTATATTAATTTGTGAACTAATCCGAGCTTGCACTTCTCTTCGTAGTCAGGAGTTTAAGTGAATCAACAGTCTATACTTGAGTGGATATGAGTTTCAGATTGTATAGAGAAAAGGTTAATCGAGGAACTTGCACCATTCACTCGTAATCCCAAGGTATTCACACAGTCTTTAAACCAGGTTTGATTAAGATAAATGCCTGAGACGCTTGATGTGGTTTTAGCCAAGCTCAAACTGATAAGCCTTTAGCCTTGATCATCAAGTAGGATCGATCACCTTCTATTCTACCAACCGGGGACATCTGAACTTTATGAAAACTCCGGGCAGACCCTTGGACAAATGATGATACTCCTACATGAACCATGCCTCGAGGAGCCCTTGGGTAACGGAGATACCACTTGAAGTTTGTCCCCGTCTTCGACATATTTAATTGTGGGAAAGAAAGCTAACTCCACTTGGGGTTACTGTAGTTGCGCAAGTTGGTTAGCTATAGTAATCATACATACAAAACTAAAATGAAACAAACAAGAAATAAGCACCAGGAGGCAGAATCTTATGGTCAAAAATCTGGGTGTGACAGATGCCCCTATTTAAGTTTCTTCTATCCGGAGATACGGAGATTGAAAACTTTGTCTCGGAGAGATAGGAGGGACTTAAATACAAACATTGCACGAATTTTTTGGCCCTAAGAATCCACCGAATGCAGATGATATGTAATGATATGAAATGTAAGACGGGGGGTCCTGTGAGGAAATGATGCCACAGGGGAATAACTGGACACGACACACGAGAAGAACAGACTCAACAAAGCGAGACTCCACGAGGAAAGATGACAACCAACATTGGGGGATCTCTAAAATAAAGATATGATATAACAATACCACCAGGAGTACAGTAGCTTGAATAGTGAAACGAGATCTTAAAAGTGAAAGGTAGCCCACTACCAGCGTGTGGCAACCTAAACAAAGATATCCGGTTGAAACAAGAAACGCGCATTACCTACTATCAAACATATGATAGCCTAAGCAAAGGCAACATGAAGAGGAAAGATGACCTACTACCAATCTTGGCAGCCTAAGCAAAGGTATCTGACCACAAGAAGATGTGTTACCTACTATCAAACGTATGATAGCCTAAGAGAAAGTGATAAACAAAAGGAAATATCACCTACTACCAAACATATGGCAGCCTAAGAAAAGGTGTCTGACCACAATAAGATGTATTACCTACTATCAAACGTATGATAGCCTAAGAAAAGGTAATAGCCCAAAAGGAGAGATCACCTACTACCAAACATATGGCAGCCTAAGAAAAGGTGTCTGACCTAAAAGATATGGTATATTACCTACTATCAAATGTATGATAGCCTAAGAAAAGGTAATGACCAAAAGATGTCGAGATCACCTACTACCAAACATATGGTAGCCTAAGCCAAGGTGTCTGACCACAAGAAAGGCGTATTACCTACTATCAAACATATGATAGCCTAAGAGAATGTGATAGCCAAAACAAGGTGTATTACCTACTATCAAACATATGATAGCCTAAGAAAAATGCAATAACCAAAAGATGTCGAGATCACCTACTACCAAACATATGGTAGCCTAAGCCAAGGTGTCTGACCAAAAATCAAAATGTACTAGAGATTGTAAAGCTTCATCGGGGATCTTCAGAAGAGATGTAGGCCAGTTGATTTGCAAAATATGTCTTCTCAAATAAAGAGATCAAATGTAATAGACTTCATCAAACTTCTCGGGAGAGATGCCATTTTATGGAAATAAGCTTGTGTGATAGACTCACTGGGGAATGCATTCCTGAGCAGTATCTTTGTTGTAGTTGTAAAATATGTATCCTTGTAGTGTAAGTTCTCAAATAAAGAGAAATATTTGTAATGTCTTCGATGCATTTCTCTGACAGATTTCTGGAGGAATGCCTTTTGATGAGTTGATAGTCTTGATAAACCCACTGGGGGTGGACAAACTGCTCTGAAGAGACTGCCATTTGTCGTTTTGAAGGGGATCCTGATCAAAACGAGTTGCTCAAATAAAGAGGAGTGCTTGCAGTCCAAGTGTAAATTTTTGAGAAGCTTCTGATAATGCTGTTGGAGAAATATTTGTCTTCAATAGTTATCTTCATAAAAAAAAAACCTTCCTGGGGAGTCAAGTGCGAAATAAATGCCCACTTAATCCATATTCAAAAGTTGGAGATATCCACAAATGTGATTGTCAGGGACCGAAGTTCAATTCAAGAAATAACTGAGGAGAAACCGTCAAGCAAGACCCAACCATTAAGGTATGAACTCAGATGGAATGTACTAAAATAACTGCCTTCCACGAGGATTGAACTCTGTGGGGAAGTAGAAGTATTGCGCTTTTTTCTGCTTAGGGCTGACGACTCTACTTGGAAGGAGAAGACACACCCAGTCACTTGGGGATAAACACAACTAGAGTGACAGAACAACACATAAAGATCCAAAATGCACATGCCATGCTATCTATCTGTATGCTATGTGTATGCTTATGCTGACAAAACAAACAACAAGAGGCAACCGAAGATGAAACGTCTCAGAACAAACATTCGACCAATCTTCAAAGATAGAAGTATCACTGGGGATAGGTAGAGAACTGAATACGGGATCACAATCTTGCTTCAAAGCTTCAAAAACTTCTCAGGGGAATAGAAGATGTTCTACCTGAAGATATAACATCTTGGTCTTGCCAAAATAATCTTGGTTATCATGTTGAAGAGGAGAATAAAGATCTACTGGAAACCGATCCATATCTTAATTGGAGAAACCTTGTGGATAAATTAAATATCCACTTCCATGGAGAGATTCATGCTGGAGGTTTAGACGGAGATACCCGAACTGGAGTTTCAATAGGGGATAAAATAAATATCCACTTCAAAGGGGGAAACCTGGGTTAACAAAGTTGTTGGAATCGAAACTTCGTGGGGATGAAATGAACATCCGCTTCGCTGGAGAGGTGAAGCTAATCATCTCACTGGGAATTCTCAGGTCACCAACTGGAGATTTCCTGCATTGATCATCACTGTTTGAATTAGAGATCTTATCAGAGAAATCATGACTACCAGAAGTAAAATTTACTGGGGACATGAATGAAGAATATTGAAAAGTAGTGGTAGTCGCCATTTGAACAATAGTTTGTTGTAAATGGATAAAATAATATCTAATTCTTGAATGCCCCAAGTCATATGGTTATGAGAAAAAAGTCATTCCAGGAGGATTTTACAGAAAACTTGGCGTCTCAAATGCCCCACTATTTCAAACTCTTTTAGAGATTCGCAGAAGCTCGACGTAACTGCCCCTGATCGACGATATAACCGAGTCTTCAAACTTGTGCTATAGATGAATTCAAACTTGTACGGATCAAACCTCTTGGAAAAAAAATTGCCCTAGGTCAGCAAAGTCTTCAAATTCCAATGGACTGAACTTGTCACTGATGTTCACATGTAAATTTCTAAGATATAAAGCAATGTTAACAGATTAGAAACGTTAACTCGAACTGTTAATGCAACATTCATGTTTGTCTTGAAGTTTTTGAAAAGAGATATCACAATAACTTGTGACCAAAATCACTAGTTAGGATATAAATTAATTTTTATAAAGCCAACGAAAATTGAGCATGGCTCATAGGAGTCAGGAAATGTTATCTCATCGTGTATGCTTTCGAGATAAACCTTACCTCAATTAGGACTTTGAGGGTTATATCTGGGCTTATGATTTGTAAAACAAAGGATAAGGGTCAAAGTATATTTGTGCCCACCCAAATTTTTTGAAAGATGCTCATTTTTTTTTATACCCTGCCCCAAGTTAAAAACGAGGTTTTGGTTTGGGAAAAAAGGATCCTTTATCTAGGTTCGAAAGGTTAAAAATTTCTGGTGTTTAGGAGGTTTGGAACAATGCCTTACATCATTAGTATGGTTTTTTATTCAAAAGCATACAACGAGAGATCCTGCGTTTTACTTCATCATCCTCCTTCCAATTATTCATCAAAGTGAAGAAAATTGGGTAAATTTGGAATTATAAATTATGAAGAAAATTTTACGAGTGAAACGAATGGATTTCTTCAAGACAAACACTTATTGCACTACTTATTCAAAATAACATGTTCTTACATGCCAATTATGCTTCTAATTGAAGAAATGAAATAAACACCGTTTGATGAACCCTTCTTAAGATTTCATGGAGTTTTCTCATATGTCAGCATGATGGTATTCCATTCCAGACTGGGCTTCCTCCTATGAAAGTCAGCACTTCATCATTTATCATTTCTTGAACCTTCTGCTGGAAAACTTTGTAATCTTCGATCGAATGCCCCACTATACCATCATGAAATTCGCAGTTGGTGTTCGAGTCGATCATCTCAGTATGAACATTCTTAGGATTTGGTATACGCTGTGGAAGTTGGGAATCTCTTTTGTCAACTGGGACAAACAGTTTGTCTTGCAAAGGCTGAGGTTGCATAGGAACATCCACTTGTTGAACATTGTCGTCGGAGGGAAGATCAAACACCGGATTAGTCCTTACTCTGAAATCAGTCATGGAATCCATATCTTTTGTTCTCTTTACTATCCTTCAATAATACTTCGAGCTTGGTCGGATGGTCAAGATGTCAGCTGACAGAAAAAGACAGGGGATCGGATGAGCCACAAAAGAGGAGAGGCACATGCATATGCAAAATGCTAAATGAAGGATGCTAATGCAAAAATGCAGAATGCAGAAAATGAAATGTTTCATGGAATTCAAGCTTTCATGAACGTTACAGAATACCAAAGAAAATTCATTTTTTTTTATAAGGGATTACAAGGAAACATTCTTATAAGAGTTCTGACATAATAGCTAAATAAAAGCTAAATAAAGTCCTAAGGAAGTCATTCATCGTGCTTGTTGATTTGTTCTTCTAACTGAATCTTCTTGAAGATAGTGTGATAGAGGAAAATAAATCCTCTATCTCTTTTTGGAAAATAAGGAGGAAAACCCTTATTTACTTGGGTCTTCAATATTGATGAAAGCCTTTTGAAATTTCATTTGATCCTCAATAATAAAGGGAAGCCTCTTGTATTAGTCCTTTTGAGTTTCTTGATTCTTTAACTAGTGTCCTTACCTTCCTTAGGTCATCCAAGTTAGGACTCTTAAAAGAATATTTCAAAATATTTTTATTTTGTAATCCATATTGGTTTCTATAATGTTTATAAATAAACTAGGAATCCCATGAAACCAATGCAATATGATGGTTTATGGATGCAACAAACACAAGTAAGCACATAGATGCACAAAGATAAACAAACAAAGGGAGACCCTAGGTTTGCAACGAGCATGGAGTAAAGGGTCTATCCATTCCCAAAGGACAAGTACTAGTGGTGGATTGTACCTGTAAAACAAGGTTCTAAGAAGATCCCAAATTCATTAGTCCATCTATCAGATATTATCAATTTCTCGACTAACTCGGTGGTTAATACTATTCTCAAGAGAACTTCTTTTAAGTGTAGCATCGCGTAGCACTATTTCGGGACTACTCCCTTATAGTCTCGCACTACGTCCTAATAAAGGCCAAAGTGGGGTTGAAGGTAACTACGGTCCTCAATATCACGGACTCCAATCAAAATAGTAAAAATTTTCATGACTATACTCGTTTAGCCGAACTATTTTAGAAAGGGTCTCAACTGAGCGGTGATTCTCGAGTCAACTTGGTCGGGACTCACTCCCTATAAGCCTCGTCGAATATATCACCATCCTATCTTAAGTTCACTCAAGTCCGGGTGTATGACTTTGTCTCACCACTCAAATATGAACCCAAGAAGCAACAATTAAACAAGTATACAAGCAAACAATTAATCAAATATAAGCAAATATATAAAACAAAACAAGTTAGGGAAACCCACTGAGATTTCCCTAATGAAGTCGCCATTTCTGTCGCGGTGAAATTTGGATGCCAAGCTACTGATGAGCTTGAATCTTATTCATTTGCAACCGAACTTTGATTTGTCCAAAGGAAGGGGAAAAGATCAAAATACCCATAACGCAATCAAAATGCAAAGGTTTAGAGAGTTATAGGTTCGGGGGTTGGTTAAACTTAGGGAAGGTGCTAGCATCCTAAGTTTCTGTAGTACTCTACAGGAACCTCTTGTTTTATGTTGTTTATTTGCTAAGGTTTATCTGCTTAAGGTTGAAAGACCTAGGGGTTTATTTCTAAGTATACTCGATAAGATATCGCATCTTATGCCTACATATCCTTACGGGAGTGGAATCAGAGTATTTGTAGTTCCCCTAAAGGGTTTGAGGAGTTCTTTGACTGTGGTCAAAGTTCCTACGGGATTAGGGTAGTTGATTGATTGATTTTAGGAGAAAAGATGAGTTGTCATTTTAGGGGAGATTACTTTGATTTAACCGCCACAACTTTGTAGGAAAATAGTCTTTGCATCGTTTTAAGAGAAAGGCTCAAGTACTCGAAAATTAATCGACAAGTATGCCACTATCTCTCTTAAGGCAAAGTCCCTACAAATTGATTGAATTGTTATGGGGGTAGGAGTTTTATCTCGCTTAAGATGATTAACATCTTATTCTCTAATGTGTTTGAATAATGTTGGAATTGAGTTAAATTGTTTATTCTAAGTTGTAAAAGGTAAAAGGTCCTTCCTATGGGATAGGATCTAACTTAGAAGATCGACTTGAATGGGATCAAGGATCATATGGGGGAAATGATGCAAATGGGATGCATACGCGCAAGTTTTACGTTACATGCAAGTTCTTCCTTTGGACGGTATGCAATAATGTGATGCAATAGAGATAAATACGGGAAATAAAGGTAGATAAATAACCATACATGAACGTATGAAAGCGCTAAGTGAGTGTGTGAAGAGAGAGCGGAATGGAGACGGAGTCGTAAGCGTGCGCGCTTAATTGAATTTGGGGAATTGATTAATTGTGGTTGAGTTAATTTTAGGTGAAGTTTACTTATGAGAAAAAAAAATAATTTATTTGATGAGATTAATTTTAAGAGGAGTTATTTTAGATTTTGTTTTAGTAAAGCTTTAATTTATTATTGATTTAAAAATAATAATTAGAAATGGAAAAGATTAATATAAATATAGATTTTGAGAAAAAAAGTTTATTAAGTGGAATGGATTTGGTCATTATAAGAAAAGTTGTTATTACTATTTATTTTAAAAGTTATTATTACTTTTAAGTATAAAATGGATATAATTTATTTATTAAAAGGTAAGGGTTATATAGAAAATGTGTTTATTATTATTAAGGATGTTTTATTAAATAAAAGGTTATATTATTATAAAAAAAAGGATAAATTAATAGAATTTCTCTTAATAAGAAAAGTGTTATTATTAAAGTATTTAAGATTATTATGAAATAGGTTTCTTTATTGAATGGTTTGTTATTTAATATTTTACTAAAAGATTATTCCAAATATAAAAATGGTTTTATATTAAGAAAATGAACAAATGTTAATTATATAAATTATTTAGTTGGTGGAATAAATAGAAAAGCTAATGAAATGCCATTAAATAAATTAAAGAAAAAGGATTAATTAATTAAATTTTATTAAGAAAAAAAGATTATATTAACAGAATTAGTTAAAAGTTTTTTTTAATGATTAGTTGGGTTTAACGATGATAAAACAGATAATAGTTTAATTGGGAGGTTAATTAAGAGAGGCGAGTGATTGGGTGAGGGTGCACTGGCAAGGGTTTACGTTGCGGAGTATTATGGTGCGTACGATGTGGATCCGTTGAAGATCGTGTGGTTGTATATGTGAAGGTGCACGATAATTTGGTGTGTGTTGTGTGTATGTGATTATTACAATGAAAACCATACAAACAAAACAGATAACCCTAAGCCTCAAACCGTTCCCCCCCCCTTTTGTAGGCGATCCCCGTCGCCTTCCGTCTTCCTCTTCTCTCTCTCTCTCTCTCTCTCTCTCTGCCTTTTGTTTCTCGCTTTCGTGACTTCCTTCTTCTTTCGCCTCTAATCTGCAACCTGTAGACATAAAAGAAAAAAACTCAAATGGTTCAAACGAAACATGGATTCACAAGATTACCGATAATGAGAGCCGACGGTGGTTTGTGGCAAAGATGGAGATTTTCGATAGATTCGTAGACGGGAATGACGATTCACTGCGATGAAGGTTTCAAAGGCGGTGGTTCTGGCGGGTTTGGAACGATGATGAAGGTAAGTCTTTTACGACTCTAGGTTTTTGATTTGGGACTTTTGAATTTGGGATTTCTCTGCGAGTTTGTGGTTACTGTTGAATTTTTCCCTTTTTGATGGTGTCTTATATATAGTTGCAAGGGACAAATGCAAATTGAAGAACAATGATGATGTTTCCATTTCCGGCGGAGCATGTTTGGGCCATTTTGGAAGGTAATGTCAACACTTGTCTCTCTGTTCTGAAAGTTTCCGCTTTCATCGAGATTGGCTTTCAACTATGGCTCCCCAATTAGTGATTTGCAAATCAGAGTACCTTCCTTCTTTAGACGGGCAGGTCCTACGAATATCTGTCGTATCTGTCTTGATTCCTTTTGAACCATTCTTGTTTGTAATTAAGTCACTTGTTTCTTCTATTCCTCGCAGTCTAAAATGTTACGCTCACGAATCGATGGAGGGCTACCGTGGTAGTAACAACATCTTCGTGAGATTCTCCGCCAGCTGCATCTTAGCTTTAACAAGAGTTGGCTATGGATGCGGTTGCTGATGCTCTCTCAATGACGAAAGTGGTGCGGTCTCCACCCTACCATCACTCATAGTGAAATTAACAGGTACGTGGTCGTCTTGTATACTCTCTGTTCTCGTTTGACTTAGCTTGATAAGTCGAAACCGATAGGCTTCTTCGTGGTGCAGGTTTAGTTTGAGGCGAGTGTAGGCCTCTGTAAGCTCGGTTATCATCACTTTCCTTTTCAATTTGGTTTGCTGATGCTGTCATGATGGGGGTGTTTAACTATGAGTTATTTCAACATGTGACAGGGAAACAGTAGGTGGAGTCTGACGTTCCCAAAGGTTGCAACAGAAGACAAAAACTCGAGAGCTGTAACACAAGGGACAAAATGATGTCGTTTCTCAATGTCGTCTTGTTCACCATGTTGTACTCCTTTGATGTTGAATTTGCGAGTTGAAGTTGGCATGCTGTGGAACTTACTGTCATGGTGTATTTTAATGGGTTTGGAAGAAAATTGCGGTGCCTGCTTCAAAGTTGTTGCTGGTAACATTGTTTACTTAACTTTGACACTTTTAGATATTGTTGTGATGATACTAATGTAAATTTTTCTTGTTATGCAGGTTGTTAGTTTTAGGCCTTCATGAGGTGCGCCTAAAGTCAACATACCGTGGCGGTTTGGCTGGTAGTGCGAAGTAGCAACAGCAGCTTGAAGATTTTATGGGAAAGTGGCATTGTAGCTTGTTTTCCTTTAGACAGGTTTTCGAAGCTTGAACAAGTGCTCTTCCTTTCACTACAGACCATACTTTGTTTCAGAAACTCCTTGGCGATGTTGTTTGACAGGGAATAGGCAGTTGCGGTGCTTGATTCAAAGTTGTTGTTGGTATCATTGTGTCTTACACACAATTCATGGATTAAGCTCACATCGCAACGTCGCTGACGCGGTTGTTTGTCGAAGCCCCACGACGCCTATTAGACGACGAGTTCACTTTGATATAGCGGGACTAACCGGACAGGAGATTATATGTTTGTAGAAAATACTACTCATGTGTAGTTATTGTAGAAAGTATGTTGTCACAAACATACTCTTTGATCTTCTTCTTGCAGGGATTCTGGTGGCTTTGGTGTTATTGCTCTCTATGTTTTGATTGCTCTTGATTGGGAACTCAACCTTTTCTTCTACTAACTGCTGTTTTGATTTGTGCAGCTGACTTTTCTGGAGGACGAAGGTGGACGGTTCTCCGGTACATTTACATCTCGTTCCCGGACGGAGTTGTGATAAAGTGAAGATTGTTGCATTGTGTTGTTATGTCGCAGCTATCATAGTTCGAGGTGTCGTAACTTCCTTAATTTACAGCTCGAACCCCTCAACTTCTATGCTTTCATGTCATTGTGTATAATTATGTGTTTGTGAATTCCTTCTCAATGAACGCCATCGTATTCCGAAGGTCGATTAATTGCGTCTGCGTTTTGATTTGCAGGAAATGGTTATTCCTTGTCGCAGATATGGCGTGGGTTTCTTAAGAACGGTATGGTGCCGGTACTACGCAAACTGATGGACCTGTTTTGAAAAAGGTAGTTTCTTGATGGCTAACTTGGTTCTTGGCTCTGTTTTAACAGGGTGGTACAAGTTGCAGGGCAAGTGATGGTACCAAGGTTAGAAGCAACTTTTAATAAGAGAGGGAGCTCCGCAAGTCCTCGACCATGGCCGTGTGACGTCGACGGTGGATTTCCTTGATGGTGGATGCCGAACTTGAAGGAAATAGAAGTGGTACGACATGACTGCTATCTTGTTTTCCAAAGCTTGTATTCCCTTATGTAAATAACTTCCAATTTGCAACCTATTTGTTGGTATCATGTAATCTTCATTTGTTTTTAAATGAATTCAAGAACTGAACAGCCGTAACAACTGTACCGGAATTCACTGCTTGGAAACACCTTTCTATTTAGTAATTGAAACAAAATAAAAAGTCCCACTTTATGCTAAAGGAACTTTGAAATCAAACGGTAAATTAGAATCAAACAAGATAATGCCACAAAGTATCTTGCTGCACAAGTCAAACAAAAGTTCAACATGAGTTAGGTTTTCGTAAGATTCTTTTCCGCGTAGCCTGAGTCTTTTTCCAAGATATACGACAACTTGAGTTGTATGAATTCATTTGTGAGCTTGAAAACGGTGAATTCCTCGTGGTGAAATAAGACCGAACCTCCTTATATTAATTTGTGAACTAATCTGAGCTTGTACTTCTCTTCGTAGTCAAGAGTTTAAGTGAATCAACAGTCTGAACTTGAGTGGATATGAGTTTCAGATTGTATAGAGAAAAGGTTAATCGAGGAACTTGCACCATTCACTCGTAATCCCAAGGGATTCACACAGTCTTTAAACCAGATTTGATTAAGATAAATGCCCGAGACGCTTTATATGGTTTTAGCCGAGCTCAAATCGATAACCCTTTAGCCTTGATCATCAACTAGGATCGATCACCTTCCATTCTACCAACTGGGGACATCTGAACTTTATGAAAACTCCGGGCAGACCCTTGGACAAATGATGATACTCCTACATGAACCATGCCTCGAGGAGCCCTTGGGTAACAGAGATACCACTTGAAGTTTGTCCCCGTCTTCGACATATTTAATTGTGGGAAAGAAAGCTAACTCCACTTGGGGTTACTGCAGTTGCGCAAGTTGGTTAGTTATAGTAATCATACATACAAAAGTGAAATGAAACAAACAAGAAATAAGCACCAGGAGACGAAATCTTATGGTCAAAATTTTGGGTGCGACAGTGATATGCTTATATAGAGTTTTGCTTCGGAGTTGCTAGGTTCAGAGTAAGCTTTGAATGCAGCCTTGGAACTAGCCTTGGAGTTAGTTAGCCTCAACTCACTGAGTTGGAAGTTAACTCAGTTAGTTAGATAGTTGACTCGGTAACCATCCCAATGCAAACTTGAATCTAAGGTCTCACATGCTTGGGAATGAAGCAACATGGTGGTCTTAATCCAAATTGATGTATTGGAATAAATGCCTTGAAAATGTTTAGAAAGGTCTTGAATTGTCTATAAATGTCTAGAATGTTCCACACAATGCTACAACAATGTAGACCCTCAAAATAGTAGAGTGCAAGTGGCTGTTACAAAAAATGCAGCAAAAGCTACATTTTTGCACTGGGTAACCGATTACCACCGGCAAAATTTGCATATTTTGCTTGCAAAATGGTGTTGTGGCCACGGTTCTGATTTTTGACCTTTTGCTTTTATTAATAGGCATAAAAACCTTCATTTTGTACTTGTTTTGGTGATGTGATATCTTTGAGAGGATGTGATTAATCAGGCTTGGGAAACCTGAATACTCCTGCAACAAAAATTACAGAGAAAAAGAGTGAATTCGTATGTCAGCGATGCGAATGCAAAAGGAAAAAGGGGAGGTCAAATTCCAGGTTACGACAACTACCCTTATTTAATCTTTTTGGACCTGAATATTCAAATTGCGCCAACTTTTCGACTATTCGAGGTGGAAGGAGATTAAATAAAAGAGTAGCTCGGAAGATTTGGCCGACGTCGACTGATGGGGAAAAAGGTAAAGATTTTCTCAAGAGCAAGGTTTGGCTGAGATCCGTTGGGGAGATAAATCAGTCAAAGGGAAGTATGTTATGATGCATATGTCATGATGTTGAATATGATGCTTGATTTCATGCTATGCAGCGACAAAAGTTGAGATCCGGCCTTTCCGGCAAACAGGGATTGTAGCAAAATAAACTCGACATCCTCAACTGGGGAACTCAACGATGGTCCTGGGGAAATAGCTTAGAAATCTCAGACATCCAAACTATTACCAACACTGCTGTTGGAGAGAAAGAAACCTTCTAACCATAGCTGACTATGGTTGGAGAATGAAGGAATCATGGATGATCTTCAACTAATAACCTCTTCCTAGGGAAGAATGAAGCCAAAATGATCAAAATGAAACAAAGCACCATCACCGCTGGGGATTGACAACCTCGATCTGTTGGGGTGCTGCAAGAAATTTTGCTTCTAGTGGGGAAAAGCGAACAGGCCTCTGCTTGGGGAATACAACTCTCTTGAGGAAACGAAAGATAAATCCTTCCCCATAACCAAACTGATGTTTGTTGGCGAAATTTTGGCTCCGTTGGGGAGAGGAAAGGTACGCAAACCTTCCAAAGAACCAAACTGGTACTTGATGAGGAAAGGAGTGCAGTCAGCACCCCTAACCAATCATGATATTGTTTATCGGGAATCAATCTTAAAAAGGAAAACCACCAATCTATCTTCGATAATTTCCGGTAAATCCTACAATGCATAATGTTTTTCTGGTTGATTTTAGCTTTTATGTTTCTCAACGCTTTATAGCATTATGTGATCACAAATAATTGTTCAATTTACAAACAAAATGTTGAAAAGAGACAAATGAGAAATTAAAGGATGAAAAATTTGTAAAAGGCTTTTGTACATAAGATGTGTACAAGGATGTAAAAATCCTTGATGTGGAAATTTACAATAAAATTGAAAAAAACAAAGTAAATGGCAATGAGAATTTTGACTTTGCATTGATACAACATTGGCTACCATCCTCTGCAAGTTCGGGTTCCAACACTGTGCGTCTGTTGATGATGATTTGATTGATCATTTCTCATCTGAGGTCTAGCCATGACGAAGATAGGCTCAAGTGTTCATAGTCAAATGCCTTTATCTCTAATTTTTGCCTGGACATTTATATTTTTTTTCCTTCCATCGGGATACCCATTTTTGCCTAGATTGCCCTTGAGGATGCCAATCTAGCAGGCTATTATTATTTTTTGTTTTGTCCCTAAATTTTGCATGGACATTTCTTTTTCTAGTCCATCGGGATGCCCATTTTTGCCTAGATTGCCCTTGCGGATGCCAATCTGGCAGGCTTCATCATTTTTTTAGGTATAATATTTTTTGACTGTATCGGAGTTCACGGGAAGTGGCAACTCCTCCTCATCCATGGTGGTGAGGATCAGGGCTCCGCCTAAGAAGGTTTTGTTGACAATGAAAGGTCCTTTGTAATTTAGAGTCCATTTGCCGCGTGGATCCGAATGAACAGGAGAGTACCTCTTGAGCACGATTTTTCCTGCGTGGAGTGCTCGAGGAAGAACTTTCTTGTCAAAAGCTCGCTTGAGACGTCTCTGATATAATTAACCATGGCAAATGGCTTTCAGGCGCTTCTCTTTGATGAGATTCAGCTGGTCATATCTGGATTGAACCCATTAAGCTTCATCATGGTCTGCTTCCATGATGACCTTGAGAGAAGGAATTTCGACTTCGACGGGTAGAACAACCTCCATGCCATATACAAGCGAATACGGAGTTGCTCTAGTGGAAGTACGAATTGAAGTTCTGTAGCCATGTAGTGCGAAGGGAAGCATTTCATGCCAATCCTTGTAAGTCTTGACCATCTTCTGGACAATCCTCTTGATGTTTTTGTTTACTACTTCGATGGCACCATTCATCTTGGCCCGATATGGTGAAGAGTTGTGGTGCTCGATCTTAAATTCTTGACATAACTCTTGCATCATCTTGTTGTTCAGATTGCTTGCCTTGTCAGTGATAATGTTTCTAGGAATACCATAGCGACAAATTATTTCTTTCTTGATAAATTTGGCAACCACTTGGCGTGTAACATTTGCATAAGAAGAAACTTCAACCCACTTGGTGAAATAATCGATAGCAACTAGAATGAAGCAATGAACGTTGGAAGTTTTCGGCTCTATCATTCCAATCATATCAATACCCCACATAGAGAAGAGCCAAGGAGAAGTCAGAACATCAATGGAGTTGGTGGCACATGGATCTTGTCACCGTAGATTTGGCACTTGTGACATCTTTTGGCAAAGTTGTAACAATCTACCTCCATTATTGTCCAATAATACCCAGCTCGAAGGATCTTTTTAGCCACAGTAGGACCTTTGGCATGTACACCCTCGCAAACTTCACGTATAGAACTTATGATTATGTCTGCTCATATCTATCCACACATATGAGCAACAGAGAATCATAATCCCTCTTGTACAGTACACCACCACTCAAGAAGAACTTGGCGCATAGCCGTCTGAGAGCTTTCTTATCAGTGATAGTGATACCCTCGGGATATTCCTGTTTTTCCATATATCTTTTTATGTCGTAGAACAAAGGCTTATCATCAGACTCATCCTCGATTGCTACACAGTGTGCTTGTTCACTCAAATGATCAATATGAATAGAAAGAGCTTCGTTATTCCACTTGACTTTGAACATGGATGCCAGGGTTTGCAAGAGCATCCACTAGTTGATTTTCTTCCTTAGGAATATGATGAAAAGAGATTTCATCAAAGTAGGAAATCAATTTCGCGATGTGTTCTTGGTACGGAACCAGCTTGGAATCCCGAGTTACAAAGTTCCCTCTAACTTGGTCAATCACCAGAGCAGGATCTCTGTAGACCTTGAGAATCTTGATTCTCATGTCAATTGCCACTTCAATACTGTAGATACATGCTTTGTACTTAACCATATTGTTGGTGCATTCAAAGCATAATCTGGCGGTGAAGGGAAGATGAAAACCTGTCGGAGAGATGAGGATAGCACCAATTTCACAACCCTTAGCATTGGAAACACCGTCGAACACGAGCGTCCATCGCGCCCCTGGTTCTTGTACTATATCAGGGTCTGGAGTCTCATAATCTCTGATGAACAGAACATCCTCATCAGGAAAATCAAACTTCATTTGTTGATATCCTTCCACAAGTTGATGAGCAAGGTAGTCAGACAAGACGCTCCCTTTTATTGCTTTATGGGTAACATGTTGGATATCATACTCAGTCAACAAAATTTACCATCGAGCAATTCGTCCAGAGATAGCAGGCTTTTTGAAAGTGTAATTTATCGGATCCATCTTGGATATCAGTAAAGTAGTATGGAAAATCATGTATTGTCTCAGGCGTCGAGCAGCCCAAGTCAAAGCACAACAAGTTTTCTCCAATAGTGAGTATCTGGTCTCACAATCATTGAACTTCTTGCTCAGATAGTAAATTGCATGTTCTTTTCTTCCAGTGTCATCATGCTGACCTAATACACATCCCATTGATTCATCGAGAACAGTGAGATACATGATTAAAGGCCTACTAGGAACCGAAGGTACTAAGATTAATGGTTCTTGCAAATATTTTTTTATCTTATCAAAAGCTTCTTGAATATCATTGTTCCATTCAACCGATTGATTTTTTCTTAGTAATTTGAACATTGGTTCACATGTAGCTGTCAGATGAGAAACGAATCTGGAAATGTAATTAAGTCGGCCCAGAAAGCCACAAACTTCTTTTTCTGTTTTGGGAGGCAGCATGTTCTGAATTGCTCGAACCTTGTCAGGATCAACTTCGATGCCCTTCTGACTCACAATAAAATCCAACAGTTAGCCAGATCGAACTCCAAAGGTGCATTTTTCCGAATTCAACTGTAGTCTGAATTTTCAGAGCCTGTCAAACATCTTCTTCAGATGGTCCAGATGATCATCTTTCGTTCTGGATTTGGCAATCATATCGTCCACATAAACCTCAATCTCTTTACGGATCATGTCGTGAAAGAGGGTTGTCATGGCATGTTGGTATGTTGCCCCTGCGTTCTTCAGACCAAATGGCATGACTTTGTAGCAATATGTACCCTAAGGTGTGATGAAAGTAGTCTTCTCCATATCGGCTGGGGACATCTTGATTTGATTATATCCTGAGAAACCGTCCATGAATGAAAAGATAGAGAACTGCATTGTGATTTCTGCCAAAACATCAATATGAGGCAGAGGAAAATCATCTTTCGGACTCACCTTATTGAGATCTCGATAGTCCATACACATTCGGACCTTCCCATCTTTCTTCGGAACCGGGACGATATTGGCAATCCACTCAAGATACTTGGAAGTGGCTAGGAACCCAGCATCAAACTACTTCTTTACCTCTTCTCTGATTTTAAGTGCCATGTCGTGTCTGGTCCTTCTGAGTTTCTGCTTGACAGGAGGACAATCCGGCTTGAGTGGTAAGTGATGTTCAACGATGTTGGTATCCAACCTAGACATATATTGATAAGACCAGACAAAAATATCAACATACTCTTTCAATAACTTGACCAACTCAGAGTGTACATGCTTAGCAAGGGATGCCCCAATCTTGACTTCTCTCCTGACTTCATCAGTACCAAGATTAATAACCTCCACTGGCTCTTTGTGTGGCTGAATCTCTCTCTGCTCGTGCTCAAGGAGCCTTGCTAGTTCAGCCGGTAATTCACAATCTTCCTCACCATCTTCTTTGGCTTGGCTAATTGGAATCCCATAATTAAAACGGATGTTTTCCAAGTTGTTATCAATGCAATTATTTATTCTGCATGTTTATGAATTATGTTTAGAATGAAGCTATTTGAAAAGGTGAAAATATAAAAGAAACTTTGCCATTTATTTATTTGTGAAAAACAAAATAAAAATTAAATAAGAGCATGATTTGAATGCAAAAAAACTTTTATTTATTGATCACATAATGTTTCAAAAGCGTGAGGCCCTTACAAGCTATCACTCGTCTCAGGTGAGGACAAAGGAATAGGAAAACAAAATGCATTACATGTTTGTGGGAAAAATCACGGTAGATGTCCAGTTGTTGAGCTTGAAACCTGGCGGACATTTGCGTACAAAGCTTGTACTTCGGCTGCTAGGATCTACATCGTAAATGGCTGACACAATATCCCTCTCTTGGAATCCGACGCTTGTGAACTTGATCAAGTTGTACTTCTGATGACTGCACGGACTAGCTTGTTAATCAGGATGGTAGCCCAGTCCAAAGCAATCATGCTTTTCAACCACATCCAGGATTTTCCCCCAGCTAGGCAAGGTACCTTTCTCAATGGTCTCTTTAGCACTCTTGACAGATGACATGGCCATTTTCGATAATCTACCAGAATTGATAGAAGCAGAGCTGACATCTTCAAGTTCGAGACATTGCAACGACACTTCATCTATGCCTTCATCAGTCTCGACATATCGGAAGGATAGTTTACCAGAATTGATAGTTGACTCAATGTACCCTTAGGCATCACATTGAGAGAAGAACTGGTATCCATAAGAACATGAGATAGCAAAGAGTCCATACATGTCACTGAGATATGCAAAGCTCTATTATGGGCGGTACCTTCAGGAGGCAACTCTGACTCGTTGAAACCCAAGTACCGACTAGCAGTTATGTTCATGACGATTTCTTCAAATTGTTCTACTGGAATGTTGTGCATCACATGAGCAGTGTTCAAAACTTTCGAGAAAGCTGATATGTACGCTGGTGAGCTCATGAGTGAAGATAAGATAGAAATCCTTGACGGAGTTTGCCCTAGCTTATCAATAATATTAAAGTCGCTTTTCTTGATCAACTTGAGGAACTCTTGATCATCCATGACTTCCTTGCTTTTGGTGACATCCGTAGACAGAGTGACTGGAACTGATGTTGTAGTTGATGCCCCTTGTTGTACAACAGGGGTTGCTAAAGTAGATTTCTCCTTAGTAGGAACAACAATTGGAATTCACACTGGCTTAGATACGACCTTCGGAGCAAACACTTGCCCGCTGTGAGTCATCCCTCTAGTGGCGATTACGTTCATGATTTCAGATTCAGAGAACTGGATTTCTTGACCCCCAAAGAACACCGTTGGAACATACTTCCAAGGAACCTCTTTCGAATTCTGATACGGGAATGGCTTAGGAACACAGAGAGTGATAGGCTGAATCTTCTTTTTAGGAGCTTCCACAGGAACCTTCCTATATACGATCGTGAACGGCTCGATGGTAGCTACCTCTTCCATAAACTTAGCTCTGAAAAAATGAACTACACCTTGGTTCATCAAGATCTAAATGCAACCTTTCAACCTTCGACACTGATTAGGATTATCACCGCAGATCTGGCATTTCCCATGAAGACCTTTCAGCAATCCTTGTTCTTTCAACTTCTTGATCGCAACAGTCATCGAAGTTTTCACTTCGTCGACATCTCTGATCAACTCATCCCTTTGATCGTCCTCAATCATATTAACCACATGTCCATCATGGGTAGGCAAGGGATTAGTTTGTATATTAGGATGCTCCTTAGAAAATGTCAGGATTTTCTGATCAATAAGCTCTTGAACTTTGGCCTTGAGAACGATACAATCTTCGATAGCATGTCCTATGTACCTAGCATGGTAAGCACGGGACACATTCATATTATGCTTCGGGTCAAAAGGAGGAATTGTAGGTGCAATCTCATTGGAGACTAGTGCCCCTTGATGAATCAAATAAGGAAACAACTCTGTATAAGGCACAAGAATTTTGTCAAAATTCATCCTCTTACGGTTATTCTGATTGTTGTTATTCTGTTTGTTCTGATGTTGATTTATGTTCTTTTGCTGAGACTGTTGATGTTGAGGTTAATTCTGATTCTGAGAATTCTGAACTTGTTGTTATGAATGATACTAATACGACAATTGTTGATAATGAGCAGCAGCAACATAAGGATAGGGATAATACGACATGGGAGCCATGGGAACTTAATACTGAGGAGAGCATTTTCCATTACAACATTCGTTTCACCTTCCTTTTTCTTTGAATGACTACTCTGAGGTTTCTTGGTTGGTTGTTGAATATCAGAACTAACAATTCTACCAATTTTTAACCTATTCTCAATTCTTTCACCAATAGTCACAATATCAGCCAAATTTGTCGAAGAACTGCCCACTATTTTATCATAATACAACCCTTACAAAGGAGGCATTTTGTTTTGGACTATTAGCTTGGGAGGCATTTTGTTTTGGACTATCGTGTTACATGATAGCGCAAAATTATATCGTTTATTTGACTTGACTTAGATGAATTTATTTGCGATTATTGTTAATTTATCTTGATTTATGTTCTATTATACGGTTAATTTACTATGTTTGCAGATTGTGGAGAATTTGGATTAAAGAAAGAAAAGAAGAACAAATGGAAGGAAAAGAAAGAAGAAAGGAATAAATAGAGCAGAAAGTAGCAAAGAAGACGAATTTCGTGAGTGTGCCGCTCGTCACAGCTCCATGACGCTTGTAACGGCCATCACGGTCGTCACACTCCATTACGCTTGTCACGAGTAACATGTTCGTCACAGCCCCATTACCGTCGTCATGAACCAAATATCAGAATAACGTCCAAAACAAAAGTGGCCACGAACACCCTTAACTTAATTTCTTCCTGCACTTTCTCCACTAACTGCCCACTACAAGAAGTTACTCCCACTTCCTCCATATCTCATGCATGATCTCTGGAAGTTGAGAAATGAAATATCTCCTATAAATAGGCCTTATATCCACAACTTTCCGGGGGTGGATTCTACGTCCCGAAGGGCTGCCAAAGTTCTGTTGAAGTCATTTTTCCATTTCTATTGTTTCTTTTATTTCCTTTCCTTTTTCTCTTTTGTTGAGAGCGTTGTATTTCCTTCTGCACTTTTATTTCGCCATAGTAGAATCCTGCTGACATTGTGGAGGACTACTCAAGAATTAAATTTCATTACTACTTTCCAGGTTCTTATTAATTGAATACTTATTTTATTTCCTTCATTATGCATGTTATATCATTTTGCTATTTACGTTTATTTTCGTTTGCATTAATTATCATGTCTAGCTAAACTAGTTTTATCGGTATGTAAGCAAATTAGTAGGACGGAATTCGATAATACTCGGTGCCATTACCTTTCTTACAAACAATTTTCTGGCTGTAGTTTTTAATTTAATTTTCTAAATAAACCTTCGTCACGAGAGTGAGAAATTATTTACACGGTTTTTCCATGAAAGTGGGAAACTTATTAAAGTTCGATCCGGCACGTGAGAGCGTGGGGTTTGAACCGGATAGTAAAAACTAGGCATTGATTTTAAACACAGTGAAAGCGCTTTAAAAGAAATTAGAATTTATTTGTTTTCAAAAAGTAGTTTTAACCCCGAATGGAACTGCGAGAGCGTACATTTCGCCTTAGAATTATGACCCGAGTCAACAACTAGTATGAGGCTAAGGTCTTTAAACGAGTATTTTCTCCTGAAAAGTATTTGCAAAAACTAAAAAGCACCGGTATCCTGTCGAATCCCCGATAACTAAGGCATTGCATACCGATATCCCTTATCAATATATTTCTAAAACTATTAACCTTTATTTCCTTTAAATTTAATTTCATTCTCATTTAACTTTCCTAATTCCATTAGTCTTAGCTTTACGCCGCAACAATAGATAACGGTAGGTTGACATTTGTCTCTGTGGGTTCGACAAATCTTTTATATTACTTCGATATTTCCGTGCACTTGCGGAGCATCAAGTTTTTGGCGCTGTTGTCGGGGACCAACAGTCAATATTGTGATTCCGTTGTTGCATAGTGTAGACTAAGGCACTCTTATCTTAATTACTATGTATAACCCAAATTTCCCTTATAACTACCACCCCCAATATTTTGAGGAACCACAAGATCCGCTTAAATCTGACGTCGAAATATTATTGGAGGATTTCAATATGACGTACTCTCACCCAAATTCCCTCTACAATTACCACTCCCAATATTTTGAGGAACCGCAAGATTTTGATACATCCAACCTCGAACTATTACTAGAAGAACTTAATGCGACGTTTACTCACTCTAGGATAGAATCTATGATGGAGCACTTTGTGGAGACACAAACTCTCCAAAACAAAGATTTTAGAAAACAACATCTCCAAATTAACGAAAATCTTAAGCAGATGAGCATTATGGTCGATTCCCTCGCGATTCACAACGAGGCTTTGGAGACTCAAATCTCCCTGCTTACACAAACACTTCTAGGACCCTTCCCAGAGAGACATGTGGATGTTGTAACAACCAGTAATGAAGAATAAATAGTAAATCCTAGGGAGAGTGATAATGAGTCTGAGGAGAGTTTTGGTGAGAAAAGCATACATATTGAGAAAAATCCACCGACATCACCCGGAAGGGAGGTTATCAAAGAGGTAAACAAGGAAGCTCCTATTGTTGCTCCTCCTCCATATACCCCGCCTATTTCTTTCCCACAAAGGTTTGTGGAAGCTAAGGTAGACTCCCAATCCAGAACATATGTGGAGGTATTGGAAAATATCCACACCAATGCACTTTGGTCTAAGGTCCCTCATAAAAAAGGAAAATTTGAGGACCATGAAACTAGGGTCATCATTACTGTTAAAAGGGTAAGACTAACTTTTGAAGTGGTGGATGAAATAACTAAGCCCAAATTTGAAAAACTGATACTCAGGATAGATCCAGAACCACCACCACGAGTTCAAAACAATGAACCACCCTACAGAAGAAAGAAAAGAAAAGGTGAGGGATATGAGCGATGGCTTGATAAGTGGCCATGGAAACCAAAGACTATTCAAAATTCGATCGAGGAACCATTCTCGAAAGAACCACCATGCATACTTGCACTCTTTAGTCGTCAAGCTATCAACGTTAAACAAAGCGCTGCGCGGGAGGCAATCCATGAAGTTTTTATTTTATGTTTCTATGTTTGTTTGTTTGAATTTGCAGAAAATAAGGATCATCGAGGATTTGGCACACAGTATCATTCATACAGGTTCCATCTTTCCTTTTTCCACCTTTTATTAAAATATTGAGGATAATGTTTGGTTTAGGTGTGGGGGAGGAACTCTACCGCTTTCATTTTATCACTTTTTAGTTTGAGTTATTGTTTTACATTTTATTCCATACTTTTAGGAATTTTATCTGTTTTTAACGTTATGTCAAAGTCTTTGCATGTGATGTCGAGTCTTTATGCGTGGTTTTCACTTGTTATTCAATTTCCCCATAATTTCAAAATTTCAAAATTTAACCTCCAACTATTTTTGCTTCAATTCATGACATGGTGCTCTGAGAGTATATAGCCTATTCAGGCTATGTTAGAAAAAATTGGGAATGTTTTGATAAAATTGATATCATCCTGACACCCTTAACCCCCTAAATATGCAAAATCAATTTGAGTACCCATTATGCTGAGACCTTAAAGCTCCAGTTTCTTTTAGTAATCCCTAAGTAGTTTATTTAAGCAGTCGACACCATCCTAAACACACTAAGTAAGAAACCGATGTGAATAAGTGTATGATCTCTAATTTAAAATGAGAAATTAAGAAAGAAAAAAATTATAAATAAAAAGACATGTTCCTTCTAAGTTAGGTGCTCCTCACCCGATCACTTAGCCCAATGGTACAAACTCTTTAAGTTCAATTGATGCTTAAGCATATTTGCCGAGAAAAATGAAATAACAATGAGATCATAGTCACTAATAGGTTAACTTGCCATGGATGTGTATGGATAACGGGCTTAATGTGATTGTACTAGAATGAAATGGGGTGAAAGAGAGCATGAGATATAGGTTGAGTTATAATGGCATGATTCAGGATGGTTTGCATAAGCAGGGAGTTTTTAAAATTGTGTCATTACGGTATCCTTGGTATTGATATTTAGTACCTATCAATCTAACATTAGCCTAGCAGCCACGTTTGATTAGAGTTTCATCGTGTCTTTGTTTCAAATTATGCTTATTTATTTTTACCGTGTTGGTTGATTGCTTGAGGACAAGCAATGGTTTAAGTGTAGGGGTATTTGATAGCGCAAAATTACATTGTTTATTTGACTTGACTTACATGAATTTATTTGCGATTATTGTTAATTTATCTTGATTTACGTTCTATTATACGGTTAATTTACTATGTTTTGCAGATTGTGGAGAATTTGGATTAAAGAAAGAAAGGACGAAGAAATGGAAGGAAAAGAAAGAAGAAAGGAATAAATAGAGCAGAAAGTAGCAGAGAAGACAAATTTCGTGAGTGTGCCGCTCGTCACAGCTCCATGACGCCTGTCACGGTCATCACTGTCGTTACACTCCATTACTCTCGTCACGAGTAACACGTTCGTCACAACCCCATTACGGTCGTCATGAACCAAATATCAGAATAACGTCCAAAACAGAAGTGGCCACGAACACCCTCAACTTAATTTATTCCTGCACTTTCTCCACTAACTGCCCACTACGGGAAGTTACTCCCACTTCCTCCGTAACTCATGCGTAATCTCTGGAAGTTGAGAAATGAAATATCTCCTATAAATAGGCCTTAGATCCATAACTTTAAAGGGGTGGATTCTACGTCCCGAAGGGCTGCCAAAGTTCTGTTGAAGTCATTTTTCCATTTCTATTGTTTCTTTTATTTCCTTTCCTTTTTCTCTTTTATTGAGAGCATTGTATTTCCTTCTGCACTTTTATTTCGCCATAGTAGAATCCTGCCGACATTGTGGAGGACTACTCAAGAATTCAATTTCATTACTACTTTCCAGGTTCTTATTAATTGAATACTTATTTTATTTCCTTCATTATGCATGTTATATCATTTTGCTGTTTATGTTTATTTCCATTTGCATTAATTATCAAGTCTAGCTAAACTAGTTTTATCGGTATGTAAGAAAATTAGTAGGACGGGATTCGATAACACTCGGTGTCATTACCTTTCTTACAAACAATTTTATGGCTATAGTTGTTAATTTAATTTTCTAAATAAACCTTCGTTGCGAGAGTGAGAAATTATTTACACGGTTTTGCCATGAGAGTGGGAAACTTATTAAGGTTCGAGTTGGTACGTGAGAGCGTGGGGTTTGAACTGGATAGTAAAAACTAGGCATTGATTTTAAACACAGCGAAAGCGCTTTAAAAGAAACTAGAATTTATTTGTTTTCAAAAAGTAGTTTTAACCCCGAATGGGACTGCGAAAGCGTACATTCCGCCTTAGAATTATGACCCGAGTCAACAACTAGTGTGAGGCAAAGGTCTTTAAACGAGTATTTTTTCCTGAAAAGTATTTTCAAAAACTAAAAAGCACCGGTGTCCTGTCGAATCCCCGATAACTAAGGCATTGCATACCGATATTCCTTATCAATATATTTCTAAAAATAATAACCTTTATTTCCTTTAAATTTAATTTCATTCGCATTTAACTTTCCTAATTCCATCAGCCTTAGCTTTACGCCGCAACAATAGATAACGGTAGGTTAACATTGTTCTCTGTGGGTTCGACAAATATTTTATATTACTTCGATATTTCTGTGCACTTGTGGAGCATCATTACACTCAGCAGTAAGCGTAACGATTCCGTTATCCTCGATCTTTTTCTTTTCTGATAAAATTTCTTTAAGAAACTTAGCATATAAGGGCATATGGGTGATAGCTTCTGTAAAGGGTATTGTGATATTCAATTGTTTCAGAAGTTCAACGAATTTCTTGAATTATCCCATGCTCTTAGATTTAGCAAATCTTTGAGGATATGGAATGGGAGGTTTATAAGGTGGTGGAGGCACATATGGTTCTTCTTTTTCTGCAACCTCTTGGTCACTACCTTCTTTCTCTTTTATGTTTTGTTCATTTTCCTTCTCAGTTTTCTTCTCGGTTATTTTACCAAGGTTTTGATACATAGCTGGATTCTCAAGTCTCAGGTCGATTGGTTCGTCCAATTTCATAGCAATTCGTAGTATGATAGCATTTACATGTCCTTTTGGATTAGGTTGCGGATGTCCAGGAAATGTGGCTGCAAGAGCAGTAGTAGGTGCTTGTTGTTATGCCACTTGCGAAATTTGGGTTTCAAGCATTTTTTTTGTGAGTGGCTAAAGCATTTACCTTACTTGCTAATTGCTTAATTTGCTCACTAGTGTGTATGTTTTAATTCAGGAATTCTTTATTTGTTTGAGCCTGGGTGGCTATAAATTTTT
This sequence comes from Lathyrus sativus, assembly GCA_963859935.3. NCBI lineage: Eukaryota > Viridiplantae > Streptophyta > Magnoliopsida > Fabales > Fabaceae > Lathyrus > Lathyrus sativus. Next base: position 420,260,794 of record OZ012738.1, read on the forward strand.
CCATCATTATTTCAAGATTAGATTTCCTAGGAGCATTTTGAGCAGCTATGGCAGGTTTATGATATCCTGGTGGTACAGCAGGTGCTTGTCCAGGCGCATACAATGCATTGTTGTTTTTGTACGAAACGTTCGGATGGTTTTTCCAACCTGGGTTGTAGGTGTTTGAGTAAGGATTTCCTTGAGCATAATTCACTTGGTCTATGGAAACTCCTGTCAAAATTTGACATTCAGGGGCAGCATGCCCAGGAACTCCGCATAACTCGCAGTTTGGAGCTACGGCAGCCATGGTGGCTGTAGGTGTTATGGTCAAACTTTCAACCTTTTGAGTGAGAGCATCTACCTTTGCATTGACTTGGTCAAGACCACGTATCTCGTAGATACCACCTTTCGTTGGAGGTTTCTCTACGGAGGCTCTTTCACTTTCCCACTGATAGTGAATTTGAGCCATACTCTCGATAAATGTATAAGCCTTATTATAGGGTTTGTCCATCAGCGTGCCACCCGCGGCGGCGTCTATTGTCAATCTTGTGTTGTACAAGAACCATTGTAAAAGGTATGGATGATCAACCATTCTTCTAGACTGTGATGTGGGCAAAGCCTCATCACGTCCTTGTATCTTTCCCATGCTTCGAAAAGAGATTCATTGTATTTTTGTTTGAATCCATTTATTTGTTCTCTTAGCATAGTCGTCTTACTAGGTGGAAAATATCGTGCTAAGAACAGCTTCTTCAACTCATTCCACGTAGTGACAAATGCGGACGGTAGAGACTAGAGCCAAACTCTAGCTCTATCTCTTAATGAGAAAGGGAAAAGACGTAGTCTTATTGTTTCAAGGATGACACCATTTGCTTTCATTGTGTCTGCGTATTGCAAGAACACTGACAAATGTAAGTTCGGGTCCTTTGTGGGACTTCCGGAAAATTGGTTTTGTTGTACAGCTGACAACAACGAAGGTTTTAGCTCGAAGTTATTTGCCTCGATGGCAGGAGCAACAATACTGTTATGTGGTTCCTCCTGTGAAGGGATGACATAACACTTGAGAGGTCGATTCTGAGCTACTTCAGCCATTGGTATTTGTAATTCTGAAAAGGGAATTTCAGGTTCGGGAAGGTTATACTTAATTCGGAAAGCGTTAATTCGGCATCTTAAACTAATAAAATGCTCGATGTCGTCAATCGGTTGCTCAAGCTGGTCACCTCTAGAGTGAGTGTTTGGCATACAATCGAAGAATTAAAATAGGGAAATAGTTGTCTTAGTCTATACTGCGCAACACTAAAGTTACGACATTGACTTAATTGGTCCCTGACAACGGTGCCAAAAACTTGATCGCGACTTAGTATGTCTAAATGATTCGTGACTGCAAGTGCACAATCGGATCGCGTAGTTTTAAAGATTATCGAACCCAAAGGACCATGAATCGATCTTACCGTTATCTAATGCTACTACGTAAATCTAAGGCTAATAAATTTTTTTAGGTTAAAATGCAAGAAAATAAATGTAAATTAAGATATGACGGAATATTGGTATGTAGTTTGTCAATCATCGGGGATTCAATAATTTATGGGCGTTATTAGAAGATCAAAATATTATAGTGTAGGAAATACTCATTTAAAATACTTTATCTCACACCCTCGTGTTTATTGACTTAGACTATACTCTCAAATCAGAATGAAGGCTCTCGCTCTCTCATTTGCATTTAAAAACACTTTTTGAAAATAAGTAAATTCTAATTAATTCTAAAGCGCTCTCGCTGTATTTAGAATTAATGTTCAGTTTCAGCTATCCGGTTAGGACCTCAAACTTTCGCTTTATTGATCCTAACCTTCGTTACCTTTTTACTCTCGTAAAAAAAGTTATTAAATTTAATAAAAAGAAACCAAGACCAGCGAAATAAATTTGTTAAATTCACGCCATAAATTATTAAGCCCCTTCCGACCGATCGTATTTACATACCGATATTAAACAGTTTAGCCAAACATGGTTTGTATACAATGCATACAATGACAAGAATTAATCATAAGGCAAGACATGATTTAATCTAAGTTGAAAGCATAAACAGTAAGAATAAGCAAATAAAATAGAACCTGGAATTAAAGTGAAACTGGAAACTGCTGAAACTTTACTTGGAAAAATATGTCGGAACGCTTCGTATTCGATTAGAGAAATATGGTCAAAGAAACAATCCTAAAATAAGAATTGTAATAGCCTCCCGGTGTGGAAGAACTATCACTTTTACAACTAATGCTCTCTGCTTAAAATTCTAAAGAAACAAAATTATAGCACACATTCTTCGACCCCCGTTATAGAGACCAACCTTCTTTTTTATACCCCTGGTAGCTTCGTGAAATTTGGTTCGTTTCTGTGCAATTCGTATAACTGAGTTTTAGGCGAAAAAATCTGGACGTGGAGAAAATATAGGATGGTCATGGAGAGAAAAAATGGAGAAAAAGTAGTGCATTAGGTCATGGCATCGTGGCACTCGCACCCTTTTCTTCTTTTTGAGTGTGGCAGGCGCCACACTCCTTCACAAACTCATGTGACAGGCGCCACAAGGATGATGGTGGGTGCCACCTGCATTAGGTGTGGCAGGCTCCAGCCTTTTGTAGTGTGGTGGACCCCACGTCCATTTCTTTTATATATATTTTTCTTTTTTTTCTTTCTTTTGTAAATTCAATCCACTTCTAGTCAAGGTACCTGAAACAACAAAAATATCAACATAACAAGACATAAATAATGATAAATCAGATAAATTGTAACTAAAATTTCATGCAAGTCAAGTCAAATATACTATATAATTTTGCATTATCAGCAATTTAAGGTGTGAAATTCAGAGGCATTCCCCACGGGAAAGCAGTAGGCATTCTATTCAAACCAGGCTGAACAGAAGGTAGATTGGCAGAAGGCAGAACAATAGTCTCAACTGGCGCTTCAGCAATAGCTGGAGAAGAAGCGACGACAGGAGCAGGAATCACCACAGGAGTGTCGACAGTAGCATCAGTAACATTTGCAACAATAGAAGTAGCAGCAGCAGCGTCCTTCTAAGCACGAAGGAAGTCCATAATAACGTTCATGTTAGTCTAGAACTGATCCGTCTGACCTTGAAACTGAGTCAGAGTTTCCTTGTAGGCAGCGTTCTCTTGTTCAATATCAGCCATGATCGTGGTCTTTTTTGAACGAGTGAAATAGTGATGTCGAGTCGTCGTCTTGCTATAAGGCATGACGAACAATGTAAGCATGTGGTTCCCTGATGAGGGACGTGCATGTCGCAACTGCGAAAAACACCCGGCAGAAAAACAGAAGAGTCGCCACTGAATGTTATTTATCCTAAAGAGAGGGAAAGGAAACAATAGAAGGAAACCTGAAGAACGGGAAAAGACAAGGTCATCGCAACCAAATCTTGGGTTCAGGAGTCGGTTACGCAAGGGGAAGGTATTAGCACCTCTCACATCTATTGTACTCAACAGGATCCACGTCTGTTATCTAATCAAAGGGTGTGTTTATCTATAACCTACTACTAAACTAAAACGAGAATAAAAAGGAAAAAAAGAGACTCGATAGGACATCGTTGCCCTATGCCTACGTATTCCCTCGTGCAATGAAAAAGTCAGAGTCAACGTAGTTTGGGAAACTACAGGTGATGGGGGAAGGTTTCTCGCCAAGACATCACCGTCTTGTATGTATCTTGAATTGATAAAGTTTGAATCTTGATCGTATGGCTTGCACTTGGAACTAAACTTCAAAATTAAGGCATGAACTTCATTTCGGAACTCAATGTGAAATTAACAATGAATCTACAAGTCTTGAGCGTCACTTTGAGATCTTATAGAAAAACTTGATTTAAACTTCTTATTCACACTTGTACTCTCACGATATCAATAAGAAAATTACAATTCATTATCCTAAGACCAAAGGATTAAAATAACTTAACCTCCTGGATGTGAGCAGGGCTAAACTTGATCTTTAACTTAATTTCAATCCTAAGGAAAAAACATATTCCAATCTGATGAAGTCTTAAATCATACGCTGGAGATTCATTCTTTTATATCCTTTTGAAAGCAAAGTACCACCACAAAAGCTTACCAACACCACACAATACTTCAAGCCCTAAATAACCATGCTTCGCACTAATGGGCATGAAACCATAATCCTCCTTGGATAAGTCTCTGAGAAATCTTGGAGGAAACAACATTGTATCGATTATGAGGCCACAAGAATAAAGGTATATGTTTCTATAGGAACTCAACATGACTTGCAGGGGACTAAGAGTACAGACAACACCTTCATGACCTCTGAATCTTTTTCAGCAACCTATCTTCACAAAACAAACAAAAACTAAAAAAATTGGTTAGCTATGCATGGATGATTGACCTAGATGATATACAACAGATCAAAGAATCTAAGGGTAAAATTTGGGGTATAACACATGCCCTTTCTCAAGTATAGAAATTCTTCACCATTTAAACATAACTTCTTACTCTCTTAGTAATTTGAGTGTTGGAGTGTTGACCTTGCAAGTTAGCCTACTCCCCACAATATCGAAACCTTGAGCCACTGTAATACACCATAATTCAACCTTTTCGATCATCACTTGGTTCTGAAGCAGAACATTGATGTTGTCTGTGGGAAATAACAATTGATTCATATGATTTCCACGATCTACCATTGATCGATTCAACTGAATCGGATCAGAATCTCCATCTCTAAGTTAATATCCATATGCTTGGAGTCAAACTATTTGCATCAGATCCATTAGAAGAAAGCTACTCGTCCCACCATTCAACGACAAACCACTGCAGTGGCTAGGAATCCCTCTCCGCCTCCACAAAAGCCAAATGACTAAGTCGCAACAAACACTTATTCGGTTCCTCTTCCACCAAAATTTTTAAGCCTAGGAAAGATCAAGGAAATTTCTAAATTTCTTCCATTCGTCATATATACTCCATAATTCAATGTAAGTGAACCCTTCACCAGACCTACATTATGGCCCACTATAACCAGATGGGAAACACTTACCAATTTCTAGATTTTGCGTGCTAATCTTGGCCTGCAAGGAGCTAATGAATTGTTGAACGACATGTTCAAGATGATTCAGTAACTAAAATCTCAGGCCTTTGTAAGCAAATTAACTCGGATCAAAGAGAGACTACACAATGTTATCCTGAAGAACAACATTGTGTAGGAGGGGATTTCACAAAAAGCCGCTGAGCCAAGAAAGGAACCAGAAGAGATCCAAATTTCACGAACTACACAATGTTATACTCCTTTCTCTGATCTCAATGTTATCCGGAAGAACTACACAATGTTATACTCCTTTCTCTGATCTGAATAGAGGGAGGGACAACCGCACTCCCGCAAAATCCATCGATCTAAGATAAGAGAGAGGAATGAAGGGGAAGCCGCAGTGCAACTGAGGAAGAAAAATCTCTGATCGCTCACATATTAGACGAAAGAACAAGCTCTTTTCACTAACCTTAATTGAGTATTCTTAAGATTGGTGTAAGTCCCTCCCTAACAAAAGCATAGATTTCTAGTATGACATATTAGAGGCTTTCACCGCCCACTTCAACACCAAGAAAAGACAACCAACCACCATGGCCGCTCTTAGTGGAGTTACTCAGGGAAAAAATGAAACCCTACTCATGTATATCAACCACTTCACCAAGATGGTGGTAGCTGTTGGAGGATTTGGTGAGAGCCTAAGTTGTTAGATCTTTGAAAAAGGCCTTAGACTGTAATGTACATTTCCAAAATATTTAGGGCGTAAGGAAACCCAGAATCTGAAAGACTTTCCATGTAGGGTGCAACCTACATTAACTATGAAGAGAGTTGTTGGCTGATCCCGTTAATCAGGAAATGGGGAACTCTGAATCTAGTCGAAAATCAGAAAAAGATTTTGTGTTGCCCATAGAGGAAAACAGATGAAGGCCATGTTCTAAATTTAACTCTTCCACTCCCTTGAACACCTCGCGCGAGAGGATTTTGATGGATTGCTCTAATATAAAATTCAAGGATGCTATAATAAGAAACTTATATATGGTTAGAGAATCTGCTCGGACTGGCGATTCCAAATATTGCTGGTTTCATCAAGAAATACAATTCTAACGCCAATGATTCATCCAGTTGAAAGATACAATTGAGGGATTGATGAGGAAGGGGAGGGTGTTCTAATACACAAAAGATGGTAAGAGGGCCAAAGAGGTTTCTCCCAAAATAGACAATCCCATAAGAACATTATGGAAATTATGATCGGTGACAAAGGTAAGGAAGCAAACATCGAGGAAAAAAGAAAGGAATAAGGGGAAACACATGTATATCGCTTCCACAATGGAGAGAACCCCATAGAAGAGCCACTTGTTCAAAACTATGATGAAGAGAAAGAAAGGAATAAGGGGAAACACATGTATATCGCTTCCACAATGGAGAGAACCCCATAGAAGGGCCACTTGTTCAAAACTATGATGAAGAGAAAAATTATTGATCTATTGGTTGTTAGTAAGGATAAGGGAAACATGTCAGCCGCGAGCCCAAAAAGGATGATTCTTGGGTTTTGAGAGAGTGAGAAAGTCAGGGGGATCCCAAGTGAAAATTTCCCCTTGGTAAACACAACAACTATAACTAAATTTGATGTTTCTAGGATACTGATCAATGATATAAGCTCTTGTAACACAATGTATCCGAATCTGTTTGAATAAATAGATTAAAGAAAGAAAACTTGTTGCCCTACAAAGGGTCAGACCTTCAATATTTCAACGACACAATAACCCTCCCATGCGTGTAAGTAGAGTTGATGGTATCCTTAGGGGAAGGAAGATACACCAATAATATTGAATCATATTTTCTAGTTGTTCTCTTTAGAAGTGTCTATAAAAGCATCTCAGGGTAGCCATTTGTAGAAACGCTGAACGAGGTAGCTTCCCGCAATTCATCTAAAGCAGAAATACCGCAATGTGCATGATCAGCCAGTTACAATCAATACCGACTTGTCTGGAGAAAAGAGGATTTACCAAAATTTGCAAAAATATTAGAAGGAAGGTAAAGTTAGATCCATGGAGATCAATGTGGCCTCATAAATTAGGCAACTTAAGAATATGGGTATTCAACCTCCTACCAAAAAAGCACGCCAATCCGTCTTAGTGAACAAAAGTGGATGATATGGGGAAGACCGAGAATATTTCCATAAACTCCATGGAAAACAAGCGGCGGCATGGCCACCTGGTTATGTTAAATTCATATTTCCTTTTTTATATAAGAAAACTATCATGATGTATTATAATCATTTAAGTAAATAAAGAAATTTTGACTAAATTGTCTTTTCTCTTCTGATCATGAAAGATAACAATGAGTTTCAGGCACGACTAAATGGATCGAAGCCCCATCAAAAAGACGCGGGGTGCTATCACAAAAGCTATAGGCATATGACTAAAGAAACCAAATTCCTACGATGCCAATGTACACACAGTGAAAGAAATCCTTAAAAATGACTATTAATCGGTTCACCCCCTCTTAGTAACTAGCCATTCTAGAGGCCATAGTGGGTCTGCCAATACGTCGACCTCAAACCATATTTACACTTAGGGTGTGGTAAGGGGTATCGACCCTTGGCTAGATATGGTCCTCAAAGACATCCAATAAACTTTGAGGATTAAACTTAAAAAAAAAAGCTGATTCATAGAGAAAAGAACCGCAGACCAATGACAATATCACAAGGCATGTACAATTTGAATAAATAACAAACTAAAGTAGAAATATATTTACTGATATGCATTACTGGATGGAAGTAGCATAGCCTATGAACAAGCCAGAAATCACCTGGCTATCCTCATTGATTTGGTTAAGATGAACCCGATCTCGAGAAATAGACCAGTTGAATAGAAGTATTCTACCTCCTTCAAGACATTCTCAAAGACATCCATAGTCACAAAAAGACCTTTTTATGATGACTTGGCTAACTCTTTACAGAGATAAACATTCTATTCACACATTGCATTAAGGCGTACCGCAATTATCTTTGAATTCTCCTGAGACTCTTTTAAGGACCTTTCCGACTCCTCTATCTTTTTTGGGAATGCTCCATGGTTTGATTTGCTTCTTCTAAAGTTTCACCCCTCTCGGGAACTTCATGAAAGACTTGCTTCACCTTTTAGACTAGGGGACTAGAATACCCAAAGGGTTCTAAAGCTGCTTCTATAGCTAGAAATGAATTTGAAGTACCCTAGACCTATTCCAAGTACATATTCTTATCAACTGTAAGATCATAAACCCGTTTCTCTAATTTCTCCCTCTCTTGAAGAAGAAGATAAGGTAAGAAAACTTCTTGCCGACTAACGACACAAAAATATTGAATAATTGATATCTGATGGGCACGATAAGCCAATTCGGAAAACTCCCTTTAACGAACATCGTCTGGAGGCCATTAGAAGTAAGATTAATCTTCATCAAATAATGTGGAACAAAACTCTCTATACGTCCTCGCACATGGACATGCCAATAATACGATTTTTGATTCGCCTGTACATATGACCACCCACCTGTGGGCCTAGGTCAGAGACACTTACAAACAGGGCTCTCATCTCGAACCTTTTCTAAGTCGGGAATGAAGGCTAACCTTTCTTCCATTCCTTTATTAGTAGATACATAAGTTTCATCTACCACGACATGAACACGTGAAACCCAAATCTTATCTCTAACGAGGGAGATATAGTTTGTGTAATGTATCCAGCAACTAGGCCAAAAGGGATCTCGACAAGCGTATTTGATGCAAAAACTCCCCCAAAAGAAGGCATATTTTGAACTCTGACCAAAGTGGTAGCAGCCTGAATCTCCTTTTGTAACTGCCACATGGCGTCTTCACTCTTCATGGCATATGAAAAAACAAGGGAGACTGTTGGACGTGTGACTCCATACAGAAAGGATGGTGAATTATGGAGGTTTGAAAAACTTTAGTTAAAAACAAATCATTTGAAAAGTTAGAGTTTGAAAACATTTTGAAAACGAATGAGTAAATAAGCATCAATAAGACAATAAAGTAAAGAGATAAGGGATATAGAGAAACACCAGAGATTTATACAAGTTCGAAGGAGAGTATTCAATAAACTTTAGAGTTTTTATAAGGATATGCCCATGAACCTTCTTACACAAGGAAATGAAGTCTAGACTAACTTCCAACCAAACAATGAATAAGGCTTAGAGTTATTAGCCTTCAAACCAAGCAATGATTTCCCAAAGGATTATGTCAAACCAAGATGGAGTTTTGATTTGACTATCCTTCGAACCAAACCAGGGTTTTACATAGGCTTACCATGAACCGAATTGAGATTATATAATGGTCAACCTCAAATGGTAAGAGCATTTTCCAAGGTGAACTCAAAAACCAAGTTGATATTTTACCCAAGTTAATCTCAAAACGAGAGCTTTTAGTCGATATGAGATCAAGAAACATTGTTGATATTTTAATGGTTGATATTCACGAACCAAAAGACATCTTTTCATCTTTCCATCGATTATTGACCTTCAATAATCAATTATTCAAACCATAAAGGGAAGGTTTTGATATTTAGCCATTACCAATCATTAATATATTTTCCCAATTAATTTTGTACTTAAATTAGTGAAATAATCAATTAGGTCATTAGGTCCAATCGTTTATTCAATTTGAAAAAGTTTAACAATCAAACTCCCCTAATTAGTTAGTTATGCATTAAAAATATTTTCAGGTGGCTTAACTAAAATATGATAAGTCTCTCTCTCTCTCTCTCTCTCTCTCTCTCTCTCTCTCTCTCTCTCTCTCTCTCTCTCTCTCTCTCTCTCTCTCTCTCTCTCTCTCTCTCTCTCTCTCTCTCTGTGTGTGTGTGTGTGTGTGTGTGTGTGTGTGTGTGTGCGCGCGCGCGTATGTGTATGCGTATGCATGTGTGTGTGTGTGTGATATTTTCGTAGTACTTCCATAAATAACCTCATGCCTTTACATGAAACTAATCACTTAGACGGACACGACTAAGCGATCATTCACACTTCTTCTCTTTCACATCTCTAAAGTTTTAAGTATGCATTATTATTATAGAATTTAGCATCATAAAAGAACTTTGAATCTTCTTATAGAGGCTTGATATATTTTCAAGATAATTACTATTATCACAGAGTTAAAGGTTAAACCAAGGTGTTGACTTCACAAAGATGGCTTGATCTTCAAGAGAATAGCTTTACCACCTTGAGCATTTCGACTGCTTGAGCTATCTTCAACATATATGGAATTCACTAAATATCATTTGATGTTAAGTTTTTTCATCATCTAAACTAAACATCTACTCAGTTTGCTTGTAGCTTGGCTATCCATAAACTTTACCAACTTTGATCATTTTGACAATACTGACAAGCACATAGATCCATTAAGATATCATAATAATTACACAAGAAAGAAGTAAGGGGTAAAAACTCCCCGAAAAAATCATAATTTTTTTTATTCCTTTATCCCTCATATTTAGTGTTCACCAACCAGCGGGACAGATCTTGAAAGAAGCCTTAAAACAATTCCCCATTTACAAGACCTCGTGCTTGAGGAATTGTGTAGTGTTATATTTATGAGAGTCCCCAAATAAGGGCGACACAAGAGTTACGGCCCTATGAGGTGACGCTCAGGCGCTATCTTTGCATAGTGTTGGAGCTCGCCCTAATAATAAGACACATGTACAATACCACTATTGAGTCGAACCACAACTTCCTGAAGTTTAGGTAGTCAATAACCTTCCCCACTCAAGGAGGACCAATTTCCACCTCTAAGGGTTTCCTAATTCTTAGGCCCAAAGGCCTCTATAAATACTTCTCTCTTAATAGAAGAAGGGAATAAATCATTCATACCCTAAGCACAATGCTTATGCACATAGCCAATCACCTCACATTACCTGGCTTTCTAAAACCACCATAAACCCAGTAACACGACCAAAGAAGGCCTCTCGCTGCTGCGAACAAGCCCTTACCACCATAAATTGCTATAAACCTACAAAGGCCTAAGGGTATTCTATACCCTTACAGGGATACCACACACACTTGTACTTTTTAACCAATACATATATCACACATGGTATTATCATCATATTCAAAAGAGGAATACAATTGAGACATATGTTTGATTCTCATGTGAGATACATGACCTAGTTTAAAGTGTCAAACGATTGACTTAGGTATTACAAAATTATTTGCATTGAACTTGAAATAAGAGCTGGTAAAGTTGTAGGCATTGGCTTTGTCATGATGTTTTTGAGGGTTCGCTCTATCATAAGGTTTTATGATGTGGCTTTGACTTCAAGGTGAGATACATGTATTTGCAATCTATATTAGCCATTCTATTTACTACCCAAACCAATCATCCTATTGGTGTTCAGTTTATGTAAAGTGCATTTATCAGTGGAACATTTCAATGTTTGGCACAATTTTGAAATGGAAATTATATTTAAATGAAAGTTCGGTGCCAATAAAACATGGTCGAAATAGAAAATAGGTGAAAATATGATATTACCATAATAATTGAATACAAAACAATTACCATTTAAGAGATTATATGTAACTGGTTTGATATTATAGTATGAACTAAACAAATTTATGAATGGAAAAACATGATCATTAGTTCCTTAATCCAAGATCCATGATAATGAATGATTAACATGTTTAGAAATACTATTACACATGGTACCAGATGGTGATTCCACGAGTGAATGACTTGTTGAAATCTAATTAATGGCGTAGGCTTGAACTAAGGTTGCCAAACTCGAATTTCTGAACAAGGTAACAAGTTACTCATATTGAGCTTGAGAAATAATAACATTGTTACTTGCAAAAGAAGCTATATGATTCTCATTAACATGTTGAGGTGATTCATTGTGTTCGAGTTGGTTTGCATTCATAGAGGATTTATTTTATTCAAATTGGAATGGCAATGCATTTATAACAAAAATCAATGGTATGGCCACTTCTATGACAGAAAGTACAAACTCGAGTGGAATTTTTGAAATTGTTGAAACTACTTTTATTCTTGAAATCTGGTTTTTGTGCAGCATTGACCAAAATGGAATTATCTTTAGTTGGCACTAAGTTTCTATGATTGCTTTATTCTTGAATCACAAGGGAGTAAATGCAATTGATGGGTGGTAAAGGATCCATAAGCAATACTTAAGTTTTGACAATAGAAAAGTTGTCATTCAAACCTGTTACAAATTGGAAGGCTTGATCTTCAAGTCTATATTCTTGAGCAGTTCAAAGTCAACACATTTACATCTATGAATGCAAGTACATATTGGTAATAGACGATGAGAATTATGTTCTTCCCATAGACCTTTCACTTTAGGAAAGTAATCCATGATTATTCTTGAATTTTGTTTGATATTATTGGTTGATGAATGAAAAGTTTAGATCCTAACATGACCAACTTTTGAAAAGAATTCATGTAAATCATTCCAAACATCTAAAGAATTTTCATGAAAGACCATAGTTGAAGCAATTTGATCAGAAACATAATTGATTATCCATGAATGTATGAGATGATTACATTGTTCCCATTGAGCATAATTGAGATAATTAAGTATAGGAATTTTGATGGTTCCATCAATAAATTTCAGCTTGTTTTCGACTCCTAAAGCACGTTTCATGAATATTCTCTAAGATAAGTTTTAGACAATTGATATCTTGCTGTTAATTGCCAATAAAATCACGAAGATATTCAGTTATGTATCAGCTGTACATATATTCAATTTAGTATCTATAGCATCAATGTCCTTTAATATTAGGAAACTATTTTTGGAATGATTAGCTATTTCCATTCAATCTTGTAATTATATATAGCATATGAGGATTCAATGAAATATATGACATTTTTCCATCTCAGAACAATTCTGTTATGGTCTCAGAGCGGGTTACACATATAGAATAAAACATCTAAATCATGTCTGACAGTGAAGGTGAAAGTTCTCCTGTGAAGGAATCTTCCAAGTCAGTCAACAACAACGATGGAGTAGTCATCCGAAAAACCATCTCTCCCTATGATATCACTTCCAATGATAATCCTGGGAGTTTGATAACACAGGTTCAATTAAAGGGAGAAAACTATGACGAATGGGCTCGTTCACTTAGAATGGCACTTCGAGCAAGAAAGAAATTTGGTTTTGTTGATGGATCAATCAGCAAACCTGATGAGGAATCTTCAGATCTTGAAGATTGGTGGACTAACAACTCCTTGTTGGTCTCTTGGATCATGAACACAATTGAACCTTCATTGCGATCAACTATGTCACATATGAAGGTAGCCATGGATCTTTGGGAAGACATTAAGGAGCGGTTTTCCATTGTTAATGGACCACGTATTCAACAGCTCAAAGCAGAGCTCGTTGAATGCAAACAAAAAGGACTGACCATAGTGACATACTATGGGAAACTGAAGAAGCTGTGGGAAGAATTGGCGAATTACGATCAGATCCCGGCATGCAAGTGTGGGCGTTGCAAGTGCAATCTCAGCTCTGTGTTGCAAAAGAAACGTGAAGAAGAGAAAGTCCATCAATTCCTCATGGGATTAGATGACGCTCTCTATGGAACAGTACGGTCCAATCTTCTCGCTCAGGATCCTCTGCCTACATTGAACAAAGTTTATGCGACATTGATTTAGGAGGAACGGTTGCGTATGGTGACCCGTACGGCAGAAGATCGTGGTGAGGTCATGGCGTTTGCAGTGCAGTCCAACTTCAAACGTAAAGAAAAAGGAGGAATGCGCAGTCATTGCAATCAAATGAGCCATGATTCAGATGGTTGTTTTCAGGTAATAGGATATCCTGATTGGTGGGGAGATCGACAACGCGGACAGTTGAAGGGAACCAGGCGTGGGAAACCAGAACAATATAATGCTGCTTCTAACAACAAAAAACGTGGAGGAGTTGTTAAGGCTCATGTAGGACAAGCAAAATCATCTAAAGAAGAGGTTGCTTCTTAAACATCAAGTTCTGATATTTGTAATCCAGGAAATATTACTGGTGATCAATGGCAAGCATTGGTCAGCCTTTTGAACAATGAAAAGCTAGGTGCAACCGAGAAGCTAAGTGGTAAGTGTTCTTTTTTACCATGGATTATTGATACAGGTGCATCAAATCATATGACCGGTCAACTGGAATGCTTAACCAATGTGCACAATATTCTTGAGTGCTCTGTTGGACTACCAAACGGTGAAGAGACAATGGCGACAAAGGAAGGAATTGTGATGCTCAATGAAAGAATAAGATTAACTAATGTCTTATATGTGCCTAGTCTAAACTGCAATCTTATCTCAGTATCGCAGCTGCTAAAAGATTCTAACTACACTGTTAAATTTACTGATAAGTTTTGTCTTATACAGGACCCCACTTTGAGGACGCCGATTGGAGCGGGTGAACAAAGAGAGGGGCTATATTATCTTAAAGAGATGGTCTTGGTCAAAGCAGCTGCAGTAAAAACAGATAAGGAAATTCCTTTGGACCTGTTACATCGTAGACTAGGACACGCATCTTTGAAGGCTCTGCAAATGTTTCCGAATGTTAGTTCTAGTAGAAACAATTATCTATGTACCCAATAATGTGAAATATGTCTTAGAGCAAAACAGTCTCGAGATACTTTTCCAAATAGTGAAAATAAAGCAACTTCTACATTTCATTTAATCCATTGGGATTTATGGGGACCTTATCGCAACCCAACATTTTGTGGCGCTAGATATTTTTAACCATTGTTGATGACTACTCGAGAGTGGTGTGGATTTATCTCATTGTTGAGAAAATAGAAGTCTCTAGATATCTTTGTCAATTCTTTGCAATGGTTGAGCGATAATTCAATAAACAAGTAAAGATTGTTCGTAGTGATAATGGGACCGAATTTACCTGCATGAAAACATATTTTCGTGACAATGGTATAATTCACGAAACTTCATGTGTTGGGACACCACAACAAAATGGAAGAGTGGAGCGGAAGCATAGACACATTCTCAATGTTGCGCGTGCCTTGCGCTTTCAAGCTCAATTTCCAATTCAATTTTGGGGTGAATGTGCTCTTGCTGTATGTTATTTGATCAATCGCACTCCTACAAGGAACTTGGGTGGTAAGACTCCATTTGAACTCTTGTATGATAAACATCCCTCTCTTGAGCACCTCTGTGTCATTGGTTGCCTAGCTTATGCGCATAATCAACATCATAAGGGTGATAAATTTGCTGCTCGAAGTAGAAAATGTGTATTTGTGGGTTATCCATATGGCACCAAGGGATGGCGTATGTATGATTTAGAGCTGGGCGTTTTCTTTAACTCAAGAGATGTTGTTTTCTGTGAAAATGAATTTCCTTTTGCTACCGAAATTCTGTCTGAAAATGATCACATCTTGTCTGGTACATCTTTCAATAATGCTATTGAAGACGATTCTTTCCAGCTTGTTCCTACTATACTTGTTGTCCCTTCAACTCCAGCAATTGAAACTGCAACATTACTTGATAAAGATGTGTCAAGTGTCACGCCACCTGTTTCAATTGAATCTCCTGCTGGATCTTCTTCATTTGACCCCCATAATATGTCATCATTTGTTGAAACCAGTGAGGAACCACAGGCTGCAGACGCTGTCGAAAATTTAGGACGTGGTCATCGTATCAAATTGCCTTCTACCAAGCTGCAAGACTTTGTGACCAATACCATCACTAAGATAATCCCCTCAAATTGTTCTACTGCTTCGTCACGTCCTTCAGGTACACCTTATCCTTTAGCCAAGTATGTAAATTATGCTAATTTTTCACCACGACACAGGAAATTTTTAGCCGCTGTTTCTGCAGCTACAGAACCTTAAAACTTTGCTGAAGCCGTCAAAAATATTCGATGGCGAGATGCCATGAAGCTGGAAATTGAAGCTCTTGAAAATAATGGCACTTGGACAGTAGTAACACTTCCTCCAAACAAAAAGGCTATTGGTAGCAAATGGGTGTATCGGATTAAATATCATTCAGATGGAACTCTTGAGCGTTATAAGGCAAGACTTGTTATTATGGGGAACAACCAAGTTGAGGGGCTGGATTATCATGAAACCTTTGCACCAGTGGTGAAAATGGTAACTGTAAGAACATTTCTCGCTGTTGCGGCTGCCAAGCGCTGGGAACTTCACCAAATGGGTGTTCACAATGCTTTTTTACACGGTGAACTTGATGAAGAAGTATATATGAAATTACCTCCCGGTTTCAAGACCACTACACCAAATCAAGTATGTCGCTTGCACAAATCTTTATATGGATTGAAACAGGCACCTCGATGTTGGTTTGCCAAACTCAAAAGCGCTCTGCTACGGTATGGTTTTATACAGTGCTACTCTGACTATTCTCTCTTTACTCTACACCGTGACTATGTAGAGCTCTATGTGTTAGGTATGTGGATGATCTTATCATTTCTGGAAACAACAACAAATCAATCGAGTCCTTCAAATCCTACTTGAACACATGCTTTCATATGAAAGATCTTGGCCCTTTAAAATATTTTCTTGGCCTTTAGGTGTCTCGCAACTCCAATGGGATTTTCTTGTGTCAAAGGAAATATACACTTGATATCATCACCGAAGTTGGGTTGTTGGGAGCTAAACCCGTTGGTTTTCCCTTAGATCAGAATCATCATCTTCCCTTGGCCACTGGAACTCCTCTTTCTAATCCGGATCGGTATCGAAGACTAGTAGGTCGTATGGTCTACTTAACTATCACTAGACCAGAACTTTCTTACTCTGTTCATATGTTGGTTCAATTTATGCAAAAACCTTTAGAAGAGCACTGGAATGCAGCTCTTTGTGTCGTCCGTTATCTCAAGGGAAATCCTGGCCAAGGAATTCTTCTCCAAGCTGATTGTGATCTTCAAATTTATGCCTGGTGTGACTCGGATTGGGCAGGATGTCCTTTGACTAAGCGCTCTCTCATTGGATGGATTGTATTCCTTGGGAATTCTCCTATCTCTTGGAAAACCAAGAAACAACACGTTGTCTCACGTTCCTCGGCTGAGGCGGAATATCGTTCCATGGCTACTACTACTTGTGAGCTCAAATGGTTGAAAGCACTTTTGTTCACTCTCGGTGTCCCCCAATCTCGCCCCATGAAGATATATTGTGACAGTCAATCAGCATTACATATAGCTGCCAATCCAGTCTTCCATGAGCGCACAAAACACATCGAAGTTGATTGTCACTTCTTACGTGATGAGCTTCTCAAAGGCAACATTTCAACTCACCATGTGTCCACTAATATTCAACTAGCTGATATATTTACTAAAGCATTGGGAAAACAACAGTTTGATTATTTTCTAAACAAGTCGGGCATCCACAATCTGCATGCTCCAACTTGAGGGGGGGTTTTAGACAATTGATATCTTGCTGTTAATTGCCAATAAAATCACGAAGATATTCAGTTATGTACCAGCTGTACATATATTCAATTTAGTATCTATAACATCAATGTCCTTTAATATTAGGAAACTATTTTTGGAATGATTAGCTATTCCCATTCAATCTTGTAATTATATATAGCATATGAGGATTCAATGAAATATATGACATTTTTCCATCTCAGAACAATTCTGTTAATAAGTACTTTGATCCTTCTAACTTTGATGTTACATTGGCTATGTTGGAGCCTTCACTAAGATGAACATTATATGTTGAATCTGAGTCGATTTGTTGTTGCGGTGGTGATACACGCGAAGACATCTTGGATCGATGATGAAGGCAAAACAGAAGTTGCAAAAGAAGTCATTAACATAAGAGAAACACTCAATACTGTTGTAAAATGAATTGCAGATGAAGAATATTAGCCACAAAATGATTTTGAAGAACAATACATATGAAACAAATGAACAATGAAAAATGAGAATATGATGGAGTTCATTGATTTTTTTGATACCATATTAAGAAACTAAGATGTAGATGATAGGGGAAGAAATTCTCATTGATTTAGATCAATTATAATGATCAATTATATATATAAATGGTTGCTTCCACCATAAGCTATTGTGTGTGCTTTACACCATATAGTTTCTTTAACAAACTCACTAACTGAATTTAAATTGAATTTAGAGTTAGTTGTAACGGTAAAAAAAAAACTCAATTAACTGTGTTGCTTTGATCATCTACATGATTTAGCTTTGTTACTTTGTTCATCCATATGGTTGAATATCAATTTTGAAATCTATTAGTTGAATGCATGACTAACTTTCATGTTTAACTAAGATTAAAAAATTTAATGATTCATATTACTATCAAAAACATTTCTTGAGATCCTTATTAATCTGATGTCAACAATTGGGTTAGATAAATGAACAATGGCACACCAATGTCTATGAGAGACATTCAATAATTATTATAATATAAGGAAGCCTTTCTTTCTCTTTTACGAGAGTTGAGAATGTTAGAGAATCAAATTAATCTTATTTAGTCTTTTTATTTAATGTTATTTATTTAAAGTCATATTTATTATGTATAAGTAGAAAATCTCAACGTAACTTCTACAATATACTCTCAACCTCATTAGAAACAAACTCAGGGTATAGGTTATCATAACTACCTTTACTGCCAACTGTATTTCTAGATTATAAAATAAACAAACTGTTGTTAATTTGTTCCATGCTAGGGTAGAAAAGGTAAGAAATATTTTTTGAAGAACTTGTATATATTTATATATACATTAATTTTAAACATATGATTTATTTTCTTTATAGTATGAATTATAAATATACTTTAAAATTATTAAATAACGTTTGTATTTTGGAAGGGTTTCTTACTATAAACTATTTAAAGTAAACATGCATACATTTGTGTTTTACATTATACACAAAAAAGTAAATGACTAAAATTATCAAGTATATTTATTTTATGATCCTATTTCTTTCCCCATTTCTTGTTGCCTTTGATTTTCCTCGTAAGTCTTTTATCATTCTTTTAAAAAATCAATTATTCACCTTATTCATAACCTTTATGTCTCTTTTATTATTATTTTTTAATTGTTTTACTTAATAGCATTTCATTATCCATGTTCCTTTGACCGTAATTGCCATTGGATTACATGTCCTCCTCATCGAGATGTTAAGGTGTGTGATTTTGGAACGTGTTGCTGTGCTGACAGTTAAGTGAAAAATAATTATTTGTTACACCTAAATCTATATTTTAATTTTCAATCATTATATTGTTGCTCTAATGTTTCTCTCACAAATATAAATTATTTATATGCAGGGAATTTTCTGCATGATAATTAAAATTTAGAGAAATGAACACGTGCACTTATTTTTGCATATTTGTGTATTACTTGGTTAATCAAGTATAGAAATATAGCTAATTCTATTTAATAGATTATCAATTTAATTTATAGTCAAAATTATAATTTATTTAATTATATAAAAAGGAGTGTATGTTAAACACTTTCCTAAAATTTATTGATGGAGCTTAAGAGAGGTGTAGTGACTTGTGCCTAGCTTTATGACATTTCCATGTATTTTAATATATTTAGGGTTTTTGTACAATGGAATATTTTTAAGATTCTAAAATTGTGACATTCGAGTAGTCATAATCTTTCAATTGTTAATTTATATTTACGAGTTTAGAAACTTTTGGATTTATCGAAAGACAACGTGTTTATTGACTCAAATGTACTTTATAATAAAAATTTTAGGAAAATCCTCCTTTTTAATTTTTTTTATTGAAATGGGTTTATAATTGGTTATGACATAAATATTATTGATTATTGAAAAGAATTTTAGAAAATATTTGTTCTGATTCATACCATAATTGACTATACACCAATCATAGTTGATTATTCGGCAAAATACACCTTATCATCAATTATAACATATAAAAAAGTTTTTTTTTAAATCTTGGTATTCGTATGAACTATCTCAACTTAAAGATTGATTACACTTAACAGGATTCGAACCTGAGTCCTTAAGAAGAGCGCACTCTCAAAACTCAAGCCTCCATCATAAATATGCTTCATAATCGATTATCTTCAAGCCATAATCAATTATCTAAGATTAAAACACATTTTCTATTTTCCCAAAAAAAAAACCATTAAAAGGTTTTGAAAGGAAAGTGTTAGGGAACTATTTTTCGGTGTATATATTTGTATATTAAAAGAGATACACCATTATTTTAAACATAGTCCTGAAAAGATAAAGACCCTTGAAGCTTTAAATCATTTCACGTTTTTTGATTCAGGTCAATTTGTTAGAATAACTGATCTTTGTTGAGTCAATCATCAAAATATGTTCATAACATAGAATCACATTTTTTCATTTTTGATGATGTCAAAATATATATCAAGAGGTGGCATAACAAGACAGTTAGAAATAATAGTAAAATGGAGTTTAAGCTCCCCTTGATAAAAAGCAAATAAATATACACCCTTATTTTATTTATCCCCTTTGGCATATTAAAGAAGCGTGAAATAGTTAAACTACTGAATATAAGCATGTGTTGAATATTAACCTAATTTTGAAAAACGATTATCAAGTGGAAGTGTTTGTTCGCTTTTGGGCTTTGATTAATGTTGGGTTTAAATAAGTATTTATATCATTTTTCAACTTACTTAGAATCTTATGAAGATGAAATATGCATTACCCTATTAATTTATTTAACAGAAAGCATTAGTGGTAAGAGAAAGATGAATAAGAATTAGTGCATGATAGATACATTAATGAATCTTTGGGTTTTTAACTAGAGAATGTGCACATATACAAATATTGGACAAAATATCATAGTAAATAGAAACAGGTAAATGAAAAAGTTGATCATACATCAATTGCTACTTCTTCTGCCGAATTAACTTCCTCATATTGATCGATATGTTGGGGAGTCTGGGGATTATGGGTGAAACAATGATCGTCCAATTCTCCAGGACTACAAGAGAGGGAGATGCCACATTGTTGAAAGCAGGACTACAAGGTCGCCATTTTCTTACATGTGAACTTTTAATTTATCCCAAGAAGAGGGAAGGGAAAAAAATCTGAATAAACCCGTGAGTGTGTGCAATGCTAAACAATGCACTAAGAGATTGAGAATCAGGGTTGGTTATACTAAGGGAAGGTATAAGCACCTAAGTATATAGAGTATCCTATAGGAACTTCTTGTGTATATTTGTGTTACTGTTAATTAAGTCATTCGCTGTGTATCAGGGATTTGTTGACTGTTTTGAGTGAGTGATAAGAGTGGGAAATGTTTTTGGATGTTTTTTGTATGGTTAGTTGAGATAAGTTAAGACAAAGGTGTAGAAACCTAAGGATTTTACTTATTATGCTCGCTAAGATCTTACAATCTTATGCCTACGTATTCTAAAAAAGAAATTGAGAAATCAGAGCGTTCGTAGTTCCGCCTACTAATGGGTGGAATGGGGTTTGAGAGAAGAGACAAATTGTCGTCTTAAGGGAGATATCTCACTATTCACCACAAACATTTTGAAAAGAAGATAAGAAGGGAAGAAGCTTTAAACTTGGATGTAGAAAATCCAGAGTAATGTCACATCTTCCTTTAAATGAGTCTTTGCATTTTAAGAGAAATACTTTGACTTGGTTATAGAATCAACAAGTGTGTCACTTATATCAATTAAATGAAAGAAGTGTTTTTATACCATAATAAGAGAAGGACTCCAACTTGATTTTGAATCAACAAGTGTGTCACTTACATCACTTAAATGGAAAAAATGTTCGAAATGTTTGATTTAAGTTGTGGGAAATAAAAAAGACATCTCTTCTATAGAGATGATTCACATCTCATCTCTGGGGGAAAAGTTTGAGTTTGAAGCCAAAGTTTGGCTAGGGTTTGACTTTAATTTTGACGTTTGAAGCCACAAGGGGTTATGGTTTGAGTCTTTGAAGGTTTGAAGGCTTGAAGTGAATCCTAAAGTTTGAACTAAGTTTAAACTAAGGATGAGTATTGAAATGCAACCGTTGTGAAAATGCAAGTGTTATAAACATAAATGCCAAGAGAAACTTAATAAGACAACATTGATTAAGCTTTTAAACAAGTGTAACCATCAAGGATGAAATGAACATGATTGTGATCAAGCATGGTATATCAACATGTGAATGAGCATTAGACAATTAGATACATTCATCATGGTGAGAGTTTATGAAGGAAATACTTGAATATGTGAGCAAAGATTTAATCAATAGGAGCAATCACAAAGAAGTTCAAGTAACCATGTATTCAAGATGATCAAAGATCAAATGAATATAGCAAAGGGTAACCAAAAACTCTAATGAAAATTTATGAAGGAATAAAGAGCTTTGGGGAATGCAAACTCAAGTGGAAGCCCTAGTCATGTATCAATATATTTTTAAAAGATTAGTTAAACAAAACCCTAAGGTTTCAACTAATAATCAAATAACCAAAGTATTTTTTAAAAGAAATAACATTTAATCATGGTATATGAGCGGTGTATAAGTCAAGACAACATTTTATGTACACCAAAAAGACTTAGACAAAGTATATTATGACCCTACAAACATATATGTACAATTAGGTCAAGAGAATAATCAAAAGAAATTATGAAAAGGCATGAAAAATACTTAAAAAGTACTAGTTTTCAACCTAATAAAATGTTAAAAATAAATATTATCTTTTGAGATTTTTTGATGGATTCTCAAAATATACAAGATAAATGAGAAGTGTTTAAAAAATTGGTTCAAAAAGATTAATTTTGTTTGGTGAAGTAATTTGATGAAGTTGTGAAGAAAACCATAAACAATAGTGATAAAAATAAAGGAAAAGGCTCCCACAAGTGTTGAATCCATGCCCTCCATGTGATGGGCTTAAAACTTTACCAGTTGGGCCATGCGCTATGGGTTCACAAGCAATGTGTAGTAAAAATAATATAGAGTTTAAAAATGGTTATTAAAAAAATAAAAGCAAAAGGTCTGGGGTGAGGGGGATTTGAACCCCAGAACTTGCACACACATAAACTTTGAAAACGCACGCTATAACCATTGGGGTGGTGATACATCCATTGATTTAATTTCAATGAAATAATAATATACTAAAAAATCATTTTATTTTGAAAAATGGCGCCATGGCCATTATCATCTTCAGCTTCGTGTTCATCGTCATCTTCAACATCTTCAAATGCCCACTCTCTCAATACGCAATAAAATGACATAATGTAAACATCAAAGTTGTTGGAAATTTCACAAGAAATTTGATGGTATCAACCAATTTCATTTATATTAAGTGTATCTCACACAATTAATCTGAAACTAGTATGAACCCTAATTTGAATATTCAAAACAAAATCCTATATGTTCATGATATAATGCAATTAACTAAGGGAAAACAATCACCACATCATGACAAACATGTTTGTAACTCAAATGATCAAGAATGATACATGAATCATAGAGTTCAGTTTAGAGCAACTTACCTTGCAAAATGAGAAATTAAATTCCTTGATGGAGGTGTTCCAGATGCAATCTCTTAATGCTAACAGCTTCCTTGACCTCCAAGGAGTGTGTTGCAATGCTGGAATTGGTTTGAAACCTTATGGAACTCCTTGGACAACTCAATATGCAACTTGATGCAAGGTGAGATATGGAGTTGATGATTCTGGTGTTACAAAAGAAAGATGATGATTTGGATCACTTCTATATGATGTATATGAAGTGTTTGAATGCTCGGTTTGGTTGGAAATGGCCTTGAATTTAGAATTCAAGTTTGCAATTCTTTGGACTTTGAATTTTGGAAAGGAAGAGGATTGTTTAGAAAACAAGCTTCTTGTTATGTTTTGGTGTGGTTTGAATGATCAAATTGAACCCTATTTATAGGAGAATGTTTCAGATATTTGTGAAAAATCTTGGATTAGGATACATGTTATTATCCAATAGGTGATGTCATGTACCTATTACTTGAGTGCCAAGGTACACATAAAATATTCCTCACATGGCTAGAATTCTGATCCTTTGAGCTTGGTTCTATCAGGTTGCATCTCATCCTTTGGTGTTTTGATCATTCTTGGAAAAATTGGAGTGGTTTTTGGCGAATTCACTATTGCACTTTTATGCTAGAGGAAAAAATTGTTATGATCTTGTAGATCACATGGTTTTGGAATGATTTTCTTCACATGCCAAGGGATAAAATCTTGAATTTTTATTATGATCTTGTAGATCACATGGTGTCTCATGATTTTATTTTGATCTTGTAAAGAGATCAAGCATACAAATTCATCCAAACTGACCTCAAAATTGTGTGGCACAAGTCTGCCCTTGAGAATTCAGTTTCAACCTGACCTATTGTAAAATCATATTTCCTTGCTCAAGTAAGATAAATGGAAGTTCTTGGACATTTTGGAAAGATGAGATAAAATACTTCAAGTTTGATGTTCAAATTTTGTCTTGAATCAATGCGGATCATGGAGAAAATGGCCTTAAATTTGACTCCAACATAAGACAGATTCTGTTTGAAAATTTCTCTAAGTGTCTAAGTTCAAAAACTGATGAATCTCCAACTTCATGGCTTCATATCTCTCAACCTATGCATTTTTTGGGAATTTATCCTCAAGGATAAAGTTTTAGTATGTAACAAGCTCTTCAATTTGCTTTTTGGAGAAAAGAAAATGGTTACTTGGATTGGAATTTATGGCATTAACAAGTTGGACAAAAATCATGATCTTTCATAACTTAGAAAATTTTCAAATTCTTCAATTTTTCCTTTTTTTGCAAGTAACCTCATATTTCTTGATTTCTCTTGATTGATCATGATCCAAGTCACACATTATCATCATATTAACTTGAGGAACCCACGTTTGACCAAAAAAGTCAAAAGTCAAACTTGACTTTGATCAGGGGTTGACTTTTTATCAAATGAACTTGAATTTTGTGATCTTCAATGAAATCAAACCTTTGGGATAATTAAATACTATGGATGGATTCCAAATGTATTTTTGAGTGTCTTAAATCATGTCCCCAGACTTGAGATCATCTCTTGGTCAAAAGTCAAGCGAGCGGTTTACTTTTCATCAAAAACCCTAGTTTGTGGACCAGATGACTTTGAATTCTTGCATTGCTTATTGTTGCGGTGGAAATAGGATATCAAACTATTAATTAATATAAATCACAATTCTTAATTCACAACCTCTCTTTGATTTATCCGAAGGAAAAGGTCAAAAGAGGGGAAACCTATTTTTGCATCGTGAACACAATGCGGGGAGAGACCTAGGTAAGGGGTTGGTTAAATTTAGGGAAGATAGTAGCACGCTAAACTTCTGTAGTACTCTACAAGAACCTTTTGTTTATTGTATGCTTTTTTTATTTTATTATCTGCTTTAATATATATCGAGCTAAGGGATGGAGTGACCTAAAAGACCTAAGGGTTAGTCCTAAGTTTACTCGGCAAGATGTTGCATCTTGTGCCTACGTATCCTGGATAGGGAATGGAATCAGAGTAATCGTAGTTTCCCTTGAAAGGGAGGTTAGAAACTTCTTGACTGTGGTCAAGGTTTCAATGGGGAGTAAGCATTTCTTAAGGAAACGCTTACGTGGAGTCTTGAAACTCCTATTTCTATGTTGAAATGTTGAATTAAAATTAGGGTTGAAATTAGGGATTCCACGGCGGGAAACCCTAAAATAGAGTACGACGACTCTTTGACCTAAAGCTAGGGTAAAGGGTATTTTTATCCACGGCAGGACGCCTAGGCTATTAGTGTTTTAAAACGGTAAAGAATTAGGGTTAATGACTCGGCGGTCAACGGTTAAACCTAATTCCTTCGGAGGAGAAAATTAACGGTAAAACATGCAAACATGGAAAAATATTATATGGCAGAAATTAAAGTGCGGAAAGTAAAGAAAGCGTCGCGACGATCACTCGCGTAAATTACAAACCCCAAAAAAAGGAAAATAAAATAAAACCGCGACCATGGCATCGCGTAAATTACATCCATGGACCAACATAAATTGAATAAACTAATCAGAATATAAGTATAGTCTGAGGAGAAAAACAGAGAACATTTGTGAGAAGGGTTAGACAAAAATATGGCAAAAAATGGAACAATTAGTATTGAAAGAAAGACAAACTGCAATTTGTAATTTTTATTATTGTTTCATTAGTTTTGAAAAAGGATTTTAGTTTTAATTTTGAAGAAAAGAATTTTAATCTTAGTTTAAAAAAGGTTTAGTTTAAGTTTTAAAAATTTGTTTTAGTTTTAAATTTTAACAAAACTCTAATTTTAATATTTTAGAAAAAACAAAATTTAATTATTGTTTTGTGAGGAAGAAAGTTTTAACTTTAATTTTTTTTAAAAATGTTTATCAATTTTTTTAAAAAAAGTTTTATACTTTAAAAAAAAAGAAAGTTTTAATTTGTATTTTAAAAAAAAGGTTTTTATTTTTGATCTGACCTGATCAGAAAGGGATCACGGGCTGGCCACACGCTGTTGGGCTGCTACCTGTTCACCAGTGATGAGGAGGAAAAAGGGGGGTGTACCTACAAAACACTCCGATGTCAAAGTAAGGAGTTGTGCAGAGTGAGAGCAAAGTACAGAAAATGTGTAAGAAGTGAGTTACCTGACCCTCTTGTGGAAGAGGGTATTTATAGAGAGACCCCAGCGCTGGGCCAACGGTCATTTGAGGTGGGCTGGATGACCAGGCCCAACCCTAATGACTGATAGGGCTTACGTGGCGTAGTGAAGACCAGAACGTGGTCTTCTCCCTAGTCCATCTGTCCCGTGATCTCCGGAAAGTGGGTTTGACCTGCTCTTTCGGAGGTGGGCGGTTGGGAGATGACGTGTCCCCACGGAGGGGAGCACGTGGAGAGCGTGCTCATGGCACGTTGTTCTCCCCGCAGAGGGGAGCCTGGGAGATTCCCCGGGGGTCTTGCTCGATGGCATGGGAATACCGCCAGCGGAGGGCGGAGCTTGGTCGCTCGAGCGATTCACTTGCCCGGCGTGGTTGAGACGGTTCTCCCCCGCGGGGAGGTCATTCTAACAAGTCGGGGATCTTGTGCCCGACGCGGTAGCTCGGACCGGACAGGGCCTGGTGGGGCATTATTGGGCTGGGCCAGCATAACTCAGCCCAGGGCCCAGTCTAGAACAGGAGCCCCCCAAGTCGTTGCTCTGGGGATGGGAGTGAGGACTTGATAACGTCGTTCCGGGGAAGTGGACCGGTCCGGGTGAAGACTCCCCCGTGCGAAGACGCGCGTTTATTGTCGTCGATCGGTCGGGCTCGAAGGCGGGTATTGGCGGGGAGAGGTGGAGAGACGCGTCTGTCTGCTTCTGCCACGTGTCGCGTTCTGGGTGGCTGTTAGGGTGGCTACCCTAGGGTACTCAAGTGTCTATCGACGCTTCGAGTCCCGTGCAGGGGTATAAATGAGCGGGCCCCTGCTCATTTCTCACTTTTCGCCCTCTAATTCTCAAATTTCTAGCCTGTTGTTCCGATATCTCCGCCGTTGCCGCCGCCGCGTTCTCCGTCACCGATTTTACCATAGTAAGTTTTTCCTTTCTTTTTCTCTTGCTTTTTTTTGTTTGTCTCTTGAGCGTGGCCGGGGCCGGTTGAATGCCTTGAGGAGCGGTGAAATGCCCGCCGTTCTCGAGGGTTTGTTAGGGTTTTTATTATGAATGTTCTAGGGAGAAACGATAGATCCGATGAGTGCCCCGAGGACGGAAGTCTTTTCTGATGAATGTCCCGGGGAGGGTAGCTTTTTCCGATGAATGCCCCGGGGAGCGCTTCTTTACTCCGATGAATGTCTCGGGGAGCGCTTTTTACTCCGATGAACGCCCCGGGGAGCGACGTCTATTTCGACGGATGCCTCCGAAGTGGGTCTGCTATTCGGGCCACACGGAACCGGGGAGGGGGTAGGTTAGGGCAGACCCACCGGGGACGATGCTCGGGGAGTCTTCGTCGCCCTTTCACTTGACTTGTGGTGGAAGGGTGAATTTGATCTCTGTCATCGAATTCACCGTTACCTTCTGCTTTTCAGGTGTTTAATGACTACGCTCATCTTGGGCACAATGGTCGAGGACAATGAGTCGGACGTTCCCTATTTTGACGAGTGCGTCGTTCCGATCGCAGACTGGGTGGCCGAGGAGCCCCTCACCACGCCCTCCTGCTTTGTTGCTGATTCGAAGGGGGCTTACGCCACCGTAGAAGACCGGGAAGAGGGGGATCCTCAAAACTGGCAAGTCTATCGCCCCCGGCCAGGTCATCGGATCTACTCGAAATACGGGCGGATGCGCTTTTCGATGTACGAGTTTTACTTCAAAGAGGCTAGGCTCAGGTTGCCTTTTTCAAAATTTCATCTGGGCCTCTTCGACTGGCTGAGGCTGGCCCTGTTACAACTGCACCCCAATGCCACGACCTTTATTCGGGCCTTCGAGCTCGTGTGCCAATATCTCCAGGTCGGCGTTACGCTGTCGTTGTTCTTTCGCATTTTCCATCTGCAGCGGCAGTCGGTTGGGGGTCGGCATGGTTGGGTGTCGTTCAAGCAGCCGGACAGGCTTTTTAGGACGTACATGGATTCTGTCCGAGATTTCAAGAGCCGTTTTTTTGTGGTCATCCCCATCACACACGAAGGGGTATGTTCGTTGT
Source organism: Lathyrus sativus (assembly GCA_963859935.3). Lineage (NCBI taxonomy): Eukaryota > Viridiplantae > Streptophyta > Magnoliopsida > Fabales > Fabaceae > Lathyrus > Lathyrus sativus. The sequence goes on from OZ012738.1 coordinate 420,289,353, forward strand.
ATTCGGAAGGGGAGAGGATAGTGGATGGTCGCCATGAGGCCGTCATGTTGCCCCGAGTGTACGTGGAGTGGTCCCTGGATCATTATTCTCGAGGAACAGGTGGGTACATCGTGTGGGCGGGGACCCTTGACGAGGAGGATATGGCCATCTACATGAAGATAGTTTCTTTCGTGCGAAACTTGCCGCCGTCGAAACTGGTCAGGCCTGACGGCCAGTATATCCTCAACAGTTACGGAAACATTCGGGAGACGGCGAGGCTGATCAACACAAAGGCTCTGCTCGAGTGTGCCTCGGAGGAGGACGCTCTGTGTTACCTAGGTGGTGACCGCTTCGTTCTCTTTCGACCTGATGTCCTTAGATTTTTACTAACTAGTTTTCTTTTGTCGTGCAGGGAACATGGCTTTTGTCGAGGAACGAGTGAAGAAGCTGAGCATGTCGAGGGCCGCTGCCCCCCGAAGACGCGGGTGGCTCAGCTGGCCGGGCAGTCTTCTGCCGAGCAAGATGGAAGGGGGTCGTCGGCGTCCCCGACCGACAGCCAGTCGCCTACTTCCCAAGGGGTTCCGAAGAGAGCGAGGGTTTAGGAGGATATGCCCGTGGTCGATTTGTCGGCGGAGTCTTCTGAGGAAGGTTACCCCATCGCTCCCTGTCACCAGCATCCCGGCTACTTCCATGGGGCTAGGTCGCCCAGCATTCCGGCAGGAGAGGTGAAGGAGGTCCTGGGCGCTGACCGTGCAACGAGGAGGCAGGTCCTGATTGAGGATTTGGCTGCGTTGATGCAGACTTTCACCACGGCGATGGTTTTGAGCAAAGAGAGTTGCTCGGCCGTGGAACTGTCGAAGCTGCAAGGGGATCTCGCATTCACGCAGTCTCGTTTGAACAAAGCGGTCGAGGACTTGGAGGCAAGCCGAGGGAAAGTGACCCAGCTGACTGGCAAGTTGGAGAAGGTTCGGGGGGAAGTGGACCTCGAGCGCAAAAGATGCAGTGGCGTTGGGGAGAAGCTGAAGGCTGCCGAGGAGGAGTTGCGGGCGTCGAAAGCTCGAGTCGCGGAGCTCGAGGGCGATCTCTTTCCTGGGGATGATGACACCGGCGACGACCGACTGCTGGTTACCCGGGCTGATCTGGTCGCCAGGATACGCGTGCTAGAAGGGGACTGCCTGGATGGTTTTGTTGCGGGCTTCAACAGCGTCGTTGCTCAGCTCAGGGTGGTGAACTCCGGGGTCTCCTTCGTTGAGGACGGGATCGGACCCTTTCATGAGATAGTTGATGGCCGGGTGGTTGACCCCAGCGCCGAGGAGGGTGGCACCGTCGTCCCTGGCGTGGAGGCTGGAGCTGATGGAGAGGAGGGAGTTTAGATTGGTCTCGGGCCTGCGTGCCCGCGTATTTTGGCCTGCGCGCCATGTTTTGTATTTTGTATTTTGTCGGGCCTGCGCGCCCTTATTTATGTAATGTTGACTACTGGGCTGGTGCCCGCTTTTGATTAATATGTTTTGAAAATTTTCTAAGTGTGCGCCTCGTTTTTGCATGTTGTTTATGCTCGTTTTATTTCTGCCCATATTTGTATGCTTGAGTTATATATGTTTGATATGCATGTGTTAGTATGCCATTGGGTCTGTCCAGGGTAATAGCTCGACAAAACTTGTTACCGGCAATGAAGGGAACTGGCCAGTTTGGCTGGCGTTGTTGCCTGACCGGTTCGGGGGTAGTTCTCCCTGCGGCGTGGACGTCCCATCGCGAGCTGGGAGTCTTACCGGTTTTGGTACGGTGGTGGGGAGTCTCGGTCGAGGTGTTCCCCGCCGAGCAAGGCTTTCTGCCCGCGCACACAAGAGGCAGGGATTGCTTTTTTCTGGTCGTTAGTAGACGCGAGGGAGTACGGTGGTACCATGTCGCCCCCCAGTGGTCGGGACGATGGGTCGTCACGGGTAGTGTTTAACTGTAGTACCGCTTAAGTTTCGCGGCATTCCATGGTCGAGCTAGTTGTTCCCCATGCAGGTTTTCGAGGTAATATGCCCCGTGTTCCATCTTGTCGCGGACACGGTAAGGGCCTTCCCAATTCGCATCCAGTTTGCCCTCGTGTGAGTCTTTCTGGTTTCGCGCATAACTAAGTCGCCGACTTGGAAGTCGCGTTTGAGGACTTTGTTGTCGTGGCGAAGTGCTACTTGCTGTTTCAGCCGGGATTCCCAGAGGGCTGCTCCTGAGCGGATCTCTTCGACGAGGTCGAGCTCTTCACGTAAGGCGCCATCGTTGTCGTCGTTGTCGAGGGGAGCTTCAGTTCGTCTGGATGGCTCGCGTATCTCGATCGGTATCACAGTTTCGGTTCCATACGTGAGGCAGAAAGGGGTTTCTCCCATGGTTGAGTGGGGAGTGGTACGGTATGCCCAGAGGACGCTGTGGAGCTCCTCGACCCATGCTCGCTTTGCGTCTCCGAGTCGTCGCTTGAGTCCCCTGAGGATGACCCTGTTCGCGGATTCTTCCTGGCCGTTTGTCTGAGGGTGCTCGACCGAGGTGAAGTGGTGTTTGGTTCCGATCTTGGTGACGAAGTCGCGGAACTTTTTGTCCGTGAACTGTGTGCCGTTGTCGGTGACGATGGCGAGCGGGACCCCGAATCTTGCGAGGATGTTTCGTTTATAGAATCGGAGTATGTTGTGGGCCGTGATTTTGGCTAGGGCTTCGGCTTCGATCCACTTGGTGAAGTAGTCTACGCCCACGATGAGGTACTTGTTCTGGTAGGATCCCAGGGTGAAGGGCCCGAGGATGTCCAGCCCCCACCAGGAAAATGACCACGGGGAGGAGAGGGATTTGAGTTCGGTTGGTGGGGCGAGGTGCATGTCCCCGTGTCTTTGGCATTTGTCACATCATTTGACGTGTTCCTTCGCGTCCATTTACATCGAGGGCCAATAGTAGCCTGCTCTTAGAGTCTTTCTCGCCAGGGACCGTCCTCCGAGGTGCTGCGTGTTGATGCCCTCGTGGATTTCTTCTAGGACGGCTGCGCTCTGGGAGTTATCGATGCATTTGAGAAGTGGGATCGCGAAGCCTCGGCGATATAGTTTTCCTTCAAGGAGGATGTACGAGCAGGCTCGTCGCTTGGTTGTGCTTGCCTCTTTGGAGTCGGTTGGTAGGTGGCCGGTGCTGAGGTAGGTGTGTAGTGGTGTCATCCAGCAGTCGGTATCTCCGATGACGTTGACATCGAGCGGGGAGGTGTTCGCTTTGGTGCTCGGTTGCGATAAGACTTCTTGGATGACCGACTTGTGGCCTCCTCGCTTTTTGGTGCTCGCCAACTTGGAGAGGATATCGGCGCGGGTGTTCTGCTCGCGCGAGACGTGCTGAATCTCCGCGGAGTCAAAACTTTGTAGTTTTTCGGTGATAAGTGCTAAGTACTCGGCGAGGTTGTCATTTTTCTCTTGATATTCTCCTCGTACTTGCGAAGCGACGAGTTGGGAATCTGTGTAGATTCATATGTCTCTGGCTCCAAGGTCTGATGCCAGGCAAAGTCCGGCCAGGAGCGCTTCGTACTCGACTTGGTTGTTAGTCGTCGGGAAGGCCAGCATGAGTGAGACCTCGATGAGGGTGCCCTCGCCATTGTCGAGGATGATGCCGGCTCCGCTTCCCGTGGAGTTGGAGGAGCCGTCTACAAAAAGGGTCCAGATGTGGCTCCCGGTGGTGGGGTCGGGCGAAGAAGTCATCTCGGCGACGAAGTTGGCCAGGACTTGAGCTTTGATGGCGTTCCAGCCTTCGTAGATGATGTCGAACTCGGATAGTTCTAACGACCATTTCAGCATGCGTCCAGCCATGTCGGGTCGGCCGAGGAGCTGGCGGATGGGTTAATCGGTGCGGAGCACGACAGTGTGTGCGAGGAAGTAATGTCGGAGCCGTCGCGCTGCGGTGATGAGGGCTATGGCGACTTTCTCGATCCACTGGTATCAGACTTCGGGGCCGTGGAGGGCTTTGCTCATGAAGTAGATTGGTTTTTGGCCCTCCTCGGTTTCTCTGATGAGGACGAAGCTGACGGCTTCGTTAGCCACGACTAGATATAGGTATAGGGTTTCACCCATCACGGGACGTGTCAGCACTGGTGGTTCAGACAAGACGCGTTTGTGGTGGCGGAGGGCTTGCTCACATTCCTCTGTCCATTCGAACGCGGTCTCCTTCCTGGGTAGTTTGAAGAAGGGGAGGGTGTGCTGGGCGGATTTAGCGATGAACCGGGAAAGTGAGGCGAGCACGCCGTTGAGGGATTGAATGGACTTCTTCGTGGTGGGTGTGGTGATTTCTGAAAAGGCGTGGCATTTTTCCGGATTGGCCTCGATCCCACGCTCGGTCAAGTAGTAGCCGAGGAACTTTCCTGCGCGGACGCCGAAGGTGCATTTCTCTGGGTTGAAGCGCATTCGGCATGTCCTCGCGGTATCGAAGACCTTCTTGAGGTGGATCGTGTGGTCAACTTTCATGCAGGATTTGACGATCATGTCATCCATGTATACTTCGAGCATGTCGCTGATTTCGGCCCGGAAGACACTGTTCATCATCCGTTGGTATGTGGCGCCGGCGTTCTTTAGGCCGAAGGGCATTACGTTGTAGTAATAGTTGCCCGACGCCATCATGAAGGTCGTGCTCTGTTTATCATGCTCGGCCATCGGGATTTGGTTGTACCCCGAGTATGCGTCCATGAAGGACAAGAGCCTGAAGCCCGCAGAGTTGTCGACGAGTTTGTCGATGTTGGGGAGGGGGTAGGCGTCCTTAGGACATGCCCGGTTGAGATCGGTATAATCAACACACATGCGCCATTTTCCATTATTCTTTTTAACGAGTACAACATTGGACAGTCAGGTTGAATACCGGGCTTCCGAAATAAAATTTGCCTCTAGGAGGTCTTTTACAGCGTCCTCGGCTGCTGCCGACTTTTCTGGGAACTGTCTACGCCTACGTTGAAATACGGCCTTCGCCATCGGGCTGATGGACAGCTGGTGGCAGGCGACCTCGGGGTCGAGTCCGGGCATTTCTGCGGCGCTCCATGCGAAGAGGTCGGCGTTCTCGCGGAGGCAGGCTTGCAGCTGTCGTTTCGCCAAGTCTGGGAGTCCGGCGCCGATCTTCACGGTTCTGCCCTTGTCTTCCCCGAGGGTGATGATCTCGAATTCGTCGTCCGGGATGGGGCGTGCCGGGTGGGCGGGTTGCTCGTTGGCTTTGTTGATCCTTGTTTCGTGATTGCTCTCCTCAGTGAAGCGGCTGTCGAGGTCCACGGATCCGACCAACTCCTTTGGTTTGCTCTTCGGCACGATGGTTGGGGTCGCCTTTTTGGTTGCTGGAGCGATGGTGTCCAACCCTTTCAGTGCAGCCTCGAAGCACCTCCGGGCGGCCTCGATGTCTCTGTCAAGGGTCACCACGGCCCCCCATTTCGTGTAGTACTTCATCTTCAAGTGGACGATAGAGGGTACCGCGGTAAGCTCTGCTATCGTTGTTCTGCCCAGGATACAGTTGTAGAGGGATGGGCACTCGATGACTAAGAAACGGATGTTGATTTCCTTGGCCGTTTCCTCTTCTCCGAAAGTGACTTTCAGCTCCACGTACCCCCAAGGTCTCGTCGTCGTCCCGTTAAACCCCTGAAGGTCGGAGCCTACGTAGGGGGAAAGGTTGGATTCGTCGAGTTGGAGGGTCGTGAACAGGTGTGTGTACATGATGTCCACCGAGTTGCCTCCGTCGACGAGGATGCGCCTGATGTCGAAGTTCGCCATCCATGCCCGTACGAGCAGGGGAATGTTGGAGTTGGGGGATCCCCCGGGGAGTTCCTCGAGGTAGTATGTGATCGGATTGGATCGACCGCGGAATCTATCAAGCGTGCTCATTTTTCCAGAGTTGCTCGTGATAAGCTCGTCGAACTTTCTTTTCACTGATCCTATGGACAGGCTCCTTGTGGCGCCACCCGAGATGACCATGGCTTTAGTGAAGTATTCCCACCGGCTGGTTGGCCGGACTGGCTCGCTGGGTAGGTCGGGGCCATCGGGGAGGCCGAACTCTCTATCCGCGAACCAGTCCTCGGGGCGGCTGACACACAACGCGACCTGGAGTCTGCTGTCGCCGTCCAAAGAGGGGAGTTCTTCGATTTTCTTGGCCTCGGGGGCTTCTTGCCTCGGGGTCTCACCCCCCGGGTGTATCTCTTTAGGTGGCCGTCTTTAATCAGGATTTTGATCGCGTCCTTGAGATGGATGCAGTCTTCGGTCACGTGCCCGTGGCTCCTGTGGAATTGGCAGTATTTCGACTTGTCCACGTTGGGTTTGGGGGCGTCGGCCGGGGGAAACGGACACCTCCCTGGACAAATTCGGTTTTGGCGCATTCGGCTAGTATGCGCTCGCGGGAAGCGACTAAGGCCGTGTATTCCGTGAATCGGCCGGCAGGGCCGCGTTGTTCGCGTAGTTCGCGTTGTTCGCGAGGGAGATCTTCCCGACGACGGTCCCCTCCCCGCCGATGGCTTGAGGCTCCATCAACTCGGTTCCCGCGGGGGGCCTCCCTGTCTCGGGTGTCTCGTGCGGAGTTGGGTGCTTGGGTTTCCTCGAATCGGATATAATGCGCTGCTCTGTCGAGGAAATCCTATAGAGAGGCTGGCCGGTGTATGCCTACAGCCTCATAGAACTTGGAGTTGTAGCATAGACCCTGTTCCATTAGGTAGCGCTTCATCTCGTCCGACATTGTTACCTGCACCGTTTCCCGGGTGAATCTTTCGATGTACTTTCGGAGAGGTTCGTCGGGGGCTTGGATTATCGCTCCGAGGACGGCCTCCGTCTTCGGATGGCGTCGGGACACTGTGAAGTGTTTTGAGAACAGGTCCTTCAGGACTCTCCATGACGTTACCGATTCGGGCTCCAGACTTTTATACCACGTCATGGCGCCTTTCCTCAGGGTCGTCGGGTATAACCTGCACTTGATAGCTCCTCGAATGTTTCTGTAATCGAGCATGGCCTCGATGTCTTCCAAGTGATCATCCGGGTCGGACGTGCCGTCGTACGTCGATAATATCGGGGGCTTCTCCATCCCGTGGGGAATGGGGGCGGCCATGATTTCCCGGGACAGCGGGGTCCGGTAGTCGTCTTTGTCACTGAGGGCGGGGGATTGGAGAGGAGATGAGCCGTTTAGGATAGGCACCTGGTTTCGGGTCCTCGGTCTCCTGACCGGGAGTTCGACACGCAGGTTTCTGGCTGGGATCGCCGAAGTGTTCATCTGTCTCCCGCGAACTTGTCTCGCCGGGGATTTTGTGCACTCTCGCACCACTTCCATTCGGGGCCTCTCCAGCCGGGGTCGGTGATTTCTGGGTTGAGGCGAGGGACTCCTCGAGCCTCCATTCTGGTCTCCCCGCGGAGGGGACCTCGGGGGACCTTCCCGCTCTAGCGCTCCAATTCGTGCGTTCTGCTGAAACAGCAGCTGGTTCGTCTGGTTGATGACCGCAAAGAGGGCGGCCACCGTTGGGTCCGCTCCCGCTGGGATAGGAACGGGTTGGAACGCCGCAGGGCTCGGGGGCCGGTGGTCGGCCTGGCGCAGCAGTTCTGCGGATGACGGAGAAGCAATCTGGCCGTCTCTCTCGTCGGTCTCCGCCGGACGTGACGTCTCCATCTGCTTGCTTCCGTTGGCGGCGGTGTTGAGCACGAATTCGTGCATGGTATCGTCGTGGTGTGGGCTAGCCATGATCGTGGAGTGCTGGTGAAGCTTTGGTTTTCTGCTCGGAGTAACGGGGAAGTTTTTGTCCCCACAGACGGCGCCACTAATCTGACCTGATCAGAAAGGGATCACGGGCTGGCCACACGCTGTTGGGCTACTACCTATTCACCGGTGACGAGAAGGAAAAAGGGGGGGTGTACCTGCAAAACACTCCGATGCCAAAGTAAGGAGTTGGGCAGAATGAGAGCAAAGTATAGAAAATGGGTAAGAAGTGAGTTACCTGACCCTCTTGTGGAAGAGGGTATTTATAGAGAGACCCCAGCGCTGGGCCAACGGTCATTTGAGGTGGGCTGGATGACCAGGCCCAACCCTAATGATTGCTAAGGCTTACATGGCGTAGTGAAGACTAGAACGTGGTCTTAGCCCTAGTCCAACTGTCCCGTGATCACCGGAAAGTGGATTTGACCTGCTCTTTCGGAGGTGGGCGGTTGGGAGATGACGTATCCCCGCGGAGGGGAGCACGTGGAGAGCGTGCACATGGCACGTTGTTCTCCCCACAGAGGGGAGCCCGGGAGATTCCCCGGGGGTCTTGCTCGATGGCATGGGAATACCGCCCGCGGAGGGCGGAGCTTGGTCGCTCGGGCGATTCACTTGCCCGACATGGTTGGGACGGTTCTCCCTGCGGGGAGGTCATTCTAACAAGACGGGGATCTTGTGCCCGACACGGTAGCTCGGACCGGACAGGGCCTGGTGGAGTATTATTGGGCTGGGCCAGCATAACTCAGCCCGGGGCCTAGTCCAGAATAATTTTATTATCTAAAAAAGTTTTTATTTTAGAAAATCTTTTAAGAAAAGTTTTTAATTTGTTTTATAAAAGTAGAACTTTCACTTATTTTTAAAAACAAAATTTTCAATTAAAAATAAATGTACTACTAAAACAACAAAAGGGAAAACAAAAATTGGGTTGGGTTATGGTTACTGCTGCATGCGGCGCCGCTGCCATTATTGCCTGTTGAAGCTTTTTCTTCTTCTTTGCATGGCCACGATCCCTTCTTCTTTTCCTGCAAAAAAACATCAAAAGAAAGCATCTGTTAGAAACAAGATTTACTCATCTTTCACGGGTTTGAAGTGACTTTTCTACGATGGAGTTCGTTGATGATGAACGATGATGGTTTTTTTCAAAAATCTCTCCTCTTCTGATAAGTCATGAGAACGACCGCCGTTTTTCTCTTTTTTCTCCTTCCCCCTTTTATCAAATGCAACTCATGTTTATATAGGTAACAAATTAGGGTTAACTCTAACCTAATGCCCACTTTAAAGCCCAACTTAAATAATTAGTCAAAACTAAATACAATTTAAGCAAATTAAAACAAACTTAAAACCCTATTTATTTACTAAATATTAAAAATATTATAAAAAGAATAAAATCTTTTCTAATATTTTTAATTTTATGATTTTTAGATGTTTTTATGAATAATATGGAAAAAAGTGAAAAAATAGTTTAAATTAAATACGACAGTAATAATTAAATAATAAAAAAAAAACTATTTTTGTTAATTTTTTTTATGAAAATAGAAAAGTTAGACTAAAAATAAAACAAAACAAAAAGTGAAGAAGGTGAGATTCGAACTCTAGACCTTTCACACTCACAACTCCTTACACACGGTCTCTTGCGAATTGTGCTATTTTATTCATTCAAAATAAAGTGGCACTATAAACCCTGTAAACTAAAAGAGCGCGCCACATGATATTTTCTTGCAACAATCAAACAACTGCACAACCCGTTAGTGGTTAGTTTAATCGCAATGCAAAATGAAATGGGATGCAAGATGAAACGACTAATCTTAGGGCAAATTTTGGGGTATTACACTTATGAATCAAGCTCCTTGGATTAATCAAATCATATGAATGGAATAATATGATGTATTTGAGGTCCTTGAGGTATTGGATCATGCCTTGCCCCAAAAGTTAACTAGGGACTGAATCAGGTCAAAACCCTAATTTAGGTGCATCTGAGGACTTGAACCTTGTTGATCTTGAAATGATGCAATCTTGTACTTTATTATTTATGAATGAAAGCTCTTGATCTTCATGGATGAATAAGGGACTTGATATGTTGAATATAATGCTCATCCTTTAATAATTCATCTTCTTGAGCCCTTGGGGGACATCCTAACTTGTAAAGCAAGCAAGCACACACGCATCTTGTAATTGATATGGATCAGTGTAACATAAAGACACACACATATGTGATGGTGAATGTTATGCAAATGATGTAAATGAAGTGGCATCTCAAGGGTAAAAAATTAGGGTATGACACACATCTCCACCCAAAACCTTACATCATTAGGTATATAAGACGTCTCTCTTATAAATACAACATTCCATTCATTCATAGGCGATATAGAACTTAACCACTCACATTTTGACCCAACAAAATCCCCCACAAGTGTGAGTTCCCATATCCCTATAGAAGGATCCAACACATGATCCAACTTTCGATCTCTCACCAAGTTGAACCACAACCATTGTCAATTGACAAGTATAGAATAATATTATGCAATTTTTTTTACAAAATATAGACTACCCTTAACAATCCCAAGGCAACATACAACCACACTATCAAAGAAAATATTTAATTACCTCTCACAACACTCTAACACAAGACTATACAAGAAAAAATTAAAAGTTAAATACAAGCTTAGTGTGATTTTACCGGTACATTTTATAATGAAGAACTTGAATCCATTATATAACCATGATATTCCTCTTCGTTTACAAAACTAAGCCACGTGAGAATTCTTCAATATGTATATTTCCAACCATTAAAAAAAATCTCCACCTTAATTGAAAATAATACATCAGCTTCCATTGTCTTCATCTAAAATTATAGTTAAAAGGAACTATCATACTCTACTATAAAGAGTATAGCCACTTGAAGTTACACCACTTCAAGAGATTTTACATTGTCTTCACCAACAATCATTATTCAAAATCTATCATACTCCACGAAGAGAAGAGTATACTTCACTTGAAGCTAAATCACTCCTAGAATTTTCACATGTCAAAAAATACATTAAATACTTATGGTGCAACTTTCATGTTAGCGGGAATCTCTTCAACCATCGACATAATATCTCAATACATTTTGCATAAATACCCATGTGTTAATCGGCTATAAATAGCCCATTCTTTCCATCATAGAAAAAATGTCATGATGATAGACTTATCAACTTTTAGAAAAGATCATCATCTCCCATAGCGAGGGAGACATTGCTAGCATTTGACTTAAAGCCCTTCTCTAATACTACCCGTCACGACACTTATACTTTACATGCCAAAATTTTCCACATTTTCAACATCCCACACACATTTAATTGGTTTTCTTCATATAATGCCTTTCTCTAGCAACCAACATCGAGTTTAATGGAATGTTATCCTCACCCTTCAATATTCTTTTTTCAGAAATAATTTCACTAGTAACTTCTTCAAAACTCAAAGTTTCCTTCCTATATATCAAAACAAGTTTAATATACTCATAGGAAGATGAAAGAGACCATATAAGTCTCAAATATTTATCTTCATCATCAATCTTGTCTTCAATAGTTTCTAATTCAGAAACAATATCATTGTGAACACTTAAATTATCCATACTTTCTTATTTTCATCCATACACACACTATGAAAACGCTCATTCTACAACAACTGATTTGACATACCATTTCCTTGATATAGCCCTTCAAGTTTCTCCCAAATCTCTTTTGCTAATGACGTACCAAGAACATTTGCAAGAATATTCTTAGCCAAAGACGCGTGGAGTGTACTTAAAGCTCTCAAATCTAGTTCTTCCCACTTCTCGTTGTCCATGTTGAAAATTTTTTCATTCCAGGGGTTTCATAATTGGACATTAAACCCATTTCATATGATGGGAGTTGTTGGTGTATTAGGCGCTGCCCTACTATGCGCTATTCATGGCGCTACCGTAGAAAATACGTTATTTGAAGATGGTGATGGCGCAAATACATTCTGTGCTTTTAACCCAACCCAAGCAGAAGAAACTTATTCAATGGTTACTGCTAACCGCTTTTGGTCCCAAATCTTTGGGGTTGCTTTTTCCAATAAACGTTGGTTACATTTCTTTATGTTATTTGTACCAGCAACTGGTTTATGGATGAGTGCTCTTGGAGTAGTCGGTCTGGCCCTGAACCTACGTGCCTATGACTTTGTTTCTCAAGAAATCCGCGCAGCGGAAGATCCTGAATTTGAGACTTTCTACACCAAAAATATTCTCTTAAACGAAGGTATTTGTGCGTGGATGGCGGCTCAAGATCAACCTCATGAAAACCTTATATTCCCTGAGGAGGTTCTACCACGTGGAAACGCTCTTTAATGGAACTTTACCTTTAACTGGTCGTGACCAAGAAACGACTGGTTTTGCTTGGTGGGCCGGGAATGCCCGACTTATCAATTTATCTGGTAAACTACTGGGGGCCCATGTAGCCCATGCCAGATTAATAGTATTCTCGGCCGGAGCAATGAACCTATTTGAAGTTGCTCATTTCGTACCCGAGAAGCCCATGTATGAACAAGGCTTAATTTTACTTCCCCATCTAGCTACTCTAGGTTGGGGGGTAGGTCCTGGAGGGGAAGTTATCGACACCTTTCCATACTTTGTGTCTGGAGTACTTCACTTAATTTCCTCTACAGTATTGGGCTTTGGTGGTATTTATCATGCACTTCTGGGACCTGAGACTCTTGAAGAATCTTTTCTATTCTTTGGTTACGTATGGAAAGATAGAAATAAAATGACTACTATTTTAGGTATTCACTTAATTTTGTTAGGTATAGGGGCTTTTCTTCTAATATTGAAGGCTTTTTATTTTGGGGGTATATGTGATACCTGGGCTCCAGGAGGGGGAGATGTAAGAAAAATTACCAACTTAACCCTTAGTCCAAGTATCATAACATGGTATCAGAACTAATTTGGTGTCAACCTTAAAAATCTATTGTATTCTATTCCTTTATTTTTATTTTTTTTCCTTCAATCTAATCGGTCATGTTTTTTCCTTCAAATTTCCAATCTGTTTTATTTTCCTCATTTCTCATTCATTGATTCTACATTTTTTATTCATTTTAATCAATTTCAATTTTTATTTCGATTCTGTTTCCACTGAAATCTACACCATCAAATTTTTTGTTCATTTTCAAATTCTTGTCATAGTGATTATGTTTAAAATTCTTTTTTTATGTGATTTCATCGTTCAAGATTCACTCTAATGGTTTTTAAGAATTCTAGGGTTCCATTGTTCAAGAATCATTGCAATTGATGATTTTGGATTTTGGAATCCTAGTCTCAATTTCAATTTGTCTTTTTCGTCTCATTTTCAACAATTTAGTCATATGAATTTCACGCCACAAATTCTAATATCACATCATAACAGGCAATTAACGATGTGACTGAAACACGTCGGAGGAGCACTTGTGACAACTGGTTTCCACGTGAAAATCACGCCACTAATTTGTGGTTTTATATTCACGTTGCTAACCATAAAATAAAATGTACCACATTGTCACGTGAAAAACACACCACTATATTGTGGCATGATATTCACGTCACTAAAAAATAGACTGGACCACCTTGTAACGTCTAAAAATAGGGTGCAGATGGATCAGTGTGGACTACATACTCACGTGAATTTCACGCCACAACTTAGTGACGTGTTTTTCATGTAACAAACTTATTATTTTTAAAAAAAATTATATACTCTATTTTTATTAATATATTTTGTTTTAATAATATATTCTATTTTGAAAAATTATATATTATATTTTAAAGTATATATATTTTGTTTTAAAGAATTATATATATATATATATATATATATATATATATATATATATATATATATATATATGTGTGTGTGTGTGTGTGTGTGTGTGTGTGTGTGTGTGTGTGTGTCACAGTAATTTAGTATTTTATTATGTTGCCTATGTGGCTCTAGTATTTGTGTATAAATAGACTAGTGGTAGCTGTCATTTATCCATCGTCTTTCTTATAGCTTTTGTAGCCGTCATTGAAGGACAATAAATATTCTCTCATTTCTTTTGTTTTTATCACCTTGTGCACAAACAATTGGTATTTAGAGCTCTAGTTCGGATCCACGGGAAACACGAGTAAAACGGTGAGGCGTTGTGTGATTGATTTCGTTTCTTGAATTCGTGTTAAATCTTGAACAGAATCGTAACAGAATCACATTTTCTGATTCTGCGGGATTGGGAAACACTGTGTTTGGTGAGACCTGAGTGACTTGCATAAAGTTGAAGATGAACGAAAACGGTAGTTTGAGCACCAAGCTTCCGGTGTTCGATAGCAAGAATTGGAGTCGTTGGATGATTCAAATGCGTGTGTTGTTTGGCGCTCAAGATATTCTTGATCTCTTCAATGATGGTTACGTTTCAGTTTCACTTCCAAAAAATGCAACTGATGCGCAGAGAAATGCTCAACACAATCTTAGGAACAAAGGTCAGAAGGTATTGTTTTACATCCATTAGTGTGTGGAAGTGAACGTGTTTGAGAAAATTCATGATTCAACAATGGGGAAGGCTACATGGGACACACTTGTTATATGTTATGGTGGTGACGCATCAGTGAAGAAGGTGAAGCTTAAGTCTCTACAAAAGAAGTATGAGAATCTCAACATGAAGAACAACGAGAAGGTATCTAAGTACATCTCTAGAGTGATTCTGATCACTAATGAGATGAAAGCTTATGGAGAAACTCTTTCTGAACAAGTAATAATTGAGAAGATATTGAGATCCCTTACTCCTCAGTTTGATTATATTGTGGTAGCAATAGAACATTCTAAGGATCTAGACACAATGAGAATTGAAGAGCTGCAAAGTATTCTAGAAGCACATAATTTGCGTCTGACTTAAAGAACTTCTGAAAGAGAAGTAGAGCAACAGGCTTTGAAAGTAGCTTCTAGTGAGAAGCATCAGAAGCAGTGTTGGTCAGAAGCTATGAGAATATCTGATGGTGTTCAGAAATCAGAAACCTCAAATTCTAGTAGGCAGAAGAATGCTTAGAAGGGAAAAGAGAGGTATGACAAGAAAAAGATCGAGTGCTACTGTTGTAAAAAGTTTGGACACTTCGTTGCTGATTTTATGGTCAAACAAGGAAAGGAAGTGAGAAGAAGCAAATGTAGCCAAAAGAGATTCTGATAATGAATTTGTGCTACTGATGGCTTTTGAATCTGCATATACGAATTTGACAGACTGGTGGTATATGGACACTGCCTGCTCAAATCATCTTACTGGAAATAAGAAATGGCTGATTGACTTTGACTTTGGAAAGAGGACAAAGATCAGACATACTGATGATAAATACCTCAACGTTGAAGGTATGGGAAATTTCAGAGTTGTTTTGAACAATGGGAAAACAACATTGATTCAGAATGTGTGGTATGTACCTGGCATGAAAAGCAATCTGATGCGTGTAGGCAACTAATTAAGAAAGGTTTTTCAGTTACCATAAAGGACAATCTTTTGAAGTTGTATGACTAAAATTAGAAGCTGATTATGGAGTCAGAACAAGGAAGAAATAAAACACTCAAGGTGAATGTCAGAACTGGAGACTTTGAATGTCTTAGTGCAACAAATTTTGTGAAGGAAAGTGAGTTGTGGCGCAAAAGATTTGGTCATCTGAATTTTAGAAGCTTAGGGCATCTGAATTTGAAGATGCTGGTACATGGAATTCCTACAATTAAGAAGTCTGAGAAGTCATGCAAAGTGTGTATACAAGGAAACCAAACAAGATTTCCATTTGCGTCAGAAGCAACTTCAAGAGAAAAGCATGCCTTAGGAGTAGTGCATTCTGATGTGTGTGGTCCATTTCCAGTAGCATTAGTTAAAGGGAACAAATACTTTGTGTCATTTGTTGATGAATTCACATGGGTGACAAGGGTATCCCTTATAAATTCCAAATAGGAGGTGTTTACTGAATTCAAGAAATTCAGAATGAAGGCTGAGAATCAAAGTGGTCAGACTCTGAATATTCTCAAAATGATGGAAAGGGTGAGTATAACTCCAATGAGTTCAGAAAATTCTGTGAGGAGAATGGAATTGAGCATGAGGTTACTGCTCCATATACTCCTCAATACAATGGTATTACTGAGAGAAAAAATTGTAATTGGCTTAACATAACGAGAAGCATGATGAAGGAGAAGAAGCTTCCTCATACCTTATGGGGAGAGGTTATTGCCACCGCAGCATATTTGCTCAACAGATGTCCAACAAAGAAGCTGAAGGAGATAGTTCCTATTAAGAAGTGGACTGGAGACAAGAAAAATGTTAGCCATTTGAAGGTGTTTGGTTTTGTATGTTACAAACATGTTCCAGAAGCCAGGAGACAGAAGCTGGTTGATAGAAGTAAAGTGATGATACTGGTGGGGTACCATAGTACATGTGGGTACAAGCTTCATTATCCAGGAAGTAATAAAGTTGAATTTAGCAGAGACGTCATTATAAAGGAATCAGAAGCTTGGGATTAGAATAAATCTTAATCCAACTTTGGTGTGAGAACTTCTAAAGAAAAGTCAGAATTAGAAGTTTCTGCAGATGAGTCATAAGCTGGAGAAGATTCTGAAGCTGGAGTAGACTCTGAAGGCAAGTCTGACTCTGATGGTAATTTTGACTTAGAAGGAGACTCATAAGGTGAAGATGATTCTGATCCAGATTCTGGTGGTGGTTCAGATTCTGGTGGTGATTTAGATTATGGAAATATTCCAGACTTTGAAGGTGGTCAAGGTTCTAGAGAAGGTCAACCTTCTGGAGCAAGAGCTTCTGAAGGAGAAGTTTCTAAAGATAGAACTTATGGGGTTCCAGCATCTGAAGGAGATTCTGAACGAGGTCATAGGCCATAAAGAGTCAGAAACATCACGAGAAGATTGTCAAAGTATGACATGCTGCGAGATAGTGAAGTAGACTCTGAGGGAGAGGTTATTTAGTGTGTCATGGTAGTAGACTCTGAACTAGTAAGTACGGAAGATGCCCTCAAGAATATAGTTTAGCTGAAGGCCATGAAAAAAGAACTTGAAGCTATTGAAAGAAACAAGACTTGGAAGTTGACTAAGCTTCCAAAGGACAAGAAAGCCATCAATGTCAGATGGGTTTTCAAGGTGAAGCTAAAGCCAGATGGATCAATTGGCAAACACAAAGTGAGGTTAGTAGCAAAAGGATTTCTACAGAAACCTGGGCTGGATTATTCTGAGGTGTTTGAACCTGTAGCGAGACATGAAACAATCAGACTAGTGATTGAAATAGCTACTAATAGGAATTGGCCTTTGATTCATTTAGATGTGAAACTTGCATTTTTGAACGGTCAATTACAAGAAGAGGAATACGTGTCACAACCTCCTAGATTTGTTAAAAAAGAATCAAGAAGGTATGGTGTAAAAATTACATAAAGCTTTATATGGATTGTAGCAAGCACCAAGAGCTTGGAATCTGAAGATTGTTCCATTTTTCAAGGAGAAGGGGTTTCAGAAATATGAGATGGAGTATGATGTTTATGTTCAACATACTTTTGAAGGAAATATGATTTTGATGTGTCTGTATGTTGATGACATATTGCTGACAGGGAGTTCTGAACAAGAGATAGATAAGTTCAAGAAGGTGCTGATGAATGAGTTTGAAATGACTGACCTCGAGATAATGACATATTTTTTGGGGATGGATTTTATGGACTCTGAGAAGGGTATCATTTTGCATCAGCTGAAATATGAATTTGGGCTTCTGAAGAGATTTAAGCTGCAAAATTATAAGGCGGCTGTCACACCTTCAGAAACCAGTCACAAATTGGATTCTGATTCTGAAGGTGAGGATGTGGATGCTACAATCTTCAAACAATTGGTTGGTTGTCTGAGGTATCTGTCTAATACCAAACCTGATATCTTTTATGCAATTGGAACGATTAGTAAGTTCATGAGTAAACTCAAGTGGTCTCATTACCAAGCTGCTATCAAGATTCTGAGGTATAACAAGGGAACTTGAAAGTATGGAGTGTTATTCCCATCTAGAAGAAAGACTAATTCAAGCTGATGAGTTACTCAGAATCTAATTGGTGTGGAGATAGAGTTGAAAGAAGAAGTACTTTTGGATACTTGTTTAAGTTTCTGGGAGATCATATTTTTTGGTGTTCCAAGAAACAACTTGTTGTTCCACTATCATCATGTGAAGCTGAGTACATTGCAGGTGTTGTAACTGCATGTCAAGCTGTATGGCTTCTGAATTTATTGCAGGATCTGAAAATCAATGTAAACAAGCCTCTGAAGTTGATGATTGATAACAAATCTGCAATCAATCCTGCAAAGAACCCATTTCTGCACGGGATAAACAAGCATATTGAGACAAAATATCATTTTCTAAGAAGTCGCGTCCATAATGAAATGCTAGAAGTTGTGCATCGTAGCATCCAGAAGCGGCTGACTGATGTTCTGACAAAGGCGATCAAGACAAATCAATTTCTCAACTTAACGGATGAAATGATGTTGTTAGTTTTGATTAGAAAATTCTAAATTAAGGGATGGTATTGAAGATTAATTTAGTATTTTAGTATGTTGCCTATGTGACCCTAATATTTGTGTATAAATAAACTAGTGGTAGTTGTCATTTATTCATCAACATTCTTACAGTTTTTGTAGCCGTTGAATAATAACATTTGTTTGACACTCAATTTTTCTCATATATATATATATATATATATATATATATATATATATATATATATATATATATATATATATATATATATATATATATATATATATATATATATATATATATATATATATATATATATATATATATATATATATATATATATATATATATATATATATATATATATATATATATATATATATATATGTCGCGGTGAAATTTGGATACCAAACTATTAATTAGTTTGAATCTTATATTCATTTTGCAACCGAACTTTGATTTGTCCAAAGGAAGGGATAAAGATCGAAATTCCCACAATGCAATGCAAATGCAAGCTAGATTGTTTAGGTTCAGGGGTTGGTTAAACTTAGGGAAGGTACTAGCATCCTAAGCTTCTGTAGTACTCTACAGGAACCTCTTGTTTTATGTTTGTTTACTGCTAAGTGTTTATCTGCTTAATGGTTTAAATACCTAGGGGTTTATTTCTAAGTATACTCGATAAGATGTCGCATCTTATGCCTACATCTCCTTACGGGGAATGGATTCAGAGTATTTTGTAGTTCACCCTAAAGGGTTTGAGGAGTTCTTTGATTGTGGTCAAAGTTCCTACGGGTTTAGGGTAGTTGGTTGATTGAGTTTAGGAGAAGAGACGAGTCTTCATGTTAAGGGAGAGATAACCACCACAAATGTAAAAGGGGGTTGTAGGAAATGGTCTTTGCATGGTCTTAAGAAAAGGTCTTACATACTCGGATGGTCGCCAAGTATGCCTTTATCGCTCTTAAGGCAAAGTTCCTACGTGTTTGATTGTATTGTTGTGGGGGTGGAGATTATATCTCGCTTAAGATGATTAACATCTATTCTCTATATGTGTTTGAAAAGTTGTATTGTAGTTTGTTGTTTATCTAAGTTGTAAAGAATAAGGCTCTTCCTATGGGGGTAGGTCCTAAACTTAAGCGATCAACTTGAAGAATCAAGGATCGAAGGGAATATGGTGCATATGATGTGCAACTACACACAAGTGTTGACTTATGTGTAGGTTTTTCCTTTGGACGGAATGTAATGCATAAGTAGAGAAATATGATAATGTGAATACAATAGAATAAATTGCATAAGAGTAAATTGTAGAAAGATAAACCATGCACGAACACATGAAAGCGCTGAGTGAGTGTGTGCGTTGTGAATAAAATAAAAGCAGATAAAGATAAATAATATACGCATGAAAGCGCTAAGGTGTATTGTGTAAGTGTCGTGAGTGAGTGTGATTGATTTTAATTGTAGGATTGATTTTAATTGTAGGATTGATTGTGGGAGAAGAAATTGTATTTGATTTGAATTATAAGAGGAGTTGATTGATTTTTCAAATAAAAGTTATATTAATTATTATCTCTATTTATCTTATTTGTAAAAAAGGTTGTATAAATTACTTGAGTTATAAGAAAATGTACTCTCTTTTAATGAATTTGATTTTTGTAAAAAAAAAAGAAATAAAATTAATTATGTTAATTTTAAATGAAAGGTTCTATTATTAAATACCTAGCCATTAAATTATGTTTTTTTTGAAAAAAAGAAAAAGAAAATGTTTTTTAAAGCATGATAGGGTAGATTATTAAATAAATTGGTGTATATATATATAAAAATAGTTGATAAATTGTAGTAATTATTTTTATTTAAAACTGATTATAATAGGTATTTATTCAAAAACAACAAGATAAGATTTAGTTAAACGAACAAACTGGGTTGATTAACGAAATAAAACAAAAAAAGTGACTAAACGGATTAATTAAGTTTTAAGAGGTAATTAGAGGTTTGATTAGGGTAAATAGGTGATGGTTAGTAGGTGTGTGGTGGTGAAAGTGATTAATTATACAATACAATAATAATAATAATAACAGAAAAAGGAAGAAAAAAAACCTAATCCCCAATCGATTCCCCTCCCCGCGCCGTCATCCTCGTTTCACTCTCCGACCGTCCCTCTCTCCCTCGTCTCAATCATACCTCTTCCATTTCTTTCACTCTATTCAACCTGCAACAACAATAACACGGTCAACATATTCATCAATTTTGTGAAGGGTAAAGTTTTACCGAAGATAACAGCGGCGGTGAAAGGATTCGCGGTGGTCTCTGGTACAGTGTCGGCGATTGAAGTGATGAAGGGGATGCCTCATCGGTGGAGGATTCGCAGTGGCAGTGGTGACGATCTCGACGGTTGGAAAGATAAGTTGTTTCCGTCCAATCTTGAGTTTAGAGTTTTAGGGTTTTTTCCTGTGTGTCTTCTCCTTCTTTTGAGATTTCCAAACTCCTCTTTATATAGGCTTCATTTTTGATTTCTCGATTGAATTTGCTGCTTTGAATACGATTGTTCTTTCCATTGAATCAAATTAATTGTAGATTTGGACCTTCTGTTCTGGGTGAGACACAAATTGGAACTTTCCTTTCTCGTTGATTGTAATGATATGGTGTTCAATATGTGATATCCTGTATTAATCACGTTTAATTTTGCGGTTTATTGCTCTGAAGATCTTATCTTTGTCTGAATCGAATCTTTTCTCCAAATAGGTATATTCCTCAATGACTTTACTAACTTGGAATTGGTGATTTCTGACAGGTATGGATAGTGGCTTGTTTTGGGCCAAGGAGGGTTAACATCCCATAATAGTAAACCTGCATCTGATACTCTTTGGTGAGGTCTCTCACGAGAATGCTAGTGGCGGTGAGGAGTAAAACGTTTCTCTTGCGAACAATCCGAACACAGGGTGCGTGGCTCTTTTCCAATTCGACCTTTACTCTCATCGTCTTTTATCGAACTGAGATACATCTAATCCTCGTTCTCAATTTTCATGTATTTGATGATGTTTGGGGAGAGAAATCCTTGGCTTGCTGAAGGAGTTGGGGCGAAGCAGCTTGGGATTGACTTCCTTTTGGTGCAATGTTCTTGCGGAGATGGTGGTGCATAATAGGTAATGACTTGGGCAATTTTCTTCTTCACCATCTTTACGCTTTGAAGTCTGTCATCTCCTAGTTGTGGATGTAATGGAACCGTAAATCCAAGGGCTTCCCATTCTGTTAGTAACATGCTTAATGGCTCATTGGTCCCAATTGTTTTCTTAATAGGTTGTTCTTGTTGTTGGTGCAGGTTAGCTCAAAGCATGTGTGTAAATCCAACTCCTTCCTGTTACAGCTCTACTTTCGTGGTGTAAGCCTCATTTAACTGAAACTCAAATGACATAACTTCTGTTAACCTTTGGTTTGGCTTTTACAGTTGCGCCGTCGTCGGACACGCTTTGACTCTCCTACGCTGTAACTGGGTTTTGGTTTGCGTTCTTTTTCTTTATTATTCATGAAGCCTTGAATGTGGTGAATTTAATGTTTGTAGCAGATTTAGTGTAGCATGATCATAGCATGGATTGGTAAAGGCTCCGCTTTTGTGTTAACCGATTATACTGTCTCCTATTTCAGGTAGTATTGATACGCAAGCAATGCCCCGTGTTAGCTCGTATTTCCAACTCCTAGAAACTTCACCGTAAGTGGCCTTAATTGGAGACTGAGGAAGTAGAGCCGACATTCTTAACTGTCCTGGTGGCTATTGGTTCTTCAAAGACGGGCAACACTTCAGGTTGTTTGCGATTCTTACTGTCATAACCAGTCTGAATTAAAGAGTCGCTTCTTGTTGCTTAACTATAGTTACTCATTTTCTGCAACTGGTTTCCTATGGCGTGAAGAACTTCTTGAATTAATTCTTCTGAAACATTGCTGCTATATTGACAGGTTTCGCCGTGTTGCCGTGATTGGTTGACGACTGATGTTGAAGAGCTTGCAGATATTGAAGAGCTTGCGGATGCTGTGGGAATGATCGCAACCGACATTCTGCTGCTGCTGACAAATGCTTGTTGCCGATGTGCTGTTGACGATGTTCGCAGATGGTGTCGATGCTATATGAGTACTGATGCTGTTACTGATAAAATGTTGATGCTATATGAAAGGTGTGCTGATATTTAAGCTTTGAGAACCTCCTGCATCACGAAAACTGATTACCGTACCATTCCTGTTGCTGTACACCGAGGATGCAATCGATATTGTATCCTTATCAGGTGGGCTTACTTCATTCTATATTCATGTTGTCGGAACTGCTGGTGGAAAATACTTGTTTGCTGTGTTTTGTGGAGAGAAAGCTGAAGAACATTATCAGACGGGCTTACGGCGGTTATTCCATTTAGAGGTGACTTCAGTTCTGAAGTCAGTTGCTTGCTTCCAGATACTGCTGATAGACCTTCAACTGGGAAGCTCTTTATGAACATAACAGGTAAATAATTCCAAACTATATTCTTCGAGTCATCGCATCCGGACATGTTCTGAATTCGTTCATCTCTTAACCTCTTTCTAAATTGCTCTTTGCTTCAGCAGGCTTGTACGAAGATTTCACGGGTGCCGCCGTTTACGCTAAGTAGATTCAATGATTCCATGGCAGCGGATAGCAAGTGCAGCTGTCTGTTGGTTCTCCTGCAAATATTAATGATGATGTCCCGGCATTCTAAAAGTATCACCTAAAGGTTGCGGATTTGACAGAGCTTTGGAGTTGTAATAAAACTTTCTTTAACAGTCTTCCACATGAATGCATCTCCTGTTCAGTGCTTCTCTTAGTGAGCTAAGAGATTTGTTATAGTGAATGAGGGAATTGTAGCATACATACTCCTTTTGCAAGCATCAAAATTTTGCAAGTTGTGAAATTAAAGAATTTTCTTTTGTAATATAAACCCTTGATTGTAATTGGATCAGGTAGATAATAATGCAGCCAAACTTTTCATACTTCTCTACATGTCATGGGTGTATACTTAGCATCACGTCGGTTTTCCCATATGCTCGCATGATTTCTTCGAGTCTTCAACTCGTAAGCCTTTGGGACCTGGATTCTCTTGGTGACTTTGATTTTAGTTCCTTGGATCTTGAATCAAATTTAGAGTAAGTTGAAATGCTCTGAGTTCGGTAAATCCTCAAGGTGAGACTTGCATCATCTCTTGCATCTTTACTCATGAAATTTTCGAATGCCAAATAGCCCAACTTAAAAGAATGATCCAACCCCAAGAATTATTTGACTTATTCCCCGTTCAAACAAGGATAACTTGAAATTCCACTGACTATGAAAGCCACGACTGCTCCTTAAATGACCATGTCTGTTATCCTAATTCTCATGCTTTTGTGATCGAGAATGGACGCTATCTATCTAGCACTATGGCACCTGCACAAGTTGGTTAGCCGTAAAAACAAGCATAAATATTAAAAATAAAGTCAAATGACAATAGAAAATGCGTACAAGAGATGGGATCTTGTGGTCAAAAATTAGGATGCAACAATATATATATATATATATATATATATATATATATATATATATATATATATATATATATATATATATATATATATATATATATATATATATATATATATATATATATATATATATATATATATATATATATATGAGAACCTGCAAAAGCATTTTTTTAGGTCCTTATTAAATCCAAATGATCAATTGATTGAGCTAAAGGGATAATTACACATTGATGTACTTGAAAGATATTCAATAATTACTATAACATTAGGAAGCGTTTGTTACAATTCTATGAGTGCTCATAAATATTTAAATGAACCAAATAAGTTATTGGGTGTTTATAACAAATCATTTTTAATTTGTTTCATGCTAAGGTAGAAAATGTAAGATATCATTTCTCAAGATTATTTATAGATAATTTTGACAATATGATTTACTCTTTTATTCATTTATTTATAATATGATACTATAAATGTACTTTAAAGACATTAACGATTCAACTCTTGGAAGGGTTTGTTACTTAAAGCTATTTAAAGTAAATGTAGCACTATATTTTTTTACATTATAGTTTCAAACAATTTTTGTTACATAGTACAAAAGAAGAAAAATATATCTAATATGTACAAATTTGTTTATATTATGATTCTATTTGTTACTCCATTCCATGCATTCGAACTTCCTCGTAAGACTTTTATCATCGTTTTAGAAAACTATTATTTCAATTTATACATATAATCTTTTATTCTCTCTTATTAACATTCCCTTTTTTTATTGTTTTACATGCAGTAGAATCTCCTTATCCGTGTAACTTTGACTTTAATTGTAAATGGATTGGCTGTCCTCTTGGGAAAGTTGGGGAATGCCATTTTGGAGCGTGTTTCTGCATTGATAGTTATGTTAAAAAATAATTATTTGTTATGCATCATGATTTTTCTCTAATATTTTAGCATCTTTAGTTTTCTTTTTTGTAAAGTTAGAGTGATTGACGTTTAAAACTGTATGAGAATTTATAGTCTTCTTTTATAAAAACATACTATTATGTTAGAGGTAAATATGAAAGTGCAACGATGAGGATCACATATGAGAAATGATTAGATGGTGAATTATGAACTTGATCTTTTTTCAGTTTTTGCAAGATAAAATCCTTATGGTAAATCACGATAAGGATAAGATTATTATCAATTTAAACTCTATTGATAAAAATAGATGATAGTTTATAAACTTATTTATACTTTATAGCTTATGACTGATAGTTTATAGTTTTTAATTGATGATTAATATGTGATAGCTGATAAAATTTTTATTAGGGTAAATCTCGATAAGGATAACATTATAATCAATTTGTTATAGATGATAGCGTGTGTGTGCGCGCGTGTGCGTGTGCGAGGGTGCGCGCGTGCGTGCGTGTGCGTGTGTGTGTGTGTGTGTGCGCGTGCATGTGTGTGTGTGTGTGTGTGTCTTTCTGTGTGTGTTCTCCCAGCAAGGGCAGCGAAACTCAGAGGCCTTAGTAGGTATATTACACGAATGGAATGAGGGCTAGCTCACATTGGCGAGTAGTCCTATATGGAGGTTTTTGAGTCTGTTTAAGGAATCAGCTCACGTGAGGTGAGAGGCCCTGTTGGCAGTTGATGTAACACCTCATTTTTCTAATTTATTTATTTAATTAAAATTGTGTGTATTTGATTATTTAAATCGATTTCTATGTGCATTAGATGGTGTTTGGTTGGTTAGTAGTAATATTTGATGCTTGGGTTGGTAGGGCATAGTTCTAGTTATTTAAATAAATAATAGAATTAATAATATTAGAATAATGAGAATTATTACTAAAATATATAGGATATAGTTATTTTATTTTATTTATTGGAATAGAATAGAAGAGTAGAAAGTAGTAGAGAGTAAAATAAAATATTTGGGTTAAATATGCAACACCCCCTGGATATAGGCGAGTTTCAGTTTACCCCCTATAATATATTTATTTTTGGATTTCCCCCTGTAATATTTTTTTTTTGTTTTAAGCGTACAATTTGAACACTAAATCTGGGGGTAAACCAAAAAATATATATATTACAGGGGGTACCTTTGACGCTTAGGGGGCAAAAGACATAGAATTTAAACATTTAAACGGGGGATCCAAAAAATTTTCTATAGGGGGTAAACCGAAACTCGCATATATTGCAGGGGGTGTTGTATATTGAGCCCAAAATATTTTTATTATTAAAATTATATTAGAGTCAAAAGGGGCATTTTAGTGAATAGAAGAATATGTGAGGGTAAGGTGGGAAGTCACTAATTGGGGAGATTAGGGCTCTAATAAGAAGAAGTTAGTAAGGGTTTGAGAATTAGTATGTGAAAAGCAGAATTGGGAGAAGAGGCAAGCTTAGAGCTCGAATGGGAGAGAAAAACTTGGAGAAAATTCTGGATTTCTCAAGAAATCTAAGGTAGGGGGATTACTTCTAATATTGGTATAGATCGTTAATCCAACTAGGTTTTTCTTTACTTTTTCTCTCATGTTGAATGATTGATGAACATGAATGATAACTTGAAATATCATGAATGATATAATATACTATTTGAATTTCGTGCTTTGTTTTACAATGGGATTTAGGTGTTCATGTTCATGGTGTTTGTATATGTGGGTATTCATAAATGAGTGATGAATTAGATGAATAAAGTATGCAAAATTTATGATTAAATGAGTGAAATTGATGTTAGTTGATGAATAATTGATGTTTGAAAGCTAGATGTTATTTCCTTTGTTGTTGTTGTTGTGCGATTTGGGGTCAAGGGATGTGAAATCGGAGTTCTGTTTTGAAATCTAATGGGAAAAACACAATTTTCTGCCTTCTGGTTCAAGGTGATGGGCGTCACCCTAATGAGGCCTTGGTTATCATCGCTTCGAAAGCGCTGACTGTCATCAGCTGCCTCATAGGTAGACTCTCACGGTCTCCATACATGGTTGTTTAGAAAGGTTTTCATCGGACAATGTGTGAAGTCAGGGGCGTCACCTTGGTGACGGGTAACCCGTCACGCTGTCGAAATGAGCTTCATTCGCTCAGTTGCATGGATTTAACTTATCGATCTGATTTTTTATATGCTGTGGATTTTAGGATGTTGTTTGGCCACTGTTTGGAAGTGTACGATGTTGTTTACAATGATATTATTGAATTGATTCCCTTATGTTTTATGGAGAATGTTTTTGTGCATATTGGTGATAGTTGTATGGTGATCATTTTTTGTTAGATTGCATGTTATGGTGAATCATGAATCATGGTATATGGACTCCAGTCTAATTTTGGTGTGCTTTTTTCCGGTGGTATGTGTTCAGGAGAGAGTAGATAATTTCAATGAGAAATCAGTGAAGCGTTACTTATGATGATAACAATGAGTTTTGGTTTGCTCTAGTCTGATGGTGTGGACTCAGAAGCGGGTAGCCAGTTTCATATGGGAATTGGTGAAGTATTACCTATGGTGATGGTAACGATTTGGTGAACTCTAGTCCTATGGTGGGAATTTAGGAGTGAGATGGACATGTGTTGTCCATAATGTTACCACATGCATTATTGAGTCGTGGTATTGAGTACATTTGTATTCATTATTTTTATATGTATTGAATGATTATGTTGATGTTGGTTAATTAGAATACTCTAGTGAGTATGCGATTGACTTGTGTTGAATAATTGTTGTTGTTTGTTTAGCCTATCCTTGCATACTTTCACACTATTATATATTATGTGTGTATTCTCATGCCTTTGTTGTTTGTATGGTTTTATACTTCTTCTTGGGATACAGATGAGCAGGTAAATGAGTAGCTTCTTAGAAGTTAAAGGATGGCGTTGAGGTTGTTCTTCTTTCTTTTTTGCTTTTATGTGTTATTTTAGATTTCGTTGCTCTGATATGTAAAATTGGGCGGGTGAACATTTTGTTTTGGTATTTTCTATTGTTACAATGTTTTGATGTTGAAGGCATTTAGCTGTAACCTTGCTTTATGTTATGAAGCTTAATTGGTTATTGACTTATTTCCGCGGTTATGAGGGTATGTTAAGGTGAGCATGTGATGACAGGTGTTTAATATAACACATGTTTTATATAACCCGTGTTATGGAGCTGATTTATGTTGTGTTTGAGTGACACCCTATGTGTGTAGTTGTTTTATTTATGCACAATTTTGTGTTTCGGGGTTTAGGGTGTTACATAGTGGTATCAGAGTAGGTCGGTCCATTCGGTCATGTTTTTTATATGTTAGTTGTTCCCAAGTATGTGACATGTGTGTACACTGTCGAAGGATCATTTCTTTTAATGTTTTTATTGTTTGTTTGCAGAGAAATGGATGGAAGCAATGATCACACTATTGTTGATGCTTTGGAGTTAGCGGCTCCGACGCTGCAGGGGAAGCAAAATCATCAGGGTGATGATGATGAATTTCGTAGGTTGGACAAGTTTCATAGAAATAAGTTGCCAACTTTCAAGGGCGTGTATGATCCAGAGCGTGCGCATGCCTGGCTTTGAAAGATTGAGAGGATTTTCCCAGTAATGGCATGCACAGAAGTTTAGAATGTGCAGTTTGATACTCACATGTTGTTTGAAGAGGCAGAAGACTGGGGGCATAGTGAGCGCTAGAGACTAGAAGCTATTGGTATTGAGATTACTTGGGTTGTGTTCCGAGTTCATTTTCTAGAGAAGTAATTTTCTAAGGATTTACGAAGTAAGAAGGAGATTTAGTTCCTTGAACTCAATAAGGGGAATATGACTATTGTTGAATACGCTGCTAGGTTCGAAGAGCTTGTGAAGTTTTTCCCTAACTACAATGGTGCGACTGCTGAAGGCTTAAAGTGCATCAAATTTGAGAGCAGACTGCATCCTAAATTCAAGCATGGAATTGGGTACCAGAAGATTTGTGATTTCTTATGATGGTGAATAAGTGTAGGATATATGATGAGGATAACCAGACTCGTTTTTCCTCAATATAAGAGCCTTAGTGAGAAGCGAGGGAGGAATCAGTATGGTGGGAAGCCGTATAGTGCTCTGGTTGACAAGAAGAAGTAGAGAGCTCCATATGAGAAAAAACCAAGTGGGGGAGAGATTCCCGTTTCTGTCATTTGTTTCAAGTAATCTGAGTTAGGCCACCTTACTAATGAGTATAGGAATAATTTTTTAAGGTGCTTCAAGTGTGGGAAGATAACTCATCATGTTGTGGATTGCAAGTGTTTCGGGCCGGTTTGTTATAATTGCGACGAATATGGTCACATTAGTACTAATTGTTCGAAGCCAAATAAGGAAATTTTGAATGGAAAGTCTTCGATTTGTTAGGGTTAGAGACCAATAGCTCAGATAGGTTTATTCGAGGTATGTGTTTTATTAGTAGTATTCTGCTAATTGCTATTACTGACACGGGTGCAACACATTCTTTCTTTTGCTTGATTGTGCTGAGAGGTTGGGTTTGAAATTCTCTTTTATGTTTGGGAGTATGATTATTTATACCCCAACTCTAGGTCCGGTAACCACTTCATAGGTTTGTTTGAATTGTCCACTTACTATTTTCAATAAGGATTTTAGGATGGATTTAGTGAGTGTACCTTTTAGAGATCTCGATGTTATCCTTGGAGCGAACTGGTTGGAGTTTAACTGTGTTCGTATCAACTGTTAGAAAAAGACGATGTCATTTCCAAAGTTTGATACAAGTGATGAACTGTCTGCATCTATTAAGCAAGTGGATGAACTCGTGAAGGATGAGGCCAAAGTGTTTATGATATTAGCTTCTATGAAGGCTGAGAAAAAAGCTGTGATTGGTGAGTTTCTTGTGGTGTGTGATTTTTCGGAAGTGTTTCCAGATGACATTAGTGATTTTCCACTGAAGTGTGAGGTAGAATTTGCTACAGACTTAGTACCTGGTACTAGTCCGGTGTCAATGGCTTCTTATAAGATGTATGCTTCAGAGATAACTGAGTTAAAGAAGTAATTGGAGGAATTGGTTGATAAAACACTTTTGCAACCGAGTATTTCACCATGGGGTGCATTGCTGTTGTTAGTCAAGAAGAAAGATGGTAGCATGAGATCGTGTATTGACTATCAAAAATTGAATAAAGTGACAATCAAGAACAAGTATCCACTCCCTAGGGCTTATGATTTGATGAATAAGTTGGTAGGTGCCTATGTGGTTAGCAAGATTGATTTGCATTCGGGTTATCATCAGATACATGTGCAGTCAGAAGATATTCTGAAGACTGCATCCGGAATAAGGTATGGTCATTATGAGTATTAAGTGATGTCATTTTATATATCTAATGCGCATGGAGTGTTCATAGAGTGCATGAATAGAATCTTCCATTCACACTTAGATCAGTTTGTGATCGTGTTCATCAACGACATCTTGATATATTCAAAGTCTGACGAGGAACACATCGAGCATTTTAGAGTTATGTTGGAGACCTTGAAAGAGAACAAGTTGTATGAAAAGTTTTCCCAGTGCTAGTTCTGGTTGCAAGAAGTGAGTTTCCTTGGTCATGTGATTTCTAATGGTGGGATTGTGGTTGATCCCTCGAAGATAGGCGTTGTGTTGCAATGGGAGAGTCTGAAGTTTGTTACTGAAATTAGAAATTTTCTTTGTTTGGATGGTTACTACAGGAAATTTATTGAAGGCTTTTCGAAATTAGAATTTCCTTTGACTCTGTTGACTTGGAAAGGTCAAACCTATGTTTGGGATATGTATTGTAATAAGAGTTTTCAAGAACTCAAGAGGAAGTTGATGTCTTCTCCAATTTTGATTTTGCTGACTCTGAGCGAATCCTTTGTGTGTATTACGATGCTCCTAAGATAGGTCTAGGAGGTGTGTTGATACATAATGGTCAGGTTGTAGCTTACGCTTATAGACAGTTGAGGGTTCATGAGAGGAATTATCTTATGCATGATCTAGAGTTGGCAATCATACTATTTATTTTGAATATTTTGAGACATATCTGTTTGGCTCCATGTTTAAGGTGTTCAGTGATCACAAGAGTTTGAAGTATCTCTTCATTCATAAAGAGTTGAACATGAGGCTGAGGAGATGAACCAAATTTTTGAAGGATTAAGATTTTATCTTGAGTTAGCGTCCGAGTAAAGCCAATGTTGTGGCTAATATTGTGAGTAGGAAGTCATTGCATATGTCTATGTTGATGGTTCAAGAGTTGGAATTGATCAAGCAATTCAGAGATCTGAGTTTGGTGTGTGAAGAGACTCATAACAGTGTGAAGTTTGATATGTTGAAGTGGACTAATGGATTCTTGAGGAGATCAGAGAAGTTCACAAGATCGATGAGACTGATGTGATGAGGTTTAGAGATAGGGTTTGAATACCTGATGTGTCAGAGCTTAAGAAGAGAATTCTAGAGGAAGGTCATAGAATTGGTCTGAATATTCATCCCAGTGCCATTAAGATATATCAAGACTTGAAGAAATTTTTTGATGGCTAGTAATGAAAAAGGAAGTAGCTGAGTTCGTTTATGCTTGCTCGACTTGCCAGAAATTGAAGATTGAACATCTGAGGCCGCTGGGAATAAGGAAACTGTCGAGTATTCTTGAGTGGAAGTGGGATAATATTTCCATGGATTTTGTGACGAGTTTTCCAAAGAAGATGAAGGGATGTGATTCCATTTGGGTTATTGTTGATAGACTAACTAAATCAACTTATTTCATTCTGATTAAGATCATTTTTCCTTTGCAGAAGATTGTAAGCCTAGATGGTATTCCTTTGATCATTGTGTTGGATAGAGATTTGAGGTTTACATCAAGGTTTTGGAAGAGTTTGCAGGAAGCATTGGGTACTAAGATGAAGTTGAGTTCCGCTTATCATCCGCAGACTGATTGTAGACAGAGAAGACTTTTCAATCCTTGGAGGATCTGTTGAAGGCTTGTGTGCTAGAACAAGGAGGTGTTTGGGATATCTACTTGTGTTGATTGAGTTCACTTAAAATAACAATTTCTATTCAAGTATTTGAATAACCCCGTTTGAGGTTTTGTATGGTAGGAGGTGTAGGACACCTCTGTGTTGGTGAATCCGATGAGAGTGTGGTGATTGAACCTGAGATTATGCAACAGACATCTAAGAAGATAAAGATGATACAAAAGAAGAGGAAAGCTTCACATAGTCACCAGAAGAGTTACAATGATAAGAGGAGGAAATCACTTGAGTTCCACGGGGGAAGTCATGTGTTTTTACGAGTTACTCTGGTAACTGGTGTTGGTCGAGCTTTGAAGACTCGAAAGCTCATGCCATGTTTTATTGGTCCATATCAGATATTGCAAATGATAGGAGGAGTGGCCTATCATATTGCCTTGCCACCGCCGCTTGCTAATCTTCATGATGTATTTCATGTGAATCCGTGTCATTATGAATCCGTGTCATGTGATCCAATTGGACGATGTATAGGCTGAAGGTGTGAGAAAACACAAGAAAAGGGGTTTGAATTGGGTTTTCAAAAATGGAAGCTTTTTGTGAAACTCAAACAAAGACCACAAATAAACTAATCAAGAGAGAAAGACACACAATATATCCTGGTTCACTTGAAAACCATTAAGCTAATCCAGTCCACCCGCCAAGGTGATTTCGCCTTATACACAAGGATTTAATCCACTATAATAAACTGATTACACTCCACTAGCAACCTCTGGTGACTAACAACACAGACAACTGTCTCTTCTTAAGGATTCTGACCCAACTGCTCCCTTAACAAAATACAATCTACCGCTGGTGACTAACAACAAAGGATAATTGTCTCTTTTTAAGGATTCTGACCCAACTGGTCCCTTAAAGAGCTACAAGCTACAGTTTAAACGAAAATGTTTATAATGAATTGCTTCTACATAAGCAGATATAAATACTATTAAAAGCTTAAAGAAACTTTCACAGTATGAACAATGTTCTTTCTTTATATTGTGGTGCTTCAATACTGTAGCTTCAATTCTTCATAAATCATTCATACTTCTTTGATATTCGTTTTTGTTGTATGAATATTTATGCCAATCTTTTGTATATAGCGCTTGTATTGCTCTCATTTGTTTTTCTTTTTTTCTTCGAGTCATCAAGTCCTTATATAGCCAGAAAAAGATCCGTTGGAGGGCAGATCAGGAATATCCTTTTTGATAGCTGACGACTTGAAATAATGTTGTTATGCAGGGATGAAAATCGTACACAAAAGTTGTCCTTTGTACCACCAAATCAAGGTAGTGGAATGGAACATTGAAATGTACTATGTACTATTTTCCTCGTAAATGTTTGAGTTTATCTTCTATACATCAGAGGCTTCTGAATATAAATGATTGAAGCATGAGTAGAAGAGTTGATCTCTAGGTCTTCATAGTCTTGAGTCTTTAGAGTCTTCAAAACTTGTTCATCAGAACCTTGTCTTCAGAAATTTAAGCAGTCAATCTTCAGAACCCTTGGTTATTACTACCTTGAGTCTTCAGAACTTCATTCAGCAGGACTTTGTCTTCAGAGTCTTCAGCACTTAATCTTCAAAAACTCAAGTCTTCAGAACTTTGTTTAGCAGAAATTTGTCTTCAGAATCTTCAGCAGTTAGTCTTCAGAAGATAATGACTTCAGAAGTAAAATATCAGAGTCATGTTCAGAGGCAGAAACCAAGAGAACATTGCAGCAGCAACATATTCTCTTCTCAAAATATTTCTGAATATGAACAGATCAAGTAGACTTGCTTCTTATAATGCAAAAGCAACTTTGGTTAAATCAGAGTGACATTGCACATGATCTCTATCAGAGTCAAAACTTGTTTGTTAATTCTTCCAAAAAAACAATTGTTAGAGCACTAAAGTTGTTCTCATACAAATACTACTTTGTTATTATCAAAACTTAGAGATATCTGGAAGAACCAAATCTTATTCTAACAATCTCCCCCTTTTTGATAATGACAAAACCATGTATTTTGATGACATAATTTTGTACGAAGATAATCAATAGAAAATGATAGAGATAAGTTTAGAAATAACTCCCCTTTATCAAGCTCACCCTGAATCTAAGACTTTAAGAAATCTTATCAGATTTGGGATACCAGAGCCTGATTATCAAATTTGGGATACCAGAGCCTGATTATAAAGATCTTATCAAATTTAGAAATCAGAACCTGATTATATGCCAGAGCCTGATTGGTCTTACAAGATCTTGTTAGATTCAGAACAACACCTGATTATATACAACTCTCTGATTGGTTAAATCAGAGTCTGGTTGCCAATATATCAATTTGTTCCTGAAAAAAATTCTAAGAAAAATTGTGTGCAATTAAAAGTGTTAGAATGTCAAAGCTATGATTCAGAGATAAGGTATTCTTATCAAAATAATTTTCCATTAATGTACTCCCTATTTTTGTCATAATCAAAAAGGTAAATAAGAACAACAAAGATAAACACAAAAAGACAAACGAAACTAAGGGGTGGCCTAAGGTGTGTCTAAGGTTGAGGAAGAGGAGGGAGCCTCTGAAGGATCTGAGCAAGTGCATTCTGAATGTTGTAAGTGAGTTCATCTTTCTTGTCCATCCTTGTTCTGAACAACTCTTGATCTTTCTAAATTCTTTCCACAGTTTTTAGTACTGGATCAGAAGTTGAGTTTTCAGCAGCTCTTAGAACATCTTATTGATTTTTCAGTGCAGCTTCCTTCTCAGCTCGATCTTGAGCTTCCTTATCTAACCTTTCAGCTTCTCTATCAAGAGCTTCCTTAGCCAATCTCTCAGCTAGTTCCCTTTCAGCAACTAGCTTTGTTTTAGCTTCCCTTTTAAGTTTGAAAACAAAATCTAGGTTTTCAGAACTCTCAAAACCAGGAGGTTTGTGCACATACACATCTTCTGAAATATACCCGTTTTAAAATGCACTTTTTACATCGATATAATATAAAGTAATATCATGATTAACATCAAAAGAAACTAATAAGCGAATACATTCTAACTTGGCAACTGGTGCAAAGGTTTCAGTGTAGTCTATTCCTTCTTGTTTACTATAACTTTGTGCTACCAATCGTGCTTTGTTTCTTACGATCTCACCTTTCTCATCAAGCTTGTTTCTGAATACCCATTTTGTTCTAATGACGTGGACACCTTTAGGTTTCTAAACAAGATCCCAAACATCATTTCTGGTGAATTGATTCAGTTCTTCTTGCATGGCCAGAATCCATTCATTCTCTTGAAGAGCTTCATCAATTGATGTGGGTTCTATCATTGACACGAAACTCAGAAGAGTTTCTTCAAAAGGTTTGAATGATGAACGAGTTCTGACTGGATCAGCTTTGTCTCCCATAATCAATTCTTCAGAATAAGAAGTCCTTAGCTTATCCTTCTTCTGATGAGATAGACTATTTGTTGTTTCTGGTGGGACTGTATCTGATTCTGTAGATTCTGCATTTTTGTCTTCTTCTTTAGAACCTTCCTCCTTGAATTCTGATAAGGTAATCTTCAAATCAGCAAACTTTTCAACTAGCTTTAACTTTTCAGGGTCAAGCTTATCATCGAATATGACATGAATTG
Source organism: Lathyrus sativus (assembly GCA_963859935.3). Taxonomy (NCBI): domain Eukaryota; kingdom Viridiplantae; phylum Streptophyta; class Magnoliopsida; order Fabales; family Fabaceae; genus Lathyrus; species Lathyrus sativus. Next base: position 420,324,536 of record OZ012738.1, read on the forward strand.
ATTCCTCAACAATTTATATTTCTGTGTTATGAATTCTATAGCCTTTAGAGTATTCAGAGTATCCTAACAATAAACACTTTTGAACTTTGGAGTTAAACTTACCAAGATTCTCCTTAGTGTTCAACATTAAACAAATACAACCAAAAGGATGAAAATATGAAATGTTGGTTTTCTATTCTTCCACAGTTTATAAGGAGTCATACCCAGAATAGGTCTAATAGAAATCCTGTTCTGAATATAACATGTTGTATTTATTGCCTCTGCCCAGAAGTGCTTAGCCATGTCAGTTTCTTGGATCATAGTACGAGTCATTTCTTGCAAAGTCCTATTCTTCCTTTTCACTACTCCATTCTGTTGTGGAGTTCTGGGACAGGAGAAATCATGGGAAATGCCATGGGAATAAAAAAGATTCTTAAAGTATTTGTTCTTAAGTTCTCCACCATGATCACTTCTAACTCTGACAATTTTGCAATCCTTTTCTGTTTGCACTTGTTAGCAAAAGGTAGAGAACACATAATGTGACTCATCTTTGTGTTTCAATAATTTTACCCATGTCCAACGAATTTAGTCATCAACAATAACTAATCCATACTTCTTTCCAACGATTAAGGCAATTTTCAATGGTCCAAACAAATCAATGTGTAGAAGTTCTAACGGTCTAGAAGTAGAAATAACATTTTTCGCTTTGAAGGAAGTCTTGGAGAACTTTCCTTTATGACATGCTTCACAAAGAGCATCTGAAGAATACTTAAGATTTGGTAAGCCTTGTTGCAACTGCGAAAAACACCCGTCGGAAAAACAAAAGAGTTGCTACTGAATGTTATTTATCCTAAAGAGAGGGAAAGGATACAATAGAAGAAAACCTGAAGAACATGAAAAGACAAGGTCATCGCAACCAAATCTTGGGTTCGGGAGTCGGTTACACAAGGGAAAGGTATGAGCACCCCTCATGTTCGTTGTACTCAATGGGATACATGCTTGTTGTCTAATCAAAGGGTGTGTTTACCATAAGCTACTGCTAAACGGAATCGAGAACAAAGAAAAGAAAGAGACTCAATAGGATATCTCTGCCCCATGTCTACATATTCCCTCGTGCAATGGGAAAGTCAGGGTCGACGTAGTTCGGAAAATTACATGTGATGGGGGAAAAGTTGCTCGCCAAGACATCTCTGTCTTGTGCCTACGTATCCTCATCTGGTATGAGAAATCAGAGCAAACATAGTTCGAGTAACTACGAAAACACATGTTAGTTAAGTGTTTTTTATGAGTGACGATAAGTTCCCATTCCAGCAGTTAGGGTCGATGCCTGTTTGTGGTAGAACGGAAAAGTGACGTACCCTTTCTGAAAATGAGTTTGAATACACAATCTCGAAGAATAAAAGGTTTGACTTTTGTTTGTAAGTTTTAGTGAAGTGAATTAGTTTGCTTTGTCATTCACGTTGCACTAAAGACTATGATATAGAAGCAAATGCGTCGCATGTCGCCCATGGGGCGTACACTAAACACTCAAGACAAGTGAGGAGAAACCAGACACTAATCATTTCCCATATGATTAAGGCTCGTTGCGAACAATGTTCATCATCTCTTTTAGGTGTTTTAAAAGTTTTTTAAGATGAGAAGAGAGAAAGACGCACGAAATGTATAAGGGAAAATCGATCCTAACTTTGTCATGCAAAGTGGCCCTAAGGTCGGGATGCAAAAAGGAAATTCTATCCTAATGTTAGCATGCAAAAGATGGACCTAATGTTAAGGTTAAAGGGACTAACCTACTTGTTATCATGCATGGATTGCATCCTAATGTCTACCCTAATCAAAAATTTAATCGGAAATTAAATTGGAATAGGAATCCTAAGGGAACATGCAAAGGCAAGGCAAAAAGCAAGAAAACAAGGCAAAAACAGCAGCTACAACAGCGCCTCCTGAACAAAATAGCCATGAAATCCAGCAAGGCAGCACAACAACATTTAATAGCTACTAATTCAACACAAAAGTAGGTGTAAAAGGGCAGGCAGCAAGCAAGCATAGCAAAGACAACATGCAAATTTAGAATAAGACAGCTGTAAAAAGCAGGGTAACAAGCATGTTTCAATGCAATCAACATGATAAAACACCAACCATGAACAAGCATCATGCAAAGATGGACATGCATCAACAATTAATTACCAATGTTCAACAAGAATGCATCATCAAGAATCAACAAGATCAACATGTTTTTCAAATCAATTCAAGCAATTAAACGATCATGCAATAAATAGAATCAAAAGAAAACACACATGCATCACAAGTCCAGCAAGATGATCATTACCAATTAATCATTAACATGATACGAGCAAGCAAAGCATATAATCATCACATCAATCAAGTATCATGAACATGTTAAGCATTCAAACGGAAACCAAAACTCACGCGTCGAAAAATCGAGATCAAATAATCAAGCATGATGAAACCAGTCAAAAATAGTTCATGCAAATGCATCATATCAATCCATGAAGGTTAGAGGTGGAAAGAAATCAAAACATGCTTGAAAACATCCAAAAATCATAATATGGTCCACTGTTAATTGATTAACCATTTGCTTGTGCAAACTCGTTAATCGATTAACCACTAAAAAATTTCAGAAATTGCACTGGTTAATCGATTAACCAGTTTAGTACTACAACTGGTTAATCGATAAACACTGCACCAGAAGCAGAAAAACAACAATTCAAAAGCACTTTCAGCAATTAATTCAATGTGCAATCATCCAAATGATCATGTAATTAATTATGCACGAATTCAACACCAAAAATCAGTGATTAAACATCAATCAAACTTAATCAAGCATTGAGATCACAAATCACAAAGATCAAAATCACCAAAATCAATCAAAACTTAAAGATCTACATTGTGATCACTCAAATAAGCTCAAAATAGAATTGGATCTAGAGTTAACCAACCTTCAAAGCTGAGATTTGCTTTGGTAAGTGTTGATTCACTACAAATTGATAGATCCAAGCTAGAAACCCAAGAAATCTTCAAGATCTAAGAGCTTTCTTGCAAGAGAAGTAAAGAACAAGCCAAAATAAGCCAAAATTGATCCAAGAATCACTTATAAACTTGCTTCCAAGATCAGATCCAAATCCAAACGAAAATCAAGTGATGAATTGAAGATAATGGAGATGAATGATGGAGGTTTAGCTCAAGAATTGAGTGATTCCAATAAAGAATCAAAGAACTCAAGTGAAAAAGAGCTTTAATAGAGGTTTTGGAGTGTAGAATAGTTGAGAGAATTTGAGAGCAATGTGGAGAGAGATCAGAAAATGAAGATGATTATAAGAGGTTTGGAGAAAATTCACTTAAATAGGCTCTTGGTTAGGAGTAGAATTAGAGTTTTGAGTGAGGTTATGAAAATTGGAATGGGATTAGGAATGGAAAATTGGAGGGAAATTGAATTGATTTTGAAAGTTAATCCAGATTTAGAGTGATTGTAGATCCTTCTTCTGGTGTAAAATCAAATTCACAAGTGATCAAAATAGACCCCAAAAGTGGCAGCATTGGAAATACATGTTACTGGGCAAATTTTACTATGGTTAATCAATTAACCATTTGCTAGTGCAAAATGGTTAATCGGTTAACCACTCACAAAATTTCAAAAATAGCGCCATATGGAGGGAAACTTGCACATTTTCCTGTTTTCACTTGTTCTGAGCCCTATTAAGCCTCTTAAACTTGCCCTTTGACATTATAACTATGAGAATGCCTGAGATATCATGTGACCTATCTCCTGTGCTAAAAATAACCTGCTGAATAAAAATAAAATTGGCCACCCGATTGCTGGGCAAAATAAATACTGAAGCCTCTGACGCTCGCTTTTTAAACTCTTGCAATGAAAAGGAACCTTGAGCCATAAAAAATATTGATCCCATGTCTCGAGAACTAATGCCATGATATGCAAAGAAAATAAGCCAGTAAACCAAAAATGAGAAAGAAAAATTTGGGGTGCTACAACTGCCTCTATTCAATCGACTTGAACCTGAAAGGATGATAACAACGACTTTCAAACATTAAAGGTGCACAAAGATTGAATACCAAAAGAACCCGAAAATTTGCAACCTGCGGGGGTGTAAAATAGCGGATACCAACTAAAAGTTAGGATGCGACTCGTTGAGGATACCAACCAAAAGTTGGGATAAAAACCACCAAATACCAACCAAGAGTTGGGATTACGGGAATGTCGACCAAAGGTGACCCTCTAGGGACAAAATAAAATCAAGATATACAGGAAGTACAATCAACGAAATTACGACCTGGGGAGAAAAAGACTCCGTTGGGGGAGAAAAGAAGCCTAACCAAAAGTTGGAATCACTGGAGCACCGACCGAAGGCGAACCCAAGGGGATAAAATAACAACCAAGTTACCAACCAAAAGTTGGAATAAAGGTTATTTCTCGGGGAACAAACAAACAAGAATACCACAAATCGGGATAAACAAAGGCTACCAACCAAAAGTTGGAATCACCCGAACGCTGAGTGAAGGCGATCTGATGGGGAAGAATAACAACCAAAAGTTGACTTCACTGGGGAGTGTACCAACCAAAAGTTGGAATGAAAGGAAAAACTTACCAACCAAAAGTTGGAATCACCCTTAAAATACCTACCAAAAGTTGGAATACAACGAAGGTATAAATACAAGCTACCAACCAAAAGTTAGAATCACTTGAACACCAAACAAAAATGGATCCACAAACAAATACTACCAACCAAAGGTTGGGATGACGACTTTGCAAGAGGATGAAATCCAACCAAAGTTGGAAAACAAGGCTACTAACCAAAAGTTAGAATCACAAGAACGCCGACCGAAGGCGAATTCCGCAGGAAAGAAACCAACCCCAACAGTTGAACCCACAGAGGAAGACTACCAACCAAAAGTTGAGATCATCAACATGAAAACGAATACTACCAACCAAAAGTTGGAACCATCAATCAAGGAAACAGAGATTACCAACCAAAAGTTTGAATTGTCAACAAAGTTATACCAACCAAAAGTTAGAATCAAGCAAAAGCTACCAATCAAAAGTTGGAATCACTGGAAGGGAAGACTACCAACCAAAAGTTGGAATCATCAACAAAGCTATACCAACCAAAAGTTGGAATCAAGCAAAGGCTACCAACCAAAAGTTAGAATCACCGGAACGCCAAATGAAGGCAAACTCACCAACCAAAAGTTGGGATAACGACTTTGCAAGCGAAACAATACCAACCAAGAGTTGGAATAACAAGGACTACCAACCAAAAGTTGGGATAACATCTAAGAAACAACGGACTACCAACCAAAAGTTGGGATAACATCCAAAAGATACCAACTCGAAAGTTGGGACCAAGCTGGGGATTACCAACAAAAAATCGGAATACAACATCCAAGATAGGCAGGAAGTAAAATCAACCGACTTACAACCTGAAAAGAAAGCTCCGACGGGGAAAGAGAGGTTTAAACAAACGACTCTACTAGGGAAGATTAGATGAAATAAACACATTTGTCGATGATTTCCGATGAGGATAAAACAAAATCTTCTGAATCATGTCATTATCTGCCGGAGAGACGATTGACACCAAAGATATCAAACCTGGCCTATGCTTCAGATGCATATATTTGAATATGGTGTAATGCTCCATACAAAATAGAAATGCTACGCATTTGGGAGGATGCTATGAAAAATAAAAATGCAAAACGAACACCACCCGGAAAGAGGCTGAGAAGATCCATAAATCAACTCTGCTGAGAAATACACCCTAAATGGCCTTCCTGAATGAATCTATGCTGGGGAAAAAATCCGCACTAAGGGGAAAAACAAAACTCCACTCAGTAGGGAAATAATGAACAACACCTATTGAGAAATCCGCACTGCTAGGGATAACGAGGAACATCTGCTGGGAATGCCAGCCTACTGGGGACAAACGAAACCTGATGAAAATTCCACTCTGTTGAGAATTAAGACTAACACCTGATGAAAAATTCACCCTGCTGAGAGTGTGATAGTCTCTATTGAGGATTCCCTTCTAAGGGGAAATGGACGCAACGCCTATTGGGGATTCCCCTCTGTTGGGAACGTAATAAACGTCTACCGAGAATTCCACTATGCTGGGAATTAACAAGTTCTGCTTAAAATATCTGCCCCGAGGGAAATGAAAATTCCAACTGCTGGGAGATCATCCCAGAACCTGATTCTGAAAGATGAAAATGACCATTGGACTTTGTCGGAGATATCAACTTACCGTTGGTTTACCTATCGAGGGATTATCACCAAACCCTGCTTGGGGAAATAAATCAGGGAATATCGACCTTGCTGGGGAAAGATGTCAAGAACGTCAATCTTGCTGAAGAGGAATCCACCCTGCTGGGAATTATATTACACTTTTGAGGGTTACAAATTTTTGATCTGACAACAATACTCTGTGGGGAGAGACAAATTCTCTGCTTTGGGAAGATCAAGGTCAAGTCCCTACTGAATAAATGGTTGGCTGCACATCAATATCATTCTACCTGAAGTAGACAACCCTTGAACACTCGCTGAGGAGTACAAATCATGTACTGCTGTTAGAACTTCATCACCGGGGAGGAAGGCTCTACTGGGGAAGACAATCATGTCATTCTATAAACAAACAAAAAGCAATAAGATATTCTTCATGCGAAATGGCCACCTCATTCACCATTCATGATACCTATCGTTCAAGTAAATTCATTGTTTTCATTGTGCTCTGTAAATCCTTATGTCTTCACCTGTAATGCTTATAAAAAATATCAGGCGTTATTTGCAAACAAAACAGTAAAAGTAAAAGCAGAAATAAAAAGCTCTTGAGTGAAATGAATACTTTATTGATGAAAGGCCTGCAAATAGGCAAGTTACAATTTGGATGCGATTCTTGAAAAGAGGTAATTATCCAAAAAGCAAAAATAATATATAAATGTCGGCAATGTAGGAACAGATATCCACCATGTGTCGATTTAGCTATGACCTGTATGTCCTTAATGTTTCCCAATGCTTCGCTTTCTGAAAAGACTAATTGGACTGATTCCTTTCCTTCGAGATAACCTGTAGGGAGATAAGCGCACAGATCGAACATAGACCGCAATCGTTTGCTTTCAAATGCCTAACTTTTTTCTGGGTCTCCCTTTCAGGTTTTCAATCCACCGAGATACCCATTTTTGCTAAAGTCTCCTTTTCAGGTTTTCAACTTTGCAGGTTTATTTTTCTTCTTTTTATCCCTAATTTTTTCTCGAACCTTTTCTTTTTATGGTTTGGCGGGATGCCCTATTTTTTCCTGAACTTTTCTTTTTCTGTCCAGCGGGTCTCTTTTAAGCAAAGTAGTTTTTAACTATGTCTGCGTTCACAAGGGACGTAAAATCTTCGCCATCCATAGTAGATAATAATAAGGCTCCACTAGAGAAAACCTTTCTTACCACATATGGACCTTCATAGTTTGGAGTCCATTTGCCCCTATGATCTTTCTGAGGAGGAAGGATCCTTTTCAAAACCAAATCACCTGTCAGGAAGCACCGAGGACGCACTTTTTGATCAAAGGCTTTCTTCATCCTGCTCTGGTACAACCGACCATGAGCAATGGCTGCCAATATCTTTTCATCGATAAGACTCAGTTGATTTAACCTAGCTTGCACCCATTCAGCTTCGTCAAGCTTCACATCAGTCAGTACTCTTAAAGAAGGAATCTCAACTTCTTATGGTAGGACTGCTTCCGTACCATACACCTGTTAAAAAGGGGTTGCCCTGGTCGATGTATGCACTGGAGTACAATAACCGTGTATAGAAAAGGGCAATATCTCGTGCCAATATTTGTAGGTCACAACCATCTTCTGCACAATCTTCTTGATATTCTTATTTGCTGCCTCAACAACGTCATTCATCTTCGGACGATATAGAAAAGAATTGTGATGCTCAATCTTGAAACTCTGGCACAGTTCCTTCATCATCTTGTTATTCAAATTCGAACCATTATCAGTAATGATTCACTATGGGATTCCATAAGATAGATGATGTCGTTCTTTATGAATCGGGCTACCTTCTGCTTCGTGACATTAGCAAATGAGGTTGCTTCCACCCACTTCATAAAGTAATCAATAACAACCAGAATAAAGTGATGCACATTAGAAGCAGTCGGCTCAATCTTTCCAATCATATCAATGCCCCGCATAGCAAAGGGCCAAGGCGATGTCAAAACATTCAGAGGTGTCGGTGGCACATGCACCTTATCAGCATAAATCTGGCATTTATGGCATTTTCTGGCGTATTTGAAATAATCAGATTCCATAGTCATCCAATAATACACAACTCTCAACAATTTTCTGGCCATTGCATGTCCATCGTCATGAGTACCAAAGAACCCTCGTGAACTTCTTCCATCAACAGGCCTGCATCGTGTTCGTCAACACACCACAACAAAACCATGTCGAAGTTTCTCCTGTACAACACCTCATCCTTGTTCAAGTAGAAGTTACCGGTTAGCCTCCTCAGATTCTTCTTATCTTTGTTGGATGCCTCATATGGGTACTCCTGAGTCTTGAGAAAATACTTGATATCAAAATACCAAGGCTTTCCATCTGATGCCTTCTCAACTGCAAACACAAAGGAAGATCTATCAAGATACATGATGGTGACCGCTAGAGCTTCATTCTAGAAATTCACTTTATACATGGATGCCAACATGGCCAATGCGTCTACCATCTAATTCTCAGCCCTAGGCACATGATGGAACTCAAATCTGTCGAAGAAAGGCATCAGTCTTCTTGCATAATTCTTGTATGACACCAAGTTAGACTGACGAGTTTCTCATTCTCCTTTGATCTGATTAACCACTAGAGCTGAATCGCCATATACATCAAGATTCTTGATCCTCAGATCAATGGCCTCTTCTAAACTCATAATGCACGCTTCATATTCGGCTTCATTATTGGTGCAAACAAACGTCAATCGGGCAGTGAACAGTGTGTGGGAACAATGAGGAGTTGTAATGATCTCCCCGATTCTGTTGCCATATGAGTTAACAGCTCCTTTGAAAACCAAATTCCACTGAGATCTAATCTCAGGACCGTTCGTCAGGCAAAGGCTCATCGCAGTCCTTCATCTTTAGAAACATGATGTCTTCATTTGGAAATTCAAACTTCATTGGCTGATAATCCTCAATTGGCTGTTCAGCAATATATTATGACATAACACTTCCCTTAATGGTTTTTTGGGAAACATATTAAATATCATACTCTGTTAAAACCATTTTCCATCTAGAAATCCTTCCGGAGAGTACTTGCTTTTCAAACACGTACTTGATCGGATCCATCTTTGAAATCAATAGGATTGTATGGTTTAATATTTACTGTCTCAAACGCTTAGCATCCCAAGCGAGTGCACAACATGTTTTTTCCAGCATCGGGTAGCTCGACTCGTAATCAGTGAATTTCTTACTCAGGTAGTAGATGGCGTGCTCTTTTTTACCTGTATCGTCTTATTGACCGAGCACACATCCCATTGAATTCTCAAGAACCGTGAGATACATTATCAGAGGTCTCCCTGCAATAGGAGGCATGAGTATTTGAGGCTCCTGCAGATACTCTTTTATTTTTTTCAAATGCCTTCTGGAAATTTTCATTCCACCTGACTACTTGATCTTTTCTTAACAATTTTAATATTGGCTCGCAAGTGACTGTAAGATGAGATATAAACCTTGAAATGTAGTTCATCCTCCCCAGTAAACCACAAACCTCTTTTTTCATTCTCAACTCAGGCATTTCTTGAATAGCTTTTATTTTGGCAGGATCTACCTCAATACCCATTTCACTGACAATGAACCCCAATAGCTTTCCAGATCTCACCCTGAAGGTGCACTTGTTAGAATTTAACCTCAACTTGAATTTCCTCAATCTTTCAAACAACTTCAAAAGATTGACCAGATGTCCTTCCTTTGTCTATGACTTCGTAATCATGTCATCAACATAGACTTCGATCTCTTGATGAATCATATCATGAAAGAGAGTCACCATCGCCCGTTGATAAGTTGCCCCAGCATTCTTCAATCCAAAGAGAATCACCTTATAGCAAAAAGTCCCCTACGGTGTAATGAAAGTAGTTTTCTCCATGTTCTCTGGGGCCATCTTGATCTGGTTATACCCATAGAAGCCATCCATGAAGTAAAACACAAAATATTGAGCGGTGTTATCAACCAACACGTCAATGTGGGGAGCGGGAAATTATCTTTCGGGCTCGCTCTATTTAGATCTTTGTAGTCAACGCACGTTCTGACCTTTCCATCTTTCTTAGGCACATGAACAATGTTGGCAACCCACGAAGGGTAATTGGTGACAGCAAGAAAACCAGCGTCCAGCTGCTTCTGAATTTCTTCTCTAATCTTCACTGCCATGTTAGGCCTCATCCTTCTCAATTTCTGCTTGACTGACGTACATTCTTCTCGGAGAGGCAACCGGTGTACCACAATATTTGTATTCATCCCGAGCATGTCTTGGTAAGACCAAGCAAAGATATCCTTATACTCACAGAGCATTTCAACCAATCTTTTCTTGATACCATCTTCTAATGCAGCCCCAATTCTGACCTCTTTCTTGTCTTCTTCGATACTCAGATTGAAGACTTAAATATCCGCCTGATGAGGCACAATGACCCTTTCCTCTTGCTTCAGAAGTCTGGCTAACTCTTCGGGTAGTTCGCAATCTTCATCAGTCTCTTCTTCAGCTTGATAAATGAGATTATCAAAGTCATACTGAGTCATAGTTGAATCTGAATTGATGGTATCTAAGAGAAAAGCTCTGCATGATTGATGTTTATGTTTATTATGAAATGAAATAAACAAAACACATTGCCATTTTTCTGTTACTAAAATTCAAAAACAAGAAAAAGGAAAAAACAGGGATCACAATATTTAAATGCGAAAAACGTCATTTATTTATGATAATGTGAAAATAGAAAAGGCCCTACATATTGGATCACTACGTCTTGGGCAGAACGTAGGAGTGAACATAATCAAAATAGTGAAAATTACTCTACAGTAGTAACATGAATGACTTGCTCGATAGTCCATTTGCACAACTTCTGGCCGGGAGCACATGGACGAATCCAAGCATCTATATCGCAGTCGTTGTCACCTTCGTCATCCCCTATGGCACGAATCCTGTCAAATATAACTCCACCACTGGTGAATTAAACAGGTCCCCTGTATCCCGAAGGGTCTTGAGAAGAACTGGAGGGCTTCAACCCTAGGCCGAATTTGTCCTACTTGACTAGAACATTAAGCTTCTGGCCCTACCTCTGCGAAGATCCAGATTCAACGATAGCTCGAGCTTCTTTGAAGGACGACATAGAAACCTCTGGGCCTTTGACTTCCACAGGAGACATCTCCTAGACGTGCACTGCTTCGAAGGCTTGACAGAGTGTTTCGTGGATCTCCCCGTCCACCTCAACGTACTTGAAGGATGACAGATGGCTCACAATGGCACCTTCTTAACTGCACACTGTAACAACCTTTCCCTCCCTCATGTACTTCAGCTTCTGATGTAAGGTTGACGTGACTGCTCCCGTAACATGTATCCATGATCGGCCAAGCAAGTAGCTGTATGCCAATTGGATATCCATTATGTAAAAAGTTGCATCAAAGGTCTCAGGTCCCACCTGAATTAGCATGGTAATCTCTTCGAATATAGACCTCTTTGAGCCATCAAATACTCTCACTACCAAATCACTTGGTGTATAAATCAACCCTTGGGTGTCCAATTTCATTAATGCCTTTTTGGGTAGCACATTGAGTGACGATCCTGTGTCAACCAGGACATGAGACAATAATGATCCTCTACACTCCATAGAAATATGCAAAGCATGATTATGATTTCTCCTAGTAGGAGTCAAATCCAGGTCAGTGAAACCTAAACCATTGTCACCGTTGACGAACACCACAACCCTTTCCAATTGGTTAACTAAAATTTCATACGGTACATAAGCTGAATTCAAGATCTTCAAGCATTTTGGTGTGCTTCAAAACACAACAACAATGAAAGAATAGAAATCTTTGAAGGAGTTGGATTTAAGTGATCCACAATCTTGTAATCACTTTTGCGAATGAGCCTCATAAACTCCTCGGCATCTTTAGAAAATGAATTGTCACCACCAGCCTATTGTTGTCCATCATTCTCAGCGACTGATTTCCCTTTTCCCTTGTCATTGCTGTCAGTATTAGCCTTTGGTAGGGAAAGACTCTTCTGCTTCGAGTGATCCCACCTGCACCCACTATGTTCTCAACGGTAGAACCATCATATGACGAACTTGTCAACTATTGCTTTTGCCCATTACAGAACACTTCTTCCCCCATAGTTCCATGGGATAGCCTTGGTGCTCTCATACGGCACGGGTCCTGGAATAGTAATGATCACCGGCGCTGGCCTAGCAGGCCCTGAAATGTTAATCCTCCGGTAAGGAATTGAAATTGTGGCAATATCTCTTCCATCATTACTAACCCCATCATCAATATCTTCCACAACAGCTCTATCAAACTGTAGATAACCCTCATCAATCAATCTTTAAATACCGTTCTTCAAAGGATCACAGCCCGTGGGTTGAACTTTACAATCTGAACAATCAGTAGAACATCCTAGGAAAACTCCCCCTTCAACAACCTGTCTTTCACGAAACTCAACAGAGTCTTCAAATCCTCAACATCCATTATCAGATTCAATCTTCCTTCACCAATAACAACATTTGCCCTTGCCATACCATGTTTCGACATTGGGTTTTGATTCACATTAGGCCCTTCGTTGGTGAAATTAATAGCATTTGAGTCAAGCAAGTCTTGAACTTTGTGCTTGAAGGCTTTACAGTTTTCAATATTGTGGCCTGGGGCGTCTGAATAGAGTTTGCATCTCACATTGGCATCATAACCCAGAGGAGGTGCTCCGATTAAAATTGCCAAAGTTCTCTTTGAAGGTGAGAAAATACTTAGAAGGGGGGGGGGGAGGTAGAATAAGTATTTTGAAAAACATAGAAATAAAAACTCAAGGATTTTTATCCTGGTTCGTTGAACTCAACTACTCCAGTCCACCCTATCAAGAGTGATTTGCCTTTCTCAAACAAGGACTTAATCCACTATTTAATCAACTGATTAGAATAGTAAGCACTAAGAACAACTGTTCAAAGTCTTCTCAAGAACTATTGATCCTACCTGGATCTTCTTAAGGTTCTTTTACAATCAAATGTAAGAATAATACAAGTGTTTAAATTTGCTTCTAATCAAGCTTTATCACAACTGTGATTTTACACTTAAGATTTATGAACTATGAAATAAATTCAGCAAGTGAGTATAAATTGTATGAGAGCTTGTAATGAATTTTTTCAAGTGATTCGTCAACTAAAGAAGATGAATGGAGTCTTCCTTTTATAGGCAAGTTGGTCCAAGTAGCTATAACGTTGAAGGTTGTGTACTAAAAGGTCTGAGCCTTTTTGTCTTCACATCATATGACCTTTCCTAGAAGTAGAATGCACAGAAAAATCATTTTTGTCTGTGTTCTTGTGTCTAGCATAAATGAGGAAAGAGTCGTTTAGCCATTCCAACGGACATAATTTGAATTCTTCTTCAACAATTTTTAGCAAGTATCATCAGATTCTAGATGGGTCAGAGTCTTCTGATGTTCATCAGACTTTACTGAATCAGAGTCTTTGCAGCATGTGTGCTTTTAGCGTGTAATTGTTCAGAGCAGAGTTTGGGATCAGATCTTCAGTACTGGCAGCGTAGTACTATCAGAGTCTTCTGAAATAAACTAAGCTTGACACTCGTCATACAAACGTCTTCAATGCTTCAGATACTTCTGGCTTCTGCTTTAGATTCTTCTGTAGCTTCTGCTTTAGATCCTTCTATAGACAGCGCTCATAGTCTTCTGGAGGCAGCATTCAGAATCTTCTAAAAGATGCTTCTGACGCTTCAGAGCCTTGCATATTTTTCATGTTCAGATCTAATATGCTTCCAGATTAATATTCACTCTAATATCTGCAACAAACATTCTCAACCAAATTTTAGAGTATATAATTCTTTAATACAAAATTTCATAAGAGTTATCATCAAAACATAGAGATATAATTAAGAACCAATCTGTGTTCTAACAATCTCCCCTTTTTGATGATGACAAAAACATAAGAAATTTTGTTCAATTGAAAAATATAATTATAACTCCCCCTGAGATTATGAATCTCCCCCTGAATTGAATACTTAGAAGGAATAGAAACTTCCCTTTTTGCATGAGTATTCTTTTCAGAATCAGAGCTTGATTGTTCCAAAAACTAGATCTTGATTTTGGATGCATGTTTCAGAATCAGAGCCTGATAGGTTAAATATGATCTGGGAGTCTCAGAATTACTTTTAAAGAATTTGTCAGATTTATCAAACGTTCTGAAACACTAAGAGTTCACGTTAGTTATAATTTATATGTCTAAATTTTCATTTAGGTAGAGTTTATTTGAACAGTCAGATCCATTTTCTCCCCCTTTTTTGTCATAATCAAAAAGTAAAACTTTTAAAAGACAAATAAAAGAAAATACAGAAAAGATAAATCATGTAGAGAAAATAGCAAAGTTATTCATTCATTCAGAGCAAAAACAGATAAATCATCAGATGAATTCAAGTACATGTGCACAAACATCAGATACAAAAAAAAAACATAAACTAGGTTTGCTTGGACAAAATCATCTTCAACAGGTGAGTGATCTCAGATGAAGACTCTTCTTACTTTGTCATCCACTTAGCCATGTTCTCATTCTTCTGATCTTGTTTGGACATCCATTGTGCCATGTCTTCAGATTTCTGGTCTTGCTTGACCATCCATGACTTAATCTCAGATTGTCCAGCTTCCAAAACTGCAATCTTATCTTCCAAATCTGGATTCTCTTTCTTGATCTCAGATGAAGAAGGTGGGGCAGATTCTGAAGCAGGAACATAGTCAATTTCCATTGGAGATGCAGAGTCAGGAGCAGCAGTTCCAGAAGGATGTTCCACAATAGTCATAGCCAGAGGATTTTCTTCAGAAGCAGATCCAGCATTCACTTCTGTAGCAAATACTTCAGAAGATGAAGGAACATCTTCAAGAAGCAAAGGTTCAGATCTTTTTACATTCCATATCATGCTTCTAGCAGTCTCAGCAAATCTGAGCTTCGCATCATCAGAACATACATTCTTCAGATTTGAGGCTACAATATTGAATCTGTTGATGAAGCTATTCCTGATAGCATCAGATTCATTTGCATCCATTGTTGACAAACATCTCTTCTAAATAGATCCTAAATGCATCTTTATTTCTTTCATAAAACTTGCAAATAATTTATCAACATTCAGCCTAAGTTTTGGTGTCAGAAGGGTTTCCAAGGTGAATGGCTTAGGTTGAGGTGGAGGTGGAATGGTGAATTCTGGAATGATGATCAGAGGACGAGGGTAGAAAGGAATGGATGGAGAGTCAGATGAAGTGATAGATTTTGATCTGATTAAAGCATTAATCAGAAATGGTTTTGCATTTGATGCATAGGAAACAACATCAAATGAGGTGGAAGTGTATGAAATGAAAACAGATTTATCAAATAATAGAGGTTCTGATGAAATCATGTCTGACAGTCCTTTTATATATGATTTGAGAACAGATGGTAGAATGATGGAAAGCTTAGGTTTAAAAGGGGTGATAGAGTCAGATGGTTCAATTCTGTCATAGAAATATTTGAACTTGAAACCAGAGGGAAGTGGATCATAGGGGAATGGTTTAAAAGAAGAAAAGGATACAAACTCAAATCTCCTTGGCTTAGGTTTTAGAATGGTTATTGGAATGAGAGTTTCAGATGAAACAGGTGGTTCAGGTTGGTTAGATTCAAATACTCTGAGAGAGGGAGGTGAAATAAAATCTGGATGGATATCAGATTCAGAAGAATCAGATGAGGTGGTTGGGGTACAAGATGTTAAAGACACTTCAAATACAGTCTTGAGAGGTGTAACGTTTAGAACCTCAGAGTCAGGAATATTTGTTTCAATAGGATTGGATGGTTCTGGTTGAATATTAGAAGGCTTGGATGGAGGTGGTTCAGACACAACTGGTTCAGATGCAACAGTTTCAGGTTCAACAGTTTTAGGTGTAACTGTTTCAGATGTAATAATTTCAGGTGCAACTGGATCAGAATGAATGGGTTCAGATGCAGTTGGTTGTTGTGTTTCTGGTCGTTGTGTTGTAGGTTGTTCTGTTGGTTGTGTTCGTGGTGTTTGAATTTGGTCTGCTGGTGTTTTTGTTGTTGGTTCAAATTGAGGAATATCATAAGATTTAAGTGGAGTAGTGGAAACAGGATCAGATGATTTTGATGGGGAAGGAATATTTGGTGGTTCAGATGTTTGAGATGGGGAAGAAAGTGTTTGATTTTGAGTGGGAGGGGGTTCAAGCATAAAACTAAATGTTGATGTATTTATTACAATTTTAGAAGAAGAAGATACAGATGATTTAGTACCTTTAGTCTTTATACGCTTGATGGGAACAGAGGGAACTTCTCCAGAAGCTTTTCTCTTGATCTGCTTCTATGGCTTGTCAGCAACTCTTGGCTTCTTCTGAGCAGCAGCTTCTTCTGCCTCTAATTGCTTTCTTTTCCTCATGTTCTCATTATACACATTTGGCATTGGTTCTCTAGCACGAATCAGAATATTTGCAGAAATAGGCGTTCCATCTGCTTTGCATGCATCAATATACCTAACAATAATATCCCTTGGTTCTTCAGCACCAAAAAGTGGAAAATCTTTAACAGGAATCCTCTTCTGATTAACTTCAGAAACATTCATATTCTTGGGAACAACTGTGAGTTCATCCACAATCTTCAGTCTCTGAAGACTCTTTGCATTCAATGGTTTTCCAACAATAGATTCAAGCTCATCTTTAACTCCAGCTTCATACAGAGCAGTTACCAGACCATTCTTTGTCAAAATGTCTGAGATCAACCTTCCAAAGGGAATCCACGTCCTGATCTTCTGTCCCTTATCCTTTACAGATTCTCTTGATGCATTGATATGATTCCACAGATGCATAAAGAGAATGTAGGGCAGATCTACTTTTGTACTCTAACTTAAGCAGTACATGAAGTAGAGTTGTTCATTATTCACATAATCTGGAGAATTGGTGGATTTTCTGTGATGGATGCATCCTAGAAAAATCTTTTCCCAGATTTTGTAGTCAAGTTTCAGATCCTTAAATTTGTTAGAGGCCTGTCCAGATGTAATGACTTCCTCATAAACTTCTTTCATATCCACACGCCCAGCTGGCAGATGATACACACCATCAGTCTCCTCATACCCTATGAGTTTCCTGATGAGATCTTCAGTGATGATGATCTCCTTTCCCAGAACAGAAGATATAATGAATTTTGGATAGACAGAAGCATGAATCCAGAATTCCTTCACAAGATGTAGATATACTGGACCAAACAACCTATCAAAATACTTAACCCAACCTTGTGCATCAGTTATAGAACGCAGCTCAAACCCATTTTCAGCCAGAGAATCAAATTCCACCATTGATTCACAAAGAACTTCAAGTTTGTCCACAGGAGTTAACAATTTCCTTTTTGGTTCCTTAAAGGGAGTAACACCCATATTTGCTGACGTAAATGCAACCATAGATGGTTGAAACTGAGCTGTAGTAGAGGATGATGTTGCCATTGATGAAGATGAAGATGATTTGGACGAAGGTTTAGGGTTTTTGTGAAGAGCAAAAAGAAGACAGAAATGCATAAATTGTCTGTGAGGTGAAAAGTGTGAAATGGTGTGTAATGTGGTATTTATAGAGAAAGAAAGTAGGGCACATCAACAGTCACAAATAGCACGTTCCACTTAGCAATTAATGGAATTTAATGAAAAGAATAAAAATCATTTCAAAGCATTAATTGATTCTGACAATTTGGGGGGAAAATTAAGATTTTCACTATTCAAACAATACCTCAAATGTCTCTTCAGTAGTGTACACGCCATCTTTTCAGATTCAGAGTGAAACGTGTTTGCTTGCATGTGCTTTTGAATTCTCTTGAGAAATGAAACGTTAACCAACGTTCAGATCCTCTAAGATTGGTTAGTTCAGATACACACAAATAATAATAAATCAAGAAATCAAATAAATTACAGATGAAATACTTCAGAGTTTTAAACATTTTGCATCTGAAAAGTTTGCTTCTGATAAATATCATTCTGGACAAAAATCCATACCAACATTTTTCAGAATAAACTTGAACCTATCTTCAGCAAGGGGTTTTGTGAAAATATCAGCCCACTGATGATCTGTATCAACAAAGGCTAAATTTATGATACCTTTCTGAACATAGTCTCTGATGAAATGATGTTTAATTTCTATATGTTTTGCCTTAGAGTGTAAAATAGGGTTTTTAGACAAACATATAGCAGAAGTATTATCACAGAAAATAGAAATGTTACTCTCAAAGATCTGATAGTCTTCTAGCTGACTTTTCATCCAGAGCATCTGCGTGCTACATCCAGCAGCAGCAATATATTATGCTTCTGTAGTTGAAAGTGCAATTGTAGGTTGCTTCTTGTTGTACTAGGAGATTAGATTTCTTCCTAGAAATTGACAACTTGCAGAAGTACTTTTTCTTTCCACTCTGTCTCCAGCGTAGTCAGCATCACAGAATCCAACTAATTTGAAATCATCAGATTTTCTGTAACACAAACCCACATTAGAAGTACCTTTCAGATACCTTAGAATCCTCTTAACAGCTGTTAAGTATGATTCTCTAGGATCTGATTGGAATCTTGCACACAAGCATACACTGAACAAAATGTCAGGTCTAGAAGCAGTTAAGTAGAGAAGAGATCCTATCATACCTCTGTAGAGTTTCTGATCTACTTTCTTACTTACCTCTTCCTTACCAAGTGTACTTGTTGGATGCATTGGAGTCTTTGCCATCTTACTATCAGTCATGTTAAACTTCTTCAGAAACTCTTTAACATATCTGGTCTGATGAATGTAAGTGCAATCTGGAGTTTGGTTGACTTGAATTCCCAGAAAGAATCTCAGTTCTCCCATCATGCTCATTTCAAATTCTGCCTGCATACATTGAGCAAACTCCTTTCCCAGCATAACATTGGTAGATCCAAATATAATATCATCTACATATATTTGACAAATTAAAATATCTTTCTTAAATGTCTTACAAAAGAGAGTTGTGTCCATTTTGCCTCTGATGAAATTTTTCTCTAGAAGAAAATTGCTTAATCTCTCATACCAAGCTCTGGGAGCTTGTTTTAAACCATAAAGAGACTTCTTTAGTTTGAAAACATGTTCTGGAAATTTTTCACTTTCAAAACCAGGAGGTTGGTGAACATAAACTTCTTCTTCTATAATACCATTTAGAAAGGCACTTTTAACATCCATATGTTATAGAGTGATGTTATTCTGTGCAGCAAAAGAAATGAGTAAACGAATAGACTCTAACCTTGCTATAGAAGCATAAGTCTCTGTATAATCAATTCCTTCTTGCTGGCTGTAACCTTGAGCAACAAGCCTTGCCTTATTTCTTTCAACTTCTCCTTTCTCATTTAACTTATTTCTGAAGACCCATTTAGTTCAAATTATATTGAATCCTTTTGGTATTAGAACTAAATCCCAAACATCATTTCTTGTGAACTGATTGAGCTCTTCTTGCATGGCAATTATCCAGTCATTGTCTTGCAGAGCTTCATCCACAGAAGTTTGTTCAATAACTGACACCAACCCAAACAATGATGCTTCAGATGATCTGAGGAAGGATCTTGTTCTAATGGGGTCATCCTTCTTTCCAATGATCACATCCTCTGGGTGAGAGGCCTTGATTCTGGAAGATGATCCTCTAACATTTGATTCTTCAGAAATTTTCAAGTTGTTCATTTGAGAAGTTAAAGGAATTGCATCTGGAGTTGCTTCAGGTTCCTTCACTTGAGCTTTGTCTGCCTCTGAGCCTTCAGAGTCTGTGAGAATTACTTCTCTATCTACAGAACTTTCAAACTGCTTTTGCTTTTCAATGCCAAGCTTATCATCAAATCTAACATGTATAGATTCATCCACAATCTGTGTTTCAGTATTGTATACTCTGTAGCCTTTAGAGCATTCAGAATAGCCAAGCATGAAACACTTCTGTACTTTAGAATCAAACTTGTTAAGATTCTCTTTAGTATTCAACATATAACAAATACATCCAAAAGGATAAAAATATGAAATGTTGGGCTTTCTGTTCCTCCACAATTCATAGGGAGTCTTTTCCAGAAGAGGTCTTACAGACACTCTGTTCTGAATGTAGCAAGATGTGTTTATTGCTTCTGCCCAAAAGTGTTTTGCCAGATTAGTCTCATTGATCATGGTTCTGGCCATTTCTTGCAGAGTTCTATTTTTCCTCTCTACAACTCCATTCTGTTGTGGAGTTCTAGGGCAGGAGAAATCATGAGCAATTCCATTTTCATTAAAATATTTTTCAAAATATTTGTTTTCAAATTCACCACCATGATCACTTCTGACTTTAATAATTTTGAAATCTTTTTCATTCTGGACTTGTTTGCAGAAGTCAAAGAACACAGAATGTGACCCATCCTTGTGTTTTAGAAACTTTACCCATGTCCATCTGCTGTAGTCATCAAAAATGACTAACCCATACTTCTTGCCTCTGATGGATGCAGTTTTCACTGGTCCAAACAGATCAATGTGAAGTAATTCTAATGGTCTTGAGGTTGAAACAACATTTTTAGATTTAAAAGAAGATTTTGAAAATTTTCCTTTTTGACATGCTTCACAAAGAGCATCTGAGTTGAACTCCAGCTTAGGAAGTCCTCTGACCAGATTAAGTTTATTAATCTAAGATATACGTCTCATATTAATATGTCCCAATCTTCTGTGCCAGACCCATTGCTCATCATTAACAGACAAAAGGCATTTAACATTTTGAACCTTAAGTTCTGAAAGATTTATTTTATAAATGTTGTTCTTCCTCTTTCCATTAAACAGGATTGAGCCATCCTTCTGACTAACAGCTTTGCAACATTGTTAATTAAAGATTATATCATAACCATTGTCACTTAATTGACTTATGGACAATAGATTATGTTTTAATCCATCTAAAAGAAGAACATTAGATATAGAGGGAAGGTTACCATTACCAATAGTACCAGAGCTAATGATCTTGCCCTTCTGATTCCCTCCAAACTTCACTTCTCCTCCAGATTTAAGCTTCAGGCTTTGGAACATAAACCTTTCTCCCATCATGTGACGTTAGCAGCCAGACTCCAGGTACCATGACTGGTGTCTTGACTTTTCTGCTAAAAACATCTGCAACAGGGATAATCTTATCCTTAGGTACCCAGATCTTTTTGGATCCTTTTTGGTTAGCTGCCTTGAAAGTTGGTCTGAACTTCTGTCTTTTTACAACAGTTTTGTTCTGACTTACTTTTGGCTTAAACACAAGAACGTTCTGATCATAACGTGTGTGTTTAATGTCATTCAGATGACCAAACTTGAAATGAGAGTACAAGGGAGTCTTCTTAATAACAAGTTTATCAACAACCATTGGATTTAAATCCTTTCCAGAAGAAGATTCATATCCAATTCCTTTCCTGTTATTTCTGCTAACCCCATAGATCATAGAAGCCAGCTTGCTTCTATCTATGCTTTTAGCAATAAATTTCTGAAAGCTAAAGTCATATTCTTCTAAAATGTTTTTGCATTTAGACTTACTTTCAGATTCAGAGTTTTGTTGAGCTATTTCAAAACTGGCTTTCATTTTCAAATTATTTTCTTTTAGCTCAGCAATTTCTGATCTTAATAGATTATTCTCAGAGCCAAGATTGCACTTAAGCTTCTTGCATTTGAGCTTAATCTGATTATAATTTTTCAGGACTTCTGATAAGACTTTAATAAGCTCTTCCCTAGTGAGATCAGAAAGTACCTCTTCTGAGTCAGATTTAGAATCAAACTCAGATCCAGATGATTCTTCATTCTGATCTTCAATGCCTGCCATCCGAGCCATGTTGGCGCATTCATCTTCAGATTCTGATGAGGATCCAGATTCATTAAAGTCATCCCAAGTTGCCATTAGAACCTTCTTCTTTTTGTCAAACTTCCTCTTTGGCTTTTCTTTAAGAAGCTTTGGACATTCACTCTTATAATGGCCAGGTTCTTTGCATTCAAAGCAGACAACTTCCTTCTTTCTAGATCTTTTTGGTCCAGAGGACTCCTTGCGCTGATCTGGCCTTTTGAAGTTCTTGAACTTCCTCTGCTTGTGCTTCCAGAGTATGTGGATTCTTCTGGACAGCAAGGATAGTTCATCTTCTTCTTCAGAAGAAGATTCTTCAGAGCTTTCCTCTAACACCTGCAAAGCTTTCACAGATTTGTTAGATTTTAAGGCAATAGACTTACCTTTCTTTTGAGGCTCATCTTCCTCAAGTTCAATTTCATGACTCCTTAGTGAGCTGATTAGCTCCTCCAGAGTGATCTTGTTCAGATCCTTGGCAAGCTTCAGAGCAGTGACCATAGGTCTCCATTTGATAGGCAAGCTTCTGATGATCTTCTTCATATGATCAGCAGTTGAGTAGCCTTTGTCCAGAACTTTTAGACCAGCTGTAAGGATCTGGAATCTAGAGAACATAGTTTCTATAGACTCAGATTCTTCCATTTTGAACGCTTCATACTTCTGTATTAACGATAGAGCCTTGGTCTCTTTAACTTGAAGATTTCCTTCATGAGTCATCTTCAAAAACTCAAACATGTCAAATGCAGTTTCTCTATTTGTGATCTTCTCATACTCAGTGTGAGATATTGCATTTAACAGGATTGTTCTAGCCTTGTGGTGATTTCAAAACTCCTTCTTTTGGGCTTCTGTCATAGATTTTCTGTCTACTTTCTTGCCATTCCCATTAGTGGGATGAACATACCCATCTATGACCAAGTCCCACAAATCATCATCATAACCAAGGAAGAAACTTTCTATCCTGTCCTTCCAATAATCAAATTTCTCCCCATCAAACATAGGGGGTTTTGTGCTGATTCTGTCCCTTTCTTCATATCTGTTGTTACTGTTAGATGTTGAGGTTTCAGCCATAATAACAACCAAATATATATCAAAGTTTTTCTCACTAGATCTTTTCTGTCACTGTGAAGTGGTAGCACATACAGAACCGGAGCTCTGATGGCAACTGAAGGTGAGAAAATACTTCGAAGGGGGGGGGGGGGGGGTTGAATAAGTATTTTGAAAAATCTAGAAATAAAAACTCAAGGATTTTTATCCTAGTTCGTTGAACTCAACTACTCCAGTCCACCCTATCAAGAGTGATTTTCCTTTCTCAAGCAAGGACTTAATCCACTATTTAATCAACTGATTACAATAGTAAGCACTAAGAACAACTGTTCAAAGTCTTCTCAAGAACTACTGATCCTACCTGGATCTTCTTAAGGTTCTTTTACAATCAAATGTAAGAATAATACAAGTGTTTAAATTTGCTTCTAATCAAGCTTTATCACAACTGTGATTTTACACTTAAGATTTATGAACTATGAAATAAATTCAGCAAGTGAGTATAAATTGTATGAGAGCTTGTAATGAATTCTTTCAAGTGTCTCGTCAACTAAAGAAGATGAATGGAGTCTTCCTTTTATAGGCAAGGAGGTCCAAGTAGCTATCACGTTGAAGGCTGTGTACTAAAAGGTCTGAGCCTTTTTGTCTTCACATCACATGACCTTTCCTAGAAGTAGAATGCACAGAAAAATCCTTTTTGTATGTGTTCTTGTGTCTAGCATAAATGAGGAAATAGTCGTTTGGCCATTCTAACGGACATGATTTGAATTCTTCTTCAACAAGTTTCAGCAAGTATCATCAGAGTCTAGATAGGTCAGAGTCTTCTGATGTTCATTAGAGTTTGCTAAATCAGAGTCTTTGCAGCATGTGTGCTTTCAGCGTGTAATTGTTCAGTGCAGAGTTTGGGATCAGATCTTCAGTACTGGCAGCGTAGTACTATCAGAGTCTTCTAAAATAAACTAAGCTTGACACTCTTCATACAAACGTCTTCAATGCTTCAGATGCTTCTGGCTTCTGCTTCAGATTCTTCTGTAGCTTCTGCTTCAGATCCTTCTGTAGACAGCACTCAGAGTCTTCTAGAGGCAGCGTTCAGAATCTTCTAAAAGATGCTTCTGACGCTTCAGAGCCTTTCATATTTTTCATGTTTATATCTAATATGCTTCCAGATTAATATTCACTTTAATATCTGCAGCAAAAATTCTCAACCAAATTTTAGAGTATATAATTCTTTAATACAAAATTTCATAAGAGTTATCATCAAAACATAGAGATATAGTTAAGAACCAATCTGTGTTATAACACTCTTCTGAATAAGTTGCAACTGAAGCAGATGTTATAACAATTGTGAGTACGGCATCGACAGAGTCTTAAACTGTTTGTTGGCCATTCTTTGTCTGCCAGCGTAAGGTCGTGGAGCGTTAACTTGTTGCTGAGGTGCATCCGGGATGGCTATAGTAGAAACTTGTTGATGATACTGAGATTGCGCTCTACCTTTACCCTTGTGAGAAATAGCGTTAGCATCCCTTTCCCTCTTCTTGGGGTTTGCCGTATACAATTTCTTCATTCCTCCCGAAGATGATCCACTACCATTTGGAATTTTTCTAGACTTAATTCCACTTTTAACTCTCTCACCTACCATCACCAGGTTAGAGAAACCTGCAGACATACAACCTATCAGCTTCTCATAATAAACCCCAAATAATGTAGCCATAAGCATGTCAGTCAATTCTCTCTTCACCATGGAAGGCTGCACTCTTGCTGCTAATTCCCGCCACCTCTGGGTGTACTCTTTGAAGCTTTGGTTTTTTTTTGCGACAAACTCTATAATTGCACCTTGTTCGGCGCCATATCACTGTTGTACTCATAGTGGTGAACAAAGGCCTCAACCAAATCTTTCCAGCTTTGAATACGGGTTCTATCAAGCCCCATATACCACTCAAAAGATGCTCCCGCCAAACTGTCTTGGAAAAATGCATTAACAAATTTTCATCGTTAGAGTATGCAAACATTTTTCTGAAGTATGCCCGGATATGTACTCTAGAATAGGTCATCCCTTTGTACTTGTAAAAATCTGGTACCTTGAACTTCAGGGGAATTCTGACCCCTGGAACTAGACCAAGATCTAACATATTGAGCCCCAAAGAATTTTTGTTCTCAAAAGACTTCATCTTCTCCTCGATCAGCTTAAACCTTTTATCAGCCTTAGATGGCAAACCATCCTCCATCTCTCTCATAGAAAAGACGTCATCTTGATGATCTTCCCATTGAGGACCAGCAGCCTCGTGCACAGCGCATACACTTCCACTAACAACATGACCAACTTCATTAACAGTGCCTCTGCCCGAAGGTATGACAACAATAGGAATATTGGCGCCTTATAGAACAGAACCACCAATAGGTGGGGGAATAACACCAGATCCTCCATGCAAAACACCTTTTTCATCGACCCGTGCTATCAGAAGTTGGACCAGCATCCTCAATTGTTCCTGTCCTCTTGGTAACATTCTGTATAAGCTCCATAAACTGGGACATGTGAGCCCTGACTTCCTGCAATTCATCCTAAACCCGATCCATAACCCTTTGCTGATTCCCTCGAGTTGAGTATCTATGGAAGCTGAATTCCTCAATCCTATTACTAAATAAAACCAAGCAGAGATAAGAACAAAAAGCCACTGCAGACACCTGCGATGCAAATGAAAGTGCAAGATTTAAAATGAAAACATGTATATGTATTTACAGGGAGATCCCCCCTTGATTCCAGTTTCAATAAACACGAACAATAAAGACGGATAAGAATATCACAATAATCTTCTCATAGATCAAGTAAAGCTGAGACAATACATATCAACAAATGAGAAAGATCCGAATACAAAAATGTTGCTATGTGAAAAATGACACAGAGTCGCCACCGGATTTTATTTATCCCAAGGAGAGAAAGAGAAATAACAATAAAACCTTTAGGAAAAGAACATGGTCATTGTGACCAAGTTTTAGGGTTTGGGAGTCGGTTATGTGAGGGGAAGGTATTAGCACCCCCTCACATCCATCGTACTCGATGGGAACCTTCTAGGTTGTTTAGCTTAAATGGGTGTTTTAATCTAAAAGTTTGATTACTTAAAAGAAAAGAGGGGTTGGTTTTTTACTAGAGTGCTCATAAAAGGTTGTGGTCCTTGTGCCTACGTATCCTTACAGTTCGGAGGCTTTTGAAATGATTATTTGTTGATTGACTTTATACCTTGAAAAAGGGGTTTTCGAATTGATGCCCTAAGGCGAAAAGAAGTTTGATGAGTTGATGTTATTTTTTAGGTTTTCTTGAGAAGAAATTGTTTTTGATTAGGATCACACTACAGACTTTGGATAGAGATGAATGTTTTGAATAACCAAGTCGAGCGCCTTGTATTCAAAACATTCGAAACGAGTGTAGGAGGGGTTCCATTCTCATTCCTTCTCCACCACTTTAAAGCTCATGGCGTGTAAACCTAATAGTACCTTTATTGTTTTTTTTGGATTTTTTATGAGAAAAAATACCACTTGATGTTGGAACAAGGATTTTATTGCTTGTAAAAATATTTGAAGTGATGCGAACAAGGTTGATGGCGACGCACAAGGCAATCAACTTACAAGGTTGAAAATAGCTCGATAAAATCTAGAGTTTATTTTTTAAAATAGTTTTTGGAACCAAAAGTCAAAAATGACCAAAATAACATCCACATACAATGGTCGTACAACCACAACGGGTTAGTCGGCTTGAAAAAACAAGACATGAAAAAAAGGGCCTTGCGAACTTCTTGAAAAAATATTTTTTTGGAAAAGTATGAGAAGTTCGCTATGCGAACCTTGCAGTGAAGTAGCCCAGAAAAACAACAAGAAGTTTGCTATGCGAACTTCCTAGCGAACATGCACTATTCACAAACAGAGGCGAAAGGCACTGAAGTTCGCTGTGCGAACCTTGCAGCGAAGCTGCCCAGATAAAACAACCATAAGTTCGCTGTGCGAACTTCCTAGCGAAGGTAAACAGAGGAAAAAGGTAGCAAAGTTCGCAGTGCGAAGGTGCCAGCGAACAACTCGCTAGCTAAAAACAAGGGAAAACTAATTTTCCAGTGGCCCTTTGAGTACCACAAAAACTTGTTCGCTAGGCGAAGGGAATGTTCGCAGTGCGAACATGACAGTAAAAATTAAGTATTTTTCAACTCATTTCACTATGAAAACTACACTATGTTCTTCTTTTTTATTACTTTTTACAACAGTTCTTGGTCACTCTTGGGACCTTGTTACAGTATGAACAACACAAATATCATTTAAGAGAGAAGAAATAAAAACATACAAATATGTAAAGAGAGAAGAGTTTGAAAGATAGGATACCCAAAGCTACTCTTCTCCTTCTAATTACCAATGGCTTTTGTTGGATGTGCTCTATGATCCACTTTCTTCTTCTGGTTTTCTATCACTCTCTTCTTCTCTCAATGGTTTTTCTTTCTCTTTTTTCAATCTTTTTTTTTTTTAATATTTGTCAATGTTTCTCTTGTGTTTTTCTAACTCTCTTGATTTTTCTGGTTTTTTCTCCCCTCTCTCTTGCTCTCTCTCCCTCCCCTTTTAAGCTCAACACATTAGGGTTTCCACTTGTTTCAAAACTTCAGATTTTTCATTAAGAAATGCCTCTTACCACTTTCTTGATGTCACTTTCTTTCTTTCCAATTTCATGTATGTTGCCTTGTTGTATTTTTACTGCTACACTTGCCTAGCCTATCTTTTTTCTGCTGCACTTTGTATTACTCTTAAATCTTGTACCCATTTGTTGGCTTGTGCTTAGACTGCCCTTGTGGTCAATGTTACTACCTTTGACAGAATTTTGAAATTCTGATATTTGATGTGTAGGTGCATCACTATGAGTTTATTCCTTTGGTTTTGTGACATGAGTTGTTTGGTTATGAGGAAAATTGTCACTCTTTGCATGGGACTGTTTTATATCACATTAAAATTGCCCATGATTAAGCATGCATAGTCCTGATCTTGACATGTTCCAATGTTAAGTTGTATCTTAATTATTTTCCTTGGATGTTTGTAAGCATAATAAGGAACATGTGGACTTGATGGGGCATGAAGGGTACCATAGCATGAAGTTGATTAGAAACTTGAATTAAGATTAGAAATAGCTTAATTTTCTAAGCATTACTTAGAGTTAGAAACTTTGTAGCAAATGTGACATTCTTGCAATGTCATGAAATTTCCCTTTGTAATATTCTTGAATCTAATCTTGAATTTGGAATGATGGATCTCCCTTATGCCATTGACTTTGAAATGAAAGAAGTCGTGAATTATGAACTTGTGATATTGACTTATGTCTTGCAAATTTGAGTTTCACTTGAACATAGAATTTGAAATAAAGTTGGATGAAGAAATCTTGAATTAGGCCTTGCACTTCATGTTCATTAGGAATATTGATCTTGAATATCCTAATATTTTTCAAGTAACTTCTCCTTGAAGGAATCTACATAAGTAGACTTTCCAACTTGAACCAAACCTTAGATGCTGAACCTTTTCTTCAATGTAGCCCATGATAAGCAATTTCTCTTATTTGAAATGGAAAACAAAAGGCCGACTCAATCCTTACTTTGTGAACCCACATGCTCGATATGCAACGGAACGATGTATGATATGACCAATATGGGGTATGAAAGGCTAAAGGTAAAAATGAGGGTTTGACAAAAAGGTATTGATCTCATCCAACATATATGGTGATGATCAAGATACAAAAGAAGAGAAACTACTATGACATATCAGAAAATGATCCTCCCCAACAACCATGTTCCTCACTCCAGGTCTGAGCCTCCTTGAGCATCATCTTCGTGTCCGAATGATCTGGTTTAGCAACCAATTCTCTGATGAGGGTGTCCCTTCTGTGTATAACATTTTTGAGACAATGACAAGACTCTTCCCAAGCATCTTCCCCAAAGGCATCTTCTAACCCAGGTCTCTTCAAATCTGCCCGGATCTTGAGCTCTTCAAGCGCTGACAGAGATTCATGGAGTTTCTGCTTACTCGTGCATCTGCAGGATGATTCTACCATTACTTCTCTTTCTATGAACTTAAGTTGCACCTTCAGCTTATCAATCTGACTGTGAAGCTGGTCTTCCCTGTTCTTGTTAGCAGTTACTGTAGCATTACATTACTCATTGAATTTGGATATCTCTAGATACACTCTGTCTGAATCCTTCTTTCTATGTTTCAAAATGCTATCAGTACTCTTCAGATCCTGACCAATCCACTCTTGCACCCTGATCTCCTCAGATAGCTCCTTCTCCAGCTTAGTTAAAGATTTTGACCGACTGATCTCCTTTTTCAGCTCTTCATTCTCTTTGTGCAGCTCTTCCTTCTCTTCCTAAAGCTTATTTATCTCAGGATATCAATCGTTGTAGGCTGCTTAACCAACATAGGATATAAGGGTTCCTCAACAAAGAAAGGAAATAGTATCTCCTCAACCCTTTTCTGAATTCATTCCAAGTATGGATCATAGGATCTACAATCACTCTTCTCTAAAGAAAGATTCCCTCTCTTGTGGATTTTACTCCATGCATCAACTACTCTCTCCAGAACAACAGGGTCAGCTATGCCATTAAAGTATAGAGATTCATGTACTTCATCATCCTTTGGGGGTCCCCTCAAAGCATACCCAAGTTTTCTGACGGCGAGAGAAGGGTTGTAGTTGATCCCTTCATTCCTCCCCACCAAAGGCACATTGGGGAAGTTACTACAACTGAAGATAATCTCTTTACCCAGCATATCACGGTTGAACCAGACAATATCTTTGGCTGTCAAGCCCATGAGTCTCTTAGACCATTCAGACGAATTGCTCAAATCAACGAAAGCTCCATAATGAGGAAGATGATCCATAAACCACTTGTGGAGAAGTGGTGTACAACAAGAAACAATCTTTCCTCTCCTATTCTCGTTCTTATAATGTACTAAATGATATAGGTCTCCAAGGAGAGTGGGTATAGGGTTCCTAGAAACAAAGATATGAAAGGTATCTATATCAGCGAAGTCCAGTATGTTAGGAAACAACACAATGCCATAGATACACAAAGCTAATATAGCACTAAAAACTACCTAACCTTTTTCAGCATACTTTCGGGCTTTATCCACCAAGAAAGATAAGGTAAAGCTAGAAATTTTATTTCTGCTGACAACATGATCAACCAACTCAAAAGCGCTCAAATAAAGAGTGACAGACAACTTCTCGAGATCGGGGGAAATTGGAATGGGATTAGGAATGGAAAGTTGGAGGGAAATTGAATTGATTTTGAAAGTTAATCCAAATTTAGAGTGATTCTAGATTCTCCTTCAGGTGTAAAATTAAATTCACAAGTGTTTAAAATAGACCCCAAAAGTGGCAGCATTGAAAATACACGTTACTGGGCAAATTTTACTATGGTTAATCGATTAAACATTTTGTAGTGCAAAATGGTTAATCGGTTAACCACTTACAAATTTTCAAAAATAGTGTCATTTGGAGGGAAACTTGCATATTCACTCGTTTTCACCCGTTCTGAGCCCTGTTAAGCCTCTGAAACTTTCCCTTTAATATTATAACTGTGAGAATGCCTGAGATATGCTGACCTGTCTCCTGTAATGAAAATAACTTGTTGAATAAAAATAAAATCGACCACCCGATTGCTGGGAAAAATAAATGTTGAAGCCTCTGACACTCGCTGTTTAAACTCTTGCAATGAAAAGGAACTATAAGCCATGAAAAACCATGATCCCATGTATCGAGAACCAATGCCATGATATGCTGAAATGAAAAAACGTAGAGAAACATAAGCCAATAAACCAAAATTGAGAAGGCAAAATTTGGGGTGCTACAAGCCTTTGACAAGTTCAGGCTTGTTTAGCTGAGAAATCTTCTTCATGCTAACATGGCCCAAACGTCTATGTCATATCCAATTCTCCTTATTATAGACATTAAGCATTTTAAATTCTGTTCCTTAAGATCAAAAAGTCTAATCTTGTAAATGTTGTTTTTCCTCTTTCCATTAAAAAGGATTGAGCCATCCTTCTGACTAACAACCTTACAGGACTTTTGATTAAAAATGATATTATAACCATTATCACCAAGTTGGCTAATTGAAAACAAGTTATGCATCAAACCATCGGCCAAAATAACATTAGTAATAGAAGGAAGTTTACCATTGCCAACAGTTCCAGAGCCAATGATTTTATCCTTCTGGTTTTCTCTAAAACCGACGATTGCCTTATTAGGCTGCCGGGACCTCAACTAAGGGCCTAGCAAGTTGATTTCCTCCTTGGGCGGTAATGGTCCAGATTTAGGAGCCAGATAAATTATCTTCTCATTGGGTGGCAAGGATCCCAATTAAGGATCCATCGAATTGATTGCATCATTAGGCGAAAAGGATCTCACTTAAGTATCCATCAAATTGATCACCTCATTGGATGGTGTGGACCCTATTTAAGGATCCGTCGAATTGATCGCCCAATTGGGTGGAAAACATCCCATTTAAGGACCCAACGATTGATTCAATTTGGCGACAAAGATCAAATTTAAGGGTCGAGAAAATTGACATCATTGGGCAACAAGGATCCCACTTAAGGATCCAACAATTGATTGCCTCCTTGGGTGAAAATAACCCGAATTAAGGATCCAGTGATTTATCTCCTTATTGAGAGGAAAGGATCCCACTTAAAAATCCATCCTATTGATGACCTCATTTGATGACAAGGATCCCAATTAAAGTTTCAGTGATTTAATTGCCTCATTGGATGGAAAGGGTTCAACTTAAGGATCTAGCAGTTGACTGTCTAATTGGGAAGAAAATATCCCACTTAATGATCCAAATATTTCTTGCCTCATTGGGAGGCAAGGATCCCACGTAAGGATCCAACTAATTGATCGCCTTATTGGGAGAAAAGGATCTCACTTAAGGATCTAGCGATTGATCACCTTTTTGGGCAGCAAGTATCCCACTTAATGATTGAGCAATTGATAGCCTAATTGGCAGGCAAGGATCCCATTTAAGGATCAAGCAATTAAAGATACAATGATTGATTTCTTAAACTCTTAAGTTTTTTTGAAAATAAATAGAGAGTCAAACACACATATTTTAACATAGTGAAAAGTGATTTGCCTCATTAAAAATCCTTTCCCATTGTAAAATTAAAAAAATGGAATAAGGGTGCACCTCATAAAGTAGCTTGTTCCTTACCATTGGCAGAGATACAATACTTGCCCATAAAAATAAAACAATCATATAATTCTAATGAAAAACATATGGCAGATATGCGGATATCCTCAGAGGGTATATCTTCTAAATATTTATCCTTCATTCTTCTCAAAGGTTGGGGAGGAGGTTTCCTCACCTTTGGGAAATTCCTCTAGTGACTTTATTCCTGATTTTTTCTTTTTTGCCTTCCCGTCTTGTGTGTGGATTCTCTTTAACTTGAGACTTTCTGTGTAACACTCTCTAGAGATCTCCTTGGATAGCCCCTACTCTCCCATTTATGAGATGGTACTTCATACATAAATACATACTAGACAAGGCAATGCCCAGTGGGTTAAAGGCTGGCCACCCTATAATCATATTATATGAAGAGGGATCACCGATAACCAGTTACCTAAAATTTATTTCCTTAGCTTGATCTTCTTCTCCAAAGGTGACCCTCAAGGTGATATATCCCTTTAAATGGACCCGTTCTCCAGAAAATCCAACAAAGGATCCTGTGAAGGGTTTTAGGTCTTCAGGTTCGAGGCTAAGTCTTTCAAATTCCTTCTAGTACAATATGTCTATGGAACTCCCTTGGTCAATGAGAACTCTTTTAATTTCCCAATCTTTGAAATTGATGAAAATGATAATGGGATCATCATTATGAGGGTAAATGAAAACTGCATCTCTCTTTGAGAAGGAGATTGTGGCTTCCAGTGTTTGGAGCTCACCATCAATCTTAACCTCGGGAAGGTTTTCTACATTCTAAATTTAGTAAACATACATTTTTATGGCAGAGCTAATTTCCACGCCTCCGGGGAACCCTCCCGGTATAGTGTTAAGTGTGTGACGCACAACTTTGTTATCATTTCCTTGATGCGGTTCTTTGGTGTTGTTGGGCTTGGGGCTCCCATTATCATCTCGTCTACGTGGGTTAGAATTTTTTTGATGAGGGGGAGGAGTCTTCCTTCACATATTTCTTGAGGTTATTCTCCTACATTAGTCTGTTGATCTGCTTCTTAAGCTGATAACATTTTTTATTTTGATGTCCCTTTACTTTGTGGAACTTGCACCAGCATCCTGGTTCAGAACCCATCACATCCACCTTAGGGGCAGGAGTTATAGATATGTCGTGCAAGTGGAGTAACTCACATCAGATTTGATCATGGCGAGTGTTCAAAGGTGTGAAGTTCTATGTCACATTACCTACCTTTTTTAATGATGATTTGTCCTTTACGTGCGAGGTATAATTGTACTTCCTTTAATAATGTGAGCTCTCTGTGTTGGGAAGACACTTTCTGATGTCACATGCCTTCTTTTTGACATTGCTTCCCTCTCCATTTATGTAGCACTCAGCTCTATTGACCACTTCTACCAAGGACAACACTTGCTTCTGGGTGAGGGACTCACTTAAGTGTCCCACCTTAAGCATATTTTGGAACGTCCCCACAAACATTTGTTGGTTTGGTGGGACGACCCTCTTGGTGACTTTGTTGAAATAGGCAAGATAGTCCCTCAGTGTATCTGATTGACCATGGAATATGTTGAATAGAATGGTAGTGGACATATTCCTATGACGGTTGACAGCAAACTGGTGTACCATCTTCTTTACCAATTTTTAGTAACTGTTGATTAAAGCACAGGGTAAACCCATATATCATCTGAGGGCTACATCCTTGAAAGTTCCATATAGAAGCTTGCACTTCAGGTAATTAAGAGATCCTATGATGGCCATCTGTGTATTGATGGAGGCAATATGCTTATAGGAATCGCTGCGCTCATCAAACTTGATAAAGGGTTTGAAACTTTCTAGGACAGAGGCCTCCTATATTTAGTCTAAGAGTGATTAGGGCTCCAAGAATTCAATTTATTCTTTGGGGTTGGAATCTTGCTGGCGATGTGTGATGTTATGGATGTTGTATTCCAACGACTAGTTATGGTGGTGCAATTCATCCATGGCGACACACATCTCGCCAGGGTGTTAGCATCATCGATATCACTAGTGCCTTCTGGTGTAAGGGATAAAGATCTTCTAATAACCATAGTATAAGATGACAAAATGTAGTTGTGAATAGTAATAGTGGGAAAGGTGATGACGATGAAAAAAAATGGTGTTCCCCAGGTTAGTTTTATTGGAGCCCCACGGTGGGTGCCACTATAGTAGTTTAAAAGTACAAGTGTGTATGTTCCTCCTTCAAGGGCAGGGACACTGAAAGGCCTTATTAGGTTTATAACATGATATGGTGGTTAGAGCTTGCCTACAACAGCGAGAATCCTTGTACGATGGTGTTTTTAGGTAGTTTAGGAAACCTTCTCATGTGAGGTGAGAGGCTATGTTGATGAAAGACGATACTTGGTAGCAAGCATGTTATTATAGGCAATCGTGTGTTAAGATTGAAATGAGATGCATGCTATATATGATGTAGAGAAGGTGTATCACTTATGGTCTGCCCATTCTCCCTTTGAGAGGATATGTATTTATAGAGTTCCATAGGACCTAGTTTTTGTGTCACCCTTAGTGGCATTAACCCTTCCCTCCTTCTCATAGAAAGTTATTGATCACCTATATTTTAGGATTTAGTGGAGACTCTTTCTTTCTTGACTCATACATTAGGGTTACTTATAGGCAGATCTCTGGGTAATTGCCCCGACAATACAACTCTTGAGCGAGGGCGCCTTGGTTTAGGACTTCTGCAAATATAATACTAAAAATGCCCTTATCACTTTTAGGACCAAGCTTCGATCTATGTTCTATATCTACAATAATATAGGAAATACTTCCAAACAAATAAATTTATTTTACTTTTGACTTCCTCCCATTCCATAGTTCATAATGAATAGGCTTGGTACCTAATCGAATTGTTAATAAATTGTGAATATGAGAAGCAATATTCATTGCTTCAGCCCCAAAATAGTGCGAAAGATTTTTGGCATGAATTAAAAATCTATCCATTTCTTGTATGGTATAGTTCTTCCCCTCAACAACTCCATTTTTCTGAGGTGTTATGGAAGCAAAATACTCATAAGAAATTCCCCCAGTCTTATAGAAGGTAGAGAAGTTTAAGTTCTCAAATTCCATGCCATGATAACTTTTAATATGTATAATCTTGCCAATTTATTCTCCTTTTTTCATGATGTAAGCGATGACATGGGCCCTCAAAAACAAAGAAGGTATCACACTTCTCATGAATGAAATCAACCCAGGTGTATCTAGAGTAATCATTAACACAAAAAAATCCATACTTATTTCCCCCAAGACTCTTAACTTATTTGGATTCCATGAGATCTATATGAAGTAGCTCAAGAACATGTGTAATGGTAAGATCTTGAAGCTTCTTATGTGACATATTGGTTTACTTTCCCACCTGACAATCACCACAAATTTTACATTCTTTGATCTTGAGATCAAGTAGGCCAACAATAGCCTTCTCAGCAATAATTTTCTTCATACTGCTGAGATTTGAGTGCCTTAGGTTTATGTTCCACTGGTAAGTTTCTTCAGTTTTATAAATTAAATAAGATTGTGGCTTTTATTCTTATCATTAGGTGGCCCACATGTAGCATTTTACTGTAGATATGGATCCCTTCATCACATATGTGTGCTTTTTTCTTTTACAATGTGACGCTACTCGAAAAATGCATCGCGCAACGACGGGGAGGCGAAAAAGATAGACAGAAGAGTCGCCACCGAACTTTATTTATCCCATGAGGGGAAAGGAAAATATCGAGAAAACCTTAGGAAAGAAATGGATAAGATGGTCTCGCAACCAAGAACAGGTTCGGAAGCCGGTTATGCGAGGGGAAGGTATTAGCACCCCTCGCATCCATCGTACTCGATGGGAACCTTTTGTTTGTCGATGTGTGAATTTATTTGCTTAAATATTATGCTATAAAAGTGTTCTAAAATATAGAGAGAAGGGTTTAGAAACGGGGAAAGAGAGGTAACGGGGGGAAGAAGAGAGAGAACAGACTCGGTAGGACTTCGTGGTCCTAGGCCTACGTATTCTCAACAGATATGAGAAAATCAGAGTCGACGTAGTTCGGGAAACTACGGGTGATAGGGGGGATTGTGCTCTCCAAGACATCGCCGTCTTGTGCCTACGTATTCTCATCTGGTATGAGAAATCAGAGCAGCCGTAGTTCGGCTAACTACGGGTGAGAGGTGAAAAAGGGAGCTCGCCAAGACATCGCCGTCTTGTGCCTACGTATTCTCATCTGGCATGAGAAATCAGAGCAAACGTAGTTCGTGCTAACGGTGTGCTGATGTTTTTGGATGATGCTATCGTGCGCATTCTAGCAGTTAGGTGTTTCGCTGCTCGCTCGTTGGAGACTTAGGCGTTACCTGTTTGCGGTAGAACGGACGAAACATATCCTTTTTTTGAAATGATTAGGTTTTCGCCACGCGAGGCAAGAAGTCACGTTTGATTGATTGGATTGTTTTTTAGGGGCGAGACATGTCCTCGGATAGTAACCCCTACGGGTAGTACCCAATTCTTTATCTCAAAGTTTTGGTTATAAAAAAGGTGTGGCAAACGAGGCGTCTTCGTATTGAAAGACGAGTATCGAGACCACCCCCACTACAGTGAGCATCCCAACACTCGGAGAGGAAGAGGTCTACACCCAATCCGCTCTCTTTAACTCAACATAAAGAGCTTCACTCTCTTATTAAAATGCTTTTGGTTTTAAACGGTAAGTGCTTTGCGACAGAGAACCCTACGGTAAACGTCAACACTCGGGATAGGAGAAGGCCTACGCCTAACCACTCCACGACCATTCAAGTTTTAATGTGAAAATAATTTGAAATGCACTCGGTGCGGGACCGAGGTTTTAGGTGTGAAAATTGTGGAAGGAAGTTGTGAAAGTGAGAGGTGGTGGATAAAGGCGCGTCTTCGTATTGAAAGACGAGTATCGAGACCACCCTCACTACAGTGGGCATCCCAACACTCGGAGAAGAAGAGGTCTACACCCAATCTTCTCTCTTTAATTCGATACAAAGAGAAATCAATTTATTGTTGAAAGTGTGCTCGGTACGGGACCGAGGTTTTAGGAGAGATGGTATTGAAACGTCTTCGTATTGAAAGACGAGCGTCGAAACCACCCTCACTACAGTGGGTATCCCAACGCTCGAAGAAGAAGAGGTCTACACCCAATCCTCTCTTTTTAATTCAATACAAAGAATTGATTTTGAAAATTGTTTGACAAAGTTTTTGAATCGAGTCGGGACAAGTAATGAAGAGAGAAAAGGGGTGGTCTCAGATCCAACATTACTTATCAATAATTTGACTGGTAATGAATTACGGAGGTCTCGTCATCGACCTGAACGGTGAAAAAATGAAATAAAAGTTGAAAATGAGAAGGAGGAGAGAAAATTGGTCTCAGGTCCATCGTTTCTCATCAATAATTTGACAGAAAAGCAATGGAGGTCTCTTCATCGACCCAAAAAGAGAAAAAAATGGGACAAAATGCCCGATAACAAATGAAGAATGGAATTAACTCTAAAAAATTATAAACTCTGATATAAATTGAAACGAAATTAAAACTTAAGAAATAATGTATATAACTTATTTACCAGAAAAAAATTAAAATAAAAACAATATTAATATAATATATTCAATCTAATTTATATATACATAGTATCCATAATAATATATTATATACAGAAAAATAATATTTATAATAAAAATATACTAATAATAATATATTTAAAAAAACAAAAAGAAGAAGAACAAGGGGGGGTTTGTACAGGAAAATAGGTGTGTAAATATGAAATTCGTATGGGCAAAGCCCACCATACAACAAAGTCAGAACAAAATAAAACAATAAAAAGCAAAATAGAATATATATAAAAAAAAGTAAAATAAAAATAAATAAATAAAACAACGAGTCTTTTTCTTCCCCATACTCCGTAACATCTCTCTCCTTCTACTCACTTCGCTCACTCTCACCGCTTTTCACTCTGTTTCTCTTCAACTCTCTCTTTCAGAACCCTTTGTTCATCACCGACCTCGCAAATCATACTCAAAATCTAATCTCTCCAAATTTTCTGTTAAATCCCTCTCTGCCTCCATATTTTCAATCCGTTATGCTATCGGCGATGAAGCCCATTTTAGCTTGCAGGTTGAAGTTTGAAAGTCGTTGGCGATGGAGGTTGGAAGGTGTCATTTGATGTTAATGGTGAAGAGTCGTAATGGGTTTCGGTGAGGATTTGGAGTGATTTGTTTTGGAGCTTTGAAGGTTGTGAGGAAAATGGATTTACAGGAGATTTGCGGATCGAGTTCGTGAGGTCAAAATCTGGGTTTAAAGATCCATTAATAATGTTGTTAATCTGTGGGTAAGAAAAAGATGTTGTGGGATTTGAAGAGAACGATGCGGTTCTGTTGATGGTCGGTGCTTGTGTTATTCGAAGGTTGGAGAAGGAGTTGGGGCCCTTTTGGATTAGGGGTTCCCTTTAGGTTTAGGGTTTGGAGGCTGAGAGCTTCAGATTAGGGTTGTCTCAAGGTAGGAGACACTGAATAGTGTCTGCGGCTCCTAGGGTTGGACAAGTGTGTGCAAGTGAATAGTGTTGGGGTACCTTTATACACGACACATGGCAGCTGTGAATGGCTTAATGACTTAGTTAAAATGCCGATTAAAATAATAAAACTTGCTGATAAACAAAGATTATGTGATTAAAGCGGATGATTAAAGGAAAAAAAAACTGGTTTAATGATTAATTAAAAAAATAAAGGCTAATTAAAATTAAATAAATAAAAAAGCAGATTCTTAATAAATAAAATCCTAATTAAATCTAAATAACCTTAATTAAATAAAACTAATCTAAGTTAATTTTAATTTAATAGTAACTAACCAAAATTCTAAATTAAGCTATAATTAATCTAATCTAAAACCTATTTTAAACTAAATAACTTCTAATTGAAATAATTTTAATATCTAATCTAATATAATTAAAAAGAAAACTAACACTCTATTTAACTCCTATATTAAATCCTATGTAATCTAAGTCTGATAAAAATAAAACAAAACTATATTAAAAAAAAAAAATTCTATATAAACTATTTCCAAATAATTAAATAAAAACTATTTTAAATTTTAAACAAAGCAAAAATAACAAAAAAAAATGCAAAAATGCTATGAAAACAGGCGAGCACTGAAATGTGCTGATATTATCAACATGGATTGAATTATCAAGAGGAGAGCGACTTTCGCTCGATTTTGACACTGAGCTTTTCGTTTGAATTAATTCGATTCGCCTGAAACGCGAGCAAAGCGGCTAAAATCCTGACAAATTCAATCTGGCTGATAATACGGGCAAAATGAAACCCAAATGATATGCAGATAAAAACAAAGCAAAAGCCAGTCAAGACTAGAAAATGGGTGGGCAAATTTTAGGGTGCAACAGTTGCCCCTATTCAATCGACTTGGACCAGAAGGGATGAAAAGCGATCACTTTCAGACATTCAAGGTAGAAGGTGATTGAATACAAAAAGAACCCGGAAATTTGCCAACCGTAAAAAGAAACCTCTGTCATCACCGTCAATCATCAATATCCAGTAAAAGCACCTGACTTCGCCGTCAAAACGCATCATCAAATTTGTAAAACATCTGACTTCGCCGTCAGAACTCCACATAAAATTCCTCTGGCATTGCCGCCAGTCATTCAAAATAATTAAT
Source organism: Lathyrus sativus (assembly GCA_963859935.3). Taxonomy (NCBI): domain Eukaryota; kingdom Viridiplantae; phylum Streptophyta; class Magnoliopsida; order Fabales; family Fabaceae; genus Lathyrus; species Lathyrus sativus. Next base: position 420,364,517 of record OZ012738.1, read on the forward strand.
CGGTAAATCACACCTGACATCGCCGCCAGTCATTCACAAAAATAAGGCGTCTGACATCGCCGCTGGACAACCAAAACACCCAACATCGCCGCTGGAAAATTAAATCACCTGACATCGCCGCCAGAAAAAAACATCCAACCTCGCCGCTGGGAAAACAAAATTACCTGACATCGCCGCCAGAGAAATACAAACCTAGTAAGATAACCCTGACATCACCGTCATCAATCATAAATCCGACAAATATCTGACATCGCCGCCAAATCTCAACATCATCCAATGATGGACGGAGAGAAACATTATACTCACCTCGTCTAATGGTAGACAGGAAGAACAATATCCAAAATACTCACATCGTCCAATGATGGACGGGAAGAACAATATCCAAAATAATCACATCGTCCAATGATGGACGAGAGGAACAACATGTCCAAATCTCACATCGTCTAATGATAGACGAGAGGAATCACCACGCTCACATCATCTGAGGGTGAACAGGAAAAAATCCAATACTCACATCGTCTAATGATAGACGGAAAGACACCATCCCGAAGGTTCACATTGTCTAAAGATAGACAGAAAGAAAAAATATCCACGTCAATGAACTTCAAAACCACCCATCAAATTTCAGAATCCTTTCGTTCATAGGAGTTGATGGAAAGATATCTTCAAAGGGGCCACATCATTAATAAGAACTGACAGGAAGAAAACCACCTTCTAAGAGCCATGTCGTCAATAGGAATCGACAACTAGGAAAACCGAACATTCTTCAAAGAGCCTCGACGTCAATAAGAATCGACAGTCGGGAAAAACCCCTCTTGAAATGTCACCTCAACCAATAAACAGAAAGAAAACTAATATCTGAAAGATCGCCTTGAAACCTCGCATCGTCTAAAGATAGACGGAGAGAAAACCATATCCAAACTCACGACGTCTAAAGATAGATGGAGAAGACCATACCGAAGGCCAGATCAACATGCACTTGATCTTATCACCTTGTCTAAAGATAGACAGGAAGAAAACTTGTCTGAAGAACCACATCGTCTAAAGATAGACGGAAAGAAAACCATACTCACGACGTCTAATGATAGACGGAGAAAATACTTGTTGGGGAAACACATCGTCAATAGGAACTGACGGAAAGAAAAACTGCTCGGGAATGTCATCGTCAGAAGATTGATGGACAAAATCATAACCGTCATATGATCTGAAATCCGAGTAAACCGACAAGCTGTCTAAACAAAGCTGCTGGATAAATGCCCCTGGACTGATTACAGAGTGATTCACGTTGCCACAGAAGGCTAATGGAAAAACTGGCTTATGCTTCGCATGCATATGCGTATGTTTGAATTCTTCTATGGCGTAATGCTCCATATAGGATGAAAATGCTGCGCATTTGAGGATGAAATGAAAAGATGATGCAAATATGATAACTATATGCAAAATGCAGATGCAGGCTCGGGCTGCTGGGGGAAAGCTGGATGTGAAAAAAAAAACACTCCAGCAAAATAAATGCTGAAGAGGTGAAGCCAACTCTGCTAGGAATAACCGGATGTGCCAAGTATGATTGGACTCTCCTGGGGATAGCTTGCACGTGCCAATGATGATTGGGCTTTTGCTGGAGAAGACAGGTGAAGAGTTACGACTTCCCGACATTCACCTTGAACTTGAAGATTGACTGCACCTGCTTGAATAGCTCTGAGTAGCTCTGAAGATACGGAGAGGGAAAGTTCCTTTATTTCCAAACTTGTCCCAGCCTGTGGGATATCCGTGTAAATCTTCCTCGAAAGGAACCTGAAGTTTTGTACCCTGCTGGTTTGATATGAACTGCCTCAGCATCATGAACCTTAGAGAGGTGCTTCCGATTAGCTGCCTTCTGGGTAAGGATAATATCTGTGCTCTTGGGGTGACCTGCCCCAGCTTTGAAATGATTTGCCCCTGATTGGCTGATTTGCAGAGAAATGCCCCTGGCTGACTTCGAGAGATTTATCGAATCTCGACCTGATTGCCCCAGATTAACTGATCTTCGGATGGCTGGTTCCTTTGATGATCATTTGATATGCCTTGCCCCTGCTCAACGGAGTACTCAGGCGTTCTGCATCTTACCGATCAAACTTTCCACTGTAGGAAATTTCCTGCTGTCAAGTACTTACTCGCACGTAAAACAAATTGTTTTGCAAATGATAATATCAATGCAATGCATATGACAGTTTTGAAATCCAAGTCTGTTCACTAGAAAAAGTTGTGATGTATAGTGAATGAATCATTTATCGGAATGTCAATATCAATACCCATAGGGTAAGAAAAATCCTTTTAAGAGTCAGTTTCGACGCGATCTTTACCGAAGTGTGCTTTCGAAACAAACTTGCTTCAATTAGGAATTTTGAAGGTTGTAACTTGGTTAGGTTCATGGTTTGAAAGAAAGGATGTAAGGCTCAAAGTTCTGTTTAACCCACCCACTCTCCTTGATGTTCTCCAATCCTACGTTCAGCTAATTCGACACTCGCTCGCCTCTCAGAGGTTGACTGACAGGAGTGATGGTTCAAGAAACCATAAGTTTTCGGAGTGACAGTCACTCGCTTTTCGTCTTTGGTGTCTGGCTCACACGACTTGTTCTTCGTCATTTTTTTTTATTTCCCTATTTTTGCCTGGACTGACTCTTTTGAGTACACCTTCTGATTTCAAAGTCCAGCGGGGTGCCCTAATTTTTGCCTAAGTCGTTTGCTTTCAAGTTATCAACTTAGCGGGCTTTTTTTCTTTTCTTTTTTTGGAACAAATCGTGTTACACCGGCTTGTCTGACTTGTTGAAGGGGTTGTGACTGTCTCACTCCTTGGCTGGTGAAGGATAACCACTGTGGTTTTTTAGGTACGACCTATATAGGTGTGATTGTTCCTCGAACGGGGACACTCCTTTTGCAATTTGGATGTTAGGTCGAATTAACTGACACCTACCCTGCCCTAGGTTAAGATTGAGGGTTTTTTCGTTTTCAGAAAGAAACTCCTACTACTAGGCTCAAAGGGGTTGACAAGGGATTAACATCCTTATATCTCCGGTGTTTAGGAATTTGAAACAATGCCTGTACATCATCAGCAAAGATTTTATTCAAAAGCATACATTCGGAAGCTTGCGCGTCTTTCAATTTCGTCATCCTCCCTCAAGGGATTCCGCTTAAACAAGCGTTTGACATTAATGAAAAAGCAATATTGAGTGAACACGGATGGATTTAATCAAAACATGCATATTCATTTCATTATCATTATCAATCGAAAACAAACACGTCTTACAAATGAAATTTGCAAATAAGCTCACACTTAAACAGAAAAGAAACTACAAATGCAAAGGAATAACATGATAGAGAGATTGCCAGCTTCGGGGAACTGGGCTTTCATTCTTGACTTGCTGCTGAACCAGCCATCTCTAGAATTGCTCATCGAAATCCGTCTGATACTCTTCTGAACATATGCTCTCGGTGAATCCCTCCATGACATTAGCTGCTGAACCCATATGACTTGACGAAGGAAAATCGTTGATCTGAATACCCTGAGGCGTGATTGAAAACCTGTTGGAGTCCAGCAGAGTCTGAACCTGGCTTCTAAGCACCTTACAGTCTTCAGTTGAATGCCCCTGTGCCCCAACATGGTACTCACAGTGGGCGTTGACATCAGAATCTAACGGATGTGGAGAAGTCTCTGGATCAGTTTGCTTCGGCACAATCAAACCACCTCTGATCAAGTCTGGCAATATCTGACTGTACGATAATGGTAACTGAGTGAAGTGTCTCTCTGGCTTCCTCGGTCTTCGTCGGGCGTGCTGACGCGGCTGATGACGGTATGAATGTTGACTCTGTAGGGAAGCAGATATCTGATACGCAGACCTAACAGGTTGTTGACTCTGAATACTTGAAACGTCTGAAAACTGAATCTGAGGTAATGGAGATTCTGGGATAGTATCATTTTCTCTCTCCCATTCCTCTTTAGAGCTGACAACTGATTCACTCTCATAAATTGAGGTATCTGAGATGTCTCGAATCTTTCCACTCTTGATTCCGCTCTCAATACGTTCTCCCGCTTTTACCAAGTCAGAAAAGTTCACTACCTTACTACCAATCATTTTATCAAAGTACGGACCTTGCAAGGTATCCACAAATAGGTCAACCAATTCTCTTTCCAGAAGTGGTGGTTGAACACGAGCAGCAAATTCTCTCCATCTCTGCACATACCCTCTAAAGGATTCATTCTCCACTTGAGATAATTCTTGCAACTGCATGCGGCTGGGATTCATGTCGAGATTGTAGTTGTACTGCTTCACAAAGGCATTGGCTAAATCTGAACATGATCGGATGCAACCACTTTCCAACTGCATATACCAACTCAACGATGCCCCACTCAGACTTTCCTGGAAACAATGAATCATAAGCTTGTCATTGTGGACATACGAAGTCATTCTTCTGCAAAACATCACCAAATGCTGCTTCGGACAACTATCCCCTTTGAACTTCTCAAAATTGGGCGCCTTAAACTTCGGAGGCATCACAAGACCTGGCACCAAACACATGCTCGAAGCATTCAAATTAAGAATGTTTTGACTCATCAGAGCATCAAGCTTTTCATCCAACAGACGATATCTTCTCATAAACTCAACAGTTTGTGGGTCCTTAGGAGTGATCTTCGGAACAACCCTTTGGGAATCTGGCACAGAGAAGGTGAAGTTCTGATAGTCCGAGTCATGGAGAGAAGATGAATCTCTATCTCTAACAATAGTATGCTCTTGATCTTCGACAGGAATCTGCACATGCTGAGCTTGAGCAACATTGTTCACTGGAGTCCTCTGAACATTGGTCCCTCCTCTTGTCATAGCTGACATGGCCTCCATGAGTTGATCCAACTGATTCTTCATCATCTCAAACTCTGCCCTCGTAACAACCAAATTCTGCTCCTCTGAGTCCATGATCCTTCCAGAAGCTAACTCAAATCCAATGTGAATGTCGAGAAATCAACTGCGGGTTGGACAAAAGACTGGTAAGCTCTCTGCTCCGGTTGAGGATGGATATGCAAAAATGAGATGCAAATGAAATGCAATGCAAAATGCTAATGCAACACACAAAGGGTCAAAGTCACAAATCCTGCAACACAACACAACGAGATATCTCTCACCTCGGGTGGGCAATCTATTGGTTTATAAGAGGGTATTCCAAAGGCTTTTCAAACAAAGTCCCATGCACTAACCCTCAAAAGTTTCCCCTCAGAACGACTACTCGTAAGACGGTAATTCTTTCAAAAGGATGAACACAAAGTTATGTTTTAACAACCTTCGGAATAAGGTTCTACAAAAGGTCCTCAGAGTCAAGGACTCCCAATTAGAAATAAAGATGTCGTTACGACTACACGCATGACATAATTATTCCAATGGAGTCTCATCTGAGCGGTGGAATTCAAACCAATTCAACGAGTCCTACGTCTCGCAAATCAGAAAGAAACCACCTCCTAATCTTAGTGTATACTCAAAAGCTCGGGTAGAAAGCTTTATCCTTACAACCCATCCCAATAAACCCAACAGGTAGAGAATAAAACACAAAATAAATTAAAGCAAGAAACAAAACACAAACACGACGAACAAATTAGGTTTGGCTTGCAGTCCCCAGCAGAGTCGCCAGCTGACGCTACTCGAAAAATGCATCGCGCAACGACGGGGAGGCGAAAAAGATAGACAGAAGAGTCGCCACCGAACTTTATTTATCCCATGAGGGGAAAGGAAAATATCGAGAAAACCTTAGGAAAGAAATGGATAAGATGGTCTCGCAACCAAGAACAGGTTCGGAAGCCGGTTATGCGAGGGGAAGGTATTAGCACCCCTCGCATCCATCGTACTCGATGGGAACCTTTTGTTTGTCGATGTGTGAATTTATTTGCTTAAATATTATGCTATAAAAGTGTTCTAAAAGATAGAGAGAAGGGTTTAGAAACGGGGAAAGAGAGGTAACGGGGGGAAGAAGAGAGAGAACAGACTCGGTAGGACTTCGCGGTCCTAGGCCTACGTATTCTCAACAGATATGAGAAAATCAGAGTCGACGTAGTTCGGGAAACTACGGGTGATAGGGGGGATTGTGCTCGCCAAGACATCGCCGTCTTGTGCCTACGTATTCTCATCTGGTATGAGAAATCAGAGCAGCCGTAGTTCGGCTAACTACGGGTGAGAGGTGAAAAAGGGAGCTCGCCAAGACATCGCCGTCTTGTGCCTACGTATTCTCATCTGGCATGAGAAATCAGAGCAAACGTAGTTCGTGCTAACGGTGTGTTGATGTTTTTGGATGATGCTATCGTGCGCATTCTAGCAGTTAGGTGTTTCGCTGCTCGCTCATTGGAGACTTAGGCGTTACCTGTTTGCGGTAGAACGGACGAAACATATCCTTTTTTTTGAAATGATTAGGTTTTCGCCACGCGAGGCAAGAAGTCACGTTTGATTGATTGGATTGTTTTTTAGGGGCGAGACATGTCCTCGGATAGTAACCCCTACGGGTAGTACCCAATTCTTTATCTCAAAGTTTTGGTTATAAAAAAGGTGTGGCGAACGAGGCGTCTTCGTATTGAAAGACGAGTATCGAGACCACCCCCACTACAGTGAGCATCCCAACACTCGGAGAGGAAGAGGTCTACACCCAATCCGCTCTCTTTAACTCAACATAAAGAGCTTCACTCTCTTATTAAAATGCTTTTGGTTTTAAACGGTAAGTGCTTTGCGACAGAGAACCCTACGGTAAACGTCAACACTCGGGATAGGAGAAGGCATACGCCTAACCACTCCACGACCATTCAAGTTTTAATGTGAAAATAATTTGAAATGCACTCGGTGCGGGACCGAGGTTTTAGGTGTGAAAATTGTGGAAGGAAGTTGTGAAAGTGAGAGGTGGTGGATAAAGGCGCGTCTTCGTATTGAAAGACGAGTATCGAGACCACCCTCACTACAGTGGGCATCCCAACACTCGGAGAAGAAGAGGTCTACACCCAATCTTCTCTCTTTAATTCGATACAAAGAGAAATCAATTTATTGTTGAAAGTGTGCTCGGTACGGGACCGAGGTTTTAGGAGAGATGGTATGGAAACGTCTTCGTATTGAAAGACGAGCGTCGAAACCACCCTCACTACAGTGGGTATCCCAACGCTCGAAGAAGAAGAGGTCTACACCCAATCCTCTCTTTTTAATTCAATACAAAGAGTTGATTTTGAAAATTGTTTGACAAAGTTTTTGAATCGAGTCGGGACAAGTAATGAAGAGAGAAAAGGGGTGGTCTCAGATCCAACATTACTTATCAATAATTTGACTGGTAATGAATTACGGAGGTCTCGTCATCAACCTGAACGGTGAAAAAATGAAATAAAAGTTGAAAATGAGAAGGAGGAGAGAAAATTGGTCTCAGGTCCATCGTTTCTCATCAATAATTTGACAGAAAAGCAATGGAGGTCTCTTCATCGACCCAAAAAGAGAAAAAAATGGGACAAAATGCCCGATAACAAATGAAGAATGGAATTAACTCTAAAAAATTATAAACTCTGATATAAATTGAAACGAAATTAAAACTTAAGAAATAATGTATATAACTTATTTACCAGAAAAAAATTAAAATAAAAACAATATTAATATAATATATTCAATCTAATTTATATATACATAGTATCCATAATAATATATTATATACAGAAAAATAATATTTATAATAAAAATATACTAATAATAATATATTTAAAAAAACAAAAAGAAGAAGAACAAGGGGGGGTTTGTACAGGAAAATAGGTGTGTAAATATGAAATTCGTATGGGCAAAGCCCACCATACAACAAAGTCAGAACAAAATAAAACAATAAAAAGCAAAATAGAATATATATAAAAAAAGTAAAATAAAAATAAATAAATAAAACAACGAGTCTTCTTCTTCCCCATACTCCGTAACATCTCTCTCCTTCTACTCACTTCGCTCACTCTCACCGCTTTTCACTCTGTTTCTCTTCAACTCTCTCTTTCAGAACCCTTTGTTCATCACCGACCTCGCAAATCATACTCAAAATCTAATCTCTCCAAATTTTCTGTTAAATCCCTCTCTGCCTCCATATTTTCAATCTGTTATGCTATCGGCGATGAAGCCCATTTTAGCTTGCAGGTTGAAGTTTGAAAGTCGTTGGCGATGGAGGTTGGAAGGTGTCATTTGATGTTAATGGTGAAGAGTCGTAATGGGTTTCGGTGAGGATTTGGAGTGATTTGTTTTGGAGCTTTGAAGGTTGTGAGGAAAATGGATTTACAGGAGATTTGCGGATCGAGTTCGTGAGGTCAAAATCTGGGTTTAAAGATCCATTAATAATGTTGTTAATCTGTGGGTAAGAAAAAGATGTTGTGGGATTTGAAGAGAACGATGCGGTTCTGTTGATGGTCGGTGCTTGTGTTATTCGAAGGTTGGAGAAGGAGTTGGGGCCCTTTTGGATTAGGGGTTCCCTTTAGGTTTAGGGTTTGGAGGCTGAGAGCTTCAGATTAGGGTTGTCTCAAGGTAGGAGACACTGAATAGTGTCTGCGGCTCCTAGGGTTGGACAAGTGTGTGCAAGTGAATAGTGTTGGGGTACCTTTATACACGACACATGGCAGCTGTGAATGGCTTAATGACTTAGTTAAAATGCCGATTAAAATAATAAAACTTGCTGATAAACAAAGATTATGTGATTAAAGCGGATGATTAAAGGAAAAAAAAAACTGGTTTAATGATTAATTAAAAAAATAAAGGCTAATTAAAATTAAATAAATAAAAAAGCAGATTCTTAATAAATAAAATCCTAATTAAATCTAAATAACCTTAATTAAATAAAACTAATCTAAGTTAATTTTAATTTAATAGTAACTAACCAAAATTCTAAATTAAGCTATAATTAATCTAATCTAAAACCTATTTTAAACTAAATAACTTCTAATTGAAATAATTTTAATATCTAATCTAATATAATTAAAAAGAAAACTAACACTCTATTTAACTCCTATATTAAATCCTATGTAATCTAAGTCTGATAAAAATAAAACAAAACTATATTAAAAAAAAAAAAATTCTATATAAACTATTTCCAAATAATTAAATAAAAACTATTTTAAATTTTAAACAAAGCAAAAATAACAAAAAAAAAATGCAAAAATGCTATGAAAACAGGCGAGCACTGAAATGTGCTGATATTATCAACATGTATTGAATTATCAAGAGAAGAGCGACTTTCGCTCGATTTTAACACTGAGCTTTTCGTTTGAATTAATTCGATTCGCCTGAAACGCAAGCAAAGCGGCTAAAATCCTGACAAATTCAATCCGGCTGATAATACGGGAAAAATGAAACCCAAATGATATGCAGATAAAAACGAAGCAAAAGCCAGTCAAGACTAGAAAATGGGTGGGCAAATTTTAGGGTGCAACACAATGCACTCAGAACTATTGAAGTTGACAAACAAATCTTGATCACATGGTTAATTGATGCTAATAAGATTATCAATAAGTCCATGAACTAATAACACATCTTAATGGCAAGAAAGAGTAGGATATTATGAATTCCCCTTTCCATTAATATTTCTTTTATCACCATTACTGAACGTAACATAATTGTTGGAATAAGGTTTGATGTCTTTAAGATGATTTATTTCTCCTGTCATGCGTCTAGAGAAACCATTATTAAAGCACCAACCTTTATGATACAAGACCCTTAGAGTAGCACAAGAAATATGGGCCAGAATATAACTTATTTTGATGTGGTCGTCTAACATACAGTTTTTAGCAGTAAGGTCGTATTGACCACATATACCATAGTAGTGACATACCAAAGTGGGTCTGGTATATATGAAACTTAGAGTGCTCGTCATTATGTTTAGTAGGTCGTTGGAAATTGTAACAAAAAATTGTGTATTTTATTTTCTAAATAGGTGTAACAAACATGGTATTTGAATTGGATGATTCTCCAGTATATCAAATTCCCTTCATTTCTTTTAATTATTTTCCAACACCTAGAATCTCATTAAGGCTTCTAGTTCCAAAACTAAACATGCAAATAGACTTGGTCACACCATAAAGCTTAGAGTTGAGATGTCCAACTCCTTCCTTCAACTCTGAGATAGTCAGAATTAGACAAGTTTTGTCTTTAATAAAGGATTGAATCCTTTCATTATGCTTTATAATAAATTGTGATTCTTCATTCAATTTAAAATACAGAGTCTTATAAGTATCATTAAAATACAGAGTCTTATCAGTAGGAAACTCAAAATTCGAACTTTATTTGACGCAAGTAGTGAAGGCCACTTTACTTTATCAAATTCACTCTCTTCATCTGACTTATATCAGAGAAACTAGCATTGTATCCTTTTCTTTATTTTCATATAAAATTTAGGTATTCAGCTTGAATATATCCAAAACTTTACATTCACGACATTGAACTCCTTGGCGTTTTTTTGCTTATCCCCATCTTTTCCTCGACGCCAAAATTTGCCACCTTTTGAAATTTAATAATTCTTATGTTGATTTTATTTGACATAAGTAGAGACATTATTCTTGGATCTTCTCTCAAGTCTTCTTATGAACTATCTAAAACTCTTAGTAAACATGGAAATGGATTCAGTGAGATTTTCATCAGCATCATGTTCTACTAGCTCATAAAAATCATCAATATCCACTATGAATGCCACAACCTTACTCTTTTTCTTGGATTTTTCATCAATGACCATCTCAAAGATGGCAAGGGAATCGATTACTTCATCAACTTTCACGGGGAAACATTTTGAGCTTCTTCAATGCATGTAACCTTCATGTAAAACCTCTTGGGAAGAGATATTCGAATTTTTATTAAAAGCATTTTGTCAATTTTGAAAAAGGGGAAATGAATTATTAGCAATGTCACAGAGGTGAAAATTGAATTCATAAATATTTTCATCCTCCCTCGTCTTCAAGTTTTCAAATTTTTTGGTAAGGAGTTGAATTCTTGATATACGAAATTCAGATGTACCTTCATGAACAACTGTAAGGGTTTCCCAAGCCTCCTTAGCACTAGTGTAAATATTAATGATTCTAAATATATTTTTGTCGACTTCATCATAAATAGCATTAAGAGCACGAGAGTTTCCAAGCACAACTTTATCTTTGATAGATATCCAATCTTTTTCGGCCTTCACAGATTCAGAATCATCTTCAACTATGATCTTTAGAGGAGTCCATCCATTGATGACTGCTTACTAGGTATTATTATCCATGAACTTAAGAAGAACAACCACACGAGGCTTCCAATAGTCATAAATATTATCATCAATAATTAATGGCCACCTAATAGATCCTCCTTTTTTTGCATTGTTCATCATGAATAAAATAGATTAAAAACCATGGAGCTCACCTAACCATAACAATGTATCTACTCTGATGCCAATTGAAATTATGTATGGTCAACAACAAGATGTCACACACAATGTGTGAAACAATATGATCTAAAAAGAGCGATGAACACATAAAAATTTAAATACACATATAATTGGTAACACAGTTTGGTGCAACTTCACCTACGTATTGAGAGTTGTAGCCCAATCAAAGGAAATTCACTAATTCAAGTAGTCAGTAGTACACGACAGTCTCATCTGAACTCTCTCAGTTTAATGCATTTTTCCTAATACAACCAATGAATTTTAACTTAGGTTCCCCATGAATATGAGATCTCATCTCTATCAGTCAAATATTCTCCCAAGTGTTTGCAAGAAATAATTATATGTGGAGTGATTCAAATCACAATCAATGACCATTACTTTATCCTTCTAGAATAAGAAAGACTCTCAAGGTTGAGTATTACACAAGAAAACACGAATACTCTAATAAACATACAATACAATGCTAAATTTATATTTCTTCAAAACAAGTGAGTCTCAAACAAGGAGAACCATATTCTTAAATTATTAAAGAGATCCAGCAGAAAAGCCTAGAAGGCTATGATAAAAAATGAGTTGAATCTGAAAGTATCAAGTCAAATATTTTTTAACAAAACCAAATCCAAATATTTTAATTAAATCATATCCAATTAAAATCTTCTCCATGTAGATATATGATTTAATGCAATCCTTTTCAAACTGATTTGAATTAAAATATATTTACAAAAGCGTAATCTTTGTAAACTTTAAGATGAATAGAAATATAACTAAATGTTATAATGAATGCTAGAGCGATCACATCTGCATTTAGAGTAGCACGAGCCATAAAAATATAGAGACATGATGTCTCACAACAAGTAAAAACACCTTGCTTAACAATTTTCCTACAAAAATTAGCCAACAACTAAGAATAATGAAGCGAATTAAACAATTATAATGATTCGATTTTTACACACGGCTCAAATTGAATTTGATTAATTGAATGATAAATTTACCAACAAAAGTTTATACAATCATAATTGCCAGATAGATTATCAAAATAGTTAAATCTATCATAAAGTTATGCTTATACAATAAATTACTATGAACATATTGTACTCTCCCGAAGTACAATAAAGAAAGAAAGTTTGATCTAGAGGGTTGCAAGAGACTCTGTTTGTATGATCTCTTCTGAATTAATTCTCCTCTCTTGAGCTCACAGATTATGACATATATAGGTATTCCAACAATTTATCTTGGAAGCGGTTCTCCTTAGTTTCCTACACCAAAAATGTGGGAATGAGAGACATATGTTCTCCCATAAATCATGAAAATAATTGTTTTCTTATTGAATGGAATTCCTTGACCGTTATTCCCAAATACTTTAAAAGCTATGTATGTTATATGAGACATAAAATGGGTCTCTAACCCAAGCCCACTTGAACGATCTGCAATGCATTTTGGGCGACTAACTCATTTTATGCATTTCAAGTAACCTAGTATTTCAAGCACCCCCACTTTACTTAGTTTGAGAAGTTCTATCATGGACCATTCATTTTTTTATGACAAATAGAATTATCCTAGTCCATAGTTCCTCAAGCACGAGGACTTGGAAAAGGTGAAGTCATTAACTTGAATAAGCGACAATCTTAGTCATATATTGGGTTATGAATATTTCAAGACTCTCTGAAGAAAAGTCCATAAGGTGATGCTTGGGGCACATTCATTTTGATCGTCATATTGTTTCCATTTGTAAGTCAATGAGAAACCACACCCTTCAAGGTTTAAGAAAACACTCAGAGTTTATATTGGATAATTATATGAGATTTGAAATTCATTGTGCTTTTCTTATTACGTTGGAGCATATAATTTCTTGATCTCCCAAATTTATTGTTTTATTCGAGTCCCTCAAGTACTGCTTAGGACAATCCCTCAAGTATTGTTGAGGGCAAGTCCCGCGAGTATAGAATCTCATTGGTGTTGATCACTTAGGGGTGGTCTAGCAACATATAATTTCCTTTTATGTGACAAGGATACTTAAGTGAAGTTTCAACCCAAAATGTCTTATAGGAAGAAATGATCCTTTATTAAAGGTACAACCTATATTTCCTTATAGAGTTATCCCGGATCAACAAATAAAATCTAGTAACATGGAATTTACGAAGGCAATAAAGAACATAAACATGTAAACTATGTAGAAATTTAAAGAGATAGGGACAAATAGATTTATCTACCACATTTATATTGGTTAAACGTGTTTGTCCTAGCTTTTCCTTTGTCCAATCTTCAATTGTGAACCACTAAAATTTCGTAGGTCTTCCACTATTTTAAAAATTAATATACAAAGTTTTTGGTACAACAAATAATCTAGACAACATTGAACCAATTAACTCTTAAGCCAACACATGTCTGAATCTAGGTATTACTTATTCTGTAGTAGAACACTGAAAACTACAAAGATCACACGATCTTCACTTGATCTTGACCTAAATACCTTGCTAGACCCAATGTTTCACTCTAAGCTTTTGTTTTGCATACATCTTTACTTGACTATACCAATTTCTTGTCAGAGACCTTATTCTACTCTAGGATCTTGGAAACTCTCAATCATGTTTTACAACAATCTTCTTTGGATATTACCTAAGTCTTCAATGGAGTACAAAATAATATTTTTCTGTTGGAAGTCAGACTCCATGCACCATAATCAAAATATCGAATCTTCAATCTTATACACACAAAAGTTTCCTTAATGTACATTGTATCTACCCCTCAAACTCAATCTTTAGAGTTGAGAAACACAAGAATAAGGTTTTTGGGTTCAAGGTTAAAGATGATTTTTTTTCTTGAAGAAACTTACACAACACCTAAATAAGTATAACTCAACCTAAACTCAATAAAGTTTTCCAAGGGGCTTGACTTGAGAGAGGGGTGTGAAAGAAGAATACTCAATATTTTCTAGGCTTATGAAAGTATAGTTAGATTATTTTCACAATACACAATTGTGAGTCATTCATATTCACTCATGAATATGAATTGTTCAAATTTAATGAATGAACAACCATCTTTAAAAGAGGATAACAAAAATGATTTATATATGTGTTAGAGGTCACGCAAAAAAAAGGTGATAAAATGAACAATTGATTCGAGTGAGATCATATAGTTATGATTTAATTAGAGAAAAGTATGAATTGAATCAAGGTGATAAAAATTTAGAAATGGCTTATTTGATTTGGATCATGATTTGGTACATGTGACTCAAATCAATAAATCACATGATTTGAATCATAGTTGTTTTTCAAAAGTTGATATGATCACGATTCGGTTAAGCGTTGTGATTTGAATCACATACTTTCATGATTCTAATCACAAAGGAATTACCAAAATCTTGATTTCAAATGAATTATTGATTTAAATAAGCCATAATCTTGATTTAAATCAAACTTCAAAAAATTTATTTTTAAACTTCCTAACTTGTTATTCAAGGCACACATATATTCACATCGACCACTTTACTCAACTAAAAAAATTGCAAGAGATTAAAATATTTATTAAGAGTAAGGGTTGACTTAAGATACAATTCTGCAATGTAAAATCAAGCTACAAATAAATTAACAAAATCAAAAATTAAATAATTATATAAATATAAAAATTTATACACACACACACACACACACACACACACACACACACACACACACACACACACACACACACACACACACACACACACACACACACACACACACACACACACACACACACACACACACACACACACACACACACACACACACACACACACACACACACACACACACACACACACACACACACACACACACACACACACACACACACACACACACACACACACACACACACACACACACACACACACACACACACACACACACACACACACACACACACACACACACACACACACACACACACACACACACACACACACACACACACACACACACACACACACACACACACACACACACACACACACACACACACACACACACACACACACACACACACACACACACACACACACACACACACACACACACACACACACACACACACACACACACACACACACACACACACACACACACACACACACACACACACACACACACACACACACACACACACACACACACACACACACACACACACACACACACACACACACACACACACACACACACACACACACACACACACACACACACACACACACACACACACACACACACACACACACACACACACACACATCTATATATATATATACATATATATATACATACATACATATATATATACATATATATATATATACATATATATATATATATATATATATATATATATATATATACATATATATATATATATATATATATATATATATATATATATATATTTGTGTGTGTGTGTGTGTGTGTGTGTGTGAGAGAGAGAGAGAGAGAGAGAGAGAGAGAGAGATATGGGATCTAACTCTAGTTAGCATGCCATCGAAGTTTGCTCACATGCTGTTGTCGAATACCTACATGTTCTAGTCGAATTGTGTTCTAGTATGTAGTTATCGAATTGGGCCTTGTGTTAAGGATCCAATTGTTTAAGTTAGCTTGTAATGAGTAATTGTTAAAAAACCCATTAGTTTAGTATGTTAGGTTTTATTATAAATAGCATATTAGTATCTCATCTTAAGTGTGATGTGACAAAACCTAATTAGTGTGAGAGGGTTATTTGTTATTCTTGAGTATTTGTAATTTGTTTTATAGAGAAAGTAAAGAATAGAAGTTATAACCAAACCTTGTTATTCTCTTTCTTTTTACTTAAACCTAACCCTTGTGTGTTTCTTGACCATAAAGAACCGGGTATATTTTGTTTTAAGGTATCCTAATTCACATCAAATTGGTACGGTGAGCTTGGAGAAGATGCCTTCAACAAAGTATGAGAATGAAAAGTTCACCAGAATAAACGACTTCGGTCTATGGCGCTTGAAGATGAAAGCCCTACTGGTTCAGCAGGGTTATTTGGAAGCGCTGAAGGGAGAGACAGCCATAGATGCTGCGTTAATGAAACAGGAAAAGACGGATATGATAGAGAAAGCCCACAACACAATATTGCTGAGCCTTGGTGATAAAGTTCTTCGATAGGTATCAAAGGAGACTACGACATCGAGGTTATGGTTGAAATTTGAAAGTTTGTACATGACCAAATCTCTGGTGGACTCTACCTGAAGCGAGCTTTGTATTCATTCAAGATGAGTGTAGACAAAATGTTGGCTGAGCAGTTGGATATGTTTAACAAGATGATTCTTGATCTTGAAAATATTGATATGAAGATCGATAGTGAAGATCAAGCATTGTTGTTGTTATGTGCTTTTCCTAGAACACATGCTCACTTCAAAGAAACTCCCCTGTATGGAAGGGAGTCCCTGAGCTTTGAAGAAGTTCAACTAGCCTTGTATTCTAAGGACTTGAACGAACGAAAAGAGAATAAACCTTCGACGGTTGGTGAAGGTTTGGCCGTTAAGGGAAAAATATTGCAAAAGGATGGTAAGTTCGACAAGAAGAAAGGTAAAAGTCAGCATAAGTCTTATAATGGCGAGGCATCTGGTATTCGATGCTATCATTGTAAGAAGGAGGGACACACAAGAAAAGTGTGCCCTGAACTCCTGAAAGATCATAGAGGTAGAGATAATGGCAATGCAACCATTGTTCAAGATGACTTCGAATCATTTAATGCTCTTATGGTTTCAAGCGGCGAATCAAGAAAGGAGTGGATTATAGATTCAGGTTGGACTTGGCACATGACTCCAAACACATAATTGTTCAAGGAGCTATGTGATCAACATGGTGGATCAGTGCTGCTTGGAAACAAAAAATCTTGCAAAATTGCAAGTATTGGATCTGTGAGATTCAAGCTCCATGATGAGTCAATAAGGTTATTGACTGAAGTCAGGTATGTACCTGAATTGAAAACAAATTTGATTTCTCTTGGTCAATTCGACAGGAAGGGATATGTTTTCTAAGGATAGAAAAGTATCCTAAGAGTCATGAAGGGGTCGAAGGAAGTCTTGAGAGGCGTGAAGAAACAAGGCTTGTATACCCTTGAGGCTGAAGTTGTAAGTGATTCGATAAATGTTTCATCCATGAAACCGTTTTCGAAAAAAAAATTGGCACATGAGATTGGGCCATGTCAGCAAAAAGGGTCTGATCAAATTAGGGAAACAAAATCGGCTTGGAAGAGACAAAGTCAAAAAGTTGAAATTTTATGAACCCTGTGTACTTGGAAAATCTTGCAGAGTAAAGTTCAACAAAGGCAAACAAAGAACAAATGGATCCCTTGATTATATCCATGCTGATCTTTGGGGGCCTGCAAGGTGCCCATCACATTTAGGAGCAATGTATTTTCTATCCATAGTTGATGATTATTCTAGAAAGTTATGGGTATTCATCCAGAAGACTAAGGATGAAACTTTTGAGAATTTCAAAGATTGGAAGACTCTGAGAGAAAATCCGACTGACAGAAAGGTCAAGAGGTTGAGAATCGACAATGGCCTTGAATTTTGCAATGAGGCGTTTGATAGTTTTTGTGCTGCCTCAGGTATTTCAAGGCACAAAACTACTGCAGGGACTCCACAAAAAATGGTTTGGCAGAAAGGTTTAACCAAACTATTTTAGAAAGATTTAGATGCATGTTAACTAGTGTTAGGTTAACGAAGGTATTTTGGGCTAAGGCTATTTTGACAATAACATATATGATAAACATATGTCCTTCGACTGTGTTAGATATGAAGACACCTGAAGAAGTTTGATCGGGACATCCACCTAGTCTCGACAAACTGAGAGTATTTGGTTGCGTGGCCTATGCTCACATTAGGCAAGACAAGCTCAAACCTAGAGCCTTAAAATGCATGCTCATGGGATACTTTGAAGGAGTCAAAGCTTATAGGCTATGGTGCCTAGAGCCAGGTCACAGAAGGTGTATCACCAGTTGAGATGTAGTTTTCAATGAAGCAGAGATGACTTTCAACAAAACTGATGATGTTGAGAAAGAGCTGGAACAGGGAGAGATTCCTGTTGAGGTAGAGTATGTTGATGCTGAATTGTGTACCCTAGATGAAGTCGAAGAAGAAGCAAAAGCTGCTATTGAATATGAGGAAACTGATAATGACTACCTTCCAGCAAGAGACAGGTCGAGGAGAGTCATCAAGCTACCTCAGAGACTTAGGTATGCAGATCTTATAGCTTATGCCTTAATCTTTGCAACTGAGGTTTACGACGAAGAACGTAGAGACTATAAGAAAGTTATGAGGAGTCAAAAGAAGACTGAATGGATGAAGGCCATGGATGATGAGATGAAATCTCTTCATGATAACAACACTTGGGAGCTAATAAAGAAACATGCTGGAGCTAGGTTAGTCAGCTGTAAATGGATTTTCAAAGTTAAGGAAGGAATCAAATGTGTGGCTTCGAAAAGATACAAGGAAAAACTAGTCTATAGGGGTTTCACTCAGAAAGAAGGTGTCGACTTCAATGATGTATCCTCTCCTGTTGTGAAGCACATGTCCATTCAAGTGTTGCTTGCCACGGTGGCACAGTTCGTCCTTGAACTGGAACAGATGGATGTGGAGATTGCGTTCTTGTATGGTGATCAAGATGAAATAATCCTGATGAGGAAACCTGAAGGGTATGTCGAAAAGGGGAAGGAAGATTATGTGTGCAAGCTGAAGATATCCTTATATGGACTGAAACAATATGCTCGACAGTGGAATAGGAGATTCGACAATTTCATGGCATGCATAAGTCTCAATAGAAGTCCGTTCGACCACTGTGTTTACTTCAGATTTCAACCTGGTAATTCATTTGTTATTTTTTTTACTTTATGTGGATGATATTAAAATAGAAAGCAACAATGTCGAAGATTTAATGAGGGTGAAGGCTGAACTCAATAAGGAGTTCGACATGAAAGATCTGGGAGCTGCGTCTAGGATTCTTGGGATTGACATCCGAAGAGATAGAAAGCAGTCAAAATTATGCTTATCTCATGAGGCATACGGTCGCTACTGCGAAAAATGAGGTCGGCAAGACAGAAGAGTGTCCACCGTTCTTTATTTATCCCACGGGAGGGAAAGGAAACGATCAGAAAAAACCTGACGTAAAGGTATAAGACAAGGTCATCGCAACCATTGTCTGGACTCGGGAGTCGGTTACGCAAGGGGAAGGTATTAGCACCCCTCACGTCTGTTGTACTCAACGGGATCCACGCTTGTTGTGTTTATCTGACGGGTTTGTTACATCTATCTACGTTAAAGGTCTGGTGTGAAAAGATAAGAAAATGACTCGGCAAAGCGTCACACTTTATGCCTACGTATTCCCGTCTGGCACGAGAAATCAGAGTCAACGTAGTTCGCCTAACTACGGGGGAAGGTTGCTCGCCAAGATATCGTATCTCTTGCCTACGTACTTTCACACAGCGCGAAAGATCAGAGCAAACGTAGTTCGGGACAACGAGAGACACAGGTTTGTCTAACTATTTTTATCCGAGTAGGGTTAACAGACGGTTCCAGCAGTTGGTGTATGCAGCTCGACCATTGGAGACTTAGGCGTTACCGTTTGCGGTAGAACCGAGAGTTAACAAAACTCTCCTTCTGAAAAGGGTTTCTAGGGATTAAAGGTCCAAGAGGACAAAAAGATGTTTGATCTTTGTTTTCTATTTTTTACAGAAAGAAGTGTTTTTTAGTTGTCTGTAGTTTGTACAGCACTAGAGACTATGACTTAGGAACGAATGTGTCGCATATCGTCCAAAGGACATATACTAACACTCTAGACGATTGAGAGGAGACCGCTCAATCATCATTTCCCAAGTAGCTTAAGGCTCGTAACGCACTTGTACTAGCCTGCCTTTATTATGTTTTTTACTGTTGTTTGAGATAAGAAGAGAAACAGACTCTCTACAGGGGAACTGACTCGATCCTACAGTTATCATGTAATATTCGTCCTACGGTTGAGGTTAGAAGGGAAACTAACTACTGTTATCATGCATGGTTAGAGTCCTAATGTCTATCATAACTTCTCTTGAATAAGAGAAGTCAGAGTTCCTAGGGGAACATGGTAATGGAAATCAAACAGTAAACAGGAAAACTGTAAAGAAATTACTATAAAGATGCATGCAATGCAAGTGAGGGAGGAAATATGTGTGGGGAAGAAGCCTCCACAAGCTCATCTCAACCTCAAGCCAGATATGAATAACTGCAAAGACAGTAAAAGAAAATAAATGCAATCAAACAAACCACAAACCACATAGGCAAGGGAGCTGAGCTCTACCAAATACCAGCAAGCAAAGCCACGCAGTAAAAATACAAGCAGAGGGAGAAACTCAACCTCTAATGCAATACAAGCAAGGGGAGAGACTCAACCCTTAGGATGCTCTTATGCCTATTCAACTACATGCTCTAATCTAAATGCAACACACCAATCAAGTCACATCAATACACATCAATACAGTTAAACAGACAGGGAAAACAAGCCAGCAATCTCCACAGCATAGCAGTCTTCTGGAAGCAATCCAATCCAAAGTCTGTATTTGTTCTTCAAGTCCACCATCTTCAAGAGAAGGGAAGGAATCCATGACAAGCAATCAAATAAGCTTCTACCCTAAGGAAGGAAATTGGGTGTTGGGAGGCTAGGGTAAGTTCCACAGGAGCTTATCCCAGGCACTCAACCAACAAAAAGATCTTTGGGGAAACCTAAGGGTTTAGCTCCTTCAACAGGTGTGCCATATTCCCCCCACAGGAGGGGTTGTGCTACCTCAAGAAGGTTCTTAAAGAGGAAAGAATGAGGGAATTTTAGGAGAATGGAAATGAGAAGCAAGGTAAGTTCCACAGGAACCTGCCACAAACACTCAACCAAATCCATTTCCTTTAGAGAGCTTGCTTAGGCTCAACTCCAATGTGAAAGGCAGGGAATTCCTCTACAGGAGGAATTATACCCACAATGAAGGATCCTAATTAAGCAAAGGAGTATTTGAAAGGGAACTAATCCTAGGGAAAGATCATCACCTACTTGAATTGCTAAAGAACATCCAATGTTATCTCCTAATGATCATCTATTCTAAGGTCAATTTGTAAAATAGGGAAATAAGGGAAAATCAATCCTAAAAAATCTAAGGAAAATACTACATCATCCTATATGTGTCAACATTCTATGGTAGAAAAATCAGAAGCTAAATCTGAATCAAAATGCCCAAATTAAATCCAAAACTTCAAGGGTGCACTAAAGGAATCATTAAAGAGTACTCCTAAACAACTACCCTAAAATCCTATTTAAAATGATCTAAAAAATCCAACAAAATCACATAGCAACATCAATATGTAAACAGCCAACACACAAAATTCCAAGATCATACTCCAAAATATGAGAGAGAGAAAGAAAATCAACAAATTCAGCACAACATTATTTCATTATTAAAAGTGCACTAAAAAGAAAATATGAAACAAAATGGATAATGCATGGAAAACTAAAATGAAAAGCATGATAAAATCCTAAACATCTCAATCTACAATCACAAATTTTTCCAGAATTTATTTGCAACATTCACTATTTTTTGATGATTAAATTCTAACAAGCATTAAACAAAAAATGAAGAAAAGAAATTAAAAAACAAGAAATAAAGGAATTAACAGGGGAGGGGTTCCAACAGCAAGGAAAACAAGGCTATTTGCGCCTGGGCCCAGGACTGAGGGGTGTGAAAAGCACAGGGGGCTGGGCCCAATTGAGAGTATTAATTCAACAAAAAAAACCTCTTATTAAAACGTCCAGGGGGGTGTAAAAGTAGGAAATTCACGTGTTAATTCTGTTTGGGCTTACAAAGAGGAGGTGTGAAAAGCGCCTACAGCCAAGGCCCATCACAATAAAATAATTCCATTCAGTTCTCTCAATTAAAAGAAAAATGCTCACGCAGGGAATCGAACTCGCATCCCTTATGTCAATACAGCGCGCAGCATAAAGCTTGGGATTCACTAACCTAAACGCCTGCGTTTTGGAAGGGGATTACGTGGCGCACTTTGAGCGCTCAGATATGTGGACTTGGCCTTACTTCTCTCCACGTGTGGACGGCGAGGATTATGTCTTCCTCATTTCAAATTCCCAGCAACCAGCAAACACGCGCGCAACACCATGGCGTCGACGGTAACTTCTCCGGCGAACTTCACGTAACCCTATCTCCCTCAATACTTCACCAAACGCAACGATTTTTGAACGAAAATTGTACGAAATTTTACGAGGATTACAAATATCCTAATAGATTACACTAAAACCTCAAGAATCAAGAATTCTACATCCTAACCGAAAACGGATCCATTCTTACATTGTCACTAATCCTCAAATTCTCTGCCCAGAAATCATCTATGACCTAAGGGAAACCTAACCACATGATTCTAAGGCATTAAAAACGCATGAATTGAGTGCAATTTCAAGAAGTAAAAACCTGGTTTCAAGCTTCAATTTGAGGTGTTTCTGGCTTGATTCTTGCTCCAAAATGTTCCAGATCCATTCAGTGATGATGTTAGAAGAAGATTGAAGCTTCAATTGCACTTGAAATGGCCTCAATCAGAAATTCGATCTTTCACTTTTCTTCTTCAAACTCCAATGGCAATCTATGATCTCATCCCCAATCAATCACCAACCCTTGCCCAATCTCACTTCTGATCATTTATAGAACACCATGGAACCTTCTAGAGGTTCAGCCCAGGCCCAATTTGGAAGATCCAAAAATAAAAAAACTCTCAAAAATTCAATATGGCCATGCACGAATTTGGCTTCATAGCTTGCATTGGAAGCTTTGGATGACTTTCATATCCCATTTAGAATGGATTCAGACTAAAAGGAGTCTCCAAATTGCCTTTGTGAAGGAATTGTGTGATGTTACTTATTTGTGAAGAAAAGTGTTAAAAGCTCATGAAACATAGGTCAAAACAAAATTCTAAAATTGCCAATCTTCTCAAAAAATAATTTTTGATTAAAATGAGTGGTCATTTGACTTGTTTTGGACCCATAATCAATTATTTGGATTTCCCACCAAAAATGCCTTTGAATTTCTTCTTTCTTCAAACCACTTCACACCAATCTTTGATATGAGCCAAACTAATTCACCATGAGTTCTTGGTTAGTATAAAAACCACATTTTAAACAAGTTCCATGTTGAACAAAAATCCATTTGACATGTGCAAGTTAGAGATTTTGACTTATGATTGAAAATGGCCTATAATCTCACTTTCCCAAAATACCCCTAACTTGTAAACCTCACAACATGAGTTCTACAAATCAGATGGAAGACTTATAATACAATTTGGAAAGCTAAGATCATGAGGAACAACTTTCATGTTGGCCAAAAGTTCAAGAGAAACACCCTTCTAGGTCAAAAATAGCTTGGAAGTCAGATGATTTTCACAGACAAATTTTAGAGGCATCTGAGGACCTGTAACTTGTCTGGACCATAACTTGAGTTCTATAAATCCAATGGAGTACTTCTAGTACTCAAATTAAAGCTAAGATCATGATCTAAGAGTTTCATGTTAGCCAAAAATGGAGATGAAACTTTCATTTTTACTTACATGGCTTGGAAGTTTGGCACTAAACAGGGGATTTTACCCTAGGAACCCTGACATAGCAACTCCAACCACTCTTGATTCTTCTCAACTTGATCTTGAAACAACCTCTCATATGCCTAAACATATCCTTTCATGATCTCAATTACCTAGAAGTAGGCTTTGATCTTCTTCAATTGCTCATTTTAACCTAGGATTAACCAGATGAAACCCTAGTTGCATCCACTTCAACTGTGGCTCTTGCACTTGATAAAAATGACTTGATTGAGCTCTAACATGACCTTCAAGGCACTTCAATGAGCTTTACCCACACATCATATCCACATCCAAGGCTCCACAACCTCTGATACTCTTCAAATGGCTCCTCATGCCAGGAGATATACCCCATACAAGCAACTGAACCTCTTAAGAACCCATCCCCCTGACTGATGATTATGATGGCTTCTCAAACTTGCATAAGACCTCTGGCTAGGCTTCTTTTGACATATATTACACTTGATCCCCTGCTAAATTCTAATGTAATGATATGCAAATGCTAGAACTATGTTAGAACAATGTTATGTTATGCAATGAAACATAAACCAGGTGAGAGAAGGTTAGGCAAATTTTGGGGTGCAACACATACCTACAGAAGATTCTCGAAAAGTTTAGTATATAGAATTCAAAGCCTGTTGTGACTCCGACAAACCCTCAATTCAAGCTGATTATAGATCAGTGTCTCAGTACTGATGTCGAAAGAGCTTATATAAATAGCACTCCATATGCTAATAAAATGGGTTTTTTGATGTATGTTATGGTATGTAGTAGACCCGACATAACATATGCAGTAAGTATTGTAAGCAGGTACATGGAGAATTTAGGAAAGGCTCACTGGCAAGCATTGAAGTGGATTCTAAGGTACATAAATGGGTCTCTGAATAGAGTCCTAAATTATGGCGGGGCCTTGGGTAAAGATAGTAAAGCAGCAATCGAAGGATATGTCGACTCAGATTATGCAGGTTGTATGGATTCCAAAAAATCTATTTATGGATATGCGTTCATTATGTTTAGCACAACAATAAATTGGAAAACAACACTTCAGAAGGTTGTTGCCTTATCAACCACTGAAGCGGAATATATCTCCCTAACTGAAGTTGTGAAGGAAGCATTGTGGCTTGAAGGTTTTATAAAGGAGCTGACACTTCAAGGTCGAGTTGTCACTATTAAATATAATGTCAAAGTACAATACACTTGTCAAAGAATTCATTCTATCATGAGAAAATAAAGCACATTGATGTGAGACTATATTTTGTCAGAGGGGTAATCGAGCGTGAAGAAGTCCAATTGCTAAAGGTTTTGACAGATCATAATGCTGCTGATATAATCACCAAGACGTTACTCAGTTGCAAGTTTTTCTATTGTATGCAGTTGATAAAGCTGCATGAAGAAAGCTAGTTTGTTTCTTGATGGTAGAGTTAGATCCAAGGTGGAGATCTGTGAGATATTGGATCGAACTCTAGTTAGCATGCCGTCGAAGTTTTCTCACATGATGTTGTCGAAGACCTACATGCTCTAGTTAAATAGCGTTCTAGTATGTAGTTGTCGAATTGGGCCTTGTGTTAAAGATCCAATTGTTTAAGTTAGTTTGTACCCTAAGTTAACTTGTAATGGATAATTGTTAAAAAGCCCATTAGTTTAGTATGTCAGATTTTATTATAAATAGCATATTAGTCTCTCATCTTAAGTGTGATGTGACAAAACCTTATTAGTGTGAGAGAGTTATTTGTTATTCTTGAGTACTGGTAATTTGTTTTATAGAGAAAGTAAAGAATAACAGTTATAACAAATCCTTGTTTTTTCTTAACCCTAACCCTTGTATGTTTCTTGACCATAAAGAAAGTATATTTTATTTTAAGACATCCTAATTCACATCAATATATATATATATATATATATATATATATATATATATATATATATATATATATATATATATATATATATATATATGTGTTTTTTTTCCTTCTATTTTCTCTATATTAGTAATTATTCCTATAACATATTTTTTGTTAACAGAATTATTTTATTATAATACATAATTTTTGTATTATTTTCATTTTATTAATTAACTTTTTTGCAAGTATTTCATTACATGTAAAGCAAGAGAAAAACGATGAAAGTAAAGCCTTGTCTAAAAGGAGATAGACCATACTAATAGAGGATCAATATATATAATTCTATATTATTTTTTTAATATAAAAATGGCCACCTTTATAATTCTATAATTCTATATTATTCATAAAATTCTCAAGGACATTTCACATTTCTTCCAGGTCCACCATAGTAAAAGTAATTCCCCCACCCATTATTAGTCCCTGGTTGAATGTTATAACAATTTGGGTGATCAGCTACAACCTTAAGATTTGGTAAAGGAATCAAGCTATTATCAGAATCCACAACTTGCATATTTCTAAAATATGAAGCTTTTGCAAAACCCTCTTCTGCAAAATGTCCACTACCCATTTGAGTGGAAGTGTGAGACCCTGATGACATTGAATTCACTATTTCTCCACCAAATTGAACCATAGTTGCATGATCCTTTAAGTGTGTGAATAAAGTGGATGGCCAATATCCAATTAGTTCTCCTGATCCATATTCAAGCCACCAATTCCCATGCTTTGGATCCTACATAAGTGATCTATGAAGTAAATATATTGAACAAAACACCGATACTGATCTGTAAATTTTGATAAATAATTTTTAAAAAATAAAAATAATTAAAAAAAATCTGAATAATAATATAAATATCATATAAAAATCGAAAACTAACAATTTTGTGACAAAACTCTGACGAAGAGTTTTCCCCCTCGAATTTTCATGTGTTGCTCGAAACTTTTATGTTTTAAATGAAAATAAATTTATTCTAAAGTGTTAGTGTAAATCTCGTTGACACATTTTAATTTGTTATGTGACAAAGTTAAACTTCTCAAACATAGACATAATCATTAAGAGGAAAATGATGTTTTCAAATTTTCATAAAGAATAATACAGAAAAAAAAAATGAAAAAGAGAGAAAATTAAAATATGATAAATGTTGAATGATGTGTTGAGAAAAATAATCTTAAAAAAAAAAGATAAAGCATAAGAGAGTTATTCATTATTAAATTCACAAAGTGCACGCGTGTAATAATGTACAAAAGTAGTAAAGTTAATAATTGTGGTACCTAAATTCACTAGCATTAGAACACTAGAAAATTTGGTTGATTATATTGTTTTTCTTCTGTGTGTTATTCATCTTTCTTTTTTCAAAAGAAATTATTATGTTGTGAAAATGTTATCATAACCCTACCCTTGCTTCTAACATAATTCTACATAATATCAAAATTTTGAAAGCATATAAACTATTTATATACTCTCTCTTGTCTCTAATGTAAGTAAAAAATCATTTTCCTTGGAGGGTTTGACTCATTTATTTTAATACTCTCTCTTGTCTCTAATGTAAGTAAAAAAAATATTTTATATAGATTAAATATATTAATTATATAATAAATAAAAAATATTCACATTTAAATTATTATATTTTGGTCTTTATTTTCACTTGTTCAAAAATTATTATTTTCATTTTAAATATTCTTTTATTCCTTATTTATTTTTATAAATTTAAATTGTTGATATGACATGATATTTAACGATATAAAATTATCAAAAATATTAAAATTATTATCTAAAAAATAAATTTCAAATTTATTAAATTTTATAATTTAATTAGTAATACATAAATAATTATATTATCAAAATAATTTTACATCAACATATCATTTATTATATCATCAATTTCAAATATAGTAATTTGACCCAATATTAAAAAAAAGTGAATGAATAATAATAGATTGACCAAAACAATATCTAAGTCTAAAAAAATTAATCTCAATTTGCAGAAAATTACCTTCCAAATCATTAAGCTAATATCAAATTGGCCTCCATTATAGGTAGAAGTTGGAGAAATTGCAGCTCCAATTGCAAATTTACTACTAGTTTGAACAAAGCCAGAGCAAAGTAAATTGTAGCACCCAGTTCCTTGATAGCCATCACTCTGCAATTATTACTTCTATCATCTTTTAATTTCAATAATTTTTTTATTAATGAATATCTTGCACATGAAGCTAGCAAAAATTAGTACTTTTCCACATCCTTTTCTTGAATAATTTTACTTACCGTCCAATAAGTAAAGAATCTAGGGTAGTTGTCCCCATAAAGCTCTGGACTGACCTGCATAAAAATTACTTAGATTTAGCGTCTTTGCTTAAATAAAGAAATATTGATGTAAATAATAGGTAGGTTGTTAACTTGCTAATAGCCTTTTCAATACTAAACCTAATTGAATGTTTTGAATGCTAATGAACTTTTCCTAGATTGACTTTTGTACTATTTTATAGTTGGAATTTTATCATTTCTTTATTTATATATTATTTTCTAATGATAAGTTAAAGTACTCATTAGAGTCTTAAATATCAATATGCATTATTATTTTTTCAAATAAACTCTTATTTAATTTGAAGTGTAAAAATTTGAGATGTTTTTATACATATACAAAGTATTTTTTTTTAGTAGCCATCTGTTTTTTTATTTATAATTTAGATGTTTTTTTTATGTGCAACTGCTTCGATTAATTTTTCTATTTCATTCTTTGAAATATTTATTTATAGTTAAAATAAATATATTAAATATATATTTTTATTAAAAGTAAAGTAAATTAGATATATAAATTTAGGAAAAAAGAATAAAAGAAGAAACAAATATGGAGAATGAGTCGTGCTTTAAGATAGACAAAAACACGACTGAACAAATGTCGAGGATACAAAGGGTAGCTGGCAACACCAACACATAAGACAAAAACAAGTCTACACAAGAACTAAAACGACACGCCATCAGAGACAACAAAAAGTAATTTTGACCACTTGCAGAAAACAAAAAAGGGTGTGTAGCCACCCACCCAGCACACCCTTAAAAGCAAATGCATCATTGCGGGTCATTCTCCCAATCAAGCAAAGAGAAGACATAAATAAAAGGATGAGAATTGACTCACTTCTAAGTCAAACCAATTACTGAGTTGCCGAATCATTAACTTAGAAACTTTCCTAACAAAAAATAATTTTGATATAAATTTTCTAAATAATCTATATCAATGAATGATAGTCCGAAACTAAGACTAGACACATTTTCTTACCCTTAACAATCTCCTAAAAACCTCAAAAAGCTCTAAAATCTAGCACGAAATAGATAAAGGCATTCTCACCCAACTGAAAAACTCATACCAGATCAAAGAGGCAACCTCACAAAAGACAAACAAATGATTTATAGATTCGATCTTCCCTAAATACACTGCACAAACCAATCCGCTATTTGTAAACTCAATTTAGTGCTTAAAAAGATGTTGCTTAGTCAAAAATATATGTTAAAACAATGTCTAGCTAAGAAAAAAGCACCACTTTAAAAGACACGCAACTCTTCCAAACCATAGTCAGACTCTAGATCACCTGATCACACCTAGCAACACCTATCACCTAGGAAAGCCTAATGTAGACAAATCACACAATGAATTGAATTAAGCAACTATAATAGGAGTTATTCCGGGTAGACCATGAGAAAACACCACCACATAAAATGTCAAACTTAATCATTCCCCTCTTAGATGCCCATCATCTCCACTACGAGAGACTCTTCTCATAAGAGACATACAACGGATTCTCCTCCACCCAAACGTTATGCCACAACCTAAATCTAATACCACCCCTACCACTTTGGTACAAAAAGATGTAAATCAACATGACAATCTAATACCACCCCTACCATTTTGGTACAAAAAGAGGTAAATCAACATGACAGATACTTAGGACAAAGAAAAAAACCCCTCTTCACAAAAAAGAAGGCAGATATCTGTCTGCTCTCCTGCTTACCACACAACAAGGAACCATTTATTTAAGAGTCATATAAGAAATAATGATAATCTTTTACAAAAACAATCTATCCTCAAACATCCTCCATCTCTAGATATTTAATTGAGACAAATTAATGAACCTCAAATCCTTGACCCCTTAAAAAAATTTAATATTGACACTTTCGATATAATTTTAATACAAGAAATTACAATACATTCCTTAAAGTCTACTAAAATCATACTTACACCATCTTTGCTTTTAAAAGATACAACTACTTCCTATAAAATATCAATAAATAGATAAACACTTTCATTTTTTATTAACATGCTAAATTTTTTTTTATATTTATACCTACGATTTTTTTATTACTATAACTACAACTTTTGCTGGTATATATATCTCTAACGAAATGGAATGATTAACTAGATGAAGTAATTAATGAGAGTAATTAACATGCCTGCCAACCAGCTTCAATGGTATTGAGATCTTCTCCAAATGAACCAGCTATGACCCATATTTGAGACAAACTGAATTCATATTGACTTTCCACTTGTGGGTCCCACACGTTTATGCCAGCCTTTGCTCCATAGTATTCATTTCCACTCACATACCCAACTGCATGCTATGCAACAATAACAAAGAAAGAACATTGAAGCACATACATTAATAAAATATATATTTATTTAAACTAAAAAATCATTTAAAAAAAGTTAAAGTTAACTACCGTATGTAAGAAAAAAAACACAAAAACTATAAAATAAAATAAATCATGAGACCAAAATTTCAAGTTTACGCTGTTTACAGTGATGGCATAATTCTACCTCATGTCCATCGCCAGTGGTGTCCCTTCCAACACGTTTTAGTTTTCTTCCAAATGTGCTAATAGAGCAACCTCTTAACATGTCTTGTTCTTTTATTCTTCTTATAGGAATTGTTCCTTCCGGACACGATTCACCCGATAAACTCCATAGTTGAAAATTGTCGCTAAAATTATCGAGTCGTTTTTGTCCTCTTGGTTTATCAGGAGGAACCTGTGAGTTAAAAAGTAAAAATACATATAAATTTAAAAGATATTTTTAAATTTTCTTATCGAAAAACAACACATTACCAATGGTTTTTGTCCTTTCAATAGAGGATGATCAAAAGCTGGTTGTTTATGAGACGGAACACAATCTATAACATCACCGTCAAAACTCTGGAGAGAAAAAAAACACAAACATATGAATATGTCTCAAAAAGTTTAAGGAAATATATTTTGACATACATGAATTGTCTTAACAGCGGGCTTGTTGATCTGCCGAAGATGAATATTTACATTGTTCTTCAACTTGTGAAACTCTTTCTCTGGTAGAAAAGTTTGATTTTGACCACTTTTTTCTGAAGAATAAACATGACAAATCAAAGAAACAAGAAGAAGAAAATGTAGGAGGAAGGAAATGATTGGAGTGTTCCTAGATATTGGTTTTCTCCATGGAAACATGTACATTCCCATATCTATCAAACATAAATATATGAATAGTATTTGTAAGACAACTTAATCAAGAAAATATTCCCTCTCTTTCTTGAGTACTTATATCATATATGCTATATGAATTGCAAAGATAAGGAATCTCTTTTATATCAACAAAAAAAAGGGTTTATTATTGAAAATCTTTAAACACTTGAATACAAAATATAATATAGAATATAATAAAAATACCAAATTAATTAATGTTTTATTATTTAGTAATAAAATATTAAATGAAAAAGTAAAATGCATCTGGACTACTCTAATTTTTGTATTCCTAAAACTATTTTTTATTTCATTAAAGAATTTATCGGGTATGGATAGGTGTCATAGGTAAAATATGCAATAAAGTTATAAAGTTATAAATATATTAATTAAAATAAGGAAATGAAAGCCATCGACATAAAAACTGTAGACTTGTCTACTCTTTAAATTAATGGGTCAATGAACCATTAGATATATGTGTAATATGTTTTTAAATTTGTAGTATATATAAAAAATTTATCATTTAAAAAATATTATACAAGTGTCACATCTATACTATAATTTTCTCAAATAATTATTTAAAATGTTGATTTTGATTTGCCATATTTAAAAATAATTATTTTATAAGTATCAGGCTTTCTAAATATTTATATTAATAGTTATTTTATTTATCGGTATGAAAAATACTTTATGCAATACTTATTAATATTAATACGAGTGAAAACTAATTTTGGTCCTCATAAAATCGGCAGAACTTAGATTTGTTTTGGGGAATTTAATGTCCAAATTAATAGTTAAGGTGTAATCTTTCTCAAATTTACTTCCACTTGACGCAAAGTATAAAGTCAGTTCACACGGAAAGTAAGATATATTTTTTAATATTCACTTTTCACTACACATTTTAAATGTTAAATTGATTTGAGCATTGAAGTGTTAACTTTACTGGTCCTCTTTAACACCCATATATAATATATGTCTAAAATATACATATTATACATAATTGTAAAGTTGGTATTCAAATACATACGTTTCTAATGGCAACATTGTACATATTACATGGCCAAAATAAACAGCTAACAATGGAACAGTATATACAAGGGTGCCCCAACAAAATAAAAACTAAGAACTAGATCATTGCAAGATGATCTTCAAAATAACTTCACATTGGATGCACCATCAAAATATCAAACGACACAAGGGCATCAGGCTAATTTGTCCTTACCCTTCACCGAATCAGAAGTACTTGAAAATAATCAACATATGGGGTGAGATAATAATCTCAGTGGGTTCCCTATCTTATGGATTCTCTCGGCTCTACAAGGTCCTAAAAAGTTTACCAGCTAAAGTCACAATAGGGGAAAAGAGTTGAATTCACCATTCTTACACTATATGAAAACGTGTTGCTTGAGTTCACCAACTCAAACTATCACTAATCGAAAACTATACCAATGCATCTTTCTCCGGCCAACCCTACGTCTAGAGTTATCGATATTGGTCACAGATTCTTGTTACATACTTTGACATGCGCAAGGATTTTGAATTCTCCTGAAATACCAGCAGAAATAAGATAAGAAGGAAAATGTTTTTCCACCCACCCCAAATAAGATTCATTCACAAAAAATACCAACATATAACACAACATTTCATCACAATCATCATAAATAACAACACACTCATAAGATTTTCATGGTATTGGAAGAATCACATATAAACAATTCCATTTCTATCTCAAAACCTAACATTCCTAATTCTACAACTTATGATTTCTATATAGAATCCACCTTGCAATGATGAAGAAGAAATTTTTGTATGATCTAGATGAATGATGTTGATGATGGATGATGAAAATCTCCATTTTTCTCTTCTTCCCTTAGGTTTTCTTCTTTCTCCTATTTCTTTTCCGCTTTCTCTCTACTCTTCCTTTCTATCTTTTTCTTCTAACCTTTTTCCCACAAAGTTGAAAACCAATATGATGCATAGAGATATCATTTGGAAAGTTAGTAAGAGTAACACATATGGTCATGATGCGGGTATAACACTTGTGGTAGAAAATGATAACTTTAGTAGTAACATAAATATTAAGTGGTACAATGCTTAATATTTGTTTTACTAAAGTAACTAACTCATTATTAATGTTATCGAAATGACTCTATTGTACCAATTAATAAAATATCAGTATTGAATAATATTAATTAAGTCAATCTAAGCTCACTAGTTACTCTAATTATCCAAAATGATAACTCTCAGAGCACATAGGAACTCAGTTGATCTCAAATGATATTATTTAGAGTATTTTAGAAAATACGGGTATTACATCCTCCCCCCTTAAATAAAAAATTCATCCTCGATTTTAAAAATTACCTAAAAAAGGTGAGGGTAAGCTTCCTGCATCTCCGACTCAAGTCCCCAAGCAGCATCACCCGGATGTCATATGTTCCACTAAACCCTAACAAGTGGAATCTCTTTGTTTCTCAACACTTTGGTTTCTCTTCCTACAATACGACTTTGTTAAGGTTCAAAAGTTAAATCTACTTCTATTTGTCACACCCTAATTTTTAACCCTAAGATTTCACCTCATATGCATCATTTTGCATAGCATACATCATTTCATGTGTGTGAGATTTATGCATTAACTAACCCATTGAGAATACAAGAAGATGTGCTTTGGTTTTGCTTTGATCATAAGATAGGGTTATGGTGTCAAGAATATCAAGAGTTTGACCGGTCAGAGGATTTGGGGATCCTCAACATCTCAAGCCCTAATTCATTCAATATTGTTCAAGGGTCTCCTATCATCAATAATCAAGCACAAGATTGCATTGAATCAAGATCATCAAGCCCTAAGTCATCATATGCATCCAAATTAGGGTTTTGACCTAATTCAGACCATGGGTTGTCTTTTGAAGCAAGGCATGATCCAACACCTCAATATATGTTTCAAGGACCTAAAATACATCATATCAGTCCATTCACATTATTGGATTGATCTAAGAAGTTTGATTTATGAGAAATGGAAGAAATCAGATTCATTTGGAAAAAGTCAACTATTAATCGAAATCAAGTTTGACTTTTGAGATTTTTGGTCAAACATGGACTCCACAAGTCAAGGATCATGAATATATGTGACTTGGATCATGATCAATGAATAAAAATCGAAGAAAACATCAAAGGATTCAAAGTTGTGAAAACTATGGTTTTGAAATTTTTCTAAGTTACAAAATTCTATGACAAATGACCTACTTTCCAAGGTTATAAGTTCTTCTTCAAGCATCCAATGGAAACACTTGAGAGCTACTTTAAAATAGGGCATTTGATGCTACAAGTTGTTGAAAATTTCAGGCTAAAAGCTTTCTTGGAGTGGAAGATATTGATGTGAAAAGTTGGAGTTTCAAGTTGTTTGAGAAATCCAAAATACTTAGAAAAATTTCTAGGTTTTTGACATGGTCAAATGCATGAATTTATGGACTTCTTGTGAAAATCTCAAGACACCTCTTTAGATTATCTTTGGCTGCAATTAAAATTCACTGATTGTGAGTCGAGATACTAAATGCTAGAGAAAATATGTTGTGCACTCGCTTGGGCTGCTAAACGTTTGAGGCAGTACATGTTAAACCACATAACCCTATTGATTTTGAAGATGGATGTGATCAAGTATGTCTTTGAAAAACAGGCACTCTCCGGAAGGATTTCCCAATGGAAAATGGTTTTAACAGAGTATAATATTTAGTATGTTTCCCAAAAAGCTATTAAGGGAAGCGTTATGTCAGAATATCTTACTGAACAACCGATTGAGGATTATCAGCCAATGAAGTTTGAACTTTCAGATGAAGACGTCATGTTTTTGAAGATGAAAGATTATGGTGAGCCTTTACCTGATGAGGGTCCTGAGGTTGGATCTCAGTGGAAACTGGTTTTTGACGACGCTGTTAATTCATATGGTAATGGAATCGGAGAAATCATTACTACTCCTCACAGTTCTCATATACTGTTCAGTGCCCGATTGACGTTTGTTTTCATAAATAATAAAGCTGAATACGAAGCGTGCATTATGGGTTTAGAAGAGGCCATTGATCTGAGGATCAAAAATCTTGATGTATTAGGTGATTCAGCGTTGGTGGTTAATCAGATTAAAGAAGAGTGCGAAACTCGTCAGGCTAACTTGGTTCCTTACAAGAACTATGCAAGAAGATTGCTACCATTATTTGATAGAGTTGAGTTCCATCATGTGCCTAGGGCTGAGAATCAGATGGCGGACGCCTTGGCCACGTTATCGTCGATGTACAAAGTGAATTTCTAGAATGAAGCTCCAGCTATCACCATCATGCGTCTTGATAGACCTGCCTTTGTGTTTGCAATGGAAAAGGTATCAGATGGAAAGCCTTGGTATTTTGATATCAATCATTTTCTCAAGACTCAGGAGTACCCACCTGGGGTATCAAGCAAAGACAAGAAGACTCTAAGGAGGCTTTCCGGTAAATTCTTTTTGAACAAGGATGATGTGTTATATAGGAGAAACTTCGATATGGTCTTGTTATGTTGTGTTGATGAACATGAAGCAAGCATGTTGATGGAGGAAGTCCACGAGGGTTCTTTCGGTACTCGTGCCGGTGTACATGCAACGACCATAAAATTGTTGAGAGTTGGGTATTATTGGATGACTATGGAATCTGATTGCTTTAAATACGCTAGAAAATGCCATAAATTCTAGATTTATACTGATAAGGTGCATGTGCCACCGACCCCTCTGAACATGTTGACATCTCCTTGGCCCTTTGCTATGTGGGGCATCGATATGATTGGAAAGATTGAGCCGACTACTTCCAATGGGCATCGCTTCATTCTGGTTGTCATTGATTACTTTACGAAGTTGGTAGAAGCAACTTACTTTGCTAATGTCACGAAACATGTGGTAGCCCGATTCATAAAGAAGGACATCATTTATCGTTATGGGATCCCAGAGAGAATCATTATTGATGATGGTTCAAATTTGAACAACAAGATGGTGAAGGAATTATGCCAGAGTTTCAAGATTGAACATCAAAACTCTTCTCCATATCATCCGAAGATGAATGACGTTGTTGAGGTAGCAAACAAGAATATTAAGAAGATTGTGTAGAAAATGGTTGTAACCTATAAGAATTGGCATGAGATGTTTCCCTTTTCTCTACACGGTTATCGTACTTCGGTGCGTACATCAACCGGAGCAAATCTTTTCTCACTGGTGTACGGTACATAAGCAATCCTACCATTGGAAGTTGAGATTCCTTCTTTGCGAATATTGACTGATGTGAAGCTTAACGAAGTTGAATGGATGCAAGCCAGGTTAAATCAGTTGAATCAGTTGAGTCTAATTGACGAGAAGAGATTGGCAGCCATTGCTCACGGCTGGTTGTACCAGTGTAGGATGAAGAAAGCCTTTGATCAGAAAGTGCATCCTCGGTGCTTCCAGACAGTTGATTTGGTGTTGAAAAGGATCCTTCCTCCTCAAATAGATGATAGGGGAAATGAACTCCCAACTATGAAGGTCCATATGAGGTAAGAAAGGTTTTCTCTGGTGAAGCCTTGTTACAGTCAACAATGGATGGTGAAGATTTTATGTTCCCTGTGAACGCATACGTAGTTAAAAAATATTTTGCTTGAAAGAGATCCGCTGGACAGAAAAAGAAAGTCTAAGAAAAATGGGGCATCCCGGCGAACCATAAAAGGAAAAGGTTCGAGAAAAAAATTAGGGATAATAGAAAAAAAATAAACCCGCAAAGTTAAAAACCTAAAAAGGCTACTTTGGCAAAAATGGGTATCCCGGTGGATTGAAAACCTGAAAGGGAAATCCAGGCAAAAGTTAGGGATTTTGAAAGCAAACGACTATGGTCTGCATTCAATCTTTGAACTTATCCGATACACGGTTATCCCGAAGGAAATGAATCAGTCCAATCAGTCTTTTCAGAAGGAAAAACATTGTGAACATTGAAGACATACAGGTCATAGCTGAATCGACACATGGTGGATATCTGATCCCACATTGCCGATATTTGTGTATATTCTTTTTGCTTTTTGCACAATTACCTCTTTACAAGAATTGTATCTGAATTGTAATTTTCCTATTTACAGGCCTTTCATCAATAAAATATTCACTTCAGTCAAAGAGTTTTGCATTTCTTGCTTTTACTTTTACTGTTTTGTTTGCAAAAACGTCCGATATTTTTTATGAGCATTACAGGTGAAAACATAAGGCTTTACAGAGCATAATAAAAGCAATGAATTTACTTGAACGATGAGTGTTATGAATGGTAACCGAGGTGGAAATTCCACATATAAAGCATCCTATTGCTTTTTGTTTATTTGCAGGATGACATGATCCTCTCCCCAATAGAGCTTTTCTCCCTAGCTATGAAGTTTTAACAGCAGTGCATGGTGAATTATTCCTCCCCTAGCAGGAGTTCAAAGTTGTATTCCGCAGTCGAGTTTGATTCGTACTCCCTAGCGAGTGTTTGAAGGGTGTCTACTTTAGGTAGAGTGGTGTTGATATGTGGTCAGGTATTTGTCTAGCAGAAATTTGCTCTTTGTTTTTCCGCAACAAAGATTTTGTCCTCCCCATAGAATCTTATTATCAGATCAGAAGTGTTGTCACTAGTAGAGGTGTACAGCGTACCCCCAACAGAGTAAGAGACCATTTTGTTGAAGCGGTAAAGCAGCAAGCAAAAATATTATTTTCGGAAGAATTTCCTCCGGGATTTATCGTCTCCACAGGGATCAGTGTGAGGGAAAGAATGCCGTTCGACAATCTCTACGTCTCTAAGCTTGGGTTTGAATGGTTTGGGATAAAATTTCAAAAGGAAAAACATAAAACAAGAAAATAAGTACATTCTTAAGAAATGAGAAAACTCGTCAGGAGTTGTATTTCGTTTTACCCATCATGCACTAAAAAAAATATATGGATCAAACGCACGCAACCTAATTCGCTCG
Organism: Lathyrus sativus; assembly: GCA_963859935.3. Lineage (NCBI taxonomy): Eukaryota > Viridiplantae > Streptophyta > Magnoliopsida > Fabales > Fabaceae > Lathyrus > Lathyrus sativus. The sequence goes on from OZ012738.1 coordinate 420,402,917, forward strand.
TCAATATCATCACGTATCGCTCACAACAGAACTTATCTGTAACGCAAAGTCGAGAGATCAACCGTCTCGTCTCATTGTTGATCTCTCACACAACTCGACAACACGGAGCATTAAGAATCGATACCCATGTGAATATTAGTCCTAAATCTATCTCTAGCATTTAGAATCTAATAGATGTTCATCTTAGATCGAGTTCGAACAGTATATGTCTATAGAAATCCAAACCCCTTAAGTAAAAAATCAAGATAACCATCGATAAAGAGTTGTAAAAGAGACTTTATACAAAGATCCATAAAAATACATACAATCAAGATAAACTTACATACAAAACCCCAACAAATGAAAAATACATAGAGAGGAAGGAAGAAGAACACAAATCTCACGGTCTGTCAACTCCGATTAAAGTGGATTTGACTTCGGATCGTCAAGATGCACCCTCCAATGTTGTTTCTAAGCTAAATCTACTCAAGAATGTGTTTGATGAAGTTGGGGTAAAAAGATCCCAAACAACATCACCTAAAAAATGCTGAAAAATCACTTAAATAGACAAAAATGGGTCCCAGTATTCGCCTGGCGAAGTCCCGTTCGCCTGGAGAACATACGCAACTTTTGCTCCTTCCAAAGCAGTGTTTTTCACGCGTTTTAGGACTTTCGGTTCGCCTGGCGAACTTTGGCGAACATGACAGCAAACCAACTTGTTTCGACCATAAACTTTTAACCGTAACTCCGTTTTTCACTCGGTTCGAAGTGTTGGAAAGCTTATTCAATGCTCTATCTAACAATGCTCCAACATCAATGCTTTATTACCTAAAAAAATGAACGAGATTCAATTAAACTCAATGATATTTACAGGAAAACATAATATATACACTATAACGTAAAGTAAATGCATTTATAAATAAAGCGGGGTTTATTCGAACGATTTTAACATAAAGTAACGTTAAGTGCAACAAAACTTATATACAAAAATAGGTAAAATTTGCACTTAACAAGCATTACAGGTGAAAACATAAGGCTTTACAGAGCATAATAAAAGCAATGAATTTACTTGAACGATGAGTGTCATGAATGGTAACCGAGGTGGAAATTCCACATATAAAGCATCCTATTGCTTTTTGTTTATTTGCAGGATGACATGATCCTCTCCCCAATAGAGCTTTTCTCCCTAGCTATGAAGTTTTAACAGCAGTGCATGGTGAATTATTCCTCCCCTAGCAGGAGTTCAAAGTTGTATTCCTCAGTCGAGTTTGATTCGTACTCCCTAGCGAGTGTTTGAAGGGTGTCTACTTTAGGTAGAGTGGTGTTGATATGTGGTCAGGTATTTGTCTAGCAGAAATTTGCTCTTTGTTTTTCCGCAACAAAGATTTTGTCCTCCCCATAGAATCTTATTATCAGATCAGAAGTGTTGTCACTAGTAGAGGTGTACAGCGTACCCCCAACAGAGTAAGAGAACATTTCTCTCAGCAGCAGAGCTGCACACTAATCCTCAACAGGGTGGATTTCAAATCAGTTTTGTTCTCTAGCAGAGTCGATGTCCTTGATGTCTTTCGCCAGCAAGATTAGTATTCCTGGACTTCTTCCCCAAGCAGAGTTTACTGTTGATTCCTTCGACAGGTTCATCAATGACAGGGCAGATATTTTAAGCAGAGCTTGTTTATTCTCGGCGGAGTGGAATTCTCTGTAGATGTTTATTACATTCCCCAGTGGAGGAGAACCTCCAGCGGTTGCTTTCATTCCCCCTCAAGCTGGAATCTTCAGATTAAAGTCGGTTATCCCCAGCAGGGTGGATTTCTCAAATAGATATTACTCTTATATCCCCAGCAGGGTGGATTTTTCAACGGATATGATTCCTATATTCCAAGCAGAGTGGAACCTTCAGCTGAAGTTTGTTATCCCCGGCGGGGTGGATTTCTAGTATGTGTTATTCATGATTTCCCACTGAGTGAAGTTGGTTTTTTTCCCAGCATGGTGGAAGTTTCCAGAAGAGTTTATTCAGGAAGGCCATCCAGAGCATATTCATCAATAGAGTTGGTTTGCTGGTCTTCTCAGCACTCCTCCGGGTGGTGGTCATTTGCATTTTCACGTTGCATAAGCATCCTCCCAAATGTGTAGCATTTCTATTTCGTATAGAGCATTACGCCATTTTCAAACATATTCATCTTAATCATAAGCCATGTTTGATTTCTTAGGGGCCATTCGTTTCTCTAGCAGATGATAGCCTTATGCAGGATATTTTTGTGTCATCCCCATTAGGGTGGATGTGACAGTTATGTTCATCTTATTTGGTTCTCCCCATAAGAGTTATTTGGTTAAACCTCTCTTTCCCCATCGGAGTTTTTTTTCCAGGTTGTGAGTCGGTTAATTCTATTTCCTGCCTATTCTGGGTGTTTCATTCCAACTTTTGGTTGGTAATCCCCAGCTCAGTCCGGTTTCCTTTGGTCATTTCTTGGATGTTATCCCAACTTTTGGTTGGTATTCCTTGGTTTCCCTTACGGAGCCGTTATCCCAATTTTTGGTTGGTAGTCTTCATTATGGTAAGTTCGCCTTCGTTCAGTGTTCCGACGATTCTGACTTTTGTTTGGTAGCCTTTGCTTAATTCCAACTTTTGGTTGCTAAAACTTTGTTGACGATTCCAACTTTTGCTTGATAGTCTTCATTTTAGTGAGTATGATTCCAACTTTTGGTTGGTAGTCTTTGTTTTGGGTTTATGGTTCCAACTTTTGGTTGGTATTCTTCCTTTGTTGGTTCAACTGTTGGGTTTGGTATCTTTCTTCCACGGGCTTCACCTTCGGTCGTTGTTCTGATGATTCTAACTTTTGGTTAGTAGCCTTGTTCTTCAACTTTTGGTTGGATGTTATCCCTTTCAGATTCGTCAAGTGATTCCAACTTTTGGTTGGTAGCTTGTGTTCAGCTTTGTTTGGCGTCAAGTGATTCCATCTTTTGGTTGGTAGCTTGTGTTCAGCTTTGTTTGGTGTTCAAGTGATTCCAACTTTTGATTGGTAGCTTGTGTTTATACCTTTCATTGTATTCCGACTTTTGGTTGGTATACTCCCAGATGAGGTCGCCGTTTTCGGGATGTTATTCCTCATCAGATCGTTGTCGGTCAACATGCCGGTGATTCCAATTTTGGTTGGTAGTCGGTGTTGTCCCAACTTCTGGTTGGCTTGTTTGGTTGTTTTTTTATCCCCAAGGGGTAGCCTTTATCCCAAATTTTGGTTGGTATCCTTTGGTTATTATCTTTTGGTGGATACTTGTTCCTTGCAGAGTTGTCTGGTTAGGCTTCTCTTCTTATCCAGCAGAGTTAGCTTTTCCCCTCAGGTCGTAAGTCCATTGATTGTACTTCCTGCAGGTTCTAGATTTGATTTTGTCCCTAGAGGTTCACCTTTGGTGGGCGTTCCCGTATTTCCAACTCTTGGTTGGTATCCGACGATTTCGTTCCAACTTTTGTTTGATGTTTTGTTCATCTTGGATTGTTATCCTCAACGTGTCGCATCCTAACTTTTGGTTGGTATTCTCTGTTTTGCATCCCTGTAGGTTGCAAATTTCTAGGTTCTTTTGGTATTCAATCTCCATGAACCTTGAATGTTTGAAAGTCGTTGCTATCATCCTTTCAGGTTCAAGTCGATTGAATAGGGGCAGTTGTAGCACCCGAAAATTTGTCTCATTGTTTCTTGATTTACTGGCTTATGTTTCTCTGCATTTTGCATTTCTTCATACCATAACATTGGTTCTCGAGACATGGGATCAAGGTGTTTTTGTGGCTCCGAGTTATTTTTTATTGCAAGAGTTTAAATAGCGAGCGTCAGAGGCGTCGACATTTATTTTGTCCAGCAATAGAATGCTCGATTTTATTTTTATTCAGCAGGTTGTTTTTAGGAAAGGAGACATGTCACAGAATATCTCAGACATTTTCACAGTTACAATATCCAAGGGCAAGTTTCAGAGGCTTAATGAGGATCATAGCAGATGGCAATGGGTGATTACGCAAGTTCCCCTCCACATGGGCCAAAATTGCATTTTTTGAATATGGTAATCGGTTACCACATATGGGTAATCAATTACCTCAGGCGCAGTTTGCAAAAATATTTGAATTTTCAGCACTACAAAATTTCCAATCATTTTCAACCCTTGATTTCACATGTGCATCATTGGAAGGATCTAGAATTGATTCATTTTCACCATTTCCCTCCAAATTTCAAACACTCAATTCCTAATCCCACTCCTAATTTCTATTTCAAACGCTAACCCACACTCTAAACCATATTTTGATTCCTAACCTAGGGGTTATTTAATCAAATTTACTCCAAAGCACATTCATGGACTCTCATTTTTCATCTCAATTTCAGAATTTGCTCTCAAATTCTTTCAACTTTTCTCTCATTCTTCAACCTTCTACCAAAGCTCCATAACCAAAACGATTCATAAATTGTGCATTGTAATTTGTGAATCTTTGAGATAAACCTTCATTGCATCTTCATCCTTGGTTCAATTCTGGTTCTACAATTTATTTAGATCTTGAATTATGTTGTTGGAATCACTTTTGGAAGAGTTTTTGCTTATCTGTAGATTCTTGCTTGGATCTTCAAGTTTTATTACTCAAGCTTCATAGATCCTTGGATTTCTTGCTTGGTTATGTTAATTACAACTTAACAACACTTACCAAAGCAATTCTTAGCTTTGTTAGTTAGTATTTTCTAGATCTAGCTTTGATATTGCTTAATCTTGCATGATATAATGTAGATCTTTGGTTGTGTTACATTTTGATCCATTTGCTTTGATTTGATCTTTGATCTTGTTGTTTGTTGGACATAGTTGGTGTTTGATTGCTGTGATATGTCCTAATTTTTATGCATAATTGATTACTTGTTCATTTGGATGATCGGATAAGTCGTTTGCTGCTGAAAGGTGCTTTTGGAAGCTGATTTTTTGCCTCTGTCTCAGAGGTAATCAATTACCACTAACAGGTAATCGATTACCCTGTCTATTTTTCATGTTTCTGATCAATTTTCAAAGGGGTAATCGGTTACCTAATCATGGTAACCAATTACCACTTGGACAAATTTCCCTTTTCTTGCATTTTCTTGCTTGTTTGGGTTCCTTTTCACCGCTAACCTTCATGGATTGATATTATGCATTTATATGGATTGTTTTTTTACCTATTTCATCATGCTTGAATGTTTGATTTGGATTCTTCGACATGTGACTTTTGGTTTTTCGTTTGAATGCTTAACATGTTCATGTTGCTTGATTGATATGATGATATATGTTTTGTTGGCTTGTATCATGTTGATGATTATCTTGCTGGACTTGTGATACATGTTTCTATTTGCTTCCGATTCCACTTGTCGCATGACCGATTGAATGGTGTAATTGATATGAAAATCATGTTGATATTGTTGATTCTTGATAATGCAATATTGTTGAACAATTATGCTTAATTGTTGATGCATGTCCATCCTTGCATGATACTTGTTCACGCTTGGTGCTTGCTCATGTTGATTATGTTGTTGCATTGCTTGCTGTCTTGCTTTCTACAACTCTTGTTATTCTAAATGTTGTTTATGCTATGCTTGCTTGCTGCTTGCCTTTACATGCTCCCTTAGGTTTCCTATTCCAATTTAACTTCCGATTAAATTTTGAGTAGGATAGACACTAGGAGTGCAATCCTTTCATGATAGCAAGTAGGCCACTCCCTTTTTAACCTCGACCTTAGGTCCATCTTTTGCATGCTAACATTATGATAGAATCTCCTTTCGCATCCCGACCTTAGGACCACTTTGCATGATAACGTTAGGGCCGAGTTTCCCTTAGACCTTTCGTGCGTCTCTCTTCTCATCTCAAAACAATAATAACTCATCTAATAAAGATGATGAACATTGTGCGCTGTAACACCCCAAGTTTAAACAGAATATTTTTATTTATTTATTTAATTGAGAATATTCGTATTTTTGGTATTTTTGGTGTTTTCGGTGGTTTTGGGAATTATTGAGAAAATGTGCATTTTGGACTATTTATTTAATTAATAGTATACAATATGAGAATATCAGTATTATTATTGATTAAAATGAATATAAGAGAAATAAAGGTAAATTGGGCATTATGAAGAGTTAGTAAGGGTGTTATGGAAAAAGCCCAATTTGTGAGGCCCAAGACTAAGTTAGACAAAATTAAGTTCTGAAAGGAAATTAGATTTCATTTTGTGTTTAACGTGAAAGTAGGTGGCCAGAGCTCTGAAGGAAAGGCTGGAAGCAGAAGATCCCAAAGATTAATCGTGAAAGCTGTGAATTGACTAAGGTATGGGGAGTATTGCATTTCATGATTTTCTATGTATGCCTTTCGGTGTGTTTATGGTGAAGTTTATGATTTAGGATATTTTGGGTTGATCGTGGGGAATTGAGGGAAACTAATAATGAAACCTTGGGGGTTGTGATTAGTGGTTAGTATTCCTGACTGTTTGATGTGTAACATGAGAAAGGAAACCTTAGGCCTTCGTGGCCAAAGCCTTTGATTGTAATATGTTTGACCCTGTAGGAATAGGAATATTCAAATGTGAAGTAACTCTGATGTACTCAGAGCAAGTGCAGAAAAATAGTATTTTAGACAGTGCAAATGTTGCCAGATTGGCCTAATAAACTATAGATGTTGTGTTGTTATCGTCGTATGACCTTAGAGATGTTTTGGGGATGTTTTAGGAGCATTGGGTATATGAATCGTATGAGTATTTTGGGTAGAGAGTAGGTCAGATTGTAGCAGGTTGTGCTGTTATCGTGTTGTTCGCCTAGCGAGCAAGCTAGCGAACATTCGCCACAAGACTCGCCTAGCGAGCAAGCTAGAGAGCATTCGCTACAGGCTCACCTAACGAGCAAGCCAGCGAGCGTAGCAGAGTTCGCGAATGTTAATCGTGTGCAGCGATGCCATGATGTTTGATTCTGGGATTCCTGTGATGAGTTACTATGAGTATGACAACGAGGTTGCGTGAGTAATAAGTGATAGTATTGAGAATTACCGCAAGTGTAATTGTGATGAATTAATATGAGGCAATGTGAGATGATATTAGGGATTAATATGTGAATACTATGTGATAATATGACTAATTAACATGAGTAGAACTGTGAAGTTTATGTGATTGATAGGTGATAGTGTGAGGATTACCATGAGTGTAATTTGATGAATTAATATGGGATAATATGACTATGTGCTAATATGTGATTTATACGGGATTATATGATGACATGATGTGTGAGATTGATTAGTATGATGAATTATGATGATATGTTGTATGATGATATGTTGTATGATGATTAATATGATGAATTATGATGATATGTTGTATGAAGATTAATATGATAAATTAATATGATGTGTTGTGATGACATGATGAGTGATGATGATTATTATGATGTGTTGTGATGACATGACGAATATGATGAATATGATGAATGATGGTGCACCATGATGTTATTATGAGGATAATTTATGAAGTGTGCATCATGCATTCATGTGCATCCGGACTTCGGTTCAGGACCTCGATTGCTTTGGCTTCAATCCCACTGTGTGGATGTGAAGTATTTTGATGTGCTCCGATTCCATTGATGGGGATCTATGGAGGGTTGATGGCCTAGTGTCCATCGCGCTGTGATGATTGGTACCACATTCATTGGGCTGTGTTGCATTTGCATTTATGAGCCTTTGTGTATAAATTATGACGTCGTGGCCTTTGAGACATATTTGAAGGATATCAATGTGTTGAATATAACTATGAGTAATATGTCGTTTATGCATTAATTGTTATACATTGATTATTATGAATTGTCTTACTCACCCTGCCTGTTTGAATGTTACCTCCACGTGGGTAACATGCAGATGAGCAAGTTTAGTCGTGGACGCCGTCGAGGAGTATTTTGAAGTTTTAGAGTCGTTAGCCTTTATGGTTAATTTAGAGGGTCTTGCTCTGATATGTAACATCGGGTTGGGTTCTTTGAGTTGATTGTATATCATTGGGTTATTTTACTGATGTTCCCTTATGAGGAAAACATTGAGTTATGTTTTGAGTTCCGCTGTATATGATGTTTTGATGTATTTTGAGAAAACCCGTGTGTTACGGAGTATTGACCAACTTTGTTGACATTGAAAAATGTACGCCCTTTTGTGGCTTTTTATGAAAGTTAATATTTTACTATGAAATCTGTGTTATTTTTCCGTAATATCTGTGGGGTAGAATAAGGATGTTAGATTAGTGGTATCAGAGCCTAGTTGGTCAGTCCGACCAAGTTGTCTAATGTTGTTTGTTCCCTTGTATGCGACATGTGTGTGAAAACACTGTAGGTACGTGTTTGTTGCCTAACCTTTGTCTGCAGAAGTTGAAATGATTCAAGTGGGGGAGAAGCTTGTGCTTCTCCAGGATGCTGCAAGTGTGGAGTTGTAGCTCAGTGTGTGGTTGAACGCTCTTATAGTTTGGTAAAGATGGTTTGTACCCCATCATGATTTTTGACTGTCTATTGACAAATTGAGAAACTGATCAGCCTTAATCTGTTGTTGATAGTAGACGGAGTCATGCTGGATGGGATAGGCGTGTCTTGCAAGCTTAGATGGCGTGAGCAGTGAATTATTTTGAGTTAAGCTCAATGCTTAGAATTGTTTTGGTGAGTCGGTGTAGGATGATGCCGATATGCTTATTTTGATGGGAATTTTGAGTGTTACTGAAAGTGGGGAAGTTAGCGGTTTGCCGATTAATTGCGGTTGTCTGAAAGTTATCCTGACAAGATAGTGATATACAACCAGGACGTGAAGTGGAGTTGTGATCGACTTAGTTACGGAAACTAGTCCGAGATTGAGAGTTCCATATTATATGTCTGTTTGGAAGATCAAGGAATTAAATGGATTGAGTGTTTTGAGGCTTGTGTCTGGTGTGTGTGCTAAGGCAACAGATTGTGGGGTCGAGTATATTAAAGGTGGACGATGACTTCTGCTGATTATTAAAGAAAGTAAGATGTGGAATGCAATATTGATATAATTAGGCCTTTAAATATTTCAAGAGTTGAAGATGTGTTGAGTGGCCTTCTAAGTGTGAAATTGTTGTTGTACGTTGAATTCCGGGATCACAGCTTTTTACGGAATCGAAATCGGACACCCGGTGTTGCACCCCAAAATTTGACCAACTACTTATCGCAATTTGGCTCATGTTTCGACTCATTTCATGTTGCATTTGCATACCACGCACATCGCATTTTTTCCAGTCAGATTGACTTTATCGGGATTACAGCCCTCTGATTGCGCTTCAAGCATTTCAGACCAATACGAGGACGTATTTTAAGAGCTGATGCTCGTCCCGGTGTTTTCAGCTCTCGCTGTTGTTTTTGAGGACATCTCGGTGTCCGGGATTTTTACCGTTTATTTCGATATAGTCGCTAATCGATTTAATCGGCTTCCTCGTTTTTTTAGGGGTTTTTCCTTTATTTTCTAGAATTTTTATGGAGTTCATGGATTTTTCTGGATATTAGATAGTTTTTTTTAATAGATATTAATTGTTTTAAATAGATTTTAGTTTTAATTTCTTTTTAAGAATAAATCATGTTTTTTAGATATTAAGTAGATTTTTTAAGTGATTTTTTGATAGGATAATCTCCTTTACTAGGTATTTTTTAAATAGAAATTAATAGGGTTTTTCTATTTTTATTTGTTTAGAGATAAATAGAATTAATAGAGTTTAATGGTTTTAATTTGGGTTTAGGATTAAATAGGGATTAATTAGATATTAGTCATTTCTTTTTAATTAGATTTTAATCAACTTTCTTTAGATGTTAATTAGGGTTTTAATTGAGTTTATTAGATTTAATTAGATTAGAATAGTCTTAATTTTCAATTTAGGCTTTAATTACTGTTTTAAATTTTCGTTAGCATTTAATTGTGTTTAATTAGGGTTAATCAGGTTCATTAGTGCTAATCAAGTCCAATCGGTGGGCCATGTGTCAGTTTTTTGGAGGCCCATAAATCCCAGTCCGTTTTCTGCCACTTGGCAGTATAAAGCCAATGCCACGCGTGTGTATGAGGACCCCACTCCTTTCTTCCACGTTTCAGCCCACGAGTTCCCTCCTCGTGATGCCACGTCATTCACCCTCTCTCTCTCTCTCTCTCAAGAAGCTTGACACCTCATCCTCTCTGCATGCGCGCCACCTACGCACACGCGTCCACCTGACGCCACCTGTCCCACTCGCCAAGTCCTCGCCGGAGTCCTCACGGCCAGAATCTCGTCGGATTCTGCAGCTGTCGTCGGAAATTTCAAGGACATTCATCATTGTTCTCCCCAGTCTCTTTCGCGATCATCATCATCTTCATCCCAGATTCATCAATCTTGGGAGACTTTACCAGAACGATGAACATTCATCAGTTCCGCCATGAACATTCAACCGCCTTCTCCCAGATTCGTCCAGAAACTGATGAAGGTTCTTCAACCTTCATCCTTGTCCTTCATGATTTTCCAGAATCCTCACCAAGATCCATACGTGTTCGTGGTAACCTTCATCAATGGCGATTCTCCAGATCCCAGACCTTCATTGTTCATCAACCATTCAAGAAGCCTCAAAATGTAGCCGGATCTTCATCGATTCTTCGTCCACAAATCCATCAAGATCTTCCTCCTCCTCGTAAGGACCTCCAAGATGCGCAGTTAGAATTTCCAGAATTCGTTAACATCTTCAAAGATTCTTCATCAGAGACCACCAATAATCTTCAAGCAAACTTCGCATCGATTATCGTTAGCATCATCAGGAATCTTCATCTCCTCCAGATCTGAACTCGCTCACTATCATCTTCAGGCTTCATGGAACACCAAGCTTCTTCAACATGTTCATCGTACCTTCAAGAATTCTTTCAAGAACGCTCAAGTGGAGTTCGTCAGATTTGCCCAAAACATTAAGAACTCAGGCGCCTTCGTCAAAGAGCCTCATCTTCTTCATCTTGTTTAGCTGCAAGGTAGAAGATTTCGTTAGGGTTTGCTTGTGCAGGTTTTGGATTTGAGAATTGATAGAGAGAGAGTTCGTGAGAGAGAGGAGGGAACGAGAGAGAGAGGCTGAGAAGGGAAGCGGCGAGATGAACAGTGTACCCTAAGGTTTCAGAGTTTGGTTTTGGGAGAAGGGGAGAGGAAGGACCTTCTTGGGCCCGGTTCAGCCCAATGCATGTTGGATCCACACCTTTTTTTGTTGTTTACACCCCTTGCCTCATGTTTCTCTGTTACGAATGGGCTGGGCCCACTAACAAGGTTTCCAATCCGTACACCCCAGAACCGCTGCTGCACCCCCGTTTTTGATTATTACTTTGAGGGCTGATGGGCTAGGCCCACTGCGCGTTTTTGCTGATGCACCTCCGTTTTCGCTGATGCACCCCCCCTTGTCCCTTGTTTTTTTGTTTTTTTTCCTGAATTCATTTATGGGCTGGGCCCTGTATTTTTGCTGCATGCATCCTGGCTTTGCAGTTTGTACCCCCTCCCTTGTTATTTTAGTTTCTCCCTTGTATTGGATGAATGAGTGTAATAGAGGTAGTTATATTTTTTAGGATTATAGTTTTATTTTCCTAGGACATTAATGCATAGTTTTATAGAATTTATATTTTATTATTTTTTAGCATATTATAGGGTATTATAGATTTAATATAGTTTTGTTATTTTCTTCATAGAATAGTATAGGATTTTATATAGAATTTCCATTATATTTTTCTATACGCATTTATAGATTTAATTCTTTAGAATATTTTCTAGTAGAATTTAATTGCCATATTTTAGGAGTAGCATTTTATTTCCATTCGTTAGTGGATTTTGTCTCCTATTTTCTCTCCTATTTTTGTTTCTCTCCGATCTTATCTTCGATTTTACTTTTGGCTGGCCGTGTGACACGATTCAATTGGAGAATGATTTTCGATATCATTTCTCCATCTTGTCTTTGACACGGATATCAATACGCTACCTCTGACAGTTCGATTTCTCGTATAAGTTGAGCTATGACAGTCTAAGCGTCACATTGTTCTGATTCGAGCGTCATCATCAATGATCCAGAGAGGAGAAGATTGGAATGGAGCTTGCGCGCACGTCAGGAGCCCAGGAGCTGCTTCGTTCATCATCATCGTCGCCTTCTTCAAGTTTTCAAGCAACCGTCGAGTGTTGTGAGCTGTATCGTTAGATACGTAGGAAATGACAGTTGAGGAGTTCTTCTCAGTCGTCTAGGATGTCTAGTATGGCACCCTTTGGGTGACATGCGACGCATTCACTCCTACGTCGTAGGTTCTTGCGTGTGTGTCCCGAGTTCCTTCCCGTTTAGGCGTAAGCCTGCTTCCCCTTATCTTCTCCCGTGCGATCGAGATTAGTTAGTCGAACTACGTCCGCTCTGATTTCTCTGATGAGAATACGTAGGCACAATACTGATGTATTGGCGAGCAAACTTCCCCCGTAGGCACAATACTGACGTATTGGCGAGCCACCTTTCCCCTTAGTTGTAGGTCGAACTACAGCTGCTCTGACTTTCTCTGAAGAGAATATGTAGGCATAGGATGCGATGTCCTAGCGAGCACACTAACAACTAACCTTTCTGTTCTCTCGCTGCTGTGCGAACGAGACTTTCCCGCTGACGACTGATGTTATCCTTTTCTCTTGCCCGAGTGCATTTGAGACCAGACCGTAGTTCTAGTTCCCGTAGGTTCCCATACCTTAAAAGCCGACATACTACGTCCTTTCTACCGCAAACAGGTACGCCTAAGTCTCCAATGGTCGAGCAGCGTCCACCTAACTGCTAGAATGCGTACGCTAGTATCGTCAACTTGATCTCTCACCCCCGTGTGACCGAGAACACCTTTGTCTAGCCGTAGTTAGCCTGAACTACGTCATGCTCTGATTTCTCTGATGAGAATACGTAGGCCCAAGACGCGACGTCTTGCCGAGCAAAACCTCCCCCGTAGTTTCCCGAACTACGTTGACTCTGATTTCTCATTCTCTGATGAGAATAGGTAGGCATAGAGTGCGACGCTCTATCGAGTCAGTTTCTTTCCGTTTAGATCTAGCAGCCGTAGATAGATTGTTTTTCACCCGTAGACAAACCAACAAGCGTGGATCCCGTCGAGTACGACGGACGTGAGGGGTGCTAATACCTTCCCCTTGCGTAACCGACTCCCGAACCCAGACAATGGTTGCGATGACCTTGTCTTACCCCTTTTCGTCAGGTTTTTCCGATCGTTTCCTTTCCCGTTCTGAGGGATAAATAACGAAAGGTGGCGACTCTTCTGTTTTGCCGGCACCTTATTTTCGCGGAAGCGACAGCTGGCGACTCTGCTGGGGACTTGATAGTTTCCTAGGTATCCAACGTCCCGTATGCGAGTCAGTTTGGGGATCCAACGTCCCCTGCGAGAGTCAATCCTAGCGCTTGTTTGCGTGTCTGTGGGCGTTTACTTTTTGTGTTGTATATTACTGATGTATTTCCATTTCCCGCACTTTTATGTTGTATATTACTGATGTATTTACATTTCCCGCACTATATTATTATCGGTTGCTATTATGCTGTTGTGGGATGGGAGCTCTGATGAGTGAGAAGCCAGACCCAGGCTTGAGTGCACCATAGAATTAGTCGTGGAAATTAGTGGGCGCGCACTTGCTTGGCAGGCGCTAGTGTCTCATGAAATCCATGCTCAAACGAGGTTCTCCCGGTTGGCTTCTCTTTCAACCCTTTGGGTTGAGACGGTTGTTGGTTTGGAGGATTGTCGACTCTGGGGACCGATCATTTGTGATTCAGCTGAGTGAGGCCGCTTCATGAGCTGGTGATGCCACACCTTCTGGGTATCGTATCACCCCTCTTGAATGTCTGTGACGCTGATGAACGCATAGGATGCCGAAATTGTGTCAGTTTAGGTCCATACCCGTGAGTGGGAGGGTTTTTGCAGGAAACTTGACTTCCAGCCTACCCGATATCTTGGTTTTCTCTCGTCAGAGCAGACTATTCCCGTCAGCAGCGCAGCAGCAATCAGAGCTTTGTGGGGGCTGTGATCCCATGTTTGCTGCATCTTGCATTGCATTTGCATGAGCATTCCTGCATCATATTGCATGCCACGCTCCAGCTAGTCAGAGCTCTTATCCAGCCGTTGTTTTGATTCTGAAGGTGAGTGTTGAAGACGACCAAGGGGTTGAAGCAGATTTGATCAGAATCAAGCAGTAAAGTCAGTTGAAAGTTGTTGGTAGCTATGTTAGAGAGCAGCTTCCAGTTTGTTGATACCTTGTCGGGTTTCACTGTGACGTCCAATCCTTTGTATGGATCTATGCATGACGAAGACTTTCCGCAAGTGAACAACCTTACTGCAGCTCAGCTTGTACAACCTTCTGTTGAAGACCGAGGTCTACGTGAGTAGTTTGTTGTCCGAAGTGAACGTTCTCCTTCTGTTGATATCTCCGACTATCAGGGTGTTGTTTTCCCTGTGCCACATCCCAGAAGAGAGGTCCCGATAACCAAGACTGAAGACCCATTAGCTCCCGTGTATGCTAAAAGGTTTCGTGCGTTGGATGAAAGATTCAAAGCCTTGAAAGGTAAAGATGCTGTTAACCCTAGCGCTGCAGACATGTGTCTGGTTCCTGGCCTAGTGTTACCTCTGAAGTTCAGAATGCCGAGGTTTGAAAAGTACAAAGGAGATAGTTGCCCGAAGCAACATTTGGTGATGTTCTGCCGAAGAATGACTTCATTTGTGCACAACGACAAGCTGATGATTCATTGCTTTCAGGATAGTCTGACTGGGGCACCTTTGAGTTGGTATATGCAGTTAGAGAGTGATCAGATCCGATCATGGGTGGATATAGCCAACGCTTTTCTGAAGCAGTATGACTACAATCTTGATGTGGCTTCTAGTCGCATGCAGCTGCAAGAATTGTCTCAAGGGAACAAGGAACCTTTCAGGAAGTATGTTCAGAGATGGAGAGAATTTGCTGCTAGAGTGCAACCACCGCTCCTCGACCGAGAGTTAAAAGGCATGTTCGTAAACTCCTTGCAGAGCCCGTACTTCGAAAGAATGCTTGGAAAGGCACCAAATTTCTCTGAATTGGTAAGGGCAGGAGAGCGCGTCGAGTATGGTGTAAAGACTAGAAGAATCCAGAATGTTTCGAGCAGTCAGGCTGGTGAAACCGAATCTCTCTGTAGCTTTCAAACTGAAGAAGGAGTTGTGATCAACGCAATCATGAATGATGTTGGGTATCCTCAAGTCGAATCGGTGAAATCTGTTGGTTCTCCGTCTTCTCAGCGGTCAATATCTTCTGTGTCTCGTTATTCTGGACAAACAATTGTGCCTAGGGCACCACATCGGGAACCTTATGTCGCTCCTCTTGAAAATCCACGAGCCCGTGGCCGAGGTTATTAGAATCAGCGTCAGAATCAGAACCAACCTCGTAACAACTTGGAACGAAGGAATGCTCCTTCTCATCCAGTGCTTGTGCCGTATAGCCAGATTCTGCCACATTTGATTCAGAATTCTTTGGTGGAACCCAAAGCTCTTAAGCCCGTGCCAGAGCCTTACCCTCCTGGGTACAACCCCCATGCTCAGTGTGGTTACCATGGTGGATCTCCGGGGCATTCAACTGAAGATTGCAAAGCTTTTCAGGCAAAAGTGCAATAGTTGATCGACAAAAGGTGCATTTCCTTTCCAGAGGGAGTTTTGGTTGTGCGTGACAACCTCTCAACCGTCTGAGCTTGCAGATTCAGAGGGTTATTTCCAGAGGCCAGTGGTCCAGACAGGCAGACGTCCTCAGCATTGGCAGTCCTCGGACTTTTTATCATTTGCACTTGTAGTTTCCTTTCTGTTAGTTACTATTTGCTATTAAACATTGTTTGTTTCGAATGGTAATATTGATAAAGTGACTATGCATTTTTCTGAATTAATCATGTCGTTGTCACTTATTTACTGCATTGCATTGACACTTGCACTTAATTCACTCCACCTTATCACTATGATTAGTAAAGATTGGAGGGAGGATGACCAAACTGAATACTCATAACTGATGATCGTATGCTTTCGGATAAAATCTTGCCTATGATGTACAGGCATTGTTTCAAATCCCCTAAACACCGGAGAGATAAGGAAGAGAATCCCTTGTTAACCACTTCGAGCCGAGAAGTAGGAGTTTCATTCGGACTTTTAAACCCTCACATCTTAACCCGGGGCAGGGTAGTTGTCAGTTAGCTTGATCGAGCGTTCAAGTCTTATGGAGGAGTGTTGCCTTTCGAGGACCAATCACATTGTATTCTCCCCAGAGGTCGTACCTCATCAACCACAATGGTTAAACCTCACCAATCAGGAGTGAGACAGTTATAAACCTCTCGGATGAATCCAGACAGCCAGTGTCGCACGACTTGTTTCGAAAAAATAAGAGAAAAAAGAATAAGAAAGCCCGCTAAGTAAAAGTAAAAAGAATAGCTGGAAAGCAAATACTTAGGCAAAAATCAGGGCATCCCGCTGGACTTCAAAAGAAAAATCGAAAAGAACTCTGAAGAGTCAGTCCAGGCAAAAATTAGGGAATCAAAAGAATGAAAAAGAAAGGATATAAAAAGAAAAATCCTCGAACAAGGACAAAGTCGTGTAGATACAGACGCCGAAAATGGAAAGGAGTAACTGTCACTCCGAAAACCTTGTGAGTTCTTTAACCACTGTTCCCAATATTCAACATACCTCTCAAAGAGGCGAGCGCTCAAGCCAAGTTAACTGAACTTTAGGATCAGAGATCATCACGTAGAAGGGGTGGGTACAAATCATAATTTGAGCCAAATATCCTTTGTTTCACGAACCGTGAACCCGACCACGATACAACCCTTAAAAGACCTAATTGAGGCAGGGTTTATTCTGAAAGCGCATTACGATAAGGTTGAGTAACCTGACTCCTACATGATTTGCTAATCATATCCTTGTTGTATTTGTCACTGATCGAATCAGCACTACGTTTGAACCTTTCGGTTCATTCGTCACTTACTATCGTGACACGTAAATGAGTGACAGCACAAAATTTTTCGAAATCTGCATGAACACTGCATTAAAATTACCATTCGTGAATAAACAATTTTAATTGCAGGTCAGTAGTTGATACGAAGGAACTCCAACAGGGAATAGTCAATCAGGACTGAAGCGTAGCAGTCTGGATCAGAATGGTATACTGCAAAACCCTGTGAATTTGGGGCATTGACTTCCAGAGAGTTTAGAATCAGTTTGTCTGAGGACGAGTCCCGAAGTATCAGTTGATTATGGGATAGATTATTCAAGAAGCAGTTTATCAGAAGTGGATCTTCTCGAAACCCATTCAGGGGCAATCATCCATAACTCTTGTGATTTGAGGGCAGATCCCTCCAGTGTTCAATCAGGGCACGTTAAGTCGCTCAACGCTCGTTCAGGGGCAAGCTACTTCAGAAGTATATTGAAACCAACCGTGCTGAGAGTTGGTTAATTGAGGATGAATCCTTCCGTTGTACAGATGTTGGGGCAAGCCATCTGAAGATTGTCTTGTTGCCAGCTGCTTTCTGTTCAGAATGAATTCTCCCAAAAGTCGGATTGGGGCAAGTTGAATTACACTGGGGCAAGTTGTTCAAATGAGTTTGTTCACCCTATCAAGAGTTGAGTGTCGGGGAATCGTGTCATTACCCTGCCAAAACCTAAACCTTCTGAAGAAGCCTTGCTGTCATTGGATTGTTATCCTACAGCCTAACCCGTTACTTGGAAGAACCTTGTAACCAAATCGTTTTAAAGTCCAGTTCTCGTCTGGCAAACCGAAGATCAGTTCTCGTCTGAAATCCAAACCAGAAACCAGCCCTGTCTGGTCACCTTTTCTGTAACCTATCGTTTAACCAGTTCTCGTCTGGCTAACACAGTTTTAAAGCCCAGTTCTCGTTTGGCAAACCAAAAATCAATTCCCGTCCGATATCCAAACCGTAAGTCAGTTCTCGTCTGACAACCTAACATATTTTGCTATCAGTCCTCGTCTGATAGTCCACCTTGGATGCTAGTTCTCGTCTAGTATTTCCCTTATAAATCCATTTTGTTGGTAACCAGAAATAAATCCCTATCACCATAAACCTATCCCTAAGCCAGAAAAAGCCTAAGTGTACTCGACACGATGATTCCTAGTGACTCGTATGTTGTCACATTCCCCGACACAAGGCTCGAGTGATCCCAACTCCATGATTGGTATTCTGTATTCCCTGCGTTGATGTTGTTGAATCAGGATTATTTTCTCAGCAGAGACGTACAGTTTGAGATTGTTTCCCCTGAGCAGTTCGATACTGCAACAAATTGAGATGGCATTCATCCCTTATCAGAGTAGGATCAAGATTATCCTCAGCAGGGCAAGATTGATATTCCCGGCAGAGTATGGCCATCCCAAGCATTGAACGTTGACTAGCCTGATGTGCTACTTTCCTAAGTGGGTCGAGACTGGAGCTTTCCCTGACCGACAGATTTGGGTTTATTTCCCCAGCAGTGGGACTGATGTAATGTTGTATCCCCACAGAGTCCGAGTTTGACTCCTTTTCCCTCCGAGTCCAGGTCATTGACTCATTCCTCAAGCAGAGGTCGACATTGATTCCCTCACTGAGTAACCTCCAGACGAGTAGACTTTGATGTTAGACAGAGAAGAGTTATTGCTCAGCAGATTGTTGCGTACCCTATAAGGACTTAGGGTGATCTAAAAGGACCATTCAGGGTTGTGTTCCTCAATGAAGTGAGATTCAATTTCAGGGATCGATTGTTATCTTCCGCAGTCGCCAGAGGTGTTTCCTTGATAGGATCGGTACATCTCCATTAGAGTTGTACAATGAGTAGCGAAAGATTGATATCCCCAGCAATGTTGATACACATGTATTCCTCATCGGACTTGATAGTCCAGCAGGTGTTACCCAGAAGGGTCAGTCTCCGTAAGGCGTATGCAAGATTATCCTCAGCAGATCAGGATTGATATCCCCGATAGAGTGTAGCAGCATCTCCCCGCAGAGTCTGAATGCGAGATCGTGGCATTGATATGTGTTTCCCCATGCAGAGAAGTTTCTCTCCCCAATCAGATGTATCCTGAAGGAACGTCCTCTCCCCAGCTGAGTTATACACTGAAGTGTGCAGCAATTGATAGTTCCAGACTGAAGTCTTCAGCAGAATTGAAACTCCCCACAGAGTCGTACTCTCCCCTGTAAGCAGGATGATTCCTTCTTCCCCAGACGAGTTTGCAGTTCCCCAAGAGAGCCGAGTCCTTGGAAATCCGTTTGAGCCATGATTGGTGCTCCCCAGTAGAGTGTTGAATAGCTGACGCTGTTTTTCCCCATCGGAGTCGTTTTCTCCCGGAAAGTTTCGCCGCGAAGGTTGTGCAGTTTATTTCTGCGATTGACATCGTTTTCCTCAGCAGTTGTGGTTTGGATACCCAGATGAGCAGGTTCAGGTTCTCGTAGAGTTTTATCCCCCTGCAGCAGGCAACTGAAGTTTGCTTCCCCATGCGGAGTCCGATTGAGATTGGTGTGACTTTTTCTCCTTGGCAGGATGAGTCCTTCCTCTACCAGAGTGGTTCTTTCTCCTTGACAGGAGGCTTCTCCCTTCAGCATCTATTTTGATGACGGGGCCATAGCATTTTGCATGATTGCATAGCATTTATCCTAAACGCGTAGCATTTCTACTGCGTGAAACATTACATCATTGTCAAAGCATATGCATACAAAACATGAGCCAGGTCGCCACCGTTCTTGTTTTGCAGATGTTCCTCCGCAGAGTTATTTGACCAAGATGATTCTTGAATTTTCCCCAGTAAAGTCGTTTACCCAAGATGATTCTTGAACTCCCTAGTGAAGTCGCCAGAGTTGGTTGCTCAAGTTGATGCTTGAAATCCTCGGCAGAGTGTTTGATCAGGGTGATTCCTGAGATCTCCAGCGGAGTCATTGGTTCAGGATGATTCTTGAAGATCCCGATGGAGTTGTTGTTCAAGATGATTCTTGATTTCCTCAGCAGAGATGATTCAGTCAGAATGATTTCTGGATCCCCGAAGCAGAGTTACTTGATAGTTCTCCAGAATCCCCAGTGGAGATGTGTCATCCCCAGCAAGTTTAGACATAGAGGTTGAACTTTCCTTGGAAGACTTGATGATTGAAGTCCGGCAGCGGTGCCGAAACCCCAGACTTGCTGATGAAGTCCAACTGTATTGACGAAGTAGTTCTCTCAGCTAATGCGGAGTGCCTGACAGTAAAAGATTGTATATCCTTATTTGGTTCATGATTGACCAAGAATTTTGTTCTCGACCTACTGACGAAGTCCGGCTGACGCCCGAAAATTTCCTTTGAATGCCCGACGGCATAAATAGCTTGATTGTTTAAAAAGTTCCTAATGACCTGACGAGTCTCGAGGAATTCTTATGCAATGACGCAGAATGCCTGACGGCATGATTGACCATGTATTACCAGTTACCGCGTAACCGGTGATTCCTTGATGAATTAAGGACGAATATCTACAGCAAAATCAGACGATCATCCTGACGGAGATTTGAAATCAGACTTTTCCCCGGTTACCGTGTGACCGATTCTCCAGCTAGTTGCCTTGCAGCTAATGTTTCATTTTTCGAAGATTCGTTCCCACCAGAGTACCGTGTACTTGTGTAGTTGGAAAATTTCCGGGTTCTTTGGTATTCAACCGTCTTCTACCTTTGAATGTTTGAAAGCTGTTCGCTCTTCAACCCTTCAGGTCCAAGCCGTTTGAATAGGGGCAGCTGTTGCACCCCAAAATTTGACCAACTACTTATCGCAATTTGGCTCATGTTTCGACTCATTTCATGTTGCATTTGCATACCACGTACATCGCATTTTTTCCAGTCAGATTGACTTTATCGGGATTACAACCCTCTGATCGCGCTTCAAGCATTTCAGACCAATACAAGGACGTATTTTGAGAGTTGATGCTCGTCCCGGTGTTTTCAGCTCTCGCTGTTGTTTTTGAGGACATCTCGGTGTCCGGGATTTTTACCGTTTATTTCGATATAGTCGCTAATCGATTTAATCGGCTTCCTCGTTTTTTTAGGGGTTTTTCCTTTATTTTCTAGAATTTTTATGGAGTTCATGGATTTTTCTGGATATTAGATAGTTTTTTTAATAGATATTAATTGTTTTAAATATATTTTAGTTTTAATTTCTTTTTAAGAATAAATCATGTTTTTTAGATATTAAGTAGATTTTTTGATAGGATAATCTCCTTTACTAGGTATTTTTTAAATAGAAATTAATAGGGTTTTTCTATTTTTATTTGTTTAGAGATAAATATAATTAATAGAGTTTAATGGTTTTAATTTGGGTTTAGGATTAAATAGGGATTAATTAGATATTAGTCATTTCTTTTTAATTAGATTTTAATCAACTTTCTTTAGATGTTAGTTAGGGTTTTAATTGAGTTTATTAGATTTAATTAGATTAGAATAGTATTAATTTTCAATTTAGGCTTTAATTACTGTTTTAAATTTTCGTTAGCATTTAATTGTGTTTAATTAGGGTTAATCAGGTTCATTAGTGCTAATCAAGTCCAATCGGTGGGCCATGTGTCAGTTTTTTGGAGGCCCACAAATCCTAGTCCGTTTTCTGCCACTTGGCAGTATAAAGCCAATGCCACGCGTGTGTATGAGGACCCCACTCCTTTCTTCCACGTTTCAGCCCACGAGTTCCCTCCTCGTGATGCCACGTCATTCACCCTCTCTCTCTCTCTCTAGAAGCTTGACACCTCATCCACTCTGCATGCGCGCCACCTACGCACACGCGTCCACCTGACGCCACCTGTCCCACTCGCCAAGTCCTCGCCGGAAGCCATGCAAACACCGGAAAGGTGTCGCCGGAGAAATCGCATGGTGGTTCTCACGGCCAGAATCTCGTCGAATTCTGCAGCTGTCGCCGGAAAATTCAAGGACATTCATCATTGTTCTCCCCAGTCTCTTTCGCGATCATCGTCATCTTCATCCCAGATTCATCAATCTCGGGAGACTTTACCAGAACGATGAACATTCATCAGTTCCGCCATGAACATTCAACCGCCTTCTCCCAGATTCGTCCAGAAACTGATGAAGGTTCTTCAACCTTCATCCTTGTCCTTCATGATTTTCCAGAATCCTCACCAAGATCCATACGTGTTCGTGGTAACCTTCATCAATGGCGATTCTCCAGATCCCAGACCTTCATTGTTCATCAACCATTCAAGAAGCCTCAAAATGTAGCCGGATCTTCATCGATTCTTCGTCCACAAATCCATCAAGATCTTCCTCCTCCTCGTAAGGACCTCCAAGATGCACAGCTAGAATTTCCAGAATTCGTTAACATCTTCAAAGATTCTTCATCATAGACCACCAATAATCTTCAAGCAAACTTCGCATCGATTATCGTTAGCATCATCAGGAATCTTCATCTCCTCCAGATCTGAACTCGCTCACTATCATCTTCAGGCTTCAGGGAACACCAAGCTTCTTCAACATGTTCGTCGTACCTTCAAGAATTCTTTCAAGAACGCTCAAGCGGAGTTCGTCAGATTTGCCCAAAACATTAAGAATTCAGGCGCCTTCGTCAAAGAGCCTCATCTTCTTCATCTTGTTTAGCTGCAAGGTAGAAGATTTCGTTAGGGTTTGCTTGTGCAGGTTTTGGATTTGAGAATTGATAGAGAGAGAGTTCGTGAGAGAGAGGAGGGAACGAGAGAGAGAGGCTGAGAAGGGAAACGACGAGATGAACAGTGTACCCTAGGGTTTTAGAGTTTGCTTTTGGGAGAAGGGGAGAGGAAGGACCTTCTTGGGCCCGGTTCAGCCCAATGCATGTTGGATCCACACCTTTTTTTGTTGTTTACACCCCTTGCCTCATGTTTCTCTGTTACAAATGGGTTGGGCCCAATAACAAGGTTTCCAATCTGTACACCCCAGAACCGCTGCTGCACCCCCGTTTTTTATTATTACTTTGAGGGCTGATGGGCTAGGCCCACTGCGCGTTTTTGCTGATGCACCTCCGTTTTCGCTGATGCACCCCCCCTGTCCCCTGTTTTTTGTTTTTTTTCTGACTTCATTTATGGGCTGGGCCCTGTATTTTTGCTGCATGCATCCTGGCTTTGCAGTTTGTACCCCCTCCCTTGTTATTTTAGTTTCTCCCTTGTATTGGATGAATGAGTGTAATAGAGGTAGTTATATTTTTTAGGATTATAGTTTTATTTTCCTAGGACATTAATGCATGGTTTTATAGAATTTATATTCTATTATTTTTTAGCATATTATAGGGTATTATAGATTTAATATAGTTTTGCTATTTTCTTCATAGAATAGTATAGGCTTTTATATAGAATTTCCATTATATTTTTCTATACGCATTTATATATTTAATTCTTTAGAACATTTTCTAGTAGAATTTAATTGCCGTATTTTAGGAGTAGCATTTTATTTCCATTCGTTAGTGGATTTTGTCTCCTATTTTCTCTCCTATTTTTGTTTCTCTCCGATCTTATCTTCGATTTTACTTTTGGCTGGCCGTGTGACACGATTCAATTGGAGAATGATTTTCGATATCATTTCTCCATCTTGTCTTTGACACGGATATCAATACGCTACCTCTGACAGTTCGATTTCTCGTATAAGTCGAGCTATAACGGTCTAAGCGTCACATTGTTCTGATTCGAGCGTCATCATCAATGATCCAGAGAGGAGAAGATTGGAATGGAGCTTGCGCGCACGTCAGGAGCCTAGGAGCTGCTTCATTCATCATCATCGTCGCCTTCTTCAAGTTTTCAAGCAACCGTCGAGTGTTGTGAGCTGTATCGTTAGATATGTAGGAAATAACAGTTGAGGAGTTCTTCTCAATCGTCTAGGATGTCTAGTATGGCACCCTTTGGGTGACATGCGACGCATTCACTCCTACGTCGTAGGTTCTTGCATGTGTGTCCTGAGTTCCTTCCCGTTTAGGTGTAGGCCTGCTTCCCCTTATCTTGCCCCGTGCGATCGAGATTAGTTAGTCGAACTACGTCCGCTCTGATTTCTCTGATGAGAATACGTAGGCACAATACTGATGTATTGGCGAGAAAACTTCCCCCGTAGGCACAATAGTGACGTATTGGCGAGCCACCTTTCCCCTTAGCTGTAGGTCGAACTACAGCTGCTCTGATTTTCTCTGAAGAGAATATGTAGGCATAGGATGCGATGTCCTAGCGAGCACACTAACAACTAACCTTTCTGTTCTCTCGCTGCTGTGCGAACGAGACTTTCCCGCTGACGACTGATGTTATCCTTTTCTCTTGCCCGAGTGCATTTGAGACCAGACTGTAGTTCTAGTTCCCGTAGGTTCCCATACCTTAAAACCCGACATACTACGTCCTTTCTACCGCAAACAGGTACGCCTAAGTCTCCAATGGTCGAGCAGCGTCCACCTAACTGCTAGAATGTGTACGCTAGTATCGTCAACTTGATCTCTCACCCCCGTGTGACCGAGAACACCTTTGTCTAGCCGTAGTTAGCCTGAACTACGTCATGCTCTGATTTCTCTGACGAGAATACGTAGGCCCAAGACGCGACGTCTTGCCGAGCAAAACCTCCCCCGTAGTTTCCCGAACTACGTTGACTCTGATTTCTCATTCTCTGATGAGAATAGGTAGGCATAGAGTGTGACGCTCTATCGAGTCAGTTTCTTTCCGTTTAGATCTAGCAGCCGTAGATAGATTGTTTTTCACCCGTAGACAAACCAACAAGTGTGGATCCCGTCGAGTACGACGGACGTGAGGGGTGCTAATACCTTCCCCTTGCGTAACCGACTCCCGAACCCAGAAAATGGTTGCGATGACCTTGTCTTACCCCTTTTCGTCAGGTTTTTCCGATTGTTTCCTTTCCCGTTCTGAGGGATAAATAACGAAAGGTGGCGACTCTTCTGTTTTGCCGGCACCTTATTTTCGCGGAAGCGACACCCAGAAGTCAAGTAACGTTCGAAAATAGAATTTCAGACTATCAGGTTCACTGGGTCCTTCTCCTAGCGAACAACCTTTCGCTTCTGTGTTCGCCTAGCGAAGGTGTCTTGGGCAGAAGAATGTTGTTTTGGTATTTTTGTCGTAACGGGAGAACCGTAACTCAGAATGACGCACGGTTCGAAGTGTTGGAAATCTATTTCAATGCTCTATGTGATGGGGAAGTAGTGGCATGGAATTAAGTTATTTATTGATGGAATATGTGTGAATGTTGTGGTAAGTGTGGAAGATGTGGTTCGTGTTTCCGCCATAACTCGCAAATTGAGTGTCCGTTTGAAATGAGATTTTCCATGCTTATTTGGGCGAGTTAGTAGTTGTGTTAAACGATGATATTTTAATATATTCGAAGAGTATAGAGGATCATGTTGAGCATCTAGAACTTGAGTTATAAGTGTTGGAGAAGAAGCATGAATATGCCACTGTGAAGAAAGTTCAGAGAGTTTTTGGGAGAGCTATCAACAGCTCGTGTGTTGATTTTTGTCGAATCCAGCAGAACTATTCGTTATATTTTGTGATGCTTTGTCGATGTGATTAGGAGATATGTTAAGTGTAACATCAGCAAGTTTTAGTTATGCTTTAAGGCAATTTAAAGTACATAAGAGGGATTATCTGACGAGTGATTTAGAGTTGGTTGTTGTTTTGTTTGTGCCGGAGTTGGAGGCTTCAATTGGTTAGTTTGATATTTGAAATGTTTGGTGATATCAAGAGCTTAAGGTAGTTGCTTGATTTGGAAGAGTTGAATATGAGGCAGAGAAAATAATTGGGACTCCTGAAGGATTATGGTTTTGGATTGAATTACCATTCGGGTGAAGTAAACGTGGTAGCTTATGCATTGATTTAGAATTCTTTGCATATACCGATGACGATGGTAAAAGAGTTAGAACTGATTGAGCAATTTCGTGATATGAGTTTGGGTTGTGAAGAGACTTCTTATGGAGTTAAGCTTAGCATGTTGGAGCTTACTAGTGGTGTTCTTGATGAGATTCAAGAAGGTCATAAATCTGAACTGAGTTGGCAGATTGGTGGAATTGGATGAATTAAAGTCGAAGGGCTGATTTGCGGATTCATGGCAATGGTACCATGAGATGTCGTGATAGAGTTTGTGTCCCAGATATCGTTGAGTTGGAATAAGAGTATTATTGAAAAAGTACATTGAGGTAGATTGAGCATTCATCCCGGTGCTATGAAGATGTAACCAGATTTGAGGGAATTATTTTGATGGCCATAAATGAAGAGAGAAGTGGTTGAGTTTGTATATGCTCGTAAGACTTGTCGGAATTCGAAGGATAAATGTCAGAGACCGTTGGGCCTGATGCAAGTTGGATATTCCAGGGTGGAAATCGGGTAGTATTTCCATGGAGTTTCTGTTGGATTTTCAGAAGAATTGGAGGGATATGATTTTAATTGGGTGATTTTGGATAGATTGACTAGATTGGCTCTTTTCTTACCAATGACGATTAATCATTCTATGTTAAAGCTAGCTGAGATGTATATCGATGAAGTTGTGAAGTTGTATGAGACATCGTCGAATATTGTGTCAGATGGGAATCTGAGTTTTCATCGAGATTTTGGGAGAGTTTGCAGACGCTTTGAGTACCATGTTGAAGTTGAACTCTGCCTATCATCCGTGGACGGATGGACGGACAGAGAGAGTTATCCACTCTTTAGAGGATTTCTCGAGAGCTTGTGTGTTGGATCAAGGTGGATCGTGGGATAGTTAATTATCGTTGATTGAGTTACCTACAATAACAGTTAGCATTCTAGTATCGAAATGACACCGTATAAGGATTTGTAGGGTAGGAGGTGTAGGACTCCTTTATGTTGTTATGATTCAGGCGAGAGTGTTATGCTCGGACCTGAGAATTGTGTAAGAGACGACTGAAAAGATCAAGAAGATCCAAGAAAAGACGTGTTTCGAGAGTTACGATGGTGACTGGTGTTGGCGCAGCGGAAGCGTGGGAGAAGTAGCATGTTAGACTATTTTACCGCTGTCGCTTCTGAATTTCATGATGTATTTCATGTGCCTAAGTTGAAGAAGTACATTGATTCGGATGGATGGTGTACAAGTGAGAGGTAATTTGACTGTTGAGGCGTTGCTAGTTCAGGTGGATGAACGAGAAGCAACTTTGAGGTAAAGGAATTACCTTAGTCAAGGTAGTTTTGAGAGGACCAGCTAGAGAAAGTTGGATTTGGGAGGGTGAAGATCAAATGAGGGAGTAGTATCCGACTCTGTTTACTTGAGACAAATTTCGAGGGCGAAAATTCTTTTAAGTGGGGGAGAGTTGTAACACCCCAAGTTTAATCGGAATATTTTAATTAATTTATTTAATTGAGAATATTCGTATTTTTGGTGTTTTGGGTATTTTCGGTGGTTTTGGGAATTATTGAGAAAATGTGCATTTTGGACTATTTATTTAATTAATAGTATACAATATGAGAATATCAGTATTATTATTGATTAAAATGAATATAAGAGAAATAAGGGTAAATTGGGCATTATGAAGAGTTAGTAAGGGTGTTATGGGAAAAGCTCAATTTGTGAGGCCCAAGACTGAGTTAGACAAAATTGAGTTCTGAAAGGAAATTAGATTTCATTTTGTGTTTAACGTGAAAGTAAGTGTCCAGAGCTCTGAAGGAAAGGCTGGAAGCAGAAGATCCCAAAGATTAATCGTGAAAGCTGCAAATCGACTAAGGTATGAGGAGTATCGCATTTCATGATTTTCTATGTATGCCTTTCGGCGTGTTTATGATGAAGTTTATGATTTAGGGTATTTTGGGTTGATCGTGGGAAATTGAGGGAAACTGGTAATGAAACCTTGGGAGTTGTGGTTAGTGGTTAGTATTCCTGACTGTTTGATGTGTAACATGAGAAAGGAAACCTTAAGCCTTTGTGGCCAAAGCCTTGGATTGTGATATGTTTGACCCTGTAGGAATAGGAATATTCAAATGTGAAGTAACTCTGATGTACTCAGAGCAAGTGCAGGAAAATAGTGTTTTAGGCAGTGGAAATGTTGCCAGATTGGCCTAATAAACTATAAATGTTGTGTCGTTATCGCCGTATGACCTTAGAGATGTTTTTGGGATGTTTTAGGAGCATTGGGTATATGAATCATATGAGTATTTTGGGTAGAGAGCAGGTATGATCGTAGCAGGTTGTGCTGTTATCGCGTTGTTCGCCTAGCGAGCAAGCTAGAGAACATTCGCCACAAGACTCGCCTAGCGAGAAAGCTAGCAGGCATTTGCTATAGGCTCGCCTAGCGAGCAAGCCAGCGAGCGTAGCAGAGTTCGCGAATGTTGATCGTGTGCAGCGATGCCGTAATGTTTGATTCTGGGATTCCTGTGATGAGTTACTATGAGTATGATAGTGAGGTTGCGTGAGTAATAAGTGATAGTATTGAGAATTACCGCGAGTGTAATTGTGATGAATTAATATGAGGCAATGTGAGATGATATTAGGGATTAATATGTGAATACTATGTGATAATATGACGAATTAACATGAGTAGAACTGTGAAGTTTATGTGATTGATAGGCGATAGTGTGAGGATTACCGTGAGTGTAATTTGATAAATTAATATGGGATAATATGGTATAATATGACTATGTGCTAATATGTGATTTTTACGTGATTATATGATGACATGATGTGTGAGATTGATTAATATGATGAATTATAATGATATGATGTATGATGATTAATATGATGAATTATGATGATATGTTGTATGATGATTAATATGATGAATTATGATGATATGTTGTATGAAGATTAATATGATGAATTAATATGATGTGTTGTGATGACATGATGAGTGATGGTGATTATTATGATGTATTGTGATGACATGACGAATATGATGAATATGATGAATGATGATGCACCATGATGTTATTATGAGGATAATTTATGAAGTGTGCATCATGCATTCATGTGCATCCGAACTTCGGTTCAGGACCTCGATTGATTTGGCTTCAATCCCACTGTGTGGATGTGAAGTATTTTGATGTGCTCTGATTCCATTGATGGGGATCTATGGAAGGTTGATGGCCCAATGTCCATCGTGCTGTGATGATTGGTACCACATGCATTAGGTTGTGTTGCATTTGCATTTATGAGCCTTTGTGTATAAATTATGACGTTGTGGCCTTTGAGGCATATTTGAAGGATATCAATGTGTTGAATATAACTACGAGTAATATGTCGTTTATGCATTAATTGTTATACATTGATTATTATGAATTGTCTTACTCACCCTGCCTGTTTGAATGTTACCTCCACGTGGGTAACATGCAGATGAGCAAGTTTAGCCGTGGACGCCGTCGAGGAGTATTTTGAAGTTTTAGAGTCGTTAGCCTTTATGGTTAATTTAGAGGGTCTTGCTCTGATATGTAACATCGGGTTGGGTTCTTTGAGTTGATTGTATATCATTGGTTTTTTTTTACTGATGTTCCCTTATGAAGAAAACATTGAGTTATGTTTTGAGTTCTACTGTATATGATGTTTTGATGTATTTTGAGAAAACCCGTGTGCTACGGAGTATTGACCAATTTTGTTGACATTGATAAATTTACGCCCTTTTGTGGCTTTTTATGCAAGTTAATATTTTACTCTAAAATCCGTGTTATTTTGCCGTAATATCCGTGGGGTAGAATAAGGGTGTTACATGCGTCACGAGCCTTAAGCATATGGGAAATGACAAGTGAAGGGTATCCTCTCACTTGTCTAGGGTGTTTAGCGTAAGTCCCGTCTGGGGGCGATATGTGACACATTCGATACTATATCATAGTCTTTAGTGCAACGTGAATCACAAAGTAAACTAATTCACTTCACTAAAACTCATAAACAAAAGTCAAACCTTTTATCCTTCGGGATTTGTGTTTTAAACTCATTTTCAAAAAAGAGTACGTTACTATTCCGTTCTACTACAAACAGGCATTGTCCCTAACTGTTGGAATGGAAACTTAAGTCGCTCATAAAAACAACTTAACCAACCTGTGGTTTCCTAGTTTCGCAAACTAAATTTGCTATGATTTCTCATACCAGATGAGGATACATAGGCACAAGACGGTGATGTCTTGGCGAGCAACCTTTCCTCATCACCCGTAGTTTTCTGAACTACGTTGACTATAACTTTCCCATTGCACGAGGGAATACGTAGGCATAGGGCGGTGATGTCCTATCGAGTTTCTTTTTTCTCTTCCCTATCCCGTTTAGCAGTATCTTTTATATAACACACCTTTTGATTAGACAATAAACGTGGATCCCGTTGAGTACAACGAACGTGAGGGGTGCTCATATCTTCCCCTTGCGTAACCGACTTCTGAACATAAGATTTGGTTGCAATGACCTTGTCTTTTCCCATTCTTCAGGTTTTCTTCGATCGTTTCCTTTCCCTCTCTTTGGGATAAATAACATTCGGTGGAGACTCTTATATTTGTTTCTGCCGGCCCTTTTCACAGTTGCGACAGTCATTTGCTTTAAAGTTTGACTACTTAGTATTAGCCAAAGAAGAGTCTAAATATTTGTCAACATTGACAAAGGAAAAGCTTTAAGGGACGCTTGAATCTCATGAATAAAGAATGGATGAAAGAGCTGCAAGCAAGTCGAAGACTGATGTGGCTTTGCTGGCGAAATCAACAAGAGAAAAGAAAGGAAAACGGAAGTGTTTCAACAAAAAAAGTAGAGGAGGCTACAACAATTCGACTGGTCAAAACCAGTAAGAAGGAGGCTGGTCGAATTAGAGAAAGTCCTTATTCTAAAGCAACCAAAGAGGTGGTGTATCTGGTAGAGGAAAAGGTGGTGTAAAAACCTGACAAAAGTCACATTCAATGTTTCAATTATCAGAAGTATTATCACTATTATAGTGATGTCCTAAAAAAAAATAAGCAAGACAATGATGCAAAGTTTATAAAGCATGAAGAAAAAGAAATGTTATTGATGGTCACAACAAGAGACGAAGAAAGATTCCATGACCAATGGTGTTTGGACTCAGGATGCTCATCACACATGACTGGTAGGAAAGATTGGTTTGCTAACATAAAGCCCTTAATCAAGAACATGGTGAAATTTGCAAATGACAATACTCTACAGATGAAGGTATTAGTGATGTTATGATTATGAGGAAAGATGGTAAGAGGTCAATAATTTTCAATGTATTGTACATACTAGGAATGAAGATTAATTTGCTCAGCATATGGCAGTTGGTCGAAAAGAACTAAATAACATCGATCAAAGACAAGATGATGAGAGTTCTCAACTAAGGAGGAAGGTTAACCTTGAAGGCTCCCATGTCTCAAAATAGAACATTCATGATTAAACTTAATGTGATGGAGCACAAATGCCTTGCAACTGCACCTAGCAGGGATGAATGGATATGACACTATAGACTTTGACATCTTAACTTCTAAGACATCAGAGCTCTAAAGAGAAGAAATATGGTTTCAGAGTTACCAGAAATCGACATTCTAAATGAAGTGTGTGAAGAATGTATACAGATGAAGCAACACAAGCACAACTTCAACAAGGATGCAAGAAGTAAGTCGAAGGCATTTCTTAAAGTCATATATTCTGATGTGTGTCGACCTATCCATATGGATTCAATTGGAGGTAATAGATACTTTGTCACATTCACAGATGATTTCAGTCGAAAAATGTGGGCTTACCTGATTAAGAAGAAAAGTGAAGTGATTGAGGTATTTTCCAAGTTAAAATCTATGATAGAAATATAAAGTGGTTGGAAACTAGAGATTCTGAGGACTGATGGTGGTGGAGAGTATATTTTGAAAGACTTCGACACAATATGTGAAAAAGAAGGGATTGTGCATGAGGTGGTGCCACCCTAAACTCCATAGTAGAATGGAATTGCAAAAAGGAAGAAAATAATCATCATGTATATCGTGAGAAGTATATTCAAGGCAAGCATTTATTTAAAGAATTATAGGGAGAAGTTGTGTTGAATGCAACATATATTTTGAAAAGATGTTCGACAAAGAAGCTAGAAGGAATTACACCAGAAAAATGTTATGGTGTCAAGCCTAGATTGAGTAATCTAAAAGTATTTGAATCTATAACATATAGACATGTGCCTAATCACTTAAGAAGAAAACTTGATGACAAGTCAAGTCAGATGATCCTAATAGCATATCATTCGTCTAGAGGATGCAAGTTGTTTGACCCAGTGAACAAGAAAGCACTGATCAACAGGGACGTCATCATATATGAGCTTAAGGAATGGGATTGGACTAAAAATGTAAAAAAAAAAAGATTTCAGTGAGAATCTTATGTGAAGAATCGGCAAGTGAAGTCGACAAGAAGAAGTCAGAGGTTAAGCAAGCACAAGCTGACCTCAAAGAACAAGACACATGCCTGCAAGGTTTCAAGAATGTGTGATTACATCATATGATGTGATCGATGATGAAGGTGAGCTGGTACACTATGCTTTCTATGCAAATGTTGAACCAGTCAATGCAGCTGAAGCATTGAAGGATTCAAAGTAGATGAAAGCAATAAATGAGGAACTGAAGCCCATCAAAATCAACAACACTTGGTCACTTATCTAATTTCTTCAAGATAAAAAGGATATTAATGTGAAGTGGGTATACAAGGTGAAGATGAATCTCAAAGGAGAAGTAACTCGACACAAGGAAAGAGTTGTGGCAAAAGGATTTCTTCAAAAAGAAGAAATCGACTTCGATGCAGTTTTTGCACCGATTACTAGGATCGAAACAATTAGGTTGGTTGTTGGACTAGAAAACATGAAAAGGTTACATATATGTCAAATGGATGTGAAATGTGCATGGCCTCTTAAATGAAGAAGTATATGTTGCACAACCAACTGGATTTCTGAAACAAGGCGAAGAAAGTAAGGTATACAGGCTACATAAAGTTCTATATGGACTTAAGCAAGCTCCAAGAGCTTGGAATAATAAAATAGATAGATTTCTAAGGGAGAAGGAATTTTTGAAGTGTACAAATGAGCATGGAGTATATGCAAGAATAAGCAATAGTGAATTGCTTATACAATGTCTCTATGTCGATGACCTATTGATAATAG
Source organism: Lathyrus sativus (assembly GCA_963859935.3). Classification (NCBI taxonomy): domain Eukaryota; kingdom Viridiplantae; phylum Streptophyta; class Magnoliopsida; order Fabales; family Fabaceae; genus Lathyrus; species Lathyrus sativus. The sequence goes on from OZ012738.1 coordinate 420,435,952, forward strand.
GAAGTTGCAAGAAGAAGATCGAAGATTTCAAAAATGACCTACATGAGGAGTTTGAAATTTCAGACATGGGAAATCTCTCATATTTCCTTGGCAACGAATTTTACACGAGTGGTAGAGGCTTGATAATTCACCAAAGAAGATATGCAAGTAAAATACTCAAGTGATTTGAGATGCAAGATTGTAACCCAACTTCGACTCCAGCTAAACACAATATGCAACTGCCGAAAGATACATATGAGGATGATGTCGATCTAACACAATACATAAGACACAGTGGATCCCTTTGATACCTTTGCCACATAAGACCTTATCTAGAATACAATGTGGTTATGGTGAGTAGATTCATGCAGAAGCTAAAGGTATCACACCTAACAGCGACGAAGATGATACTAAGGTATTTGAAAGGAATTCTCGACTATGGAATTTTGTTTGCTGCAGATGATGAAGGAAAAGAATGCAAGCTAGTGGGATACACCGATTGAAGAAAGGAACCAATAACGACACTATAATAATGTGAAGCATAGTACATAGCTGTTTCTCTATGTACATGTCAAGCAACATGGATGATGAGTCTGGTTAAAGAGATTACAAGGAAGAATCATGGGGAAATTACCATGAAGATCAATAACATGTCTACTATCAATTTGGCGAAGAATCTGATAGCACATAGACGAAGCAAGCACATCGAAATGAGATTCCATTATCTTTCAGAGCAGGTGGCAGAAGCGAAGCTGAACTTGGAACACTGTAGAATTGAGAATCAGATTGCAGATATCTTGGCGATGGGAGCGTAGGTAAAACTCTTCAAGAAGTTAAGGTCTATGATGAATATAGATAGCTTATACATAATGAATTAGATGGTATGTTAAATTGTAATTCCTTATGTCGAAAAAAGTTGCTTGACAGGGACAAGAATGTTGTCGAATAACCTAGTGTGTGTGTGTGTGTGTGTGTGTTTCAAAACACCTAGTTGTTGAAGTGTTGAAAAGTTAGCCTCGACATGGATTTTGTCTTAAACCTAATTTTGCAGTGTTAGCAGAATTATGTATTTTGGGCTTTTTTTGTATTTGGCCTTTTCTTAGGGAACAAGCAAGTTAAATCTATGAGTAGGGAGTAAACCTATTATTGTAAAGTGTGATTCACTTGAATACAATTACAATTTTGAGAGCAGAGAGTTACTCTGTAGAAATTCTTCTTCCTCCCTATTTTCATTAAAACCCTAAACCTCTTCTTCTTCTCAATTCAATTATCTTTTCTTTTTTTCATCACCATTGTGCAGCAATACAATCTTGCAACCAAGGTTGGTTGATTCACCTGAGTGAAGAGTGAAGAACAAGAGGGAATTCAATCGTTTGATTGAATCTTGTTCATCAAGATTGATTTGGAACTACTCAAAGTATTGGGTTTAATTCCAACAAATATTCTCTAAAATCAACATAGATCCGTAAAGGCACCAATCTGATCGTTATTGTGCACGATCGAAATAATTTAGAAAATATGGTACAAGGTAATTAACCTTGGTCGTCTCAAGAAACTCTGAATTAATAATAACCAAAATAAGAATAAAATATAAATGTAAATTTGGGGGTTTTGTTTGGAGAAAACTATAAGCAATTTAACAAAATTAACAATCAAATTAAAATATTAATTCACTGATTATGACGATGTTAATGGGATATATCATCAGTTCAAAGAAATGTTCTCTTTTATGTTTCTAATCTTTCTTGATTATAAGACAAACCAATCAACTTAAGATGTTTAGGGTTTTGGGTTTTAGGTTCTGGAGATTATTTTATTACTGTTATATATGTCGAGTTAAACTTTTGGTGTCATATTTCATCTTCTTTATGTGGCAGCCTTAATTTTTTTATTCTTAATGTGTAGATGAAATAACACATAATGTATGTCAGGATTATGAAAGTTGTAAATGATCTAAAATGTGGTGTTAACTTCCTCTTGATAATATGTTTTAACTTCCTCTATACTAGAAAACACATCCCAATTGCATAAACCCAATATGAATCATCATCATCCCCATCACCGTAATCAACTTCTAAATCTTCCCCATGAATACTACCACAATCTATCAAAATGTTTGAATTGTCCATTATATTCTAGTTGTGGTAGAAAGTATGACATTAAAACTACACAAAATATGTCAATTAGATGGTTAATATATATTTATAAAAATGTTGGTTAATGGTGTGTAAAGAAATGGTTAATGTTGTTATAACAAGATTTGTTCATGATATATTTCCTTTATTTTGATGATAACAAAAGTATTAAACAAACAATGGTGTTATCTAATGTGTATTCAAATATGCAGGTTCTTATGCTTAAAGATATATATTTAAAATTGTGAAAGCGCGCTTGAGAGAAGCTGAGTTACTTGCTTCTAATGATATATAATCTGAAGAACAATCTCTAAGTGATGTTTGACATAGAGTTTGAAGCTGGAGGCCTAAGTATCAGAAGAAATAACACATTGTCTCTACACTTGGTGATTGTATTAGTTTTTGGATGATCGTCTAGAAGCAGTAGCAAAGCTAAAACTATATGTGCTACAGAAAGCAAGTTGCATTGTCAAATCAGTTTGTCAGCTAGAGTTAAAGTTCACAAGACTCAAGGAGAGTTAACATGCTTTACGGATAACAACTCTGAACGACTCTATAATACATGATCTCATTGAGGACATAATGGTTAAACAGGTTACACAATGGATCAAGATCCTTTAGTGTATCTATCTTTAACATCTCTTGTACTATGGAGAAAACAATGACAATTGATCAAGTTATCTCTTCCAATGGCTAGTCTTTTGTAACTGCTATATAATTAGCTGAAGGTTCAATCTGAATCTTTAACAAGGAATAAGAAGAATAAGGAATGCCAAGAAGATTAGAAATGTTTAGCATTTCTATCTGAATGAAGACATAACAAGATCAACAATGAGCAACACTATTGAATATGCAGAATCTTCTATTAGTTATTGTAAATTGTAACAAGCCTTAATATTTCCTAAAAATTGAATATCTTGGAGATTTTAAGTGTTTAAGGTCTTTGTTAAGGTGATTACCTTGTACCTCTGATCTTAGTGTCAAGTAACACCTTGTTCTCTATTTTGCTGAACATGTTGTTTAGTAGTTTATATCAAAGTCTCTTGCTAAATGTTTGAGCATAAAAGTCTCTAGTTGAAAAGCTTGAGTCAAGTAAGTCTTTTGCTATGTGCTTGAGCATTGGAAGTCTTGATTTGTTTTGATTAAGCAAGTGAAGTATTGGATTGAGAATTTGAGCAAAGAAGACTTAGATGGTGCGTCTGAGCAGTGAAGTCTTGGATCAAGGATTTGAGCAAAGAAGTCTTAGATAGTGGCTCTGAGCTAGGAAGTCTTGAATCAAGAAGGTTTAAGTAAGGTAAGTCTTAGGATCTGTAGATCTAAGTAGAGAAGTCTTGATCAAGTGTTGATTGAGCAAGAAGTCTTAGGCTATAGGTCTGAGCAGTAAAAGTCTTGTGCTTAAGTGTATAAGCAGTTGTAATCATGTGTTGATTATAGTGGAAAATCTCTTGTGTTGTAAAAGGACTGGACTACTCTCAGTTTTGGAGGAACTAGGATAAATCTATTGTGTTAATTGTTCTATTTGGTTTAATTCTGATATATTTTCCGATGCACTTGTTATTAGGTTCTGAACTAATGTTTAGAATCTGAACCCTATTTAGAAGCAAAAACGTTTTTAGTGAACACAATTCAACCCCCTTCTTGTGTTCCTTACCTTCAAATGTTATGTATAAGTTGATTAATAAATGACCAGACATGAGTAAAATTTCATGACATTCTTTATTATAAAGTTGGTTAATGGTGTGAAATAAGTTGGTCAAAACAATTCAAAAAATGGTTAATGAACAAACATGAGTAAGTATACGAAATTGATTAATATTAAATAAACTTGAAGAATGTTTTGAATAATATATGAAATTAATATACAATAATGAAATTTGGTTAATGGTGTGTAATAAATTGGTTAAGTGTCTATTGGATAATAAATTCCTATACATGAGCACATGTTTATAACATTATTTATTCATATTCCATCATAAACAATAGAAAATATGATCCAAAAGAAGAAGATTGATATCATTGGATGAAACTATAATGATATCTATAACCTTATTGAGAAAAATCTAAATCTTCATCTTCATTGAAAGAAGAAAATGGTGATTGAGTGGTGATTGAATATGTGATTGTAGTAGAAAAAATGGCATAGGAAAAAGAAGCAGATGTAGGAAGAAAATAGCAGAAAAACGTGATTAAGTGGTGATTAATCATGTGATTCCTGTAAAGAGAGAGAAAAAGTTAATTTTAGTACAAGTGAACAAGACTTATAATACAGGATAAAAATAGAAAAACTGTAGATATGATTTGTTATTTGACATGGATTGGGTAGAATTGTCTCAAAAACATCACAAGGATCACACATTAGCCAACAATGAGGGTTCATCTTATAAATAAGATGAATTAATTGATGTGACATCACAAATTTCATGTTCTCCTTTTCAATTACTTTATCTTGATAACCAAAATGACATTACATGATTGTTGAAGATATGGATATAGAGCAAAATTGTTTGTTGTGAAAGCTCTATAATTATACTAATACCAAATTGGTAGGAAAATATATGATTTTGTCATCTTTGCTTTCATGGAACTAGAAGAAATGATTTTTGTTTTCTTTGCTGAAGAATAAAAAATAGGTGTGCTTTTTTATTAAAATATATGGTGTTACTGTATATGAGGAAGAGAAAGTGATTTTGTTTTGAGTTTCAAGTGCTATCATAAATGAGATCACAAACTAGAAATATGAATTAATCTGTTGATGCAAGTTTGCAATATATTATGAACCTAAGAGATCAATGAGGTGCATGTCCTTGAATCCAACAACTTGAAACCTAGTATTATTCAAGTGAATCTAAACAAGGACAACCCAATCCCAATATCCTTAATTTTTCCTATTTGTTAACCTTTTGATTTTCCAAATTTTATGTAAAATGTGAACTTGTTATTCTTTGTATGTATTTAGTATGAATTTAAGTTGCGACTAGGGGTGCTTAAATAAATTAATTATTTAAATAATTCATATTCATATTTAAATTTGGTTATTAAAAACCGGTTAATTATTAATATGGTTTTAACTAAATTTATATTTTGGATATATTTTTAATATGGTTTTAACGAAATTCATAATTTGGACATTCATATCCAAAATAAAAATCAAATTAGTCAATTTTTTAATTAAAAAAAATTTTGAAATTTTTTTTCAAAAAAAAATATTTTATTTGGAAAAAAAAAATTTCTTTTGAAAATAAAATTAATTTTTTTTGAAAAACAATATCGTTTTAATTTTGTTTCAGTAAATAAAATTTTTTTTCAAAAAATACTTTTTTTTTAAATTTTAAAATAACTATTGTTTTTTTTTTTAACATCAATATATTTTTTTAAAAAAATATTATGATTTTGAAAAAATCAATTTTAAAATAAAATTAAATCAAAACTAATTATAAAATTGGTTATGGATATAATCGGTTAATAACCGGTTTATAACCATTTTAAAAGATAAAAGTCGATTATAAGAATTGGTTTTAAAAACCAGTTATAACATATGGATTATTTATGGTTATGAATTGGTTATGGACATTAAGTGTCCATAAGCACCCCTAATTGCGACTTGTGAGTATAGCCAGTAACTTGTGAGTTTTCATTTGGATTGGTCTATTGATTAAGGTTTTCATAATGTGTTTAGATCTTGGTCTATTGATTAAGGTTTTCATAATGTGTTTAGATCTTTCAAACATTAAATTCAAATTAAAAATATAATAAAATAGATTTCACGTAAAAGCAAATCGAGAAACCTCGACAATGAACAATTTTTGTCAATGATGTCAAAAATTTGATGAGCATATAACATAATATATACGTCTCCACACAGATTGTGTTACTTACTATGAAGTAAAGATAAATTTATTTTATTTGATATAATGGAAATTGTAAATGGAAAAAATGACCAAAAGGCCAAAAATGTGAAAATTAATGTTTTAGAAAATATATAGATTAAAACGACTAAGTCACTTTAAAATTGTTTGTCTAACATTGTTTGGTATAAAACTATGTTTTATTCCAAATTTTCATCATTAAGTTAATAAAATATTTATGCTTGATGTATGAGGTAAGAAAATTTAATTTTTTTTTTTTAATGTTTATCCGATACATTAATTATTTAATAAACCTAAAATTCAAATTTCTATTATATTAAAAAATACAAATAAAATAATTTGGACAAGAAAGCATAAATGTCACTTGGCCTTCCTCCACATCCATTAACTCCATAATGTTTAAGGTGTACATTTATTCTAAGAGTGTAATATCTCAATCTGAAATATTAATTGGAAAATTGTTTAGGCATCTACTAATTTATTTTAAAGGCCTATGGGTAAAATTTTCATTTTAGATCCAATGGAATTTTTTGTCAAATCCCGATTATTCCACATGATTTATGAGGTAAACAAAAGGCTTAATGTGGTTAAGATCATGTTTAAACCACTAGTCTATTAGTAGAGCATGAAGGCATGATGAAGATATTATGATTTAAGTAAGAGAAAATAAGTCTTTTGTGCTTTGACCTTATATAGAAGTATATGCATTCTCTTAAGAAGGAAAGGAATAAGAACTTCCTCCCCCACATGCTGGAAGTATGAGGTGAGAGAATATAAAGAAAGAAGGAAAAATCTCTTCCCCTCCTCCATGTCAACCTTTGAAGAAGATTAATTTTAGTTTATCATTTGTACCTTCACCAATCTATTTTCTTCTAAAAACTATTTTTTATCCTTGATTTATGATTAAACAATCATAATGAGATTCGGAGCCTTGGCCCCCAAGCATTAAAGGAAGGCATAAGAGGATGAGTTTAACACTGCATGTATTGGAAAGAAGCAAGATTATCCTCATCATCATCTTTAATTTCAGTTGGGTTTCACCTCCCCTTAAAATATAAATTCCCTTATTCATATTATTTTATCATTGAATGCATGTTAGAATTATCCCAATGGGATGATAAAATAGGTGTATTTACTTTATTTTGATATTGTATTAATGCATTTATCATATTTAGTTTGTTAATTTAAGGTTATGAATGAGAGGTGAGGTGTTGAGAGAAGGTTGTGGTTGTGAAAACGTAGAAAACACATGATTCTAGGCTTTCCATACAAGCTATAACGCACATTTTATCCAGACCATAATCGTCCTTTGTATTTGTACCAGGAGACTTAACTATGTTGTGTTGAGGAAGGGACATGTTACGACCATAGTGTGCAATATGGCCAGGATGTAGCACACTTAAATAGTGTAATGTGTTATCATCCCTTAATCATGTTGGTCTTTGACACTTAGGTTTTCGGGACAAGTATTGGGCATAAAAGTTATGAATATTGGATTAGAAACCTAAAGGTACACATGTTTACCAAGTGGAGTAATTAGGGTGAAACCATGTGAAAACAAGTGAATATAGGATATGATCCAGTGGATGTTGCATATTTAGAATTTAGAATAAGCGGTAAGATACCAAGTGCAAGCAGTACAACATTGTTTAGCAGTTGGAAATGCGCCATGAGAGATTGATGGGCATTATGTTTCTTATGTCATTTTTATGGAATATTATGCAGTGGTAGGTATGAACCTCAATTATATTACTGTATTATTTTTTAACTTAGAATTGTCTAAGGATGCACGAACATCACCTTATGTGATGGAATACCCTAGTTGGATAGTATCATAAGTTAGTTATATTATCAATGGGATTAAACTTACGTGATACTATAAATGTCGCAGGGTGAGTCTGGATTAGTTAGTTTTAATGTATGTAAACTCTGGACATTTGACACACTTATGTCTTTATTATATTCATAAGGAGTGAGATTGTAATGACTTTTGGGATAACGACCCCAATGAGATCTTTCAAGTTATCTTATTGTTATGCTTATAGGGTACGGTTGGATGACTATTGTAACACCCCACTCCCTAAAATTAAAATAAAAAAACAATGAAATCAATTAAATATAAGAGTTGCCACACCAAAGCGGGATATCACAAAAGAAGCTCAACAAAAACACTTCATTATATGGTTTTCAAAAATAAACAGCGGAATATCATATATACATATATACGTCGTATTCGGCCATCCTCCCAAATATACACAATATTCATCAAAGGTTCCAACAAAACATGATACGCCACAGAGTAAAGCAAAATCATCAGAAAAACAATAAGCTCCCAAGCCCCGTGTTACGTATCAGAGCCTCCCTACGACTCGACTCGCCACTATCCAAACTAACTACGCACCTGGATTATCTGTACTTTAGAAGAAGCACAGACCACAACAAAAACAAAAGGGGTGAGAAAACATGATCAAAAATATTTAGCGGTAATAATGTACATGAATAAAAGGTAGCAATCATACAAATATCATTCAACATACATCCACCAGGACCTACTGTCCAGCACCAACACAGCACACTAGACAATGCAAAAATATGCAACTCAACACCATGATATGCGGTACCGACTCACTGGTTCATTCAATCGAAGCCGGATAAATCACATACACCCACCAATGACAATGATCTATCCCCACCATTCTCCACAAAGGAGTACGGGTGAATCACTTACGCTCCATCCGAGACATGATTCAACCCCACCATTCTCCACAAAGGAGTACGGATGGATCACTTACGCTCCATCCGAGACATGATCCATCCCACCAAAACATCATGATATGCACGACACCGATGCATAATAAATAATACAAGCACGCAAGGTGCACACGATCCTTCCGATCACATTTTATACATCGCACATACATATTCCACACATCACCACATTCATATATAATAACATACACCAACTTAATTATTCTAATTAAACGAATAACAAGGAAATCACATTCCAACACCACACATATACTCTTCACCGTTCAGCACCAATCTATATTCAATCATGACCAACAAGGGTCATACAATACAAGAGAACAGAACAGAACAACACAAAAATACGAAACTACTGTCATGCTCGTTGGCTCATTCGCCTGGCGAAGCATCAGCGAATGTTCGCTACTCGCTCGCCCAGCGAACTCCCTAGCGAAAGCAGACAGTGGCTACTGGTAGCATTCGCTACACAGTTCGCCTAGCGAATTCCCAGCGAAGGTTTGCTACTAGCTAGCCTGGCGAAGGTCTGTGATTTCACAAAAACCCCACTGTTCAGAATCGGCAAAACTCTCCAAAATCGCCGGATTTCACTCAAACCAATTCCCACAGCACTAGTTCAACATTCTGCAACTTAGCTACATAATCTATTCTAGATTTCACCCGATAAAACATCAGCTCTACCGATTAAATCAATTTCGGCTTAAAATTGCGAATTACCCGAAAACCCCAAATCATCCAGACAATCACTCTACCAATACATGCAACAAGTTCATCATGCTAACAACAATTCAGAATTTCAACAACATATCAAACATGATAATCAATTCCTACGGGATTGGGGGAAATCCCTTCTACCCAAAATTCATGCAAACATACCAATTTTGACCCGTTTCTCCCCCCTCCCCTTACCTCGATAACTCGATCAGATTGAAGAAGACTCGGTAATCCTAGCGTCCTCTCTTCTTCCTCTTTGATTCTTCTCCCCACTCTCTCTTCCACTCTTGACCGTGTTCTTCCTCTTCTCCTCTTTGATTGTGTTCTTTCCTTTTCCAACTCAAAATATCCCTTTTCTATTCTTATTCCATTATTATTATTAATAATAATAATATGAATAATAATAATAACAATAATAATAATATTAATAATAATAATATTACCATTATTCATTAAATTGTTATCACTAAATATCATTATTAATATGGAAGTCCAAAAGCATTAGATAATTAAAATGGGTGTTACAACTCTCCCCCACTTTAATTATTTTCGTCCTCGAAAATTACCTGATGGAAACAATTCCGGATACGCATCCCGCATCCTGCTTTCCAATTCCAAGGTCACACTGCCTCCTGCAGCACCTCCCCAAGCCACTTTCATTAAGGATATATCTTTCCCTCTGAGTCGTTTCATCTTACGATCTTCAATCCTCAACGGCATCGCCTCAACAGTGAGATTCTCTCGGACTTGCACTTCATCTCTCTGAATCACATGAGATGGGTTTGTGACATACTTCCGAAGTTGCGACACATGAAACACGTCATGAAAATTCGAAAGTTCAAGCGGCAACGCCACCCTATAAGCCACAGCACCAACTCTCTGCAAAATATGATACGGCCCAATAAACTTCGGATCCAGCTTCTTGGATTTCAACGCACGACCCACACCGGTCACTGGGTTAACTCTCAGGAACACGTGATCACCTTCACTGAATTCCAGCTTTTTTCTCCGGTTATCATGATAACTCTTCTGTCTACTCTGAGACGCTTTCATTTTCTCACGAATCATCTGAATTGTCTCAGTAGTCTGTTGCACAATTTCTGGTCCCAATACTACATTCTCACCCGTCTCATACCAACACAGAGGAGCTCTGCACCTTCTACCATATAAAGCCTCAAAAGGTGTCATCCCGATACTAGAATGGTAACTGTTGTTGTACGTGAACTCGATCAATGGCAAATGAGTATCCCACGCACCACCCTTTTCCAACACACAAGCCCTCAGCAAATCCTCCAGCGTCTGAATAGTTCTCTCTGACTGACCATCAGTTTGTGGATGATAAGTTGAACTCAGCTTCAACTTAGTATTCAAAGCTTCCTGCAAACTCTTCCAACTCCGAAGTAAACCTCGGATCCCTATCCGACACAATACTCGCCGGCACACCATGAAGTTTCACAATCACCCGAATATAAATCTCTTCCAGCTTCTCTAACGGAAAACTGATATTAATCGGCACAAAATGTGCAGACTTCGTAAGCCGATCCACAATTACCCAAATAGCATCAAATCCTCTTGCCGTGTTCGGTAAACCCGTAACAAAATCCATGGTGATACAATCCCACTTCCAAACTAGAATTTCCAACGGTTGCATAAATCCAAAGGGTCTCTGATGCTTCACCTTCGATTTCTGACACGTCAAGCAGACGTAAACAAATTGAGCTATATCCCTTTTCATACCTGACCACCAAAATATCTTCCTTAAATCATGATACATCTTCGTAGCTCCCGGATGAATACTGAAACCACTACGATGTCCTTCACTCATAATTGACTTCTTCAGCTCGTCATTATCCGACACACAAATCCTGCCTCGGAATCTCAACACACCTGCACTATCCAACTTAAAATCACTATCGGAGTCACTTCCTACTCCAGACATCAAATCCACTAGCCTTACATCTAGCTTTTGGCCTTCTCTAATCATATCCAAGAAATCGTTGTTCACTTGCAACTTGCCCAACATCACGCAATCTGCCGTAGTCTCACAAACCATGCTCAAATCTCTGAACTTCTCAATTAGTTCCATTTCTTTCACCATCATAGCCGACATATGAATTGCTTTTCTGCTCAAAGCATCTGCTAATACATTTGCCTTTCCTGGATGATAACTTAGGCTAAAATCATAATCTTTCAAGAATCCCAACCATTTTCTTTGCCTCATATTTAGCTCTTTCTGATCAAACAGATACTTCAGACTTTTATGGTCGTTGAACACCTCAAATCTTGAACCATACAAATAGTGCCTCCAGATATTTAACACAAAAACTACCGCGACCAATTCAAGATCATGAGTAGGGTAATTCCGTTCATGCACCCTCAGTTGCCACGTAGCATACGCCACCACCTTACCATTCTGCATAAGAACTCCGCCTAATCTCATCTTAGACGCATCACAATACACCACAAAAGGTTCGCTCGGAGTTGGCAACACTAACACTAGTGCCGTAGTCAATCTCTTTTTCAATTCTACAAAGCTCTCTTAACAAGCGGCATCCCACACAAAAACTTGGTTCTTTCTTGTCAACTGAATCAATGACAACGCCAAAGTAGAAAATCCTTCGATAAACCTTCGATAGTACCCTGCTAAATCCATAAAGCTTCTAACTTCCGTCGCTGTCTTCGGCGGTTCCCACTGCAACACTGCACTCACCTTTGATGGATCTACCGATATACCATCACCAGATATGACATGCCCCAAGAAACTCACCATCTTCAACCAGAACTCACACTTAGACAGCTTAACAAACAACTTATTATCCTTAAGCACTTGCAAAGCAATTCTCAAATGTCTGGCATGCTCTTCCTCAGACTTAGAATAAATCAGTATATCATTAATGAACACAATAATAAATTGATCCAAATAAGAATGGAAGATTCAGTTCATATACTCCATGAACACTCCCGGATCATTCGACACTCCAAAAGGCATTACCGCATATTCGTAATGTCCATATCGAGTTCTAAATGCGGTCTTCTGAATATCACCTTCTTTCACTCTGATCTGATGGTAACCCGACCTCAAATCAATCTTACTGAACACCCGAGCTCCCACCAACGGATCCATCAAATCATCAATCCTTGGGAGAGGATATTTGTTCTTAATGGTCACTTTATTCAACTGACGATAATCGACGCACAGACGCATACTACCATCCTTCTTCTTTACCAACAGTACTGGAGCTCCCCATGGCGACACACTAGGTCTGATAAACTTCCTATCCAACAACTCTCCAATCTAAGACTTCAATTCAGCCAATTCCACTACCGACATCCTGTACGGCGCCATAGATATAGGCCTTGTACCAGGTACAAGATCAATGCTAAACTCAACTTCTCTCTTCGGTGGTAATTCTGTAATATCATCAGGGAACACTTTAGGAAATTCATTCATCACCGCCAACTCCTTCAGTGACGCTTTGTTGTCAACAGATAATGATGCAAATAAAGCAAACATTTTAGCTTCGTCCTCCAACAAGATCCTCAATTCCTTACTAGACAAGGAATCCGCCAATACTTCTTCTTCTAGCGTAAGAAACAACAACACCTTCCGAAAACAACCGATGTAGACTCGGTTGAACTCCAACCAGTTCATACCCAAAATAACATCCAACTTACCAAGGGGTAAGAAAATCAGATCCACTCCGAAATCCTTACCGAAAATAGTCAGTGGACACTACAAACACACCAAAGAAGTAGTCACTGAACCAACAAAGGGAGTTTCAATAGTCATCCGTCGCTCAAGAGTAGTCGGTACCAACCCTAACCTCTTCACACAATCAACAGAGATGAACGAGTGGGTTGCACCCGTATCAATAATAGCAGACAAAGGAACATTATTGATGAAACAGGTACCTGGATAGAACGTTCCTCACTGGCAGCTTGAGTTCCCACCACCGCAAACAATTTACCACTGGTCTGAGACACCTGAGACGGCTTCGGCTTCTCGCAATGAATACTGATATGACCCTTCTCACCACAGTTATAACAGGTAGGCATAGCGGCTCGGCAATCATCTATCACATGGCCCCACTTACCATGCTTGAAACACTTCTTCACCTCGTGAGAACAATCATTGGCACGATGACCCGCGCCACCGCACCGGAAACACTTCACACCAGCAGACGCTCTCCCTTCTCCGGGCTTCTTATCAGTAGCAACATTAAGTCTCCCCTTATCAGTAGGAACACTGTAAGGAGTACCACCAAACCTCTGCTTTCCCTTACGGTCATTTGCAGCCTTGTAATGTGCAATCCTAGCCCGGTTATCATTATCATAAATCCTGCTTCTGCTTATCAGCTCAGGATAATCCCTGATCTTCTGACAAGCGATCCCCATCTTAACTTCCGGACGCAGCCCATTCTCAAACTTCAAACACTTGGAGGTCATCGCTCCGTCAGTATTGTAATGAGGACAATACTGCACCAACTCTTCAAACTTAGCAGCATACTCAGCCACAGTTAGATTGCCCTGCTTCATCTCCAGAAACTCTATCTCCTTAGCACTTCGTATATCCTCCGGAAAATACTTTTCCAGAAAACCAGTTCGAACCAAATCCCAAGTAATTGCAGTTCCCGCAGTCTCCAATCTCTGGCGATTGTTGTCCCACCAAGCCTCAGCTTTTCCTTCCAATATGTGGGTACCAAACCTCACCTTTTTCTCATCGCTACAACCCATCGTCCTGAAAATCTTCTCAATCGCCTTCAGCCACTTCTGTGCAGCTTTAGGATCCAAAATTCCTTCTTGAAACGTCGGCGGCTTGTTACTCTGAAACTGCGCCAAATCTCTGAATTTCGCACCCGCTTGGTTCTGATTAGCAACCACCTGCGTCATCGTTTGCATAGGCGCAGCCAACGCAACATCATTCCTCCCTGCCATACTGCTCAACAACAACAACAACGCCAGGTTAACAGATACGCAAATGCTATCCTACAGACCGACTCAACTACTACACTGGTCGGACGGACCGACCTGCTCTGATACCAACTTGTAACACCCCGCTCCCCAAAATTAAAATAAAAAAAACAATGAAATCAATTAAATATCAGAGTTGCCACACCAAAGCGGGATATCACAAAAGAAGCTCAACAAAAACACTTCATTATATGGTTTTCAAAAATAAACAGCGGAATATCATATATACATATATACGTTGTATTCGGCCATCCGCCCAAATATACACAATATTCATCAAAGGTTCCAACAAAACATGATACGCCACGGAGTAAAACAAAATCATCAGAAAAACAATAAACTCTCAAGCCCCGTGTTACGTATCAGAGCCTCCCTACGACTCGACTTGCCACTATCAAAGCTAGCTACGCACCTGGATTATCTGTACTTCCGAAGAAGCACAGACCACAGCAACAACAAAAGGGGTGAGAAAACATGATCAAAAATATTTAGCGGTAATAATGTACATGAATAAAAGGTAGCAATCATACAAATATCATTCAACATACATCAACCAGGACCTACTGTCCAGCACCAACACAGCACAATAGACAATGCAAAAATATGCAACTCAACACCATGATATGCGGTACCGACTCACTGGTTCATTCAATCGAACCCGGATAGATCACATACATCCACCAATGGCAATGATCTATCCCCACCATTCTCCACAAAGGAGTACAGGTGAATCACTTATGCTCCATCCAAGACATGATTCAACCCCACCATTCTCCACAAAGGAGTACGGATGGATCACTTACGCTACATCCGAGACATGATCCATCCCACCAAAACATCATGATATGCACGACACCAATGCACAATAAATAATACAAGCACGCTAGGTGCACATGATCCTTCTGATCACATTTTATACATCGCACATACATATTCCACACATCACCACATTCATATATAATAACATACACCAACTTAATTATTCTAATTAAACGAATAACAAGGAAATCACATTCCAACACCACACATATACTCTTCACCGTTTAGCATCAATCTATATTCAATCATGACCAACAAGGGCCATACAATACAAGAGAACAGAACAGAACAACACAAAAATACGAAACTACTGTCATGCTCGCTGGCTCATTCGCTTGGCGAAGCATCAACGAATGTTCGCTACTCGATTGCCCAACGAACTCCCTAGCGAAAGAAGACAGTGGCTACTGGTAGCATTCGCTACCCAGTTCGCCTAGCGAACTCTCAGCGAAGGTTCGCTACTAGCTCGCCTGGCGAAAGTGCTGGCGAAGGTCTGCGATTTCACAAAAACCCCACTGTTCAGAATCAGCAAAACTCTCCAAAATCGTCCGATTTCACTCAAACCAGTTCCCTCAGCACTATTTCAACATTATGCGACTGAGCTACATAATCTATTCTAGATTTCACCCGATAAAACATCAGCTCTACCGATTAAATCAATTTCGGCTTAAAATTGCGAACTACCCGAAAATCCCAAATCATCCAAACAATCACTCTACCAATACATGCAACAGGTTCATCATGCTAACAACAATTCAGAATTTCAATAACATATCAAACATGATCATCAATTCCTACGGGATTGGGGAAAATCCCTTCTCCCCAAAATTCATGCAAATATACCAATTTCGACCCGTTTCTCTCCCCCCCCCCCCCCTTACCTCAATAACTCGATCAGATTGAAGAAGACTCGGTAATCCTAGCTTCCTCTCTTCTTCCTCTTTGATTCTTCTCCTCACTCTCTCTTCCACTCTTGATCGTGTTCTTCCTTTTCTCCTCTTTGATCGTGTTCTTTCCTTTTCCAACTCAAAATACTCCTTTTCTATTCTTATTCCATTAATAATAATAATAATAATAATAATAATAATAATAATAATAATAATAATAATAATAATAATATTACCATTATTCATTAAATTATTATCACTAAATATCACTATTAATGTTAAAGTCCAAAAGCATTAACTAATCTCCATACTTAAGGGCATCCTCCACGCACTCAAACACACCCCCACAAAAAGCACACCGAAAATAAAATAACACAAAAAGACTGGATAATTAAAATGGGTGTTACAACTATTGTATAACGTTGGATGATTCACTTATGTACACGACCTTAGATATAAACCCCTCATGCGAGTGTTACTAGACTTATACATCACCACCATAAGTTACTAGATACACGAGTTATCCCTTCAGTTAGATGTGGGATTTGTAACGATCCCAATCTCGACGAATAATTCCCGATGTATGCTTGTGAAGCACGAGCAAGAGTTCTTATGAGATAGAGTAGAACGATCAATGACCCATATGCCAAGCATGATAGTTGAGTGCTACCTGTGCATTCCATGACTTATTAGTTATAGGGGTGGATCCATTCTCATCTCGTTTTCAAATGTAGGGAACCATGCATGGCTTAGCTCTTGTGGGTGGTAGTAAGATAAATGTGATCTAAATGATATACTTATGGGAGAGCCTTGGGTGGTCATGACTGTGTGAATGATATAGGAGTTATACAGTTGGAGACACTATGCTTGATTTAATAGTGTCTTAGCGAGTCGCAATGCTTAAACGCCCAAGTTGGTGTTTAATTAAAATTACTACATCTCTATTAAATTTTCATATAGCCTTTGTGAGATGATCGTGAGGTGGTTAGTCACTACTCATTCGTGTGGGACGAGTGTGAGTTACCTTGATGGACTTTTCAGATATACCTTGACTCGTGTAGAAGGGTAGTGAGAGGTATGGTGGTTTAGATCGGAAACCCACTAAAATTAGTATCTCATCCCATAATTGTTGTATTATTTTTTAGGTACGAAAGTGATCATTTTAGACCGTTAGATTTAGACTTTACATTGAAGACTCGATGAAGCGTTTTTTCCATTATGTTGAAGATTTTGCCTAATCGTCAATGTATGAGTTGCTTTTCTTATATTGTTGTAAAATTTTAATCTGGTCCACTTATAGATATTTATATTGATGTATCAAATACCAATTATTAATCTCACTGGTTATTTTTCTAGAAATGTAACTTTGGGATATTTGAAAGTGGTTAACCACATCTTTTTGAAATTCACAGGAACATATGGAAGTCCAAACCCATTATTAATATTGGGTTATCCATCCAATAAAAGGTAATCATATGAGCTTCATCATCATCAAAGATGACCCTAAACCATTTGACATTACCATGTACTCACAAATATCTAATGATATTATAGGTTGAGCAACAAAGTATGATATAATTGAACATGAAAATAAAGCACTCGATCAGGAATTATTAAGATCTTTATTTCTTATTTCCTATTATATAGTATTTCTTTAAAGACAAATATCACTCCTACCAGGTCCACCATAGAAAATGTATGACCCATGAAATTTGTCAAACCCTCCTTTTATACGATAACAATTTGGTTTTTCTTCTAAATATTCAGGATCTGGAAGGTCAATATAAGTGTCATGAGTAACTGCAACTTGCATATTTCTAATAAATGCAGCTACTTCTAAACCTAATTCAGGAAATTCTCCACTACCCATGTCAGTGGCAGTATTATCCCCTTTTGGGTTTAAATCCAAAACTTCTCCACCAAATTGAATTAAATTTGCTTCATGGTTTAATTCTTTGAATAGAGAGAATGGCCAATAACCAACTTTCTCAAAAGGTCCAGTTCCAGATCCATATTCAAGCCACCAGTGCCCACTCTTTTGATCCTTCATGCACAAAAGTAAACAAAACAAAATTAAATGTTCCAGGACAACTATTTAAAAATAAATAAAAAAACTAAAATAATTACCGTAATTTATAAACAAATTTTCACAAACAGTTAGATTTCTCTCCGTGTCAAAATGACTATCGTTTTAAGAGGAAAATTTTTGTTTCAAAATATGTCATTTTCACTTTTCAATGCAGTAATAGTTATTATTTTTTCAATTGTATCACATAATTATTACTTTGTACACTATTTTGAATATATTAATAAAATTAATTTAATAAAAATGTAATATTTTATTACAATAACATTATATTTTTTAATCCGTTTGCAAAAAACTTAAACGACAGTCATTTTAAAACAGAGAGAGTCATAAATAAGAGAAACTAACGGAAATATCTTCCTAATTATCTAAAAGTTATAAAGTATAATTTTGTATTTTCAAAAGAATATTACCTGCTCGATCTTTAAGTTGAAACTATATTGTGTTCCTAGGTGTGTGGACACTGGAGTAATTGCAGCTCCAAGTCCAATAGTTCTGCTAATTTGAACAAAGCCTGGGCAATGTAAATTGTAGCATCCAGTGGATTTATAAGCATCTGCCTGCAATTACTAACATTAAAATTTTTTCTCATTTATATTTTATATTTTTCCACATTCCTTACTTTAATCAATTTACTTACCGTCCAATAAATAAATAATCTAGGCTTGCGGTCCCCATATTGATTTGGGAATACCTGCATAAATATTTGAGTTAATTAGTGACTATTCTATAAGTATGAGTGTGCAAAATAATCGATTATTATTAATCAAATTTATATTCAAATTATTTCACTTTAAAAATTTAAATTAAATGTTAAAATATAAATTTAATTATTTATTTTGTTATCCAAATATAAACCGGTTTTCACGTGGTTTAATTATTGGTTATCCAAATTTCATTATTTGTTAAATTAATATGTTTTTGTCCTTTTTCATGTTTTATCATATACACGTTATAAACTAATTTTATATTTTAAAACAAAAAATTTAAAATTTTGTATTTCAAAATATAAAAAAAAATAATATTTACAAATTCTCTAACTACCTAAAATAGTGTATTAATACTTCATAAATTATATGAACTTTTATATGAACTTTCAGTAATTAATTATATAGGTCTTAGTGTATTGAGTTTGATTTGGCATGTGCAAGAAAATATACCAAAACTTGACTTGTTCGATTTTACTCTAGTTTTCATTTATAAGTCTCGAAGTTCATTAAAACTTTATGAAAAAATAATTATAAATATTATAGATTTCTCCACCAATAAATAGAGGTTTTGAAATATACAAATATATGTATTATAAATATTAGTTATCATTTTATGTCCATATAATTTGTTGAAATTTTTTATTTTCAATTTTATTTTTAATGTTTTAAATTTCTTTTATTTTTAGATTTTGTTTTAAATTGTTTTTTAAAATTTTTTTATATTTATTTTAAGAGAAAAAATATATTAAAATCTAAGTATTTAAATTTAAAAATTGATATAATTTTAAAAAAATTAAATTTAAATTTAACTAGATAATTTGAGTTAAAATCAAAATCTATTTAGAATCGGTTTTAAACCGGTTTAGAACAAATGGTTTGATTTATAAACCATAACTATAAAAATTGTTTGTTTCATAAACCATAATCATAAAAATAGATTAGTTCATATTAAATAGTTATTCATGCACGCCCTAGGAGACTATAAGCATTTAAATAAGTTCTTTTTTATATATTAGCTCACTAGTATATACCAATTAGCTAGTTAAAAAATATTTAACAGTTAAATAAAAATACTTGAAATCAAAGAGAGAGAAAACATGTAATAGAAATGAATGAGATTAATATTTAACATGCCTGCCAACCAGCTTCAATACTTTCTTTAGCAGTTGGAGATTGAACCCAAATTTTAGCTGAGCTGGATTCCGCTCCATTTTCCACCTGGGGGGCCCACACGTTTAGGGCAGCCTTTGCTCCATGGTACCCACGCCCTTGCACAAACGTAATCACTTCCTGTTTAGTATGGAGCAACAAGAACCCATTTTTTTATTTTAGTTTAAGAGTTTTCAGCTTTAATGTTTGTGAAAGAAATAAATTTCATAGAAAAACATTGAGTGTGTGTGATTACATACATAGAGTCTTTTAGGGATGGTCATATCTTTTCTTCCAAATCTTATTTCTTGTTCTTTTGTTCTTCTAATTGCTATTGTTCCTTCCGGACAAAATTCACCTGATGAACTCCATGATTGAAAAACACTCAGATTATTTATTTGGTTCTGTGCTTTTAATTTTTCTTGATAATCCTGCAAAAGAAAATATATTCACTTAAGTTGAAAACTTATTTCTGAAATCTCTTAAATTTATATTAACAAAAAAAAACATTACCAATGATTTATATCCTTTCAACAGTGGAAGATCAAAAGCTGGTTGTTTATTAAACAAAACACAATCTATGATATCGCCATCAGGACTCTGAAAAATTGAACACAAATCAGATAATTCCAATATATCAATGATGTTTTAAGATTATATTAACATATACCTGAATTGTTTTAATAGCAGGCTTATTGATCCGTTGAAGATGTGTTTTTAAGGTTTTATTCGTCTTCTGAAATTCTTTGTCATATCGTAAAAATTGATTCACTATTTGGTGGTTGTTTATTTTTGAAGAGTAAATAGGAAAAATGAAAGAAACAAGAAAAATAAAATGCAAGAGGAAGGAGATGATAGGTGAGTTAAATTTCATGTTTGTGTTTTTTGTGAGTGTTTTTCTTATGTGTTTTTCCTATATGTTTTTGTGAATATATATAGTCAAACTTTTTGATAAATTAACTACTTATTTATTATCAAAGAATTCTATTTATTTTTTTAATAACTGAATCTTAGACCAACGATTTACACTCATCTAACTCAACGAAGATATATAAGTTGAACTTCATGAGTTTGAAAGTTGTTTTCAAAAAATAGTTAAATTTTATTATATAAATATAAATGATATGTTCGATGGACTTGATTTTTGGTCAAATATTTTTTGTAATAAATTATCATTTTGAATAATTAATAAAATCTCAAAATTAAATTAAATTAAATATATTGACTAATATAAATTTATGTACTTGGTTAAAAATATTTTTAGTTTTATCTTATATTTTTTTAATATTTAATTTATAATTTTTATGAGATATATAAAAATTATTTTTCTTATTTTTATTCATTAGTTAGAAGTTGACTTCCAAAAAGAATATATTTTAATGGAATTTTTTATTCCAAATATAGACCTTTTCTAAAGAAGAAAATAATTATTTTTAAATAAATATTTTATCTATTTTCTATTTTTAATTTTATAAAATTTAGTTTTTTAGAAAAATGGTAGTAATATATTTAAGTTATGATTTATTTTCAATAAACCAAAAATTTATTGAGTTTATTTGTCTTTTTCTTCTTCTAAGTTTATATTTGGGTAACCAATAAGATATACATATTCAATGAGTTGTAATTTCTATTTATTTTAACTTTTTTTTTCTATAAAAATTATTGATTTATAAATATCAATAAACTATTTGAGTATTCAAGGATTTAATTTAAGCACATATCAACTAAGCTACTCCATCCACCATATTTTAATAAATTTTTACTTAATTTTGTTTTTTATTTAAGTTAAATGGTTAATAAAGTTAATCTAGTAAGAAAAATTAAAGGTTATTTTAATTTATTTGACTATATTTAAATATTAATTTACTTGTCCCACACGACGCTTCATTTAGATGCAAGAAGATCATAGTAAAAAGGTGCATCTTTGAACCTGTGACACCCCCTGTTCACAAAGGGGTGAAACTTTGGTCATTAGTTTACTAGATAAATAGGAATTATGGTTTATATAAATATATTATTGAAATAAAAATATTTGTGTTTATATAATGGAAAATAATATTTTTATATGATTTAGGATTTATTTTAACAAATTGGATTAAATAACTTAGATTTATTGAAAATTTATGATGGTAGTCAATTTTATAAGATATAAGTAGTTTATAAGTTGTGTTTTTAATTTATTTTGACAAAATTTATTTAGTTTAGATAATATTTTATGTTCAATTATTAAGAAAATTAATCTAGTCAACCACATTAGATTATTTTAATTTATTTTACTCCAAAATAATTTAAGTTTTATAAAGTTATTATTTTGGCAAAAGAAAATGCTTTGTTTTAAGACACTTTGTTGTGTTTGTCATTAAAATATATGCTATTGAATTGACCACTACTAAAAAAATATATATATTTCGTAATCATTTCTAATCATAGCAATATAATTAACTGAGGTAATATATGTTTTTTTAAGTGTCTTTCATTTTTTAAAATCACATATAAGATTTTTTTTTTTAATATAACCTAGTTTTTCAAAATAATACCTAAAAAATATTATTTTTTAAAAAATTATCAAAATAACGCAGTTTTAAAAAATTCAATAGAGGAGACGTCATATCATATGGCGTAAACACTGTAAAGTTTAGGTTACGCCATATGATATGGCACATTAGTAAATGGCTTATGGTCAAAGGCGCCCTATGATATGGCGCCATAATTAATTTTTTTAATAAAAAAGTCATATGAAATGGCGTCATTGTTGTTATTTTTATTTATTTTAAAAAAGCTATATGAAATGTAAGTGATTATTTTTTAATTTCTTATTTTACATTAGCCATTTAAATGGCGTAAAATTATTTATTTTTAATGGGCAGATATGATATATGATATGACTAGTACACTATTCTATTTTTTTTATAAATAAGAGTGTATGCTCCATAACAATTACCACCAACATACTCAACTCAATCGAAAAGTATGTCTGCATTATTAAATCTGCAGTCATCATCATCATCATCGGATTCCTCGCTTTCAACATTTCCACTTTTGAAAAGAAATGCTCTAGTTTTTTTTCAGCAACAAAACATCCGATGAAGATCCTACTCTAGAACACGCAGACCTTGGAGCATTTTCATAGGGAATTGAACCGCATTTTAGTTCAGAAGATAGATTACAACAAATGTCCCAGATCCAATGTGACCCATTATCGAAATCTGGTAGAGCACCTTGGATCAAGCGATGTATTACAACAAAACAACTATACATTTAGCTTTAAAAATAACATACTAGAACTCTTTTAATTATGATTTTTTATTATGCAGTTTTTCTAGTGGTTATATCAGAGTCTCGACCATGAGCCTAACCCCAATGACGAGTAAGTTTGGACAACAAAAACACCTATCATAAGGTTCACTACAATTGAGATGCACTAGAGTGACCGAGTGAAATTGTAGTTCGGCATGCAACAAGATACTTCAGATGCTCCTACGTCATTGGGTAAATGGCATAAAAAAAGAGTGGATGGTCAATGAGGTTTAGACAATTGGAAAGACTACGTCAAAGAGCTATGTCAAATTTGGAAGGATAGACGCCGCCACATCTTGAACGACCCAGTAATAGAAAGGGTTACGCCAACTCAGAATTATATGATTTGGTTTAGGTCAGTTACGATACAACAATTTGTGTATGATCCAACGTACTCGATCGACCCGCGCCAACGAGCCTCCTAGTTATACGACCAAAAACAAACACCAGTCGAACATCCAAGCCCACACCCATATCTATCCAGCCAACCACCAACCGTCCAGACTCGCAGCCCATTCATGCCACACACCTAGCCACAACAAGATCATAACCTATACCGCCAAGAACCACACACCAACAACACTTCTGCATATAGCCCTAATAACGCATACGACTCCAACCCAGTCCATCATAGCCCCCCACCAAAGAACACCCAAACATCATTCCGCCTACCCACCCAACCACTATTTAACTATCTTACCCCACAAGCCCCATTATTTCGTTTCCAAAACGATTCAATGTACCAATTCGGCCAACTATACCATCCTCAACCAACCCAACCAATACGGCCCAACTTTGAATACATAGGTACTGAACTTAATTACGGCAGCGCCGTTGGCAGTAACCCCTCACTATTGGGTGTCGCACCCTAATTTTTGACCATAAGAAACGTCTTTATATTTTTCTTTCTTGTTAGTTTTATTTTACCTTTATATGTATGTTTATTACGGCTAACCAGTTCGCGCAGGCGCAGTATTGTCGAATATAAATCCCTAAAATCTAGTACTTCAAGGCATAGACGTTGGAGGTCTTGCTTTGGTTCATGGGGAGTAGCGTCGCAGGTTATAGCTTCGTCTTCAAGGTTTTTCAAGACGTAGTTCACATATCAAGTTGCATCATCGTCCAGGGGTTGAGCCGTCATTTATGAGAAAGAGTTATGGTTCACTGATAATTTAATATGGCAAGTATGGATGAGAATCATGAATGAGGTTTGATTAATATATTAGTTTAACTCCTTGACATATATAAACCATAAGTGACGTTGGAATTCCGAACTCATGTGCTTCCACAAAAATGCAACTCGGTTTCAATTCATTATCGTACATCCCAAGTTCAAGCACGAGACTCATGCCTTCGTATCAAGATTTAAAACATGGAGGGTATCTCAAAGTCAAATCAATTTGTTGCTTCCAATTATGATCCAAATTGCAAGGTTTTAAGACTTGTTGTCTTACAAGGATCGATTTCCATTTCACCATGGAAAGTACACTATGAGGCCCCTGGCGTGCTCTTTTACGATAACAAGCCTCAAGCTTCAGGAGTATCATTCACCATTGCAAATATTTAAGATATCATTCACCACCTTCAGGCAAGGATGGATTCACATGTTGTCAGAACGCCATTTTTACAAATTGAACATGAAGCAAACTAATGATGTAAGATCATTTAAGAGAAAGTGTTACAAGCTAAGAAATGATAATAAGAAGAGGAATAGGTACATAAGCCAAGGATTTGTCGTTTATACAAATTTCCATTAAATTATAGATGACTACAAGTTATCAACAAATCCAATATAAAAAAAAAACACTGGCAAGTCAAAGAGGAAACACGGAAGGTGTTTGTCGAGGGAGCTGCATCCATTAAGGTTTTAGTGAGGACTTCTTAGAATAATTGGTTTATCAGCAGAACGGAGGAAGAGACCCACTACTGCTGTTGAAATTGGCTGCTAACCCTTTTATCATCTTTTGGACGAGCCAACATCATACCTTGATACTAGAGCTACGGCGATCATCATGCGCACCGTCCGAATAACCACAAATACAGGGAGAACCATGGTCTGCACATTTTAGTTTCTTATAATACCTATAGCTTTCAACCGACAGATGAACAACAAGGTTGTCTCGAGGACGTTTTAAGCTTGATTTCCGAATGAATATTTGGTCCAAGTTTTTTTAAAGCTATTACAAATAACCATTAAAACAAAGTCAGTGCCAAAACCAAATCCATAGTTAAACCAAAACCGTTTACATAACAAATTCTGAAGAGATACCTGCAAAAGTCAGCAGAGCAGAAGAATGGATATTTACGACGGTAGCTTCATTGTGATATAGCTTCGAGGGCGCAGTTAACACGACAAACAGTGGTCCATACGCTATTGGTTCTCAATTCTGTCATCTTGTACAAACACTGCTACCCCTGCAATTTTAAACCAACGTAAATCATCAAACAAATCCGTAGTACAAAGGAATCAACCTTCTATTATCTTCTTTGATGGAATTGATGCATTGAACAAACTCACAACTCCACTGTGTCCATGTTGCTTGCTTTGATGGATGGTCTTGTTTCTCGTGGACAAGTTATTTTAATAGGTGCTACTGATGGAGCCTTGCAACGTCTCGGCAGATTTGATCGTGAATCTAACTTTCCCTTATCTGGTTGTGAAGAACATGCTGAGGTGTTAAACATTCATAACACATAAGTGGGAACACCTCTCTCCTTCGGAACCTACAACAAATAACCAGAGGAATCACATTAAGCTTTATTCTTGATATGATGAAAGGATTACCAATAAGAATTCATTGATAGTATACTTTAATACAACATTAGTTCAAAATTTCCTTGAATGATTAAGTTTGGAGGCTTACTCTAAGAGATGAAGGCCACGATGTCGGTGGAGCTAGCCTTGTTAAACATGAGTCTGATGTCGACTTGGCAGACCAATGAGCCGTTTATTTCAAGCCTTAAGACCGCCATCACTTTTCTCCCAAATTATACCTGACCTGTTAAACCGGAAAGAGAGGTTTATCAGTCAAATAAGGCAAGTTCAAACTGCAGCCAGCATACTAAGACAGAACGTGAAAGAAACGGTGGACATAGTTTTACTTTTTTCTTCTGAAATCATTAAAGGGATGGACACCAACAACACGAATCATTAAGTGCCTTCACTTACCTAGATGGGGTAATAGTTACAAATCACGTAACAATTGGGCTTCCCACGCAGATTAATCGGTAAATCCGCCTCGCCGTTTGATTGTTCTAACTGATCCTCCGACACAGATGAACGAGAAAGGAAGGTCCTTCAATTCACCCTGCAAGCATATCAGAAGAATGAATAGATTCATCAGACAAAACCAAGTATAATCACCATCATTAATTTGAAAAAATCAGGAACAACTCAAAAACACGTTTTGACCAAAACGAGAAAGTTTTATTGCCATGAAGGAGATATTCAACTTCCTTCCAAAACAGGTTTTCGACATGTTTGGACAGACATGGAAAGTATTCAATTGGAAATCAAGACAGCCTATAAAGAAGGTTTTGAGAATCAGAAGAGGGCATCCCATTAAAAAAAAAACTCACAAACAGTTCAACAAAAAAACCTTAACAGAGATTCATAATCACCACAACAGACAAAAACAAGTTTGCAATCGAACCCCAGAAAGATTCTCAATTACAAATCCTAGAAAATAAAGATAAGAGACTCATCTTTATGAACCCTCACAAAGCACTGTCAGAACCCCTTCACATTTCCATCGCCGAAACAAAAAACTCCGCCACTAATCGCCATCATTTTCTTCCGCTAAGCCCTTTTTTTATCCACAAATCCACCATGTTCGAAATCTCCTAACCGCCATCCTCGTTGTGGCCGCGTCACCATCGCGCCGGAAACCGTTTCCATCCGCGAAACGTCATCACCTTCCAACTCTTCACCTTAGTCGCGAATCCATTTTTATCTGCAGAAAAAAACATTAAATTGTGAGATCTCTTTTTCCTAATATTTAACGCTTTGTTGATTTGTGTAGAAAAGTGGAAGAGAATGAAAGAACGGAAGGTCGAGGAAGAAGAATCGAAAAAAGAGCTTGAGGAGAAGAGAGGTGACGATCGAGAGATGGAGAATCGATTCAGGGCTTAGGGTTTCTTTGAGTTGCGTTCTTTGGCTTTTGTTCCTGTCATAATTCTATGTATGCCCACACATATTAATTATAATGCACCCTCACATCACAGACACACATCAGTACTTGATCAAAATCACGTCATCCATGTTACATGCCCACGATACACCACTCCCTGCGCACCACATGGGATCAGCTCGCCTCCCCTAATCATCCCTTTAATCTGTCGTTAATTTCACTTAATCAACCTAAAAATCATTTTATTTTTTTTAATCTAATTAATTAATATAATAATTATCCTATTTACACCCTTAATATTTAATCTAATTAAGTAACCATCAACTAATCTTTTTCTTAGTCAACCGTCTTATTAAAAATGAACTAATCACCTTTTGCTTAATCAACCTTTTTAGCTTTCTATTTAATCAATCTAATTATCCATTTTATTTTATTTTATGCTATTTTATTTTACTCTTTTATAATCTAATTTTTACTTAATAAAATATAACTTGTTCACATTCCCTAATAACAATTTTTTTTTCCACAATTTTATCTTTTATAATAAACTTTTATTTAATAAAAAAATATTAATATTATTAACCAAAAATCATTTTCATATTTAGAATAATTATTTAGGAGGTTATAATAACAACTTTTCTTTTCTTTATTCAATAAAAAATCCCTTTTATTTTAATAAACTCTTATCCACTTAATTTTTTTTCCTCTTTAAAGATTTAATTAATTTGTTAATAAATTTATTTTGTTAGATAACTTGTTAATAACTAATTTACATTAAAAAATAAAAACCTTTTATAACACAATGAAACTTATTCAATTAGTAAAACCTCCTTAATAATTAATAAAACACCCCTTTTTTTATAATTAAACCAACTAAAACTTTCTATGCAAATTAATTTTTTGTATCCCTTTTATAGCTTTTATTTATCTTAAAACACTTCTATCCCAACTTAATTAAAATATGAATAAACTTAATCTAATTTTTATTAGTGTGATTCTCTTAATAATAATATGACTTTAATTTTATTTAGCAAATCCACTTATTAAATTCATTTAAGAAAACTTAATCAATTCACCACTCCATCAATATAACCTTTTATTAAAACCCGTAAACAACTTTTTTTATAAAAATTAACCTCCTCATAAAATAATCATAACATCCTAAAAATCAAATTCTCACTAAAATAAACTCAACATTCCTCTAAAAAAAACAATCTCTCTCTTAAATCAATTTCCTCATAGATCAATTCAACTTTTCCCTAAGATCAACCTCACCAATTTAATTAAACATTCTCCGTAAAATCAAATTCGCCTACAATTTTCAAACTAATACAATATTTTTCTCAAATCAATTCAAGTGAACTAATATAACCTTTGTCTCTCTAATCAAATATCCCTCAAAACCAATCAATCAACATCCCATAACTCAATCAATCGTACACTTCACTACACAGTCACTCTCTCACACTTCAGTGCTTTCATGCGTTTGTGTATGGTTTACATTTCCGCAATTTATTTATTGCAATTTACATTATCAATTTACATTCTCGCACTGCATCCCGTCCAAAGGAAAAACCTACACATAATTCAACGTTGTGTGTAGTTGCACCTCATTTGCATCATAATCCCTTCGATCCTTGATCCCATTCAAGTTGATCGCTTAAGTTTAGGACCTACCCCATAGGAATGACCTTGTATTTTATCTTTTACAACATAGAAACAAACATCAACAACTCAATACGACTTTTCAAACACAATAGAGAAGGATGTTAATCATCTTAAGCGAGATATAATCTCCATCCCACAACAATACAATCAAGCCGTAGGGACTTTGCCTTAAGAGAAATAAAGGCACACTCGTCAAACAATCCGAGTACTTAAGCCCTTTTCTTAAGACGATGCAAAGACTATTTTCCTACAACTTCCTACACCTTGTGGCGGTTAAATCTCTCTTAAAATGAAGACACATCTCTTCTCCTAAAATCGATCAAAACCACTACCCTAAACCCGTAGGAACTTTGACCACAGTCAAAGAACTCCTCTAACCCTTTAGGGGAACTACAAGTACTCTGATTCCACTCCCGTAAGGATATGTAGGCATAAGATGCGACATCTTATCGAGTATACTTAGAAATAAACCCCTAGGTCTTTCAACCATTAAGCAGATAACACATAGCAATAAACAAGCATAAAACAAGAGGTTCCTTTAGAGTACTACAGAAACTTAGGATGCTAGTACCTTCCCTAAGTTTAACCAACCCCGAACCTAAACTCTCTAAACCTTGCATTTGAATTGCATTGTGGGAATTTTGATCTTTATCCCTTCCTTTGGACAAATCAAAGTTCGGTTGCAAAATGAATTAAAGATTCAAACTAATCAATAGTTTGGTATCCGATTTTCACCGCGACATTGGGGACAGATTCTTATAAACATATCTGATACGCTGATACCCTCTAACCAAGTACCTTTTCCTCCGATCAGTACACAAATACCACAAACACCTCAGCAAAATTATGATGCCAAGAAGAAATTGTGTCCAATGGGTTTTGAGTATATCAAAATACATGCACGCCCTAATGAATGCAAATTATACAAGAAAGAGTATGAAAATTTTGATCAATGTTTGAAATATGGGGTGTCGCGTTACAAGCTGAAGGAAAATAATAGTGATGACAATGACAATGACAATGTTAGTAGGAACAGGCCTCCTGCTAAAGTGTTATGGTACTTGTCAATAGTTTCAAGATTCAAGAGACTTTTTGCCAATGCGGATGACGTAAAGAATATTAGATGGCATGTAGATGAAAGAAAATGTGATGGAAACATACACCATATAGTTGATTCTTTGCAATGGAAAAAAAATTGATTAGTTGTTTCCAAATTTTGGCGCTGAGGCAAGAAACCTTCGGCTTGGGCTTGCCACCGATGAAATGAACCCCTTTAGTAATATGAGTACTAACCATTCTTCGTGGCGTGTTCTTCTCACGATTTACAACCTATCTCCTTGGTTGTGCATGAAGCGTAAGTATATGTTGTTAAGTATGATGATTTTTGGATCACGACAACCTCGAAACGACATAGATGTTTATCTAAGTCCATTAATTGAAGATCTAATACTTTTGTGGGAGGAAGGCATAGAAGTTGATGATGCATATTCTAGTGAAAAGTTTAAGATGATTACAATGTTATTTTGCACAATCAACGACTTTCTTGCATATGGTAATTTGGCTGGATATAGTGTCAAAGGACACAAAGCATGTCCTATTTGTGAATTTGATACATGTTATCACTAACTTGAGTTTGGAAAAAAAAACTATTTACCATAGGCATCGAAAAATTTTAAAACCCAGTCATTCTTATCAATGACAGAAACACATTAATGTTGTCCTTGGAAAGGGAGAAAAAGAAAAAGGGCAAGGTGTTGAGAAAAATATATGGAAAAAGAGGTTTGTGTTCTTTGATCTTCCATATTGGTCAAGTCTCGATGTAAGACATTGTCTTGATCTGATGTATATGGAGAAAAATGTGTGTGATAGTTTGATTCAACACTTCTAAACATTCCAGGCATGACTAAAAATAGCAAGAAATCTCGTCTCGATATGGAGGCGATGGGTATACGAAAACAATTGGCTCCACTAGAAAAAGGAAAAAGAACTTATCTGCCTCTGACTTGTTACACTCTATGTAAAAAGGAAAAGAAAAGTTTTTGCGAGTATTTGCATGGTATCAAAGTTCCCAAAGGTTACACATCAAACATCAAGAAACTTGTATCAATGAAAGATTTCAAGTTAATTGGTATGAAATCTCATGATTGTCATGTCTTGATGCAACAACTTCTACCAATGGCTATTTGTGGCATCCTACAAAAAAATGTGAGAGTAACTATCACTAGATTTTGTTCTTCAATGTCATATGTAACAAAGTTCTTGATTTCAAAAAATTAGATGAATTAAAAGATGAATCTTTCATAATCTTGTGTTAATTGGAGATGTATTTTTCTCCATCATTTTTGACATTATGGTTCACTTACTTGTTCATCTAGTTAGAGAAATCAGAATTTTTTCTCTAGTTTATTTAAGGTAGATGTAACCAATAAAGAGATACATGAAGATCCTTAAAGGATATATGAAGAATCATCACCGACCAGAAGATACGATTGTTGAAAGGTATATCAGAGAAGAAGCTATTGAATCTTGTACAAACTATTTGTTTGAAGCAGAGTCTATAGGAATTCCAAAGTCTCGTCATGCTGACACTGGAGATAGAGGTATTCAAAGTTTAAATGTTAAGTCAATGGCTCAGAATGTAGTTATTTAGACACATTTCTATATATTGAATAATCTTGAAGAAGTTCAACCTTACGTGGCTACTCACAAAAGACTTTTGAAAAAAAATACACGAATAAGTAACAAGTTGTTGTTGATTGAATATAATAAGAAATTCCTAGATTGGTTTAATAAAAGGATACCAAAAGATCATACTACATTTGAGACAATTAAATGGTTGTCGTTCATGCCAAAATTAATGTTATAACTTGCATTTCATATGACATAGGTCATTATACCTTTTATACAAAATCAAAAAATGGTCGTACTACAATTCAAAATAGTAGGGTTATGGTTGAGTTCGAATCCATGTATTTCTATAGTTCAAAAGATAATAATCTAATATTGGCATCTAGTGTGTTCTATGGTGTCATTGATGAGATTTGCGAGATTGATTATGTTATATTTAAATGCATGTGGGTTCCCAATAATATTAATGGTGTACAAACTGATGACTTGGGATTCACCTGGGTTGACATTGAAAAGACAAATCATATGACTGAACCATTCATCATGGCTTCACAAGCAAAACAAATTTTCTATGTAACCGACTCTTCGGACACATCAGGGAAATGGTCAATCATTCTCCGAGGAAAATATATTTCTTGTAGTGATGAAAGTTTTGATATTCATTCTACTCCTTACACAACAAAAGTGCCTACCACTTATGACGAAGTTGATAGAGATGATGTGCATGCTATTCATATCGATCATAATGAAGGCATATGGAAAAATTAATAAGTAATTAGTATTTTATTCTTTATTTATAACTTAATTAATGTAAGTCATTATTTCTAAGTATATTTACTAACAAGTATGATTATTTGAAATTGTAGGTGTTTAAAGTCAATACAACAAGAGACAAGACATCAAGAGACAAAGAAACCAAAATATTACAAGATACAATTATGTGATGTTATATAATGTTCGTAGGTTATTTTGTGTGATTTTTATTTTGATGTAATATATATATATATATATATATATATATATATATATATATATATATATATATATATATATATATATATATATATATATATATATATATATATATATATATATATATATATATATATATATATATATATATACACAATGTTTGGTTCTTAATCCAATGTATGGATTTGATGTAATACAATACAATTCTTCATTATGATACAATTGTTGTTTCTATTCCGATATGGTTCAAAAAAATACTGGTTAAAAAATGGAAAATTTTCAAAATGTAAAAAAATTATTTTAAAAAAGTATATAATTTAACGACGGTTGTAATATATAACCGTGGTTGTATAGTGAACTTTGTCCAGAATAACATATTACACCTAAAGATGCGCTGCTGAAAATCGAACTTGGGATCTTTAATATACTACAATGGTTATTATAGCAATCATGATCATATATAGTGCATTTTCAGGTTTTCTACAATGGTCATAAGACCGTGATTGTAAGTAGCGCATATACAATCATACCCTACGTAACAACGGCAAGTCACATGTGATGTTATCTCTTTTCCAACCATTGTTGTATAAGTTTTCTGTAGTAGTATTTTGTCCAATATAGGTTTTATTCTTTTCTTGTAATGAAGATGAGATTATAGGTTTACACTCTACAATAAAAACACCTTTTTCCTCGATTGAAAAAAAGGTTTTACCTCAGTTTCAAAGACGGGGTAATGAAGGGTGACATAAAAAGTGCATCATATTACCCTCTCAGTCGGACATCCACTGATGGGTAATGTTTAAGGGTCATGTGTTTGATCCCCAGCGAAACTTTTTTGGAATGTTTAAATGGAAAAATACCTTACTCCTCGGTTTTGCCATTTAACCAATGACTAAAAAAATATATTTGAAGAACAAATTACACTAATTAATTATTTTCGAGCATCCTGTAACTCATTATTAATGTCTTGGTCTTTAATGGTTAGAATCTCTTCAATGTTTCAAATTATTCATTCAACACTTCCTTTTTTACTTATTTATTCTTGAAAGCATATAATTTGATGCTTTGCAAAATGAACAAGTATGGAAAAAAGTTGAACAAAAATTATAAGCATTGGAGAGATTTTAACAATAAAAGTGTTCTAGCCTGGGCCCCGGCTTGACCGGGCAGGCCCAGCCCAATGATATTTTGCCAAGCCCAATCCAGCTTGGGCCACAGCCGTCGAGCACAGAGTCCCCGCCGGGCAAGCAATGTCCCTCCGCGGGCAGGACCTTCTCCCTTGTCGAGCAGAACAACGTGTCCTTCAGACGTTCTCCACGTGCTCCCCTCCGTGGGGACAAGTCATCCACCAACTTCCCACCTCCGAAAGAGCAGGTCAACCCACTTTCCGGAGTCTACAGAGCAGTTGAACTAGGGCGAAGACCACGTTCTAGTCTTTACTATGCCACGTAAGCCCTAGCAGTCACTTGGGTTGGGCCTGGCCATCCACCCAACTCAAATGACTGTTGGCCCTGCGCTGGGGTCTCTCTATAAATACCCTCTTTCACGAGAGGGTCAGGTATTCACTTCTTACCCCTTTTCTGTACTTACTCTCACTCTGTCCAAACTCTTACTTTGGCATCAGAGTGTCTTGCAGGTACACCCTCATCTCCTTTTCAACACCGGTGAACAGGCAACAGATTAACAGCGTGTGGCAAGTCCTTGGTCCCCTTCCGATCAGGTCAGATCAAAAAGAATGTGAGGTGAATCATGAGTTACAATATGATCAAAAAACGTTGATTAATGTAAATGTTTTTCAAATAAAACTTAACTTTTTATACTATTATTTTCATAATCATTTTAATAGGTTAAATGTTTAAAGAGTGGTTAGTGAAACAAACAATTTCCATTAGATATAATAAATTGAACTATATTTTCTATCATTATAATATCCTCTTGACATGTTAAGTGGAACAAGATGAAAGATGCACAAAGAATCACAAAGACATAATCTCAGTCTCCACCTCAAACTCAAACTCAATAACAACAACTAAACAACAACATGTATCTTTCTAAACTTTGCTAAGTATAACAACTAAATAGGAACAACAACAGTAGCAACAACAATAATAAACCTATAATATCAAACTCAATAAATCTATAACATCAAACCCAATAAACCTATAACGTACTTATCTAAAAAAAACATGAACATATAACATCAATCTCAGATAAAACAACAAAAACAAGATTAAACCTCTAAGGTTTCAGTCTCAACAAAACCAATAAAATTAAAATCTTTAGGATTTTGGGTCTCAACAACAACAACAACAAACAACAAAATCAACAAGAACAACAACAACCAGAGTAAGAACAAAAATAACTACATCATCAACAAAAACCTTAATGTAACACGAGTAGTGATGTTTGACATACCAGGTATGTGAATAAGAAGTGAAAGAAATGATTTGGATCTTTGATTCTGGAAAGTACTGAACGAGATCCCCCAAACACATCATCTTGAAATATTGTACACTAGGTCTCTCACTATGGTTGGAATGCTCCACTGTGGTGAATTATTGAAAATTCTTTCAAAATGATGGCACTAGGTATCGAACCCCTTACCTCCAAAGTTTACTATGGTTGCATTCTACAACCGTATTGATATGTTACGTGTTCACTACTACGTAAAGACCATTTCATCACAGTTGGTAAAGAGATAACATCACGGTTGACCAACCTTGGAAAGGTATGGTGTGGTCGTAAGTATGTTGCTTTCTACCACGAGTGTGTGACCCTAGCGATAAACTAGGTAATGCGCAACCTATCACAACGATTATCTTAAAAAAAAACATTGTGATATATATAAAGGCCATGGGTTCGAAACTCAGCAACAATAATTTAATTAAAGCATGAATAAAGTTAATATTTCACCTCGATTATAAATTCCAACTGTGGTGGTATGTATAGATGAGTTTATTATAAAATATGTGAATTTTTTGTTTTTCCCTACCCCTCAATAAACATATATAACCATTCAAAATAATTTAGAAGATAATAATCTAAAGAATTTAATTATTCTTGAAAAAAACGATCCACTATTTTTTGAATTGCATGCATCTCATAATTCATCTCTCGCTCTTTAAAATATTGTAGTTTATTGTCATAGTATAACTTAAGCATTTTTTAAATTCCTTCCACAATTTGAAGCCAAGTAAGTGACAAAGTTCCTCAACCAAATCTCATAGTTGGATGCCTCAAAGAATGTTATAAATTCTGCTTCCATGGTGGATGAAGCAATGAGTGTTCGCTTGACACTGCGCCAAGAAACTACACCACCAACCAACACACACACACACACACACACACACACACACACACACACACACACACACACACACACACACACACACACACACACACACACACACACACACACACACACACACACACACACACACACACACACACACACACACACACACACACATATATATATATATATATATATATATAAGTGGGCTATATATATATATAGCCCACTTTTATATATATATATATATATATATATATATATATATATATATATATATATATATATATATATATATATATATATATATATATATATATATATATATATATATATATATATATATATATATATATATATATATATATATAGCCCAAAGTGGATATTTTTCTATATTGCCATGCAAAATAAGTGTCAGAATATCCAGAGATCTCCTACTGGTCGGACCTCCTATATGTGAGTATATAATCTTTTGTTCTCTTTAAATACCTTATATCATTTTTTCTTGATTTCCAATTATCCATTATTGGATTGCTTAAATATCTACCTAACATCCCGGATATGAACGCAATATCCAAACATGTACATACTTAGGCATACATTAGACTCCGTATAGGTGACGCATAAGGAATCTTTTGCATATCTTGAATTTCAAAATTTCCTTTTGGACACTAACTGAGACTAAATTTTTCTCCCTTAGCAACTGGAGTATCCCATGATTTAGAATCCTGCATGTCAAACCTTTTAAGTACCTTATTGATATATCTCCTTTGTGACGATATTAAAATACCTCGAGATCATTCTTGGTGTATCTAAATTCCTAATACAAAGGAGTCGTCACTATGATCTTTCATTTTGAATTTTCTATATAGAGATTTCTTGGTTTCGTGCATCATGCCTATATCATTAATGGCAAAGAGTATGTCATCAACATACATGATTAAGAATATGTACCTACTCCCACTGAATATGTAATACACACAATCCTCAACAACATTCACCTCAAAACCAAATGAGAGAATTTCTTCATGAAACTTGTGGTACCACCAAGGAAACGTCTACTTCAGTCTATAAATGAGTTTTATCAATTTACAAACCACATTCTTTGAGTCTCCTAACACAAATACTACAAGAAAATTGGCAAGTTGCATCGATTAATTTTGGCAGGTTACGACGGTTTGAGTTGCCTTAAATGGAAAGTTGCAACGGTTCTAGTTTTGTTGCAAAATCATGTCGTTAGGTTGTAGTGTGACGGTTGTTAAAACCGTCACTCTAACTGTCGTTTTAATTGCGACGGAGGTACAACTGACGTAAATTGAATTTTGCAATGGTTACAAACCGTCGTGAATTTCACTTTGAGTTTTATTTTCTATGTTGGTTGCGACGCGTTCAAACCGTCGTGAGTGTGAAATCCTGACGGTTCAAACAGTCATAATATGATTTACAAGTTCTTAAAATAATTTATTTGGTAACGGCTTAAAGCGCTACTTATTATTTAACTTTTACATTTAGTAACATTTTAGACCATTATTAATTTTTATCTATAGTACTTATTTTTTAATAATATTATTATTTTTATTTAAATGATTATCAACTAATATTTATTTATTTATAGTATCAGTTTTTCTTTAAATTATTATTATTATTTGGTAATATTTCTTTAACTATTCATGTTATTCTCAATTACTTTTAAACGTAATAAAATTTTAATCACAAACATCTAATATCAAATAAGCATCATAATGTTAAAAAAAATTAGAGTTCCATAATCATGTCATGTAGAACAATAAACCGATAATATATCAAATCCTAATCTTATAATAATATGCATCCTAATACCAGAAATACACAGGAAAATTCATCATCTAATAAATTCATAGCTAAGTCTAATTAGTCCTTCTTAATGATCCATTATATATAATTCAATAGTTAGACTCAGAAGGACGTTTACAATTAACATGTAATTCTAATCCCTAAAGAAATGTATTAATAAAATATATTCTTTAATATAATATTCATAATCTTTAACTTTATATGCAAAAAAAATAATATATT
The DNA here is from genome assembly GCA_963859935.3 of Lathyrus sativus. Taxonomy (NCBI): domain Eukaryota; kingdom Viridiplantae; phylum Streptophyta; class Magnoliopsida; order Fabales; family Fabaceae; genus Lathyrus; species Lathyrus sativus. Next base: position 420,474,073 of record OZ012738.1, read on the forward strand.
TTTTTAATAGAAAAATATTGTCTTAGGAAGCTAAAATAAAAACTCTAACAAGACTAATTAAAGTTTTAAATTCTACACTGTGAAGAAGACAAATGAAAAAGAGAGATAAAACAAAAGATAATAAAATATAATATTTGATTTCTTTGATTGTCTTACAGAGAGGATAATGAACTTGTTATATATTATTATTGTAAATAAATATTAACCATTCAAGTGTCTCAATCTTAAGGGTCCTAAGAACATTCTAGAAAATATAATAATAAAAAATAATTTATAATCCATCAAAATACTAGTAAAACTCATTTAACTAATAATAAATTATTCTATTAAATTCCTTATCACTGCCGCCGAGTTTACTTGAACCTTATCCTTAAGGTTTATATGCAAGTCTAAAAATGGGTGTGTAGTGACTCAATTGAAAAGTGTGAGACCAAATTAGAAAACCCAAATACAAAGCCTATTTAGCCTCAAAAAATGGAAGAGTAAATGTCTAGTGGGCTTAATAACCTTAGTGTTTTTTGAGACTAGAGAACCCAAGATAGAATTGCAAACCCTATTGTATTTGGTGGCATCAACACAAAATATTCACAGGTATATGACGACATCCACCATGGAAATGAAGATGCATATATTTTGTTGGAAAGTGATATTACATCAGCGACAACTACCATGGAAATAAAAATAAAAAACACAAAAACTAAGGTGCAGATTCATTGTGGAGAAGACAATGAATTCACCACCCCCGAGATCGAAAATGAAGATACAAAAGTTTGGGGTTGAAAATATTTGTTTCTCTGCCTTTGTATCCATTTTTCTCCCATCAACTCGGTCACCAAATTTGTTGGATGATTTCACCACTGACATTGTAGGAACTTTAAACATTAGGTAAATTTGATTTGGTTCTCTTTCTTTCATCACCATCGTTATTACTCTTGCGCTAAGTTGGTTATGTTCTTTTGATAGAGGTGGTGGATGTTAGAACACAGATTGGTTCTTAATAATTACTCTTTGTTTTGATGATAACTGTTAGGAAATTTATATTTAAGAATTATATACCCTAAAATTTGTTTGAGAGTTTTATTGCAGATTAAAATTATATTAACTCTCTAGAAGCAAATCTGCCTTGAATACAAGAAGTTATTCTGACTCTGAAGCGCCAGATGCACCTCACAGAAGAATCTGTTTGCTCCTTACAGAAGATCCTGAGCGTAGTCTCCAGAAGGATCTGAAGCAAGAAGCTCCAGAACATTCTGAGTCAGAAGCATCTGAAGATAGTTAGAAGCATCTGAAGATAGTCAGAAGCATCTGAAGATAGTCAGAAGCATCTGAAGATAGTCAGAAGCATCTGAAGCTGAAGCATCAGAAGTATAGAAGAATATTGACTGAAGAGTTTCTCAAAGCATTAGTCTACAGAAGTTTCTGAAAGTACCTTTGCTACCTTGTACTGAAGTTCTGTGTCAAAATGCTCTAATGAAAAACACGCTAGAAGCACACACGCTGCAGAAGACTCTGATACAACATAGTTCTGAATTTCATCAGAAGACTCTGATCCATTCAAACTCTGAAGAACTTGCTGAAACTGAAGAAGTGTTTTCAAGAATGTATCCGTTGGAACTATTCAACGTCTCTTTCCTTATTTGTGCTAGACACACTTACACAGACAAAAAGGATTTATCTGTGCCATCTATTTCAAGGAAAGGTCAGTACATGTGAAGACAAAAAGGCTCAGACCTTTTGAGACTCTCTTTTCAACGTGCATGATTCAGCTGCCTATAAAAGGAGTTCCTCACTTCATTCTTCAGTGCTACATACTTGCTAAAAAGAAATAACAATATTCTATAAGCTCTCATTCTTATTCTTCATAGAATCTCATTGTACTTAACTTAAGAGAAAAATCACTGTTGTGATTATAGCTTTATAGAAGCATTAAAAACTCTTGTATTTAATTTACATTGACTGTAAAGGATATTCCTTAAGAGGATTCAGTGTGAATCAGTAGCTCTTGAGAAGACTAAGAAATGTAGTTCTTAGGTGTTACTATTGTAATCAATTTGATTTAATAGTGGATTAAGTCCTTGTTGAGAAAGGAAAATCACTCTGGAAGGGTGGACTGGAGTAGTTGTTTAATGAACCAGGATAAAAATAATTGTGTGATTATTTTTAAGTATTAATTTTCCATACTTATTCAACCCCCCCCCCCCTTATAAGTATTATCTCACCTTCAGTTGGTATCAGAGCCTGGTTCTGAGTGTGCTATCACTTAACAGTGTCAGTAAAGATCCAGAGGAGATATACTTTGATCAATATATTTATTTGTTATCATGGCTGATAATTCAATGTCAAATATCAACAATAAATATGAAGAGAGGGATAGGATCAGTACCAAACCTCCAATGTTTGATGGAGAAAAATTTGACTATTGGAAAGATAGAATAGAAAGTTTTTTTCTTGGGTATGATGCTGATCTTTGGGATTTGGTCATTGATGGATATGAACATCCTACTGGAGAGGATGGCAAAAAGATTGATAGAAAATCAATGACTGAAGTGCAGAAAAGAGACTTCAAGAATCACCACAAAGCCAGAACTATATTGCTTAATGCAATCTCTCATACTGAGTATGAGAAGATTACTAACAGAGATACTGCTCATGACATGTTTGAATCACTCAAAATGACTCATGAGGGAAACTCTCAGGTTAAAGAGACAAAGGCTCTGGCGCTCATACAGAAGTATGAGGCATTTAAAATGGAAGATTCTGAAAATGTAGAAACTATGTTTTCTAGATTTCAGATTCTTACAGCTGGTCTGAAAGTTCTGGACAAGGGCTACTCAACGTCAGATCATGTCAAGAAAATCATCAGAAGTCTTCCCACCATATGGAGACCAATGGTGACTGCATTGAAGATGGCAAAAGATCTGAACAAGATCTCCTTAGAAGAACTTATCAGTTCTTTGAGAAGCCATGAAATTGAGCTGGAAGAAGATGAACCCCAGAAGAAAGATAAAGGTAAATCCATAGCTTTAAAATCTAACAAAACTGCTAAAGCTTTGCAGGTTATCCAAGAAAGCTCTGAAGAATCTTCTTCTGAAGAAGAAGATGAGTTGTCCATGCTGTCCAGAAGGATTAACAAACTCTGGAAGCACAAGGGAAAGAAGTTTAACAACTTCAGAATATCTGACAACAGAAAGGAATCTTCTAGTCACAGAAGATCTGCCAAGAAAGAAGTGGTGTGCTATGAGTGCAAAGAACCTGGGCACTACAAGAATGACTGCCCTAAACTTCTGAAAGAAAAACCTAAGAAGAAGCTCAACAAGAAGAAGAAGGTTCTGATGGCAACATGGGATGACTCAGATGAGTGTGAGTCATCTTCTGAATCAGAAGAAGAATGTGCAAACGTTGCACTGATGGACAGGACAGAGGATCAAGAGGAAGGTGCCTCTGGATATGAATCAGAATCAGAATCTGATGATGATGCAGAAGAGGTAATGGCTAAACTTACCAAAGAAGAACTCATTAAAGTTTTAACAGAAGTTCTTAAAAGTTACAACAACATCAAACTCAAATACAAGAAGCTGAAAAGCAATCTTGAATCTGAGATTGATCTTCTGAAAACAGAACTTGTTGAGCAGAAAGAAATAAATTTAAAAATCAAAAATGACTTTGATAGAACTCAACTAGAATCTGATTCTGAAACTAAGTCTTGTGAAAATATTTTAGAAAAATATGACTCTAGTTTTCAGAAGTTTCTCACTAAGAGCATAGACAGAAGCAAGATGGCCTCCATGATTTATGGTGTTAGTGGAAACAACAGAAGAGGCATTGGATATGAGTCTTCATCTGGAAGCAATCCAAAACCTGTTGACAAACTTTTCATCAGGAAGACACCTCTGTACTCTCAATTCAAATTTGGTCGCCTGAATGACATTAAACACACAAGCTCTGAGAAGAGTACTTATGTGTTTAAACCAAAGGCAAGTCAGAATAAACATTATGTTGCAAAACAGAAGTTTAGACAAACCTGCAAACCAACTAACCCCAAAGGACCCAAGAAGATCTGGGTACCTAAAGACAAAATAATTCCTGTTGCAGATGTTCTTAGCAGCAAAGTCAGGACACCAATCATGGTACCTGGACTCTGGATGCTCACGACACATGACAGGAGAAAGGTCTATGTTCCAAAGCCTGGAACTTAGATCTGGAGGGGACGTGAAGTTTGGAGGGAACCAGAAGGGCAAGATCATTGGATCTGGCACTATTGGAAATGGTAAGCTTCCCTCTATTACTAATGTTCTGTTAGTTGAAGGATTGAAACATAATCTATTGTCCATAAGTCAATTAAGTGACAATGGTTATGATATAATCTTTAATCAAAAATGTTGCAAAGCTGTATGTCAAAAGGATGGCTCTATCCTATTCAGTGGAAAGAGGAAACACAACATTTATAAAATTAACCTTTCAGAACTTAAAGTTCAAAATGTAAAATGCCTCCTATCTGTGAATGATGAGCAATGGGTCTGGCATAGAAGGTTGGGGCATATTAATATGAGACGTATATCTCAGATTAATAAACTCAATCTGGTCAGAGGACTTCCTAAGTTGAAGTTCAACTCAGATGCTCTGTGTGAAGCATGTCAAAGAGGTAAATTTTCAAAATCTCATTTTAAATCAAAAAATGTTGTTTCTACCTCCAGACCATTGGAATTACTTCACATTGATCTGTTTGGACCAGTGAAAACTGCATCCATCAGAGGCAAGAAGTATGGATTAGTCATTGTAGATGACTACAGCAGATGGACATGGGTAAAGTTTCTAAAACACAAGGATGAGTCTCATTTTGTGTTCTTTGACTTCTGCAATCAAGTCCAGACTGAAAAAGATTCCAAAATTATTAAAGTCAGAAGTGATCATGGTGGAGAATTTGAAAATAAACATTTTGAAAAATATTTTTCTGAAAAAGGCATTGCACATGATTTCTCCTTCCCTAGAACTCCACAACAAAATGGAGTTGTAGAGAGGAAAAATAGAACATTGCAAGAGATGGCCAGAACCATGATCAATGAGACAAATCTGGCAAAACATTTTTGGGCAGAAGCAATTAACACAGCTTGTTATACTCAGAACAGAGTGTCTGTAAGACCTCTTCTGGAAAAGACTCCCTATGAATTGTGGAGAAACAGAAAGCCTAACATTTCTTACTTTCATCCTTTTGGATGTATTTGTTATATGCTTAATACTAAAGATAATCTGAACAAGTTTGATTCCAAAGCACAAAAGTGTTTCATGCTTGGTTATTCTGAACGCTCTAAAGGGTACAGAGTATTCAATACTGAAACACAGATTGTTGAAGAATCTATTCATGTTAGATTTGATGATAAGCTTGGCTCTGAAAAGCCAAAGCAGTTTGAAAGTTCTGCAGATAGAGAAGTGATTCTCACAGACTCTGAAGGATCAGAGGCAGAAAAGGCAAAAATCAAAGAATCTGAAGCAACCCCAGATGCTACACCTTTGACTTCCCAACTAAACAACTTGCATATTTCTGATAGACCAACTGTCAGAGGATCTTCTTCCAGAATCAAATCCTCTCATCCAGAAGATGTGATAATTGGAAAGAAAGATAATCCAATAAGGACAAGATCATTTCTCAGAACTTCTGAATCTTCTTTATTTGGCTTAGTGTCAATAATAGAACCAACATCTGTAGATGAGGCTCTGGAAGATAATGAATGGATTATAGCTATGCAAGAAGAGCTGAATCAATTTACCAGAAATGAAGTTTGGGATCTGGTTCCTAGACCTAAAGGATTCAATATTATTGGAACAAAATGGGTCTTCAAAAATAAGCTGAATGAAAAGGGAGAAGTAGAAAGGAATAAGGCAAGGCTGGTTGCTCAAGGATACAGTCAGCAAGAAGGTATTGATTACACTGAGACATGCTCCAGTGGCAAGGTTAGAATCTATACGCCTTCTTATTTCTTTTGCTGCACAGAATAACATCACTCTGTATCAGATGGATGTTAAAAGTGCTTTTCTTAATGGTATTATAGAAGAAGAAGTATATGTCCACCAACCTCCTGGTTTTGAAAGTGAAAACTTTCCAGATCATGTTTTCAAATTAAAGAAATCCCTTTATGGATTAAAACAAGCTCCCAGAGCTTGGTATGAAAGGTTGAGCAACTTCCTTCTGAAGAAAAATTTTATCAGAGGAAAAGTGGATACAACTTTATTCTGTAAAACTGTTAAGAAAGATCTGTTGATTTGTCAAATTTATGTAGATGACATTATTTTTGGATCAACAAATATTACGCTTGGAAAGGAGTTTGCTAAATGTATGCAGGAAGAATTTGAAATGAGCATGATGGGAGAATTGAGATTCTTCTTGGGAATCCAAGTCAATCAGACTCCAGAGTGCACCTACATACATCAAACCAAAAATGTTAAAGAGCTTCTGAAGAAGTTCAACATGGTTGATAGCAAAATGGCAAAGACTCTAATGCATCCTACAAGCACTCTAGGTAAGGAAGAGGTAAGTAAGAAGGTAGATCAAAAACTCTATAGAGGTATGATAGGATCTCTTCTATACTTGACTGCTTCTAGACCAGATATTCTGTTTAGTGTCTGCTTATGTGCTAGATTCCAATCAGATCCTAGAGAATCACACTTAACAGCTGTTAAGAGGATTCTAAGGTATCTGAAAGGTACTGCTAACATGGGTTTGTGTTACAGAAGATCTGATGAATTTTCATTAGTTGGATTCTGTGATGCTGACTATGTTGGAGACAGAGTTGAACGTAAAAGCACTTCTGGAAGCTGTCAGTTTCTTGGAAGTCATCTGATCTCATGGTACAGCAAGAAGCAACCTACCATAGTACTATCAACTACAGAGGCAGAATACATTGCTGCTGCTGGATGTTGTACTCAGATGCTCTGGATGAAGAGTCAATTAGAAGATTATCAAATCTATGAGAGTAATCTTTCTATCTTTTGTGATAATACTTCTGCTATATGTTTGTCAAAAAATCCAATCTTGCATTCTAAAGCAAAACATATAGAAATTAAACATCACTTCATCAGAGACTATGTTCAGAAGGGTGTAATTAATTTAGCTTTTGTTGATACAGATCATCAATGGGCTGATATTTTCACAAAACCCCTTGCTGAAGATAGATTTAAGTTCATTCTGAAAAATATTTGTATGGATTTTTGTCCAGAGTAATATTTATCAGAGGCAACTTCTCAGATGCAAAATGTTTAATGATCTGAAGTATTCCTTCTGTTCATTTATTCTATTCTGATTATTATTTCTGATGTGAAAATCTGAACTAACCATCTTTAGAAGATCTGAACGTGGCTAACGTTTCATTTCTTGAGAGAATTCAGAACAGCATGCAAGCAAACACGTGTCCCACAAAATCTGATGAGGTGGCGTGTGCACAACTGAAAAGACGTTTGAGGTGAAATTTGAATAGTAAATATCTTGGTTTTCCCCCCAAATATGTCATAAGCATTTATTATTTGAAATGATTTTATTCTCTTCATTTAATGCTGCTCAAACGTGCGTTGTTTCTGTCTTTTGGTGTGCCTATGTGATTAGTATAAATACCTGTTGTGTATTCACTTTCACACTTTTCACTCTCATAATTTATATGCATTTTCATCTTTTGTTCTCTCTTCACAAAAATTCAAAACCTAAGTGTTCTAAAAGGCATTCTTCAATGGCGTCTTCTTCATCAACAACTGCACAGTTTCAATCAACAATGGCTGCTGTGACTTCAGATAACCTAGGTGCAAATCCATATACTCCTCCTCAGAGAACTCTTCTCACACCAGTTGATAAACTAGAAGTATTGTGTGAATCTATGGTGGAATTTGATTCTTTGGCTGACAATGGGTTTGATTTTCGCTCCATTGTTAGAGCTCAAGGTTGGGTAAAATACTTTGATAGACTGTTTGGACCAGTTTACCCTCTTCTTGTTAAGGAATTCTGGATCCATGCATATGTGTATCCAAAGTTTATTCTATCATCTGTGCTGGGAAAGGAGATCATCATCACAGAGGATCTGATTAGAAGACTGATTGGTTATGAAGAAACAGATGGTGTTTCACATCTGCCAGCTGGGCGTGTTGATATGGATGAAGTTTATGAAGAGGTTATGAATGCTGGACAAGCCTCTAACAGATTCAAAGATCTGAAGCCTGACTACAAGATCTGGGCCAAGATCTTCATGGGATGCATACATCACAGAAAGTCTACAAATTCCCCAGATTATGTCAACAATGAACAGATCTATTTTATGTACTGCCTTAGTCAGAGTAATAAGGTAGATCTTCCCTACTTATTGTTCATGCATCTGTGGAATCACATCAACGCATCTAGAGAATCTGTAAAAGAAAAGAACCAGAAGATCAGGAATTGGATACCTTTTGGAAGGTTGCTCTCAGATCTTCTCACTGAAAATGGTTTAGTGGCTGCTCTGTATGATACTGGTGTTACAGAAGAACTAGAGTTCATTATGGGAAAGCCTCTGAACGCTAAGAGCCTTCTGAGACTCAAGATTGTAGATGAACTTACTACTGCTCCAAAGAAGTTAAACATGTCTGATCTGAATAAAAGGATTCCAGTATCAGACTTCCCTCTATTCTTTGCTGAAGAACCTAGACACATTGTTCTGATGTATATAGAGGAATGTAAAAGGGATGGAGTGGCTGTACCAGCAAATGTGTTTCAACTTGTCAAGCAACCCCTGCCAGATGCAGGAGAAGAAGAAGAAGAAGAAGCAGAAGTTCCACTTCAGAGGAAAAGACCTCAACCTGCAGCAGAATCTGAACCTGTCCAGAAGAAGGCTAAGCTTGCTGAGAATCCCAAGGATCTTCTGAAGAGAAAAGATTATGGAGAAGCTGTCTCTGCAAAGAGGATTAAACTCAAAGGTACTAAAGCTTCTGTTACTTTTAAAAATGTTGTTATAAATGATTCATCTATTAAGTCTGTTCCCAAACCCCCTGTCACTCAAACAACATCTGTTGCTGCCCCCAGTTCTGTATCACCTCAGAAACAACCAACTGCTTCTGTATCAAAACCACCTCAACCCAAATTACACATCAAACACTTCACTCCACGTCCTTCACCAACTGTTCCACAAGAAATAGAACCACAAACATCAGAATTACCACAAAATTCTGATAAACAAAAATCTGCTCAACCACAAACAGAAAATCAACCAATATCTTCTGATCATCCAGAAAAACAAACCACAGAAGATCAACCAGAAAAAGACTCTGTCATTCCTCCATCAACAATTCCATCTTTTGAACCTGTAGCAAATGTTACTTCTGAACCCTCTAAAGTAACTTCTGTTCCTGTTTCATCTGAACCACCTACTCAACAATCTGATACCCCTTTAGAACCATCTCATATCCCTGAGACAGAAGTTCTTGATATCACTCCATTAAAAACAGTGTTTCAAGTTTCTTCTACCTCTTGTACACCTGAAACATCTTCAAACTCATCTGAATCAAAAATTCATCCTGATTTTCTGATTAATCCATCTGACAAATATCCTGTTCATGACCCTGAACCTGAATCAACCTTACCTACCAAAACTACCATTCCAGAACCTATGCATCCACCAGCAACATCATCTGAGATGATTGTTCCTACTTCTAATCCATCATCATCTGGAATATCTTGTGCCCAAGTGTCTTCTCTGTATCATAACTTATCTTATGGTTTCAAACTTAAATATTTTTATGATAGAGTTGAGCCCTCTGAACCCTTGAAACCTCTGAAACCTAAACTCAAACCGACCCTTCCATCTGTAATCCTTTCATATATTAAATCTATGGAAAATGAAGGATCCTTAGCCCCCATATCTGCTACATCTGGTAAAGCTGTTGTTTCAGCTCTGCATCCTGCATCTGACAACACAGTTGCATCTGATAAGCCATCAAACTCTGCATTCGTACCATACTCTAATGCATTCTTTGATGTTGTTTACCCATGCACCAGACCTCAACCAAATCTGCTTAATGCTTTAAACAGATCCCTTCCTCAGAAACCAGAAATTCCATTCTTTCCATATGTTCCCCCTCCTCTGATTTCCATTCCAAAATCACTGATACCACCCACTCCAAAGCCTAAACAGATGACTCTGGAAACCTTGCTCAAACCTCCACCCAGACTTAATATTGAACATTTATTTCAAACGTTTTTGCAAGAAATATAGATGTCTTTAGGTACTGTTCAGAAAAGATATTCTGAAACTATGGATGCAAATGAGACTGACATCATCTGGAAAGGATTTCTCAATAGATTCAACACTGTGGCTTCTAATCTGAAGAACATCTGTTCTGATGATGCAAAGCTCAGAGCTGAAAGAACTCAATTCTGGATTGTCAACAAGACTGAACCTCTGCTGTGTTTGGATGCTCCTCCACCTCCTTCTCCACCAGAACCAACTGCCACTGCATTAACTATGACTCTGGTAGAACCCTCTTCAGGATCTCCAGAACATATGGCAATTGACTCTGTTCAGGATACAGAACCTCCATCATCAGAGATAAAGACAGAAAATCCAGATTTGGGAAACAAGATTGCTGCTCTGGAAGCTGGTCAATCTGAAATTAGATCTTGGATGGCTAAGCAAGACAAGAAATCTGAGGACATGTCAGAATAGATGTCTAAACAAGATGAGAAGAATGAGAAAATAACTAAGTTCATGTCAAAGCAAGAGCAATCACAATCTGAGATCACAGACCTATTGAAGATGCTTTTGTCTAAACACACTTAGATTTTTTTTTTCATGTTTGTGCATCTGTTGTTTTTGCATCTGATTGTTTTTGTTATATCTTCTGATGTACTTTTGATCTGTTATAATTAAATGAAACAGTTTGTTATTCTCCATTGTCTTATCTGCTATTGTTTCTTTTATTTGTCTTTACTAAAAGTTTTTACTTTTTGCTTATGACAAAAAAGGGGGAGAAAATAAAGATCTGAACTATTTAATATAATTTCACTAGAATGAATCTTCAGACATATCTATTCTTTCTAATATCTAAATTGACTATTTCAGAACATTTGATAAGAATACTCTATAAAAGAATCTCTGAGTTTCTCAGATCATTTATCTTTTATCAAACTCTGAATCTTATATCTGCAAGACAGTCTGACCTTTGATTATTACAAAGACAAACAAGATCTGACTCTGAAGATTACTCAAGATAAAAAGGGAAGTTTCTATTCCTTTTTCATATTCAACTCACAGGGAGATTCATCATCTCAGGGGGAGTTATAATTCTTTATGTTCAATTAAATAAAATTTCTGATACTTTTTGTCATCATCAAAAAGGGGGAGATTGTTAGAACACAGATTGGTTCTTAATAATTACTCTTTGTTTTGATGATAACTGTTAGGAAATTTATATTTAAGAATTATATACCCTAAAATTTGTTTGAGAGTTTTATTGCAGATTAAAATTATATTAACTCTCTAGAAGCAAATCTGCCTTGAATACAAGAAGTTATTCTGACTCTGAAGCGCCAAATGCACCTCACAGAAGAATCTGTTTGCTCCTTACAGAAGATCCTGAGCGTAGTCTCCAGAAGGATCTGAAGCAAGAAGCTCCAGAACATTCTGAGTCAGAAGCATCTGAAGATAGTCAGAAGCATCTGAAGATAGTCAGAAGCATCTGAAGATAGTCAGAAGCATCTGAAGCTGAAGCATCAGAAGTATAGAAGAATATTGACTGAAGAGTTTCTCAAAGCATTAGTCTACAGAAGTTTCTGAAAGTACCTTTGCTACCTTGTACTGAAGTTCTGTGTCAAAATGCTCTAACGAAAAACACGCTAGAAGCACACACGCTGCAGAAGACTCTGATACAACATAGTTCTTAATTTCATCAGAAGACTCTGATCCATTCAAACTCTGAAGAACTTGCTGAAACTGAAGAAGTGTTTTCAAGAATGTATTCGTTGGAACTATTCAACGTCTCTTTTTTTATTTGTGCTAGACACACTTACACAGACAAAAAGGATTTATATGTGCCATCTATTTCAAGGAAAGGTCAGTACATGTGAAGACAAAAAGGCTCAGACCTTTTGAGACTCTCTTTTCAACGTGCATGATTCAGCTGCCTATAAAAGGAGTTCCTCACTTCATTCTTCAGTGCTACATACTTGCTGAAAAGAAATCACAATATTCTATAAGCTATCATTCTTATTCTTCATAGAATCTCATTGTACTTAACTTAAGAGAAAAATCACTGTTGTGATTATAGCTTTATAGAAGCATTAAAAACTCTTGTATTTAATTTACATTGATTGTAAAGGATATTCCTTAAGAGGATTCAGTGTGAATCAGTAGCTCTTGAGAAGACTAAGAACTGTAGTTCTTAGGTGTTACTATTGTAATCAGTTTGATTTAATAGTGGATTAAGTCCTTGTTGAGAAAGGCAAATCACTCTGGAAGGGTGGACTGGAGTAGTTGTTTAACGAACCAGGATAAAAATAATTGTGTGATTATTTTTATGTATTAATTTTCCATACTTATTCACCCCCCCCCCCCCTTCTAAGTATTATCTCACCTTCAGTGGAGTCTCCACTCGGTTTGATAGGGATTCTTTGAAGGAATTAACTTTCTGGTGATTCCACCCCCAATGTTTGGAGACCTTCAGATACCTTTTAGAAATATGATTTGGAAGATTTGAATATGATTGAACCTCTATGGATGTTTGTGTCGGTAATTTTTTTCCACTTTGGGAATAAGATAAATTGCTTTTGTTGGTTTCTTCTATGGCGAATCCATGGTTCATAGTTTGTGATTTTCTTTTGTTGTTCTTCGTTTTGACCAAACTCTCATATTCAGTCGTAGAAATTGTTGTGTCTTGTGGAAGAGGAGACATGAGAGATTCACTTGAATCTTCTCTCTTCGTGATTTTCATATCTGATAATTGGTTTTTGACAGCAAAATGAGGAATGGATATCATATGGAATTGTTAGTGGAAGAAAGGTGTGTGATAGTTATATGATTCTTGTTGAAATGTATTTTCATTGAAATGACTGGAGTTAGGTGTGAGTATGTTGTATTTGTATATGATGGTTGATGATGTGAAGTGGAAATTGTTTGATGTTTTTCGTGACAAATATTGTAGCCATAAGATGTTGAATAGGATGGGTATGAGTTATGTGTATGTAGTTGTTCTGGCCTGGGCCCCGGCTTGACCGGATAGGCCCAGCCCAATGATATTCAGTTAGGCTCAATCCAGCTTCGGCTACGTTCGTCGAGCACATGTCTCCTGCCGGGCAGACAATGGCCCCTCCGCAGGCAGAACCTTCTCCCTTGTCGAGCAGAACAACGTGTCCTTCACACGTTCTCCACGTGCTCCCCTCCGCGGGGACACGTCACCAACCAACTGCCCACCTCCGAAAGAGCAGGTCAAACCCACTTTCCGGAGATCACGGGACAGTTGAACTAGGGCGAAGACCACGTTCTGGTCTTCACTATGCCACGTAAGCCTTAGCAGTCACTTGTGTTGGGTCTGGCCATCCAGCCCAACTCAAATGACCGTTGGCCCTGCGCTGGGGTCTCTCAATAAATACCCTCTTTCACAAGAGGGTCATGTATTCTCTTCTTACCCTTTTTTTGTATTTGCTGTCACTCTGTCCACACTCTTACTTTGGCATCGGAGTGTCTTGCAGGTACACCCCCATCTCCTTTTCAACACGGGTGAACAGGCAGCAGATCAACGGCGTGTGGCAAGTCTTTGGTCCCCTTCTGATCAGGTCAGATCAGTGGCGCCGTCTGTGGGATGTATTGATCGGTCCCCTTGGTAAAATGCTCGTCGGTCCACTCCACGAGCATTTTCGGCAACATGACAGCTTCCCTCCAGCCATTCACTACCCGCTCCCCTTCCTAGTACAATGAGTTAACCCCTGCAAGGGTGATCGGACTGACGACGAAGAAGCGCCCCTTGAAATCTCGAACAGAGTCCATGTACGTCTTAAAAAGCTTGTTCGGATGTTTGAACGAAACCCATCCATGTCGACCGTTTAGCGTCTGCCGCTGCAGATGGAAGAGGCGGAAGAACAGCGACAATGTGGCCCCGACCTCCAGAAAACGGCAGACGATCCCGAACGCCCGCACAAAGGCTACGGCGTTCGGATGCAACTGCGGGGGAGCCAACCGTAGCCAGTCGAAGAATCCTAGGTGAAAGTCCAAAAACGGCAATCTGAGTCTGGCCTCTCGAAAGTAGAACTCATACATAGGGAACCGCATCCTCCTATACTTCGAGCATATGCGGTGGTGTTCTCGAGGCCGGTAGACCTGCTAGTTCTGGGGATCACCTACCCCGTATACTCCACGGTGGCGTAAGCCCCTACCGGGTTGCAAGCGAAATACGAGGGCGTGGATAGAGGCTCGTCGGCCACCCACTCCTTGATAGAACGGACCCGTTCGTCGGCGAGGGAAACACCTGTCTCTTCATCCGTGACCATAGTCCACGGGATCCACGAAGACATGAACACCTGAAAAATAGAAGGTAACAGTGAATTCGATGACAAAGATCAAATTCACCCTTCCACCGCAAGTCAAGTGAAAGGACAACGAGGACAGCCCCCGCGAGCAACGGCCGAAAAGCACCCGGGCATCCTCCTCGGGGGCTCACTCCAAATCCCCTCTTCTCCCCGGGGCACCTATCCGCCTAAGCTACGCACTCACCCCGGGACGTTCAACCCACCTATCATCTCTCCCCGGGGCATTCATCAGAATAAGCCTTTATCACCGGGAGCTTCAACTGTTCCTTCGCGCGTCCTCGACGCCTTCATCTAACAGCCCTAGAAAACACCGCATACAGCGGCGGAGGCGCACCTCTCTCCTCGGGGCATTCAACACGCCCCGCCCTCAGTTCCGAAACAAACAAGAAAACAAGAGAAAGGAGAAGAAAAACTTACTAGATTACGGTTAACGACGGAATACGCGACGGCCGTCACGGCGAAGATGTCCAACGGAAGCGGAGCAGCAGATCCTCGTGGCTGAAAGCAAGTAAGGTGAAAGTGAAAAATGGACGGGGACTCACCTACTTATACCCCAGCATGGGACTCGAAACGTCACTAGGCACTCGAGTACCCTAGGGTAGCCGCCCTTATGGCCATCCAACGTATGACACGTGGCGAAGGATGATAGTCGCGTCCCTTCACATCTCCCCGCCAACACGTGTCCTCAATCCCCGGACACCCGATGACGAAGAAGGACTCACACTCACGCGTCTCCGTGGAGTACGAGCCGGTGGATTCTCTCCTCGTGCTAACCTCTCCTTCCCGACACGACGTCATCAAGTCCTCGCTCCCTCCCTCGGAGCTACGACTTGGGGGGCTTCTGTTCTGGCCTGTGCCTCGGCTTGACCGGGCAGACCCAACCCAATGATATTCAGTTAGGCCCAATCCAGCTTGGGCTACGTTCGTCGAGCATATGTCTCCCGTCGGGCAGACAATGGCCCCTCCACGGGCAGAACCTTCTCCCTTGTCGAGCAGAACAACATGTCCTTCACAAGTTCTCCACGTGCTCCCCTCCGTGGGGACACGTCACCAACCAACTGCCCACCTCCGAAAGAGCAGGTCAAACCCATTTTCCGGAGATCACGGGGCAGTTAAACTAGGGCGAAGACCATGTTCTGGTCTTCACTATGTCACGTAAGCCCTAGCAGTCACTTGGGTTGGGCCTGGTCATCCAGCCCAACTCAAATGACAGTTGGCCCTGCGCTGGGGTCTCTCTATAAATACCCTCTTTCACAAGAGGGTCAGGTATTCTCTTCTTACCCCTTTTTCTGTATTTGCTGTCACTCTGTCCACACTCTTACTTTGGCATCAGAGTGTCTTGCAGGTACACCCTCCATCTCCTTTTTAACACGGGTGAACATGCAGCAGATCAACGGCGTGTGGCAAGTCCTTGGTCCCCTTCTGATCAGGTCAGATCAGTAGTGAATATCCATTATTTAAATACAAACTTGGTGATGAAGATGTAGTGTTGTTATAATAAGGTATAAAAATTTCTCATGGAAAAAAGGGAATGAGGGTGTAAGAGTGCGGGTGTTGGGATGATAAAATAGAGTGGTGAAAGATGAGGGAGAAGAGTATGTCATAGGAGGTGTTAAAGTTCAAGAATGAAAGCACCAATTATTAGGAAGCTAAAATAAGAACTCTAACAAGACTAATTAAAGTTATAAATTCTACACTATGAAGAAGATAAATAAAAGAGAGAGATAAAAATAAAGATAGTAAAAAAGTTAATATTTGATTTCCTTGATTGTCTTACAAGAGAGGATAATACACACACGACGTCCAAGATGGCGCTCGCCATGGTGGTAGCCATGTGGTAAATGACATGTCCCACTTGCCAACAATCAAAAATACCATTTCCTTGAGCTTTGTGAAGGGTGGCAGTCGCCACCCTTACATGGTGGTCGCCATATTTGCTTTTGATGCCCCAGTCAAATGGCAGTTGGAGGATCACCCTATTATTCCTTTTTTCCCCCTCACAAGAACTCTAAAGTAGTTACTTGATTTCCAAGACTTAGTACTAGTATAAATAGGACTTAGTTTTCACATTTTTGGACTATCCAAGCTTAGTTACGACCTAGGCATAAATTCACACTATTAAAGCAATAATTCTTCATACCGGAGGATTATTGCACAATTGTTATATTTTAGTTTGGAGCACTTTATATTATAGCTTTTAATCTTGCCGCCATTTACATTCCGTCAAAGTTATTTCCTGTATCAGATTCAAGTCTCCGATTGGAGCAGGTTCTTATTAATTTCAGTTTATTTAAATTCTCATTGCTTTACTTTATTTGCACTGCCTTACTTTCTCTACTTTATCGCACCACTTTACTTTGATTATTTTATCTGCACTACTTTACTTTATTTACTTTACCTGCACCGCTTTACTTTGATTACTTTTATGGAACACTTTTTATTTTAGTCAAGAACTCATTATGTTTAATTCTTTTTTTCAAACAAAAGCCTAAATGTTTACCCTAACCATGTCCTGCTAATTTCGTTAGTGTTGGAATGTGAGAACCGTCATTTCGAAGGTACTCCTTATGTTGTTTCTATAGAACTACTCTTGGGGGTGTTTTAGTTTTAATACAATTTTTTCGTAATTAATTTGATCGGTTACTACGAAAGTATAATCATGACACGTCGGTAATATCGGAAGTCGTCTGACACTTAATATTAAAATTTATTAGCTTTTGGTTAATAAAAATCGTGAAAGCACTTTGTTAATTAATTAGGAGAGTTTAATATTACTAGAAGGTTATTTTAAAACTATTTTCAAACGCGTTTATAGGTTTAGAATCCGGTTGTCCGAGCAAATTCTGGAAACCCTTTTAAGTTAAAGTTTCCAATCAAGATTACTTTTCAACTGAGCTAAAGAAGTGATTACTAAAAAATTATTTTCTACTTTAACACAATGCGCAACCGGTTACGTGTGAGCGGGCGGTGTATATTTAAAGATTAAATTCGGTTCCCAAAAATCGAGAGTGACGATTCCTTTTTAATTAAGTTATTTTTCTTGAAAGAAAATATTGCTCCGTAAGTAGTTCTATTTGGAGATAATAGAAGTGTTGATGATTGATGAAAACCACATTCCAGTATTACACCTTTGAATTTATTAAATCTTTATTATTCTATTTTGTTTTCATTTGGTAATCTTTTTACGATCACCTTAGATAAACATCATAGCAATAGAAGACGATAGATTGACCATTAGGTCTCTGTGGGATTTGACAACCTTTTATATTACTTTGTTTTACTTTGTATACTTGCGGATAACACGCATCAGCTACTATGAAGGATACTTATGAGAGGGAGATCAAAAAGCTCAGAAGAAAGTATCAGCTTGGAGTTGGATCATCCTCAGATGTGATTTTTTAGGATCTAGATTTTTCCTTTAGTATTTAGGATCTTTTGTAACTTGTACTTAAAATTGAAATCCTTTCCAATTTATCAATGAAATGAGAATTTTCCAGTATTTCCAAAGTGTTATTTCTTTATGATGTTTGCAATTGCTTTATGGTATCTTAAAGTTCCTTGAAAACTAAATGAAAAATTTGTATTGCATGCATCATTAAGCATCTAGTCTTGCTTTTGAGAGTTTTACAAGTGTCTTATTGCTTTTCTCTTGATATTCTCAGAAGTCAAGTTGTCTCACTCGTACAACACTCTAGCTAACAGTCAAAGAAAAATGGATCATTTAGATAAAAAAAATTGTGAACTCCGTGAAGAGGTGATAACCCTCAAGGCTGAGATGGAGAAACTCAATGCTTTGGTCGAATCTTTGGGTGCTCTCAGAATCAATCTCCTCATCCTCCTCCTACTCCTTTGTCAACTCAGCCTCAGACTACTGTGGTTTATGAAATTGTGTTAGTGCCCGTTTCTATGGCTCTGATCAGTGCTCCTCCACACCAAATGTCGGTTGGTTATCCTTGGGGGATGCCTTTGATTTTTGTTTCTGAAGGTTACAAACCTACTGTTGAAATTCCTATTGTATAACCTATCATGACTATTCCTCAATCTGTGGCGCATGCTGTTCCACAAACTGAAGAGCCTATTTTTCATGCAGAGCCTAGTGAAAGCTTGGGCGTTTATGAAAGGATGGAATAATTCCAAGACCACTTTCAATAGATGTAGAACGAAATTAATGCTTTAAGGGGGAAAGAATTGTTTGGGAAGAACGCTCATGATTTGTGCCTTGTTCCCAACATGAAGATTCCTACTAAACTTAAAGTCCCTGATTTCCAGAAATATAAGGGAAACACTTGTCCTCAAAGTCACCTTGTAATATATGCAAGTAAAATGTCCACTCATACAGATAACCATCAGATTCTAATCCATTATTTTCAAGATAGCCTTATTGGCACTGTTCTTAAATGGTACATGAGATTAGACAATACTCAGATTCACACTTTCAATGATTTGGGGGAAGTGTTTATTCATCAATACAAATATAATCTGGATACGGCACCGGGTCGTGATAAACTTTGTGCTATGTTGCAAAAGAAGAAAGAAACTTTCAAATAGTACACCCAGAGGTGGCGTGAAATGTCTGTACAAATTAGTCCTCCTTTGGAAGAGAAGGAGATGACCAAGATTTTCTTGAAGAGTTCGAGTTCTTTTTACTATGAATGAATGATGGATAGTGCACCACGTGACTTCACTGAGATGGTAAACATGGGTATGCGTCTGAAAGAAGGGGTCCTTGAAGGACGATTGGTTAAATTGGTAATTCTGCTGGTAATACTATGAAATATAATAGCGGATTTTCTAAAAAGAAGGAGGGAGAGTCTAATGCCATTTCCCAAGAAAGGCATAGAAGAACCGAGGAAAGAATAATCATCATCAACAACAGGTAACCTCAGTCACACATGTCATTAACACTGCTCCAGTTGCTCAAGCTACTTTAGCGTATCAACCATAATTTCAACAAAGAACTCATCAACAACATAATCAACATCCGATATATCATTGTGACAAGATATGTGCCAAGAAAGATGTGCCTTGAATCTATGTGGTGGAAAAACCTAATGGGTTATGCTACATCTATAGAAATTGGTGGATTCTCTGTGTAGTTATGTTGCAGACTCAGTGATGGAAATATTGTGCTCTTTTGGTATGTAAATTAGTTAGGTAGCATTCCTCTGCAACAACTTTCTCATGGCTTATGCGACGCATCTGTTTATAAATCTGCGACTGTTTCGGGCATGAGGAGATAGAAAGGGCTGGATTGGATTGGGGAAATTGGTTATAATAATGATGTCATATCTGGTGAATTGGCTTCAGAGTTGTTTGACTTAATGTTTCTATTGTTTAAGGTTCACCTAACATGAGGTGTTGCTGAGGCTTTTCTATAGCCTTTTGCTCCTGACAATTGTTTCACGGTGAATTCATGTTACAACTTGTTGCTAAAAGCAGTTGGTCTGGTGGATTTAGAAAATAAGCTCAAAACAACTTATCCTTATCATGGCAGACTATCACCCCTTTGAAGGTGAAGATCTTTGGATGGAGATTATTGCTGGACAGACTTCCAACTCGCTCAAACCTAGAAATCAGAAATGTTATCTCCAATTGTCATAATTTAGTCTATTGTTTTGTTTTAATGCTGCTGAAGATTCCCACCACTTGTTCATTGTTTTCTCCCAGATCATGCCTGTTTAGGAGAAAATTGGGATTTGGTTGCGGATTTCTGGCTTGGTTGAGGATAATTTTGGTGATCATCTATTACCATGGCTCCTTCAGTTGTTCTCGTCTTGTTCGAAGTCTTCGGCCTGCTTGATTTGGTTTTCTACTTATTGGTGCACTTGGTGGACGCGCAATCAAATTATTTTCAATGATAAAGTAGGCGATCCCGATGTTTTATATGACAGAAATATTCTTTTTTCTTTGTGTTGGCTTGCTATATGAAAAAATCTCAAGCATAGATGTTTATTTTACGATTGGCTCAAATGCCCTTTAGATTTCTTGTAATTATCTATTACTGACTATTTTGTTGGTGTTCTTCTTTGTTTCATTGGGTTGGGGAACCTCTAGTGCCTTCATTGTAACACCCCCTTTCTATACCCCCAAATAATGCAATTAATCATTTAGGCACGTAATCAATATATCATCCGAGTAAATTCATAATATGGTATAAAAGGGGCATATCACATTATACAATGATTCAACACACACAACACCTGCTCAACAGATATGCAACAACGGGGCAACACCCACAAGGAAAATATTTAGAACATAGGCGGAAACATCTAGATATTTCATAACCTCCAAAACATGTATTCACATACATATACTTCATTCGAGTTGATTCACAACATCACCAATATATATAATATTCAATCAGCATGTTTACATCAACATTCATCAGCAGATACATACACGGATGTATCACAAAAGAATCAAAATAATCCCTAGCTACCCGGTGCTACATATCAGAGCCGACCGACCAAAAAGGAAAGAAGTCACGCTTCACAAAAATACCTTCAGCCAACTAATCTGCAATGCCTCATAGAGCATTATAAAACAGCAGAAGGGTGAGAAACAATATCATACTAAACAATACATATAAGCATACATATACATATAACAATTACGCATTCTCCGCGTTCTCACCACAACTCAACTCACCAATCCATACATCACAACGTGTCCACACATGTATCTATATATAAATAGAACACCAAGCATACACAATATGTGTCATCAATGTTTATATCAATTCATAAACACACACACGTATAAATATATATATATATATATATATATATATATATATATATATATATATATATATATATATATATATATATATATATATATATATATATATATATATATATATATATATATATATATATATATATATATATATATATATATATATATATATATATATATTCACACATACATATATATCTTCAAGCATCTTCATTCATACCAAACATCACAATTCACATTAACTCAATAAACATACACAACATATTTATTCCATCACTAATTCACATAAACATCTACATTCATGTTTATTTCACCATACATCATATAAAGATGACAACATGCAACTCATAGGGACCGACACACGACTCTATGCAGATGCAAATGCGGTACCGACTCATTTCAGCAGGTTCAATTGAAGAACCAAAAATAACCATCGCTCACACCCCACATGGGCACACGAGGTTCTGCAGACTCACCGAGGAATCAAATATAACAATCGCAACATACGAGGTTCTACAAATCCACCGAGGGATCAATATATAACCATCGCTCACACCCCACAAGGGCACACGAGGTTCTGCAGATTCACCGAGGAATCAAATATAACCATCGCAACATACGAGGTTCTGCAAATCCACAGAGGGATCAATATATAACCATCGCTCACACCCCACAAGGGCACACGAGGTTCTGCAGATTCACCGAGGAATCAAATATAACCATCGCAACATACGAGGTTCTGCAAATCCACCGAGGGATCAATATATAACCATCACTCACACCCCACAAGGGCACACGAGGTTCTGCAGATTCACCGAGGAATCAAATATAACCATCGCAACATACGAGGTTCTGCAAATCCACCGAGGGATCAATATATAACCATCGCTCACACCCCACAAGGGCACACGAGGTTCTGCAGATTCACCGAGGAATGAATTAACACAAGAATGCATACCATGATGCTCCACATGCAACATGACTCGTGACACTCTTCAAATGCACACATGCTTACAAACATACTCGTGCATTCGTCACATTCATCGCATATATTCATTATGCACTCACAATATATACATATCGCAATATATACATATATTCATCATTTCATTCACACTATTCAAACATGGTTCACATTTACAATCATTCTCACCATGCATTTCTATTCAATTCAAACAAATGCACAAAATTTTCCAAACGGCCACATTTCACACTCCACATTTCACAATCTAGGATTCACGCCATACGACTACCCATAACATACATAACAGCATATAATTAATCATCTCAGATAGGGAGTGATCGCAATCAAACCGCACAACCAACCCATGGATGGAAAACACAAGAAAGAAATCATGCTGCTACGTTCGCTAACCTTCGTCTGGCGAAGCCTCCAGCGAATGCTCGCTGCCATTCGCCTGGCGAACTCGCTGGCAAAGCCAAACAGAAGCTACTGCCATAGGTTCGCTGCCACGTTCGCTGGGATTCGCCTGGTGAACCTTCGCCACCTCCTTAGCCTAACGAACAAGCCAGCGAAGGCTGATCTTGGCCACTGCCATAGGTTCGCTGCCCACTCGCTGGGCTTCGCTTGGCGAAGCTTCGCTACCACTCGCCTGGCGAATGCTGGCGAACCTGCGAAACCAGAAAATCCCAATTGTCCCAAAATCACCAAAACCTCAAAAATCGACTGATTAAATCCAAACCAGTTCCAATAGAATAGCCCACTCATTACCCGACCAAACTACACCATCTATTCCAGATTCTAACCGATAAAACTCAGTTCCTACCGATTAAACCAACTTCGACCTAGGAATGGAAAACGTAGAAAACAATCCAACAAATCCAATATAGCACATACATGATCACATACATTACTAAGATGATAAAACTTCTCACCCTTACCTGATTAATTGCAAGTCAAGGTTGATTCTTGATGTTTCTAGGTTTTCCCCTTCTTTTCTCTTTTCTTTCTCTTCTCCTCTTTTCTTTCTCTTCTTTCTTACTATCTTTCTCTTTTCTCTCATATACTCATATTCTATTTTCTTTCCTCTCAAATTCTTTCCACACACTTACCAAATTAATTCTCACAAAATATTCCAACTTAACATTACTACTAATGTCTAAAATACCCTCCAACTTATTTTTACCCAAAACTCACAAAGTCGGCAAAAATAGCATAACATATTAACACATAAATTTCACATTAAAATAATAGTCATCCAATTAAATCAAAAAGGACTCAATAAAACGGGAATGATCGAAATCGGGGTGTTACATCCATCGAATGAATGTTTGTGCTTATAAAAAAAATGTCATGAATGAGTAGATGTGATAATTTTTCATAATGATGCATTTGCGATTGTATTACAAATATGATTGAATTTGTGTTTTAGTACATGGTGTGCTAGTTTATAAATTGTTTTACTTATATGTGTATATCTATGTTAGGTGATGTGTAACTTTACCAAGTACATAAAAATAGTGTAAAAGAAAGATGAATTTGATGTGATAAAATTAGAATGTTATGACAATTTGATTTGAAGAAATATTATTTGTAAATATAATTATTTGTGAAAATATTGTGATTATAATTGATGTGTTATAATATTATTATCTTTCTCTCAATGAATTAAGATGAATTGATATAAATAATTGTGACATATATGTATTAAATGTTGTTTGAATGTATTAAATATATTGTGATGATGGATAAATGATAGATATGATGTTGTGAAATTAAGGTGTAACATAGGCCAACTGAAATGGTTGGACGTTAAAGTTTTTGACAATATAATTATTTTATTACCATATAGTTAAGACTTAACCGGACTAATCGACATTAAATAAGAAAAAATAGCGAGAAGTATCAGGCCGAATATTGTGCAGTGTCACTAGAGAGAAGTGGTCACATGATGCAATGTGGCTTGAGCAAAGCACACCTAAAACTAAATTATGGGATGTGATACAATATAGTTTGAGAGAAGTATTACATAATTAAGTGCAATATCAATGTAGATAATCACACTTAACATTGAATCATAGTATGTAACACAATATCATTTGAGAGAAGTATTAAACATATGCAATATCAATGGAGAAAAGCACATTTGTATGTGTGTATGAGTGTAGTGCAATATCATAGAGAGAAACACAACCCTTTCTAGAGTATAATGGTATCAAGAAAGAGTTGCTTAGAGTATAAGAATATGCAAATCATAGTTTGAATTTTGACTAAACTGGATGATTATCCTGATTTATACTAATATTCTATATTGATTGCTTTATAATAAGGTTTGTTTGAGATGTTTATATTTTGAAATTATAAATTATGTAGATGTTTGATGTTAATGGTCATGTTAAATGTAATTTGATATATCACAGTGTATACTTGATAATTTGCATATTTTTCTCATTATTTAAATTATTATATGGTTTTAAAGTTTACCCTTTCATGTTTGTGTTTGTCTTGATTGACCGTGTATTTGCAAAATCGCAATAAATATAGGTTGATGAGTCTTGAAATTAAATTTTTTGAGAAACACCACTCTGATATGTGACATTAGATTGAGATACTTGTTTTTATTTTTGAAACTTTTTTCTTCTTCAACTTTAAAAGATTTTGAATACTCTGTATATTAATGTAGAGTCATTTTAATTATTAAGAATTATTTGCAATGTGTCAATTGATATTGTGATGCCTTTCATATCAAAATGTTTAGAAACTCATAAATTTTTTAAATTTTAAATACTTTAAATATGTATAAATATCGAAAAAGATTATTTTAGAATTTAATGTGTAACATTAACAAAAAATTTTAAGAAATATAATATTTATAGATAGAAAAAAGTTAGACTACTTATATAATTTAAAGGAAGAACAAAATGAATATATTGATGAATTTATCATAAAGAAAAAAAGAAAAGATGATAAAAATAAAAGTATTTTTTTTGTCTTCTATATTGATAATACTAAAAATAAAATAAAAAATATTTTTATTAAAATGATGTATATGGAAATTTAAATTACCAAATGATATAAAAATAAGTATATTTTAAGAATACGCTAAAGTTATATGACCAAGTTATATTATTTAAAGAAAAATAGATTATGCAATAGAAAATACTATGAATAATATTTTATTAGTTAAATATATGATTTATGATTTATAATATATTTATATTTAATAAAAAATAATGAACTTTGTGACTACTTAGATGATGACTAAAATCATAAAAAAAAATATTTTAAGAAATTATAGAAAACTATTTCAATAAAATAATATATCAATATTTAGTATCAAAGATTCAAAATAAATAAAATGTTAAAAGAAATAAAATTAATATTTTTTAAAACTAAAATACAATGTGAAAAAATATGAATTAGAAACTAATAAATAGTAATAAGAAAATATTAAAATATCTGGGGGATTCTTACAATCTAGAAGAAGAATGCCATTTGCCCTATATCAAGTTTCAGAGGAAAAGACTTTTTTGGGTATCAATGCATCTTAGCATGGTGTTAAATGTTATATTGTTAATGTCTACTCCCTCTGTAATTTACTTTAGAAAATGAATCTTTGGTCTGATTTAATTATTCTTAGGTCTAATGCTCCTATTGGGGGAATGGCTAGTAGATGGGGATTTCAACGCAGTCAAGAGCAAGGAAGATATGTGTGGCATGGGAGCGGGTTGTGATGCTGAGATGGATGATTTTTGCTCCTTCATTGATGTCATGAGTTTGGTGGATTTTCCTGCAGTTGGCAATAGGTTCACTTGGTTCAAAGCTAACGAAAATTGGTTATAATAATGTTGTCCTATCTGGTGAATTGGCTTCAAAGTTGTCTAACTTAATGTAATTGCTATTGTTTAAGGTTCACCCAACAACAGGTATTGATGATGCTTTTCTATAGCCTTTTGCTTATGAAAATTGTTTCACAGTAAATTCATGTTACAACTTGTTGCTCAAAGTGGTTGGTCTGGTGGATTTAGAAAATAAGCTCAAAACAACTCTATCTTTATATGGCAGACTAGCATCCCTTTGAAGGTGAAGATATTTGGATGAAGATTATTGCTGGACAGACTTCCAACTCGCTTAAACCTAGAAATTAGAAATGTCATCTCCAATTGTCATGATTTAGTATGTGTGTTCTATTTCAATGCTGTTGAAGATTCCCACCACTTGTTCATTGCATGCCCACAAATCATGCTTGTTTGGGAGAAGATTGGGATTTGGTTGGGGATTTCTGGCTTGGTTGAGGATAACTGTGATGATCATTTACTAGCATGGTTTCTTTAGTTGTCCATGTCTTGTTTGAACTTTTCGACCTGCTTGATTTGGTTTGCTACTTGTTGGTGCACTTGGTGGACGCACAATTAAATTATTTTCAATGATGAAGTAGGTGATCCCGATGTTCTATTTAACAAAATTATTCTTTTTTATTGGCGTTGGCTGGCTCTAGGAAACAATCTCAAGCATAGATGTTCATTTTACAATTGGATGAAATGCCCTTTTGATTTCTTATAATTATCTATTGCTGACTGTTTTATTGGTGTTCTTCTTTGTTTCATTGGGTGTGGGCACCTATAGTGCCTCCATCGAATGAATGTTTGTGCTTCTCCAAAAAAAAGATCATGAATGAGCAGATGTGATAATTTTTCATAATGATGTACTCGTGATTGTATTACAAATATGATTAATTTTGTGTTAGTACTTGGTGTGCTAGTTTATTAATTGATTTACTTATATGTGTATATCTATGTTAGGTGGTGTGTGACAATACCAAGTACATAAAAATAGTGTAAAAAATAATGAACTTGATGCGATAAAATTAGAATGTTATGACAATTTGATTTGGAGAATTATTATTTGTAAATATAGTAATTTGTGAAAATATTATGATTATAATTGGGATGTTATAATATTATTATTTTTCTCTTGATGAATTAAGATGAATTGATATAAAGTGATATATATATATATATATATATATATATATATATATATATATATATATATATATATATATTTATATATATATATATATATATATATATATATATATATATATATATATTGTTTGAATGTATTAAATATATTATTATGATGTATAAATGAAATATATGATGCTGTGAAATTAAGGTGTAAAAATATTTGATGGTTCTCCATAAATGATGAAATAATGATGCTTTATGGTACTCGAAAGGAGTAACATAGGCCAACGAAAATGACTCGAAGTTTAAGTTTTTGACGTGATAATTATTTTATCACCATATAGTTAGGACCTAACAAGCTTAATCGACGTTAAATAAGTAACTAATTTATAGGGTTGTGTTGGAACTATAATAATTATAGTAATAGAAATTGAAAAGTGAATTTGAAAAGATTCATTTTAGTCCCACATTGAATGTTGGAATTATATTAATGGGAATTGGAAAGTGAATTTGACAAGATTCATTTTAGTCCCACATTGGAGGAATGGAAATATCAGCCTCACTAGCTACCTATAAATAAAGGGTAAAAATTCAGTAGTGAGCACTCCGGATTTCACAAATTCACACGAATTTTGATTTCCCTCTCTCTCCCTTAATTCTCTTCATCTAAACAATTTTCTTTTCTTGGTTTTTTCGAATGGCTATTTCAGCCAGATACTGGATTGGCTATTTTCGCCAGATAATTTAGAAAGGTGTATTTCTAGAACGATTTATCAGTGTGCAACTGATAATCGTAATTTTGAACGGGCTGTTTTATCCTGGAGGCGTCGTCGTAAATCGACTGCTTTGCATATTTTGGCAGTACGGCAAAACGTCTTAAAGAAAGCGACCTAGTACGCGACTCGTCCCGATAATTTCCTTGTGCCAATATTTCAAATCCGAAAACAACAATTTTAAGACGTTTTCATAACAGCCATGGCAACTGAGGAAATTATCGGTACTACTGCGGCCTCTTTGGTCTCTGACAAACCTTTCAGGTTTGAGGGTTCCAATTTCAAACGTTGGCAAGCTAAGATGAAATTTTTCTTAACTCTGAAAAAGGTTGCCCACGTTCTGACTGAGGATATCCCGGTTGTCCCTTCTGTATCATCTGAACTACCTAACGGTAACTCACTTGCAGATTCAGACGGGACTTCCAAAATGTCTCACTCAGATGCTGCAAAAGCTAAGGCTGCAGCATATGATCTGCAGCTCCGAAAAGAAATCGCCTTATGGCACGAGAATGATTATCTGTGCAAAAATCACATTCTGAACAGCCTTGTTGATGATCTGTACGACTACTACAGTAGCTACAGAACTGCTAAACAGGTATGGGAGGCTCTGAAAAGGAAATATGATACTGAAGAAGCAGGTGCGAAGAAATTTGCTGTCAGCCGCTACTTGAACTACAAGATGGTGGATGAGAAGTCGGTGGAAACTCAAAGCCACGAAATTCAGAAGATTGCTCATGAGATTATTACAGAAGGTATGCCCCTTAATGAACAATTTCAAATTGCTGTAATTATTGACAAACTGCCCCCTGGTTGGAAAGATTTCAAAAATATACTTCGTCACAAAACAAAAGAATTTTCAATCGAGAGTCTGATTACTTGCCTCCGAATTGAAGAGGAGGCTCGGAAACAAGATCAGAAAGAAGAAGTCTTAGTTGTTTACGACAACAAAAAGAAGTTTGGTGCGGTTCTGAAGCCTACGGGCAAACCTTTAAAGAATCAGAACCGCTGTGCTATGAACCGAACTAAGAATGAGAATCCCTCTAGGGCCCCATCGGCTCCGTTTGCTAGGCAACAACCACCACCTCAAAGTAATGATGCTCTGGTTTTCTCTTGCTACAATTGTGGGAAACCGGGCCATATGGCAAAGAAATGTAGGAGCAGGCCTAAGCCTGCAGCTGGCTCAAATACACAGGTTAACCTGACTGATGAGCAACTAATTGCCATGATCACTGAAATCAACATGGTTGGTGGAATTGACGGTTGGTGGATAGACACTGGCGCCACTCGTCATCTCTGCTATGATCGTGCTATGTTCAAGACATACATGAATACTGAAGATAAGAAAGTGTTGTTGGGAGATGCTCACACCACTAATGTTGCTGGAATTGGAGATGTTGAACTGAAGTTCACTTCAGGAAAGACTTTGATCTTGAAGGACGTCATGCATGTTCCTGAAATTAGGAAGAATCTTGTTTCTGGTTTTCTTCTGAATAAGGTTGGGTTCAGTCAAACTTTAGGGGCAGATTTGTACACCATCACTAAGAATGGTATTTTTGTGGGAAAAGGGTACACCACTGATGGCAAGTTTAAGTTGAATGTTGATTTGAATAAAACTTCTCCTTCTGTTTACTTTTTGTGTGATTTTAATATTTGGCATGGTAGACTTTGTCACGTTAATAAACGAATCATTTCTAATGCAAGCAACATAGGCCTAATCCCTAAACTAAATATTAATGATTCCAATAAATGTGAATTTTGCAGTCAAGCTAAAATAACAAAGACTTCACATAAATCAATAATAAAAGAATCTGATCCCCTAGATCTTATACACTCTGATATATGTGAATTAGATGGAAGTTTAACTAGAAATAATAAACGTTATTTTATCACTTTTATTGACGATTGCTCTGATTATACTTATGTATATCTAATGAAGAATAAAAGTGAAGCGCTTGACATGTTTAAGGTGTATGTAACTGAAATTGAGAATCAATTTAACAAGAAGATTAAGAGACTTCGCAGTGATAGGGGAACTGAATATGACTCTAGCTTGTTTAATGATTTTTATGCTGAACATGGTATTATACATGAAACGACTGCTCCATACTCTCCTGAAATGAATGGTAAAGAAGAAAGAAAGAATAGGACTCTTACTGAACTTGTAGTTGCAATCATGTTAAATTCTGGTGCTGCACCTCACTGGTGGGGGGAAATTTTATTGACTGTTTGCTATGTCCTGAATAAAGTTCTCAAGTCGAAAAGTAAGATCTCACCTTATGAGATATTAAAGAAAAGACAACCAAATTTGTCTTATTTGAGAACTTGGGGCTGCCTGGCTTATGTCAGAATTCCGGATCCGAAACGAGTTAAACTCGCTAGTAGAGCTTATGAATGCGTATTCATTGGGTATGCAACAAACAGTAAGGCATACAGGTTTTATGACCTAAATGCCAGAGTAATCATAAAATCAAACGATGTTGAATTCTTTGAAGACAAATTTCCCTTCAAATCGAGAAATAGTAGGGGCACACAATCGAGTCACATTCCTGTGATAAAAAGCACTGAAAGCAGCGACAATGTAGAAACAGAGCTTTGAAGAAGTAAAAGAGCAAGAGTTGCTAAAGACTATGGGCCCGATTATGCGGCCTATAATGTAGAAGAAGATCCAATAAATCTTCAAGAAGCACTGTCATCTATGGATGCAGACTTATGGCAAGAAGCCATTAATGATGAGATAGATTCTCTAGAATCTAACAAGACCTGGCACTTAGTAAACTTACCTCCGGGTTGCAAACCAATTGGTTGTAAATGGGTTTTGAAAAAAAAAACTAAAACCTGATGGAACCATTGAGAAATACAAGGCACGCCTTGTAGCCAAGGGTTTTAGACAAAGAGAAAGTATAGATTTCTTCTACACCTTTTCTCCAGTCACTAGAATTACATCCATTAGGGTACTCATTTCAATAGCAGCCATTTATAACTTAATAGTACACCAAATGGATGTTAAAACAACTTTTTTAAACGGTGACTTAGAAGAAGAAATCTATATGGAACAACAAAAAGGATTTGTAATCCAAGGACAAGAAAGCAAGGTCTGTAAGTTAGATAAGTCTCTGTATGGACTAAAACAAGCCCCTAAACAATGGCATGAAAAGTTTGATAACTTAATGATAATTAATGGGTACAAAGTGAATGAAAGTGACAAGTGCGTCTATTACAAATCTGAGAATTGCATTTGTACTATCATATGTCTATATGTAGACGATCTACTTATATTTGGATCAAACATTCAGGCCATTAATGATATGAAATCATTGTTATGCAATAACTTTGATATGAAAGACCTCGGAGAAGCAAGCGTGATCTTGGGTATCAAGATCACGAGATCCGACCAAGGAATTTCTTTGGATCAATCTCACTATGTGGAGAAGATCTTAAAGAAATATAAATACTTTGATTGTAAACCTGCATGCACTCCGTATGATCCAAGTGTGAAACTGTTTAAAAACACTGGAGAAAGTGTCAAACAAGCAGAATATGCGAGCATCATTGGCAGTCTTAGGTATGCCACTAATTGTACTAGACCCGACATTGCATATGTCGTAGGATTGTTGTGCAGATTTACAAGTAGGCCGAGTAACGAACATTGGCAAGCTATTGAGCGAGTAATGAGGTACCTTAAAAGGACTATGGACCTCAGCCTACACTATCAGAAATTTCCTGATGTACTAGAAGGGTATAGTGATGCAGATTGGAACACCTTATCGGATGATTCCAAAGCTACTAGTGGTTATATATTTAGTATAGCCGGAGGAGCTGTATCTTGGAAATCAAAGAAACAGACCATTCTGGCACAATCCACAATGGAGTCTGAGATGATAGCATTAGCTACAGCTAGTGAAGAGGCAAGTTGGTTAAGATGCTTGCTAGCTGAGATCCCTTTATGGGAAAAACCTATACCAGCTGTGTTGATCCACTGCGATAGTACCGCGGCTATTGCAAAAGTTGAGAACCGTTACTATAATGGTAAAAGACGTCAAATTAGAAGAAAACATAGCACTGTTAGAGATTGTATATCTAAAGGAGCTGTGAGAGTGGATCATGTACGCACTGATGAGAACTTAGCAGATCCTTTGACGAAAGGATTAGCTAGAGAGAAAGTCCATAATACATCCAAAAAGATGGGACTAATGCCTATGAAGCAATTAGTTACTCATGATGGTAACCCGACCTAAATGACTGGAGATCCCAAGACTTAGGTTCAATGGGTAATAACAAGTTGTGAGTAATATGAAAATGATCATGCAAGTAAAGCTTGAATCCTGAAGTAATGACAGGATGAGATAATAGAAACTCTTAATGATATCTATTCTCTGTATGAGGGAGTACCTAGGTTACAAGAGTACTCTTGATAGATTCACCTATGTGACTGTGGAACTGAGGCCGGTTCCTATGGAATTTCGAGGCAGAATTCCTAGAGCATTCACTAAACCGGGATACACGTGCAAGGCCACTAAAGCACGGGCTATAAGAATACACCTTACGAAAAGGTTGTGTGCGGGTCTGATGTCCGAGATAGAGTTCAAGACAATAGTGTCACTCTTGTTGAATCAGAATCCTACTCGCTACGCTAAGGTTCAAGTTGTAGACACCTTTGCTTATGCACAATCTTAGAAACGTTTGACGGACTTCTAAAATTTCCTTTAAATTCAAGTGGGGGATTGTTGGAACTATAATAATTATAGTAATAGAAATTGAAAAGTGAATTTGAAAAGATTCATTTTAGTCCCACATTGGATGTTGGAATTATATTAATGGGAATTGGAAAGTGAATTTGACAAGATTCATTTTAGTCCCACATTGGAGGAATGGAAATATCAGCCTCACTAGCTACCTATAAATAAAGGGTAAAAATTCAGTAGTGAGCACTCCGGATTTCACAAATTCACACGAATTTTGACTTCCCTCTCTCTCCCTTAATTCTCTTCATCTAAACAATTTTCTTTTCTTGGTTTTTTCGACTGGCTATTTCAGCCAGATACTGGACTGACTATTTTCGCCAGATAATTTAGAAAGGTGTATTTCTAGAACGATTTATCAGTGTGCAACTGATAATCGTAATTTTGAACGGGCTGTTTTATCCTGGAGGCGTCGTCGTAAATTGACTGCTTTGCATATTTTGGCAGTACGGTGAAACGTCTTTAAAGAAAGCGACCTAGTACGCGACTCGTCCCGATAATTTCCTTGTGCCAATATTTCAAATCCGAAAACAACAGGTTGGTATGATGCAATATAAAATAGCGAGAAGTATCATGTTGGATATTGTGCACTGTCAGTAGAGAGAAGTGGTCACATGATGCAGTATGGCTTGAGCAAAATACACCTATAACTGAATAATGGTATGTGATACAATGTTGTTTGAGAGAAGTATTACACAAGTGCAATATCAATTCAGATAATCACACACAATATTGAATCATGAGTTTTAACACAATATCGTTTGTGAGAAGTATTACACATGTGCAAATCAGAATGATAGAATATGCAAATTATAGTTTAAATTTTGACTAAAGTGGATGATTATCGTGATTTATATTGATATTCTATATTGATTACTTTATAATAAGGTTTGTTTGAGATGTTTATATTTCGAAATTATAAATTATGTATATGTTTGATGTTGATGGTTTATGTTAAATGTAATTTGATATATTTTAGTGTTTACTTGATAATTTGTGTATTTTTCTCATTATTTTATATTATTATTTGGTTTTGAAGTCCACCCTCCTGAGTTTGTGTTTGTCTTGATTGATTATTTATTTGCAAAATCGCAATAAATATAAGTTGATGAGTTTTGAAATTAAATTTTGGGAAAAACACCGCTTTGATATGTGACATTGGATTTACATATTTATTTTTATTTTTGAAACTATTTTCTTCTTCAACTTTAAAAGATTTTGAGTACTTTGTATATTAATGTAGAGTCATTTTAATTATTAAGAATCATTTGTAATGCGTCAATTGATGTTATGATGCCTTTCTTATCAAAATGTAAGTTTTTTTTTTATTTTATTTTAAATATTTTAAATATGTATAAATATCGTAAATATTATTTTAGAATTTAATGTATAACATTAACAAAAAAAAATTTCAAAATAAAATATTTATAAAACTAAAAAATTAGACTACTTATACAATTTAAAGAGACAACAAAATGAACATATTGTTGAATTTATCAAAAAAGAGAAAGAAAAAGTGATAAAGGAAAATAAAAGTTTTTATTGTATTCTATATTGATAATATTGAAAATTAAAAAAATGAGATTTTTATTAAAATGATGCATATGAAAACTGAACTTACCGAATGATAAAAAAAATAAATATACTTTAAGAATATGTAAAGTTATGTTAACAAGTTATATTATTTAAAGCAAAATAGATTATGCAATAGAACATACTATGAGTAATATTTTATTAGTTAAAATATGATTTATGGTTTATAATATATTTAGATTTAATAAAAGATAATGAACTTTGTGACTATTTAGATGAAAACTATTTTAATAAAAATATTGAAACATATTTCAATAAGAAAAAAAATCAACATTTGGTATAAAAAATTAAAAATAAATAAAATGTTAACAAAATTAAAATTAAAATTTTTTAAAACTAAAATACAATGTGAAAAAATATGAATTAGAAAATAATAAATAGTAATAAGAAAATTTTAAAATTTAGAAATAATGACAAAAAGAATAAGAGATAAAATAAATATATTATAGAATATATTATATTTTTGTTAATTAAGGGGACATAATTTTGAAATTGAGAGAATTAAAAAAAAACTTTTTAGAATACAAAAAATAAATTAGACTTTCACAAGCCAAAGTTAAATTATTTAAATGAATGAAAAAAATGCTCGACACTATAGTTTGCGACTAAAGAATTAGAAAAAAAGTCAAGTTTTCTTCAATAAAAATCATCTATATTACAATTTATTTTTGTAAAATTAACCGACTAAATCCTAGTTAACAAAATTTTATTATAATAAGATTTATACCATTGCATCTTAGTGTTTTCTTATTCCGTTTTGAAATTTAATTATGTTAAGAATTCATTTTGATAAATATGGTCCATAAATTATAATAGTTTATTGTGATTTACATTTGAGACATATAAGACAAGTTTTATTTGACAGTGGTATTATAAAACTAAGGGCTTTTTTGAATGAGTTTTAATTTTTAGTTTTTAAAACTCTATTTTATAAATCAATTTTGAAAAAGAGTTTTGAAGAAAAAAAAATAGAAAACATATTTGGTAATTTAATTTTTGAAAATTGTTTTAAAGATGAACAATATTACAAATTTTTCATTAATGAAAAATGTACCATTTTTCCTTATTTTTTTACTCTTTATAATTTTCAAAACTAAAAAATAAAACCAAAAACCAGTAAAACCTATTTTGGTTTTTTAGTTTTTAAAACTCTTAAATAGATAATAGTTTTCAAAAATAATTTTGTAAAATTAAACTACCAAACAAATTTTATAAATTTTAAATTTTATAAACTTAAAAACAATTTTACAAAACCAAATCAAATATATTCTAAGTCTGCAAATTTAAATTTCTCTAGAAGGCATCTTGATAGTTTATTATTTTATCTTGATACTCATGACTTATTTCTTTTTTTGTATTTTGTATTTTTCACTTTTTTTAATAAATTAAAAAAATATTTAACATTCTATATTTGTATTATATTTAAATAAAAAAATATTTTTTATTTTCTTGATTGCATTTGAATTGGTTTATTTTTACCGAAGTACATATTTTAAGAAAATAAAATCCAATCCAATATATTTTATTTTTCTAAAAACATTTTTTTTTTCAAATATATATGGTTAATATAAGAAGACAATACAGTTTGTAGGCAAACAAACACAAAAACAACATGGATCTTAGCTCTCCAATCATCTGCCTCCTTCTACATTCACTTGTTTTTGTTTCTTTGTTTTATTCAAATAATTCTCTAGAAACAAGAAATTCATTAGTGAATCAAACTTTTCAATCAGAGGATGAACTTTTTAAGCAACTCAACAAACCCGCAGTTAAGACAATTCAGGTATGACAAAATATATATATATATATATTTAAAATAATATCAAATTCCTTATTATAAATTGTCTTGTTATTTGGATATTGAAATTTTAAGATTTGTCAAATTGAAAGAATTTCAGGAGACATTAATCTTATTAATTCAAAATTTACAAATACCATTTGTTATAATTTTTAAAATGTACAAGCAAGTTATTATATAATTCAAAGTAGTCACTATATTTATCATAAATTTGCAATTTGTTCACTTTAATTTTGAATAAATTGAAATTTTTTCTCCATATTTATTATAATTTTCAAATATTCCTTAAACTTTGTCAAAATTGAAATTATGACATTTTTCATTAAAAATTAAACCAATTTCTTTTTATCCCAAAAAAATTATAAACTTGCAATATTACCAAACTTTATATTTAAAATTAGCTTATATATTTGAATGTTAACTTATATGCTTGTTCATAAGATTATTTAATTTTGTACACTGGCAGAGTCCTGATGGTGATATCATAGATTGTGTTTTGACACATCAACAACCAGCTTTTGATCATCCTTTATTAAAAGGACAAAAACCAATGGTATTTTTTTTTTCTTCTTTTGAGTTAAATATTTTATGGACAACATAGACCTAACTCTCAAAGCTAAATAATTGGAAATTTCGTGTGCAAATATTTATATTTAGGATCCACCAGAAATGCCAAAGGCGAATAATCAGATTAATAATTTCAGTGAAAGTATTCAAGTATGGAGTTTATCAGGTGAATCTTGTCCAGATGGAACAATTCCAATAAGAAGAATAACAGAACATGATTTGCTAAGAGCTAGGTCTGATACTAGATTTGGAAGAAAATTTCCCATCAGCAGCAATGATCACCGAGTATGCAATTCCATATTTTTATTTAATTATTTTTATATCTTCTCTAATTGTTTTTGAAAATGAAGTAAAAAATTTGTTATTGTTATTTCTGCAGTATGCAATTCAGTATGTGCAGAATGGAGAGTTCTATGGAGCAAAGGCTACTATGAATGTGTGGAATCCAACCGGAGAAAGTCGAAGTTTATTCAGCTTAGCTCAAATGTGGATAATTTCGGGTACATATGGAAAAGACCTCAACACCATTGAAACTGGTTGGCAGGCATGTTAATTATTCTCATATGCTTAATTATTCAGATACTTCGTCTTAATCAATTTAAATTAAATAGGGTCTGTTTATTTCAAACTTTTTAATGATTTTCCGTTTTTATTTAAACAAAAATTATTCTGGTCAATCAAACTAAGTTCAAGTGATTTTTTCTAGGTACATCCGAATCTGTATGGAGACCGCCGCACTAGATTTTTCATTTTTTGGACTGTAAGTAATTTTATTGAAGTAAAGAATGGGAAAAGTATTTACTATTATGCAATAGAAAAACATAATGGTCCTTAAAAGTGCAGGCTGATGCATATCAACATACTGGTTGCTACAACTTAAAGTGCCCAGGCTTTGTTCAAACCAACAAAGATATTGCATTTGGAGCTGCAATTTCTCCTATTTCTACCTATAATGGAAATCAATTTGAAATTTCCTTATCTGTATGGAAGGTAATTTCTACTTTGTTTCGGTTCGAATAATGCTTTGTAATTTCGTTATGCATTTTCTCTTTTAAAATAATTTCTTTGATTATTGACTGGTTTATCATATGTATTTAAGAATTTGAATGTTGTTCCATTTTGTTTGTGTAGGATGTAAAGACAGGAAATTGGTGGCTTCGTTATGGAGATAAGACCCTTGGATATTGGCCATCTTCCTTATTTACAAACCTGAAGAATGCTGCGTCTATGGTTCATTGGGGTGGAGAAATATTTAATGAACAATATCAACAAGCTTCTTCCACCCAAATGGGCAGTGGACACTTTCCTGAAGAGGGTTATAAAAAAGCTTCATATTTTAACCAAATTAATGTTTTAGATTCAAAGAGAATCTGGGTTAAGCCAAGAAATCCCCAGAATTATGTTGATAGCCCAAATTGTTATAATGTAAAAGGAGGAGTTGACAGTAGCTGGGGGACTTACTTTTTCTATGGTGGACCGGGCAGGAATAAGAATTGTCTCTAAAGATCTTGGATTGATAGAAAATGATGAAATGGAATGGAGTGGAGTGGACTTATGTTCCATTGTTTGAATTTATAAAAATTGAATGGAACGAAATGGAGTATGATGAAACACATTTCATCCAATGGAATGAAATCAATTAATAAAACAATTACAATTTTATCTCCAAATTTTCACTTTTATTATTAACCGTTTTTATTCCTTATTTTAATCAACGTGATATTTTTCTATTCATTTACTGCAGCTTTTCTTCTTCACATGCCTTCTTCTTGCTTGTAAAAGTCTATTTTTTTTTTATCTTTAACAAATGAAATATTTGCGTAATTTATTTTATTTTATTTTTGCAGGTTTTGTGAAATGCTTAAAGAAGAGAGTCGTTATCTATTATGGATCAATATTTGTCTTTTTTATTAGCAAGACTTGATATCATTATCTACTATAGACATATATTTATCATTTAATTTTAGCAAAACTTGACTTTGTTTATGAATTACTATGAATACCCAGTATGGTGTTGATCAAAACTTGTGCACTTAATCTTTGCAATTTTAAGTTATAATAACCATGTTTCATTTATGAATATTTTAATTTCTTTCAAGTGTTAAGTTGATATTTTTCTATGATTACTTATATATTATTTTAGTGTGAGAATGTTGGATCTATCAATATTGTAGCAAAGGGTAAAAATAGAATAAAAAAATTATAATGTTTTTCGCTCCGTCCAATTTTTAAATAGTGGAATGAGATATTAGTTCTGCTCCGTTGTAAAATATTCAAACAGTAAAATGAAATTTATATTCCGTTCCGTTTCATTCCACTTCATCCTATTCTATTCTCTTTCGCTTCGCTCCGTTATTTTTAAATTATTCAAACATAGTCTAAAAAAATATTTTTACATATTATATCATAACAATTATACTCAGCATATTTTTCTACATTAAACTTATTCATCAAAAACCATCTTTTATAGGATTTTTAAAATAATTTTCTATCCTTTTATGTCATATTAATACTAAAGTATACCGTAAAAAATGAAACAACATTTATGGGTTCAAATAATTAGAATAAATTTGTTTTATATTAAATTAGCTTCGTGCCGGTTTGACTGTTTTTTTAAAACGCACATGCGATAATATATAAATGAATATTTTCTATTAAGTTTTGGTTTTTAATGAAATCTCTTGTTTGTGTTTTTTTAGTGTGCAGGTCAGAAGTTTTAAGATGCCATTTTTTTTTTAATTTTTGATTTTATGCTAAATTAGTATGTAGTATGAAATATTTATTTTACATTTGATTTTGATTTTAATCACTCTCACCCATAAAAATCGGGAAAGAATGTGTATTGAAATTGGGAAAGAAGTTAGAGGATTATTGTGAGAGGGAGTCATAATGTGGGAAGAGCACCCCTTCTAAAAAAAATAAAAAATCATAGAAGTTTTTACATATGAAAATAGAACAAATAAAACATTTCAAATTCTTGATAATATAATTTGACCTTTGTTGTAAATCTAACTAACTACTTTTGAATCTTATCGGTGGTTGGTTAACAAAGATTTGACGATTCTTGTAAATCAAATGAACTATAATTAAACATTACTATGTATGTCTTCCAGCTTGGGCCCGGCCTCGTCTCGCGACCCAGCCCAATGATGCGCAGCCGAGGTCCAGTATGACTAATTAGGCTGGTCGGGCACCCGATCCCCTCGACGGGCAGGATACGCCCCCGCCGAGCAAGACAGCGTGCCTCGAGGCACCCTCGACACTCTCTCCTCGTCGGGTAAAACAACCCCCCGCGGGCAGAATTCCCATGCCACGAGCAGAACGACACACCTCCGGGGAATCCCGCGAGCTCCCCTCCGCGGGGAGAACAACGCGCCATGCGCACGTTCTCCACGTGCTCCCTCCGCGGGGACACGTCATCCCCCAACTGCCAACCTCCGAAAGAGCAGGTCAAACCCACTTTCCGGAGACCACGGGACAGTTGGACTAGGGCGAAGACCACGTCCTGGTCTTCACTACGCCACGTAAGCCCTAGCAGTCACCTGGATTGGGCCTGGCCATCCAGCCCAACACAAGTGATCGTTGGCCCAGCACTGGGGTCTCTCTATAAATACCCTCTTCCTCAAGAGGGTCAAGTAATTCACTTCTTACCCCATTTCTGTACTTTGCTCTCACTCTGCCCAATTCCTTACTTTGGCATCGGAGTGTCTTGCAGGTACACCCCCTTCTCCTCCTCATCACCGGTGAACAGGTAGCAGTCCAACACAGCGTGGCCAGCCCGTGATCCCCTTCTGATCAGGTCAGATCAGTGGCGCCGTCTGTGGGAACAAAAACTTCCCCGTTACTCCGAGCAAAAAACCAAAAGTTTCACCGACACTCCACGATCATGGCTAGCCCACACCACGACGATACTGTGCACGACTTCATGCTTAACGCTGCCGCAAACGGCGGCAAGCAAACGGAGACGTCACGCCCAGCGGAGACCGACAAGAGAGACGGCCAGACTGCATCTCCGTCGTCCGCAGAACCGACACACCAGGCTGGCCACCGGTCCCAGAGCCCAGCGGCTTTCCAACTCATTCCCGTCCCGGCAGGAGCGGACCCAACAGTGGCCGCCCTCTTTGCGGCCATCAACCAGACGAATCAACTATTGTTTCAGCAGAACGCACGAATTAGAGCGCTAGAGCGGGAGGCCCCCCCAAGGTCCCCTCCGCGGGAAGACCAGAATGGGGACTCGAGGAGTCCCTCGCCTCAACCCAGAAATCGACGACCTCGGCTGGAGAGGCCCCAAAAGGAAGTAGTGCGGGAGCGGACAAGATCCCCGACGAGACAAGTTCGCGGGAGGCGGCAGAATGGGGTAGCAATCCCGACCAGGCCTCCGCGCGTCGAGCCCCTGGTCAGAAGGCCGAGGACCCGAAACCAGGTACCTATACCAAATGGCCCATCTCCCCCTCGATCGCTCGTTTTCAGCAACGAAGACTACTACAGGACCCCTTTGTCCCGGGAAATCATGGCCGCCCCCATTCCTCACGGGATAGAGAAGCCCCTGACGCTCTCGACGTACGACGGTACCTCCGACCCGGAGGATCACCTGGAAGACATTGAGGCCATGCTTGATTACCGAAACGTCCGAGGAGCTATCAAGTGCAGGCTATTCCCGACAACCCTAAGGAAAGGCGCCATGACATGGTACAAAATTCTGGAGCCTGAATCGATTACATCGTGGAGGGTCCTGAAGGACCTGTTTTCAAAACACTTTAAAGCGTCCCGACGCCACCCGAAGAGAGAAGCCGCCCTCGGCGCGATAATCCAAGCCCCCAACGAGCCTCTCCAAAAGTACATTGAAAAATTCACACGGGAAGCAGTGCAGGTAACGACGTTAGACGAGATGAAGCGTTACCTAATGGAGCAGGGTCTACGCCGCGACTCCAAGTTCTACGAGGCCGTGGGCATACACCGACTAGCTTCCCTGCAGGATTTCCTCGACAGAGCCGCGCATTATATCCGGTTCGAGGAAACCCAAGCAGACAACTTCGCACGAGACACCCGAGACAGGGAGGCCCCCTGCGGGCACCGAGATGACGGAGCCTCAAGCCACCGACATGGAGGTGACCGTCATCGGGAGGATCGCCCCCGCGAACAACGCGGCCCTGCCGGCTGATTCACGGAATACACGGCCTTAGTCGCTTCCCGCGAGCGCATACTGGCCGAGTGCGCCAAAACCGAATTTTCCCAGGGAAGTGTCCGCTTCCCCAGGCCGACACCCCCCAAACCTAATGTGGACAAGGCGAAATACTGCTGATTCCACAGGAGCCACGGGCACGTGACGGAAGACTGCATCCATCTCAAGGACGCGATCGAAATCCTGATTAAGGACGACCACCTAAAGAGATACACCGGGGGGAGGCCCTGAGGCCAAGAAAGTCGAAGAGCTCCCCTCTTCCGACGGCGACAACGGACTCCAGGTCACACTGTGTGTCAGCTGCCCCCGAGGACTGGTTCGCGGACAGAGAGTTCGGCCTCCCCGACGGCCCCGACCTACCCGTCGAGCCAGTACGGCCAACCAGTCGGTGGGAATACTTTGCTAGAGCCATGGTCATCTCGAGCGGCGCCACAAGGAACCTGTCCGTAGGATCGGTGAAAAGAAAATTTGAAGAGCTTATCACAAGCAACTCCGGTAAGATGAGCACGCTCGAAAAATTTCGCGGCCGATCCAACCCGATCACGTTCTACCTCGAGGAACTCTCCGGGGGCTCCCCCAACTCCAACATTCTCCTGCTGATACGGATGGTGAACTTCGATGTCAGACGCATCCTCATCGACAGAGGCAGCTCGGTGGACGTCATGTACACCCACCTCTTCACTACCCTCCAACTCGACGAATCCAACCTATCCCCTTACGTAGGCTCCGACCTTCAGGGGTTCAACGGTACGACGACGAGACCTTAGGGGTACGTGGAGCTGAAAGTCACGTTCGGGGAAGAAGAAACGGCCAGGGAGATCAACATCCGTTTCTTAGTCATCGAGTGTCCATCCCTCTACAACTGTATCCTGGGCAGAACGACGATAGCAGAACTCACCGCGGTGCCTTCCACCGTCCACCTAAAGATGAAGTACTACATGAAGCGGGGGGCCGTGGTGACCTTGAACGGGGACATCGAGGCTGCCCGGAGGTGCTTCGGGGCCGCGCTGAAAGGTTTGGCACCATCGCTCCAGTAACTAAGAGGGCAACCCCAACCGTGACGCCGAAGAGTGAACCAAAGGAGCTCGTCGGATCCGTGAACCTCGATAGCCGCTTCACCGAAGAGCACGGTCACGAAATAAGGACCAGCGAAGCCAACCAATCCAACGGGCAGCCCACCCACCCGGTACGCTTCATCCCGGATGGTGAATTCGAGATCGTGACGCTCGGGGACGACAAGAGCAGAACCGTGAAGATCGGAGCCGGACTCCCAGACTTAGCGAAGAAACAACTACATGCCTGTCTCCGCGAGAACGTCGACCTCTTCGCCTGGAGCGCCGCAGAAATGCCCGGACTCGACCCCGAGGTCGCCTGCCATCAGCTGTCCATCAGCCCGACCGTGAAGACCGTAGTACAACATAGGCGTAGACAGTCCCCCGAAAAGTAGGCAGCGGCTGAAAAAGCTGTAAAAGACCTCCTAGAGGCAAATTTTATTTCGGAAGCCCGGTATTTAACCTGGTTGTCCAATGTTGTACTCGGTAAAAAGAATAATGGAAAATGGCGCATGTGTGTTGACTATACCGATCTCAACCGGGCATGTCCTAAGGACGCCTACCCTCTCCCCAACATCGACAAACTCGTCGACAACTCCGCGGGCTTCAAGCTCTTGTCCTTCATGGACGTATGCTCGGGGTACAACCAGATCCTGATGGCCGAGCACGACAAACAGAGCATGACCTTCATGACGGCGTCGGGCAACTACTACTACAATGTAATGCCCTTCGGCCTAAAGAACGCCGGCGCCACGTACCAACGAATGATGAACAACGTATTCCGGAGCGAAATCGGTGACATGCTCGAAGTGTACATGGACGACATGATCGTCAAGTCCTGCACAGAAGTCGACCACACGGCCCATCTCAGAAAGGTCTTCGACACAGCGAGGAACTGTCGAATGCGCTTCAACCCGGAGAAATGCACCTTCGGCGTCCGCGCAGGAAAATTCCTCAGCTACTACCTGACCGAGCATGGGATCGAGGCAAATCCGGACAAATGCCACGCCTTTTTGGAAATCACCACACCCACCACGAAGAAGTCCATCCAATCCCTCAACGGCGTGCTCGCCTCACTTTCCCGGTTCATCGCCAAGTCTGCACAGCATGCCCTCCCTTTCTTCAAACTACTCAGGAAGGAGACCACGTTCGAATGGACAGAGGAATGCGAGCAAGCCCTCCGCCACCTCAAACGCGTCTTGTTCGAACCACCAGTGCTGACACGACCCGTGATGGGCGAAACCCTATACTTATACCTGGTCGTAGCTAACGAGACTGTCAGCGTCGTTCTCATCAGAGAAACCGAAGAGGGGTAAAAGCCAATCTACTTCACGAGCAAACCCTCCACGGTCCCGAAGTCCGATACCAGCTGATCGAAAAAGTCTCCTTATCCCTCATCACCGCTGCACGACGACTCTGATATTACTTCTTAGCATACACCATCGTGCTCCGCACCGATCAGCCCATCCGCCAGCTCCTCGGCCGGCCCGACATGGCTGGACGCATGCTGAAATGATCGTTAGAGCTATTTGAGTTTGACATCGTCTACGAAGGCCGGAAAGCCATCAAATCCCGAGCCCTGACCGAGTTTGTTGCCGAGATGACCTCCTCACCAGACCCTACCACAGGGAGCCACATATGGACCATTCTCGTGGACGGCTCCTCCAACTCCACGGGCAGCGGAGCAGGTATCATCCTCGACAACAAAGGGGGCACCATCATATAGGTTTCCCTCACGCTGGCCTTCCCGACGACTAACAACCAAGCCGAGTACGAAGCGTTCCTGGCCAGAATTCGCCTGGCATCAGACCTCGGGGCCAAAGAAATTAAAATCTACACAGATTCCCAGGTGGTCGCCTCACAAGTACGAGGAGAATATCAAGCGAAAAACGACAACCTCGCTGAATACTTGGCACTCATCACCGCAAAACTACAAAGTTTCAACTTCGCGGAGGTTCAACACGTCCCGCGCGAGCAGAACACCCGAGCCGATATTCTCTCAAAACTAGCGAGCACCAAAAAGTGAGGCGGCCACAAGTCGGTCATCCAAGAAGTTCTATCGCAACCAA
The DNA here is from genome assembly GCA_963859935.3 of Lathyrus sativus. Taxonomy (NCBI): domain Eukaryota; kingdom Viridiplantae; phylum Streptophyta; class Magnoliopsida; order Fabales; family Fabaceae; genus Lathyrus; species Lathyrus sativus. Next base: position 420,519,042 of record OZ012738.1, read on the forward strand.
GCACCAAAGCGGCCAACGCCCCGCCCGACATCAACGCTACACGCCTACCTCAGCGCGGCCGCCTACCAGCCGACCCTAAAGAAGCGAGCACGACCAAACGACGAGCCTGCTCGTACGTCCTTCTCGAGGGAAAACTATATCACCGGGGCTTCGCGATCCCACTCCTCAAATGCATGGATAACTCTCAGGCCGTAGCCGTCCTAGAGGAGATCCACGAGGGCATCAACGCGCAGCACCTCAGAGGATGATCCCTGGCGAGAAAGGCCTTACGAGCAGGATACTACTGGCCTTCGATGCAAACAGACGCGAGGGAACACGTCAAGCGATGCAACAAATGTCAAAGACACGGGGACATGCACCTCGCTCCACCGACCGAACTCAAATCCCTCTCCTCCCCGTGGCCGTTCGCCTGGTGGGGGATGGATATCCTCGGCCCCTTCACCCTAGGCTCCTATCAGAACAAGTACCTCATCGTGGGCGTCGACTACTTCACCAAATGGATTGAGGCAGAAACCCTAGCCAAAATCACGACCTATAACATACTCCGATTTTACAAACGAAATATCCTCGAAAGATTCGGGGCCCCGCTCTCCATCGTCACAGACAACGGCATGCAGTTCACGGACAAAAACTTCCGAGACTTCGTCACCAAGCTCGGAGCCAAACACCATTTCACCTCGGTCGAACATCCCCAGACAAACGGCCAGGCGGAATCCGCGAACAGGGTCATACTCAGGGGACTAAAACGACAACTCGGCGACGCCAAGAGGGCATGGGTCGAGGAACTCCACAGCGTCCTCTAGGCATACCGAACTACGCCCCACTCAACCACGGGGGAGACCCCATTCCGCCTCACGTATGGAACCGAAGCAGTGATCCCAGTCGAGATACGCGAACCATCTAGACGAACTGAAGCTCCCCTCGACACCGAAGACAATGACGACGCCTTACGTGAGGAGCTCGACCTCGTCGAGGAGATTCGATCAGGAGCAACCCTTCGGGAAGCCTGGCTGAAACAGCAGGTGGCACTTCACCACGACAACAAAGTCCTGAAACACAACTTCCAAATCGGCGATTTAGTCTTGCGCAGAAACCAGAAGGACTCACACGAAGGTAAACTAGCCGCAAATTGGGAAGGTCCCTACCGTGTCCGTGACAAAACGGAGCACGAGGCCTACTACCTCGAAAAACTATACGGGGAACAACTAGCTCAACCATGGAATGCCGAGAAACTTAAGCGGTATTACAGTTAAACACTGCCCACGCCGGCCAGCAGCCGTGACCACTGGGGGGGCAACATGGTACCACGGCACCTCCTCGCGTCTCCTAACGACCAGAGCAAAAGCAAGCCCTGCATCTTGTGTGCGCGGGCAGAAGGCCTTGCTCGGCGAGGAACACCTCGATCGAGATTCCCCGCCTCCGTACCAACATCAGCAGGACACCCAGCTCGCGATGGGACGTTCACGCCACGGGGAGAACTACCCCCGATCCGGTCAAGAAACAAAGCCGACCAGCCGGCCAGTTCCCCACACAGCCGGAAACAATTGTCGTCGAGCTACCACCCCAAACAGGCCCAAAGGTGTACTAAACATGCACTCCTAACATACATACATTTCGAGCATACAAATACGTGCAGAAATAAAACGGGTATAAGCAAACATGCAAAAAACGAAACCAAGCGCACACTTAGAAAAATCTCAAGAATTATAAAAGGGCACCAGCCCAGTAGTTATGTTACATCATCAAGGGCACGCAGGCCTATCAAAACAAAACACTTAAAAGAAAATTACAAAACATCGGCACGCAGCCCAGAAAACTACGAGCACGCAGGCCCGGGAAAATCTACACATCCTCGCCCTCCTTCTCAGCATCCACGGCGACGGCATCGGGGACGACAAGCTTTGGGTCGACCACCTTCCCATTGACGATTTCATGATAGGGCCCAATCCCGTCCGCGACCAGAGCGGCGCCAGGGTTAACAATTTGGAGCTGCGCAACAACACTCTTGAACCCGACCTCGACCGCGTCCAGGCAATCGCTCTCCAGCACCCGAATCCGGGCGATCAAATCAGCACGCGTAATCATCCTCCTGTCTTCTTCAGTCTCATCCTTGGCCGGACGGAGGGCGCTGTCCAGAACCTCCAGGCGAACCGTCAGTGCTTGCACCTCGGCCTCCGCCGCCCCCAGTTTCTCCTCGACCGACGTCGCCTCTCCTCGGCACCTTCCGCCCGCTTGCGCTGGTCAGCAACGTCCTTCTGACTCTTCTCCAGCTCCTCGGTGAGTTTGGCCAGGCGCGACTGCATGAAGGTGAGATCTCCCCGCAACTTGGTCAGCTCGGTGGCAGAGCAACCCTCCTCACTCAGGACCATTGCCATGGTAAAGGTCCGCATCATCGCAGCCAAATCCTCCGCCAAGATGCGACGACAAGACTCTCGATCGGCATCCCGGACAACCTTCACTTCATCGGCAAAGATAGTGGGAGACCGGGCCCCGTGAAAATAACCCGGGTGTTGGTGGCACGGCGGGACGGCGTAACACTCCTCGGATGACCCAGTCGTCAGATCAATCAGGCCACTGGGCTCCTCGGTTCTTGGCCTCTTCGTAGTTCCCTAAGATGAAGGAGATTGACTCTCTTGGGGAGACGAAGACGAAATCTAACCACCCTGGACCACAGCTTCCTGCCCGACCAATTGGCTCACCCGCGTCTTCGCAGTGCCGGCGACCTTTGAGGCGCGCAGCTTCTTCACCCGCTCTTCAATATACGACATGCTCGCTGCAAAAAAGGAAAAAAAAAGAGTCAGCAACATACAAAACATACAATCTTGAGAAAGAAGAAGCGTCCCTACCTAAGTACTCCAGAGCGTTCGCCCCCGTGGCGCAACTGAGCAAGGTCTTCTTTTTAATCAGCCTTTTCCTCGTCCGCACGTTCCCCTGCGCGTCGAAGATATACCGACCATCAGGCGTCACCAGTTTTGACGGGGGCAGACCCCGCACAAACGCCACTATTTTCATATAGGCGGCCATGTCCCTCTCTTTGAGGGTCCCGGCCCGCACTATATTTCGGTCGGTTCCGCGGTTGAAGTGCTCCGAGGTCCACAACAAATGCACCTTCGGGAGCCACGCGACGAACCGCTGGTCGTCCACCATTCACTCCCCCTCAGTAAAAAGAGAATCCGACCCTTCCCGGGTGATCGGCCGCACGAGGAAGAACCGGCCCTTGAAGTCCCGGACAGAGTCGCTGTACGTCTTTAAAAGCGTGGTCGGCTGCTTAAACGAGACCCAGCCCTGGCGACCGTTCACCGATTGACGCTGCAGATGGAAGATATGGAAAAATAAGGGCACTGTGGCCTCGACATGGAGATAGTAGCACACCAGCTCGAACGCACGGATAAAGGCTAGGACGTTGGAATGCAGCTGGGACGGGGCCAAACGTAACCATTCGAAAATACCCAAATGGAAAGCAGAGAATGACAATCTAAGCCGAGCCTCTTTGAAATAGAACTCGTGCATAGGAAACGTCCGCCGACCATAGCTCAAGCAGATACGATGATGCTCCTTAGGAAGGTACACCTGCCAGTGTTGCGGCTCCACCTCCATCCGATCCTCGACAGTAGTGTAGGCACCCGACGTATCAACGGCAAAACAAGACGGGGTGGACAAGGGCTCTTCGGCCACCCACTCCTCGACGGGGAGAACCCTCTCGTCAAAATCTGGGACGTCGGGCTCGTTGTCTTCGACCATCTTCCCCGGTATCAAGGCCGACATGTACACCTGAAAAGCAGAGGATAATGGTGAATTCGATAGCCAAGATCAAATCCACCCTTCCACCGCAGGTCAAGTGAAAGGCCGACAACGGCGGGCAAGCGAACAAAAGACGAACACCCGGGCAGGCCCCGAGGGGCACTCCTCGCCACTCTTTCTCGGGGCGTTCAAAGCTAACCTATCGCCCCTCCCCGGGGGCTTCATCTGAGGGAGCACCCATCCCCGGGGTATTCATCGGAGCAATCGATCCTCCCTGGGGCATTCATCTAAACAACCCTAAAATCCACCAGATACGGCGGAAACTCGCATCTCTCCTCGGGGCATTCATCATGCCCCGACCACCAACCCAAATTAAACGACAGAGATAAAAGAAGAGAAGAAAAAAACTCACTTTATAGACGACGAGAGACGAGATGCGAAACTAACGGCGCGGCGGCGATTCACAACAATGGAGGAATTACAGAGCTTCGCAGGTGAGAAAGCAAGGTAAAAAGTAAAAAATGCACGGTGACCCCCGTATTTATAACCCGGCGCGGAACTCGAAGTGGCACTAGGCCTTTGAGTACCCTAGGGTAGCCACCCTCACACCCACTCGGTGCGTGACACGTGGCGGCAGGCTGACAATCGCGTCCTTTCAAATGCCTTTGCCCCGCGCACCCGGCGACATGAAGAGACCCTCGCGCACACGTGCTACCCCGAACACAAGCCTGCGGGCCTCACACCTCGCTATCTCCTTCCTCGAAACAACGATCTCAAGTCCTCGCTCTCCCGCCAAAGAGCTTCGACTTGGGGGGCTCCTGTTCCGGCCTCGCCTCGCGGCCCATCCCAATGATGCGCAGCCGAGACCCAGTATGACTAATTAGACTGGCTGGGCACCCGATCCCCTCGACGGGCAGGATACGCCCCCGCCGAGCAAGACAGCGTGCCTCGAGGCACCCTCGACACTCTCTCCTCGTCGGGAAAAACAACCCCCCGCAGGCAGAATTCCCATGCCACGGGCAGAACGACACACCTCCGGGGAATCCCGCGAGCTCCCCTCCGCGGGGAGAACAATGCGTCGTGTGCACGTTCTCCAAGTCCTCCCTCCGCGGGGACACGTCATCCCCCAACTGCCCACCTCCGAAAGGGTAGGTCAAATCCACTTTTCAGAGACCACGAGACAGTTGGACTAGGGCGAAGACCACGTCCTAGTCTTCACTACGCCACGTAAGCCCTAGTAGTAACCTGGGTTGGCCCTGGCCATCCGGCCCAACACAAGTGACCGTTGGCCCAACGCTAGGGTCTCTCTATAAATACCCTCTTCCTCAAGAGGGTTAGGTAATTCACTTCTTACCTCATTTCTGTACTTTTCTCTCACTATGCCCAATTCCTTACTTTGGCATCAGAGTGTCTTGCAGGTACACCCCCCTTCTCCTCCTCATCACCGGTGAACAGGTAGTAGTCCAACACAGCGTGGCCAGCCCGTGATCCCCTTCTGATCAGGTCAGATCAATATGATATTTGTTATAAGTCGAAATAAGTATCAACTTAAATGCTATACTGAACTACACATACAAAAAAACTTATATATAACTCTCTTGAATAAAGGATGTTGCATAAACCAAAACAACCTTTTAAGTAAAAAAAAAAAGCAAAACAGTCTCCCAATTTTAACATAAATCATTACAAGAAATATTGTCATTTCCCACGTGATATTCATGTTACTAACCAAAATTTGCATCGTGGACAGAACACATCGGAGAAGCAAGCGTGAGAGCTTTTTCCCACGTGAAATTCACGTCACTAATTAATGACATGAATTTCACGTCGTAAATCACAATATTATTTGGAAATGTTCCCACGTGATTTTCACGTTACTAATTAGTGACATGGTTTACATGTCGCAAAATGTCTCTCTGAACCAAGACTAAAATGCGTGCAGGGTGTCAGTTTAGAAATGTTCTCACGTGATTACTGTTGCACCCCAAAATTTGCCCTCACAATACAAGACTTTGTGTTCTAAGAAGATTCACAAGGTTCACATATGTTGCACCCTATATTTTTGACCTTAAGATCCCACCTCCTTGCTATTGAAACCACTATTGTTCAAGAATTACATTAACAGTAAAAAGGGCGAAATGGTCATTTATGCACTATGGTTTCCGTTTCTGAGTTCCGTGTTTTTGTCTAAAATGGATTTGAATTTTCAGGGCTGATTGCGGTTTATGAGTGCTGTTCAATTACGATTTTCTGGGCCGGATTGATTTATGGTTTGGTATTTTATCAATGACTAATTGGATTTTCTTCTCCGCGGGTTTAGAGTCTATCTGGATTTGGGATTTATTTGTACAAGTCTGATTGGTGAAGTTAATTCATTTGTGAAAGTTTAATTGATTAATTTCTAGTCATTTGAATTTAATCTGAGGCGCCCATTCATTTAATTGGATTTGTTTAAGAAATTCATTTGGTTTCGGGTGAAACATTTGAAAAGAATATTCGGAAAGTAATATAAAAAAATATTGAATTTATTCATAATATCTTTATTATTATTTAAAGTTACAAGGAGGAAATAATTTGAAAAGAAGAAATATTTATTGAATTTTATTCATGAATATTTTCTTACAAGGTACAAAAATAAGATCAAATTACACTAAAAAAGTCCTAATCTTTCTAAGTCCTTCATGCTAGATTTTTCAACCGACTTCATGGTGAATTTTCTTCTGGTACCTGCAAAACCGACACAAGCAGAGCAAAAACAGAATATCAAATTTAAAAGAAGTTTTTTGATCGGTTGACACCCTCAGAGTAAAGTTCATCACCGGGTGTCGGGAGGGCACGACTAATGCCGAAACCAAACTCCCATTCCAATCTCCGACCTCGGCTACCAACCGGCAGCATCCGTTCTTATTTTTGGGACAGCCGAGAAAGAGAGATAAAAGAAGTTTTTGGCCGAGAAAAAGATTTTGCCGAAAAAGTGATTATCTGCCGAAATTGGATTTGTAAAGCCAAACTGATTGTAATCGGGATATGTTTCATCAAGTAAATATTGGATATCCGAGTTTCAGATCCAGATGCCGATAGATCCGAACCGGTTCCGAAAAGTCCAACACCTGAAATTTCCAAAACAGATTGATATCAGAATGAATCCATATCAGCAAGTGAAATACAAACCAAAAACCGATATCGAAGTGAAATCTGTAATCAAACCAATCCAAACATAAGTCACAACAAAACAGGAACTGATATCGAAGTGAAATCCGGAGGCAAACCAGTCCGAAAATGAATCACAACTGACATCAAAAAATGAAAACAGATTCAAAATATCAATATCAACAAAATCAATGAACCCTATCAAGTAAATCACGATGGGCTGGAACTGAGTTATATGTCACCTGGAAATCACATCAGGAGTATCAGAAAAAGACGAGTCAAAAGAAATGAGTTAACAGCGGTTCAATGCCCCATACGTGAAGTCCAGAAAATCAAAACAAGTCACAAATAAGTTAGTTCCAAACGGATCAAAAGCAAGCCGTTTCTAAAAACAATCCGCCAAATCCAAAGCAGGAAGATCCACATCTGAAAAAAATCCAATGAGATCCAATCAAAGTGAATTCAAATCCAGAAAAGGAAAGAAATCGAAATCATGAGTCCAATAGAATCAAATCATGTAAAAAAGGGTCCCAATCAGGACAAAATTAACATCTATAAAAATGTATATCCAAAAATCGTCAAAAGCCCAATAAATAGGAAGAGGACAAACCACGAAGCCCTAGCAACCATCGACGGTCGTCTGAACGAAGGGGAGTTGAAAAGCGAAGACTGCCTTCGTCTTTCGACGGGCAATTACGCTTCGAGGCTCAGCTTAGCATCATCGCCTCCTCCACAACGATCTTCAACCACCATCATCAATAATCGGTCTCGAAAACGTAAGATTTCGCTACTAACTATGTGGATTATGTTTCGTTTCAGGATCACCACAACCAAAAAGGGGGTCTAGCGAGATGATCGGAGAAGAAAGATCGAAGAACGGCGCCGCTCGAAAGGAGAATGGGGTCTCAAACCCTAATCTCCATGTTTCGTTTCTGATGTGTGTTTTGGGTCGGATGAAGACAACCACCGGCCCACGTACTGGCTTTTATATTTCTTTTTTTTTACTTATATTACGTTATGTTCTTAAGTGCTAATTTTAGTTGAAAGCAACTTGTTTTTTAAATAAGTAAAATAAAACTTCATCTTGAATATACAAACCATATTTCATAATAAAATTATAGCTTTTTTAGTAATTAACCTTAATACTTTTGTTAGTTTTAAATAATAGTACAAAGGTTTTAAAAAAATAAAATAACAAATAGAAATATAAAACATAGAAATATAATAAGACCTTTTTAATACAAATAGAGTTAAAACTCTCTTTAGGTAATTTAGGTTAAAATAAATTTTGAAAAAAGTAGATCTAGAGTTATAACTTTTATTTTAAAATTGGAAGTCTTTCATGAAATCAAAAAAAACATGCAATAATTCCATAATCCCATCTCATGACTTGTCTGGAAATTTATATATTTCTGTCTACTAACGTAGTTTGTTCACTGTGCAGCTTCATCACGTTGCCCTTTATTTTTGCTTATTTTTAAATTAAATCGTATCATACTATTGTAACTATTCCTCCTCTGTAACCTCGCGAATCTTAACAATCGCATTTACGTTTCCGCATTTAAATTTCCGCTGATGTATGATTTAAATTTCTCACACTTTCATCACTATTATTCTGTCACATTACACTCATCCGAAGGTTAGGTCTAGCTTTTGGTCGCCGCGCCAATAGTCCTCAACTTCAAACCCTTTCACCTTACAAACCCTAAATTTTCACAAATGCCTCGCCGCAGGCAAAATTACAATTTTACCCTTAGCATTAGGTCAAAGAGCCGCCGCGCTCATTTTAGGGTTTCCCGCCGTGGAATCCCTAATTTAACCCTAATTACAACTTAACATTTCAACGTAGAAATTTGGAGTTCCTACACTCCGCGTAAGCGTGTCCTTAAGGCGCGTTTATTCCCCTTGAGACTTTGACCACAGTCAAGAAGTTTCTAACCTCCCTATTGAGGGGAACTACGATTACTCTGATTCCACTCCCGTAAGGATACCTAGGCACGAGATGCGATGTCTTGCCGAGTAAACTTAGAATTAACCCCCTTTATTATTTATTATTGCTTATTTATATCTTTGCTATTTAATTATTTTGCTTATTATTTTGTAATTGTTTCTTGGATGTAAAGTTGTTTAATTATTTAATTATTATTATGGTTAGTAATTAGGGAGTGTAACAACATGTATGTAATATTAAAATAAATTTAGATCACTTTTAAATAAAGATAATTAAAAATAAACACGTCACACACGTAAGTCGATTTTAATCGCCGTCTCACTTCCTAAGGATATCCCTCAAGTTGCCTACGAATAATGGTTAAGTGGGGTGTATAAAGCAAGTCCCTCAAATAGAAAAATCATCAAAGTCCCTTATGGTTGCCTTTACGAATCGAGTCCCTTTCGAAAAATGATGATGGTCCCTTATATGTGCTTATTACATCCCACAATGGCCTTCAAAGTCAAATTGTCCCTCGCATATCCCTTAACATCCAAAATAAGGACTACCTACTCCATTATAGTAGGGATAGTCTTACTAAAGGAAAGAATGAAGAATAAGAAAGACCTTAAAACATTAGGGTAGGCTACTCCTAGATACTTGCTCACTTCAAAACTTTTTCACACTTAAACAAATTTCCAACAAAATTTTCAAACAAGTTTTTTTTCACATCCATACACGGATTATTATTAAACTATTCTGAAATTTTTTGCTATTCACACACTACACTTTCAAAACAATTCAAAAGTGAGCTTAAGTACCTAAGAGCCCATGGATAACCATGGATGAAAAGGGTGCTAACACCTTCCCTTTTCATAACCTACCCCCCGGACCCAAAATATTCTCTAAGGTCTTTCCTGTTCTTTTATAACCTTTCCTTATGGATAAAATAAAAGTCGGTGGCGACTCTTGCTATCCGCAACATTGTTTAAAGTCAGTTCTCCCACCGTGTTACAGAACTGGCGACTCTGCTGGGGACCTATTTAAGAGGGGTACCCTTAGGAATTAAGATCACTTTAAATTGTTTGCCTTGTTTGCTTTATTATTATATTGTTGGGGTGCCCTTATGTGTGAAAGGTCCTAACCCGGATCTAGTGTACCTTAGGTAAATGGCAATAGACCAAGGAAACTGTACGACGTATATCGATACGGTTGATCTGGTGGCCATAGTTAGTGCGACTTCTTGGTTGGTGCTTATATTCCTTAAGTCAAGTTGAGGATAATATTGAGGCTGCCATATGTTGTCAATGCACTAACTGACTTTTAGAACCCTAGTTAACTCATCTTGGCCTTTAGAAAGTAGTGAGGTAACCGGCTTTGGTGTAGACTGAAGTTGGTTGACACTCGATACTACGCTCATTGAGATCTTAAACTTGGAGGGTTTTGGTTGGCAAGTAAGTTGCCTTCTGAACAACCACCCTTGTGAAGGATCAATGATATTGAGATCCCTTAGAACCTGGTTACTTTTGTAGGACAGGATGAACCATCTAACTTCAGGGGAGGGTACTTGCCTTTGAACCTCATGCAAGCCTTTAAACCTAGGGCTATGGTGTGACTTGTTTGTGTGTGCCACATGTTTGTGATTGAGCATGACATCATGACATCATCATGCATCATAAGCATATCATTTTCCCTAACCATTTCAAGGACCAAAGGATTTATCTTTGTTCTTTGTTGCAGGTCATGGCTTCTGCTCGTAGAAACACCATCAGGATCAACTTTGTAGGGATACCTGCTAAGCTCAAGGAGTTGGTTTCCCTAGTGCCTGATCATTCCCAGTTCAACAAGAGACATGGTCACTTATTGGATCTAGTTACTTCAGGGTTCAGTGAAGACATGATGAGTGTGCTGTTTCAGTTCTTTGACCCTAAGCACCATTGCTTTACATTTCCTGATTATCAGCTGGTTCCAACCATGGAGGAGTTCTCTAAACTTCTGGGTATACCTGTTCTTGATCAGAAGCCATTCACAGGCTTAGAGAAGGAGCTTAAACCAGAAGTTATTGCTGCAGCTCTACATCTGAAGAAGTCTGACATTGTTCTAGAGACGAGAAGTGGAGTTAAAGGTATTCTTGCCAAGGTATTAGTGGATAAAGCTCAAATGTTCTTGAAGGCTATGAGCTACGATGCTTTTGAGGAGATCTTAGCCTTATTGATTTATGGCTTAGTGTTGTTCCCCAATCCTGATCAGTTCATAGACGTTCATGCCATCAACTTATTCCTGAGTCACAATCCAGTGCCTACCTTACTTGGAGACATCCTACATTCTCTTCACACCCGTACTACAAGGGCAAGAGGAACTTTGATGTGCTGCATACCTTTACTTTCTAGGTGGTTTATTTCTCACCTTCCTCGCTCAGTAATGAAGAATGAGCAAGGTTTCAGGTGGTCCAAGAGGATCATGTCACTTTCTCACTCAGACATCCATTGGTGCTCTAGATCTATGGAGAATGTCACCATCATTGACCGTTGTGGGGAGTTTCCTAATGTGCCACTTCTAGGCATAAGAGGAGGCATCACCTACAACCCATCTCTAGCTTTACGACAGTTTGGTTACGCCCGGAGCGATGGTCCACATGACATGTTGATTCAGGGCATTGTGTTTGATTACGACAACGATCTTCAGGGTTACCGTCAGAGATTCATCCGAGCTTGGGGAAAGGTAAACAGGATTGACAGCAAGACACTGGAGCCTAAGTACACTATTCCTATGGAGGCTTATCTCAGATGGGTACGATCTCGTGCTCAGACACTCATGATGCCATATCCTGCCGTCCTACCAGTTACCATGGAACCTGTTGCTGAAGGAGACACAGCTTATACCGTCCTTCACCCAGACATGCCTACTGATATGGAAGACTTGCAGAGATCATGGATCCAACTGAAAGAGCAAAGGGATACTTTCGAGGCTCATTACAAAGCAAGCCAAGCAAGGATCCTAGAGCTAACAAAGCTATTTCATAAAGCAAGCATGTCTATGGGTGCCAAAGAAAGCTTTAAGAAGTATGCTCAGAAGTGGAGAGACTTAGCTGGAAGAGTTCAACCCCCTTTGACTGATAGGGAGTTGGTTGATATGTTCATGTGTACGCTGAATGGTCCGTTTTACAGTCATCTCATTGGAAGCTCATCATCTGGCTTCACTGAGTTGATCATGACAGGAGAGCAAGTAGAGAATGGTATCAAGAGTGGTAAGATCCAAGTGGGCACTTCTTCATCCGGTGCTGCAAAGAAGTCTCCCACTGGGAAGAAAGAATCTAATGCTGTGTATGGTCAGCCTGATCGTAACAGAAGGCATCAGTCTGTTAGTGCAGTTCATATTTCAAATCCAACTCCTGCAACAACAGAGCAGCCTCAAGGCAACCAACAGAGGGCTAGAAGACAGTTCACGAAGATCAACATGTCAATGGCTCAGGCATTGCAACACTTGTTGAAAGCTGAACTTATTACCCTGAGGGAGGCCCCTCAGAATCCCAATGTTACCTCTCCCAAGTACAATCCCAATGCACGATGTGCATATCATTCAAACTGTCCAGGACATGATACTAATAACTGCTGGGTCTTGAAGAACAAAATTCAGGATATGATTGATGCTGGAGAAATTGAGTTTGATCCACCAGGTACTCCAAATGTGATTACAGCTCCAATGCCAAATCACGAGAAGACTGTCAACGCCATTGATGAAGATATTGATGAAGATCTGCATGTCTATTCAGTTATGGAGTTGAGCACACCATTGTCTGTTATCAAAAAGAGGTTAGTACAAGCTGGGATCTTTCCAGGTTGTCATGAAGATTGTCTATATTGTACCTATAAGCCGGATAGTTGCTTCATTTTGAGAGATGGGATTCAACGTCTCATGGATAAATATACTATAGTGTTTGAAAGGAGACCAGCATCTGTAGAAAGTATGGTGGATCATCTGACTCAGGGTAAGAAGATTGAAGAGGTTGACATGGTTGACAAAGTACCACTAAGAATCACTTCAAAGGGTCCCATTAAAATCACTCATCAGGGCCCAATCAAGATTATTGCTGAAGGTCCTGTGAAAGTTGTTGCTGAAGCCAGAGTAGCTCCTCTGATCATTACCACTCCTGGTCCTATTCCTTATGCATCTGACAAAGCTGTGCCTTGGCACTATGGGTCTGATGTTTACATCCATGATGTCAAGCAGGAGCCTTTACCTGATATGCCTGTTGACATTGACAATATTGCTGGATCTAGCAAGATCACTCGTAGTGGAAGAGTCTTCTCTCCTCCAGTTGCTTCTAAGAGTGCAGTTACTCCTGCTGTTACTTCCACCACTGATGCTCGGGGCAAGGGTCCTGTTATTGAGCCTGTATCTACTGATGTGCCAGCTACTGATGACCTCTCTAAGCAGATGGAAGAAGTATTGAAAATCATTCGCAAGAGTGATTATGATATTGTTGATCAGCTGGGGCATACTCCCTCAAAGATTTCTATGCTCTCCCTGTTATTATGTTCCGAGGCTCATGCCAAGTCATTGATCAAGTTTCTAAAGATGGCTCATGTACCCAGTGCAATTTCTGTGGACCAGTTTGAGAATTGTGTTGCTCACCTGACCTATGACAACGGGTTAGGATTTTCTGATGCTGACTTGACCCCTGCCAAGAGGGATCATAACAGGGCCTTGCATATTTCAATTGAATGCAGGGGCACTACCCTGTCTCATGTGCTGAAAGACAATGGTTCCTCTCTGAATGTGTTGCCTAAGGAAGTCCTGAACAAGCTGAGTCCTGAAGATACGGTATTGAAGCCCAGTAATATTGTGGTAAAGGCTTTTGATGGTTCTAGAAGAGTAGTGCATGGGGAAATTGATCTTCCAATCAAGGTTGGCTCTCAGGTGTTTACTACTACATTCTATGTGATGGATATTCGTCCTTCGTACTCATGTCTGCTTGGTCGTCCCTGGATCCATGGGGCAGGTGCTGTGACCTCCACATTACATCAAAAGTTGAGATATCCGGTGAATGGAAAAGTTGTTACTGTCTTTGGAGAGGAAGAATACTTTGTCAGCCATGTAAACACTTTCAAGTATCTGGAAGTAGAAGGTGAATACATTGAAACTCCATGTCAGTCATTTGAAGTGGTTCCCTGGGCTGTTAAGGATTGTGTGACTCCTCCTGCTGTGAAGAAGGTTCCTGTGGTCATCAGAAATCCTCCAACAATGGCAATGGCCTCCCTCAATGATGCAAAAGCTGTGGTGGAAGAAGAGTCCCAGAAGGTTGTTCGTCGTGCTCGTGCTGTTCGTATCACCAATCAAGGGGTTATCAATGCTATGGGAGATCAAGATGAAGACTACAACTTGGAGGCATGGATTTTTCCTACTGTGGGTGCTGGACTCAATAATTGGACAGCTGAAGATGTTATCCCTATCTCCTTTAGTCAGGAGTAAATACTATTACTGTGTTATGTTTTTAAATTTATTCAAGCCATGTGCCTTACCCGGGGCACAATGGTGTGCTTGTTACGGGTTGTCATTTCATTTGCATACTTCATTCAATAAAATCAATGGACGTTTCGTTTTCGTAAATATTGTGTTCCTTGTCTTTCTTTTTCTTTTATTTTTGCTTTATCAGCTATGTGTTCTTACACACACCCACGTCACTAAAATGCCGATCCTCATCCACTCTGGATCCAGTTGATAACAGTTCTACTATTGCCAATTACAATTTCGAGAATCCGATCTATCAAACTGAAGACGGAGACGAGGACGATTGTGAAATACCTGTAGAGCTTGCTAGGTTGTTACAACAAGAAGAGAAAGCTAGACAACACTGCTCAGCATAATGTATTCTATTTTATGGATGGTTTCTCTGGTTACAATCAAATCAAGATGGCACCTGAAGATATGGAGAAGACTACATTTGTGACACAGTGGGGCACCTTTTGCTATAAGGTAATGCCATTTGGTTTGAAGAATGCAGGGGCAACATATCAGCGTGCTATGGTGGCTTTGTTTCATGATATGATTCATCATGAGATAGAGGTATATGTGGATGATATGATAGCCAGGTCTCGGAATGAAGAACAACATCTTGATCATCTGCACAAGTTGTTTGAGAGGTTGAAGAAATACAGGTTGAGATTAAATCCAAACAAGTGTACTTTTGGAGTTAGATCTGGAAAGCTCCTGGGTTTCATTGTCAGTGGAAAAGGTATTGAAGTGGATCCTGCAAAAGTGAAAGCTATACGAGAGATGCCAGCTCCCCGTACTGAGAAGGAGGTTAGAGGTTTCTTGGGACGATTGAACTACATTGCAAGACTTATTTCCCAATTAACTACCATCTGTGAGCCAATCTTCAAGTTGTTGAAGAAAGATCAGGTGATGGAATGGAATGATGAGTGCCAGACTGCCTTTGATGAAATCAAGAGATATTTGCTAGAACCTCCAATTTTAATGCCACCAGTTGATGGAAGACCCTTGATTATGTATTTAACAGTATTAGACAACTCAATGGGGTGTGTATTGGGGCAACATGACGAGTCTGGTCGAAAAGAGCAGGCAATATACTACCTTAGCAAAAAGTTTACCGACTGTGAAACAAGATACTCACTGCTCGAGAAAACTTGCTGCGCTTTGGCATGGGCTGCTCGCCGACTAAGACAGTATATGTTGACCCATACTACCTTGTTGATTTCGAAGATGGATCCAATCAAGTACATATTTGAGAAACCTGCTCTCTCCGGAAGAATTGCAAGATGGCAAATGATCTTGACGGAATATGATATACAGTATACTACTCAGAAGGCCATTAAGGGGAGTGTTGTTGCTGATCATTTGGCTCATCAAGCAGTAGATGATTACTAGTCAATGAATTTTGAGTTCCCTGATGAAGACATTATGTCTGTTACCAAAGAACCTGGACAATATGACGGACCTGAACAAGGATCCCGATGGACTATGGTTTTTGATGGTGCCTCCAATGCACATGGTAATGGTATTGGTGTTGTGATTAGTTCCCCTGAAGGTTGTCATACCCCGATTACTGCCAGACTTTGTTTCTATTGTACCAATAACATGGCTGAGTATGAGGCATGTATCATGGGTATGCAAGTTGCTATTGATATGAAGATTCAGTTCCTTGAGGTGTATGGAGATTCAGCTCTGGTAGTAAGTCAGATTAAAGGAGATTGGGATACAAAGCATGATAATCTCCTTCCTTACAGAGAACATGTGTTGTCTTTGATCCCACATTTCAAAGAGATTACTTTTGGACATATTCCACGAAGAGAGAATCAGTTGGCAGACGCATTGGCCACCATGGCATCTATGTGTGAGATCAGCTGGGATGGTGAAGACTTCCCACAACCTGTAAACGCAGACATAGTTAAAAAATACTACGCATAAAAAGAGACCCGCTAGGTTGACAGGCCTAGGCAAAAATAAGGGCATCCCGGCAAACCAAAAGGGTTTGGGCAAAAATTAGGGTTATATATATAAAAAGATGTACACCCGGCAAGTCGAAAACCTGAAAAGGCGGCTTGGGCAAAAAAGGGTATCCCGGTGGATTGAAAACCTGAAAGGGCAATCCAGGCAAAAGTTAGGGATTAAAGCGTATGACTATGTCTCGTTTGGATCACTCATGAAACTGCAACCAGTTGTACTACTTACTCAAGCTCAAACAGATAAAGCTCAATCCAATCGTTTCCGTCTCAACAGCAAGAAGATGAGATACTTGAGTGGCAATAGTAGAATTGAAACTCAATAGGATTATTTCCCACATAGCTGATTCTTTTTGTAAAACTTCATGACAAAATTCTCTTACTAGGGTTTATGTCTCCTTGTACAAACTTACCCGTGTATGGGTCACTTTTGATATAAATGAATTCCATCTTTTGAATCCAGATTTACTTTTACCCTATTTACATAAGCGAAACGTCCATTGGTTGTGTTTGAATGTATGTATGCCTTTGAATATGATTGATGTTTACCAGAAATGCATGTATGCTTTTAATATGATTGATGTTTACCAGAAATGCATGAAAATGCAGTAATAGTATTTACTAAGGACGAACGAGGGAAGGATTTCAACGAAGCTTCGCCGGTTCATCTTTACAAGACAGTTACAAACCATCAGTAGGACTAATCCATTTTCACAAAGTCTAATCTCCCCTGGAATTTATATCCATCTCTTTTATCCTCATACGGATATACGGGAAATTACTTTCCAATAAGGGCACGATGAACGAAGACGGGATGTTATACTTATCCTACTATCAAACGAAAACGAAGGTTATCTATACCCTACTATCCCCAACAACGGGAGGTTATCTATACCATGTTATCCCCAACAACGGGAGGTTATCTATACCTTGTTATCCCCAACAACGGGAGGTTATCTATACCTTGTTATCCCCAGCAGACGGAGGGTTATATATTCTTCAACAACGAATCGGGATTTATTTTCCTTGGCCAGCAGTTGTTATACAAGGATATCCAGACACTTCCAGCAGTGTCATATCATACATACATCATTTACATCATACCATAACATATATGTCTATAGTACATTACCTAAGTGTATCATGTCATACATGCATACATAAAGCATAAACTAATGTTGTTATACAGAATGCTACCTTGTTTTCAGGTTAATTATCCAACAAACAAGCTTATGATCTTTGGGACTGCTTTATTGTAACCTCAGGGTTACTTTATCCTCCTGATGAGCTTCTTATTACTTTGGGACTGCTTTATTGTAACCTCAGGGTTATTTTATCCTCCTGATAGCCTCTCATGACTTCAAGACTGCTTTAGAGCTACTGATTGCTCTATCCTCCTGAAATCATCCTATTACTTCAAGACTGCTTTAGAGCTATTCATTGCTCTATCCTCATGAGGTCATATTACTACTTCAAGACTGCTTTAGAGCTATTCATTGCTCTATCCTCCTGAAGCCATCTAATTATTTCAAGACTGCTTTAGAGTTATCCATTGCTCTATCCTCCTGAAATTACATTATTATTTCAAGACTGCTTTAGAGCTATCCATTGCTCTATCCTCCTGAAATCATCACTTCAAGACTGCTTTAGAGCTATTGATTGCTCTATCCTCCTGAAGACATATCACATTATTACTTCAAGACTGCTTTAGAGCTATTGCTTGCTCTATCCTCCTGAAGACATATTACATTATTATTTCAAGACTGCTTTAGAGCTATCCATTGCTCTATCCTCCTGAAATCATTACTTCAAGACTGCTTTAGAGCTATCGATTGCTCTATCCTCCTGAAGACATATCACATTATTATTTCAAGACTGCTTTAGAGCTATCCGTTGCTCTATCCTCCTGAAATCATTACTTCAAGACTGCTTTAGAGCTATCGATTGCTCTATCCTCCTGAAGACATATCACATTATTATTTCAAGACTGCTTTAGAGCTATCCATTGCTCTATCCTCCTGAAATCATTACTTCAATACTGCTTTAGAGCTATTGATTGCTCTATCCTCCTGAAGACATATCACATTATTATTTCAAGACTGCTTTAGAGCTATTGCTTGCTCTATCCTCCTGAAATCATTACTTCAAGACTGCTTTAGAGCTATCGATTGCTCTATCCTCCTGAAGACATATCACATTATTATTTCAAGACTGCTTTAGAGCTATCCATTGCTCTATCCTCCTGAAATCATTACTTCAAGAATGCTTTAGAGCTATTGATTGCTCTATCCTCCTGAAGACATATCACATTATTATTTCAAGACTGCTTTAGAGCTATTGATTGCTCTATCCTCCTGAAGCCATTATTACTTCAAGACTGCTTTAGAGCTATTGATTGCTCTACCCTCCTGAGGTCAGATTTATCACTTCAAGACTGCTTTAGGGTTATCATTATTTATTGCTCTATCCTCATGAAGACATGCTGTTACATCAGTATTACTCCAGACTCCTGACAGTTCTCATTATACTACTGAAGAACTTTCCCCTAGTGGCATCTTTAAGCCCACTCAATCATGTTCAACCAACCATCAATATCACTCCATGCACTGGTGAGTGCAAATTTTTGGGCTTTTGTGTTCAATCCCCTTCAACCTTCCAGGTTACGACTGGCAAATATACCAATCTAACCCCTCAGGTTTCAGAAAATTGAACAGGGGCAGCTGTTGCACCCCAAAATTTGCCCTCACAATACAAGACTTTGTGTTCTAAGAAGATTCACAAGGTTCACATATGTTGCACCCTAATTTTTGACCTTAAGATCCCACCTCCTTGCTATTGAAACCACTATTGTTCAAGAATTACATTAACAGTAAAAAGGGCGAAATGGTCATTTATGCACTATGGTTTCCGTTTCTGAGTTCCGTGTTTTTGTCTAAAATGGATTTGAATTTTCAGGGCTGATTGTGGTTTATGAGTGCTGTTCAATTACGATTTTCTGGGCCGGATTGATTTATGGTTTGGTATTTTATCAATGACTAATTGGATTTTCTTCTCCGCGGGTTTAGAGTCTATCTGGATTTGGGATTTATTTGTACAAGTCTGATTGGTGAAGTTAATTCATTTGTGAAAGTTTAATTGATTAATTTCTAGTCATTTGAATTTAATCTGAGGCGCCCATTCATTTAATTGGATTTGTTTAAGAAATTCATTTGGTTTCGGGTGAAACATTTGAAAAGAATATTCGGAAAGTAATATAAAAAAATATTGAATTTATTCATAATATCTTTATTATTATTTAAAGTTACAAGGAGGAAATAATTTGAAAAGAAGAAATATTTATTGAATTTTATTCATGAATATTTTCTTACAAGGTACAAAAATAAGATCAAATTACACTAAAAAAGTCCTAATCTTTCTAAGTCCTTCATGCTAGATTTTTCAACCGACTTCATGGTGAATTTTCTTCTGGTACCTGCAAAACCGACACAAGCAGAGCAAAAACAGAATATCAAATTTAAAAGAAGTTTTTTGATCGGTTGACACCCTCAGAGTAAAGTTCATCACCGGGTGTCGGGAGGGCACGACTAATGCCGAAACCAAACTCCCATTCCAATCTCCGACCTCGGCTACCAACCGGCAGCATCCGTTCTTATTTTTGGGACAGCCGAGAAAGAGAGATAAAAGAAGTTTTTGGCCGAGAAAAAGATTTTGCCGAAAAAGTGATTATCTGCCGAAATTGGATTTGTAAAGCCAAACTGATTGTAATCGGGATATGTTTCATCAAGTAAATATTGGATATCCGAGTTTCAGATCCAGATGCCGATAGATCCGAACCGGTTCCGAAAAGTCCAACACCTGAAATTTCCAAAACAGATTGATATCAGAATGAATCCATATCAGCAAGTGAAATACAAACCAAAAACCGATATCGAAGTGAAATCTGTAATCAAACCAATCCAAACATAAGTCACAACAAAACAGGAACTGATATCGAAGTGAAATCCGGAGGCAAACCAGTCCGAAAATGAATCACAACTGACATCAAAAAATGAAAACAGATTCAAAATATCAATATCAACAAAATCAATGAACCCTATCAAGTAAATCACGATGGGCTGGAACTGAGTTATATGTCACCTGGAAATCACATCAGGAGTATCAGAAAAAGACGAGTCAAAAGAAATGAGTTAACAGCGGTTCAATGCCCCATACGTGAAGTCCAGAAAATCAAAACAAGTCACAAATAAGTTAGTTCCAAACGGATCAAAAGCAAGCCGTTTCTAAAAACAATCCGCCAAATCCAAAGCAGGAAGATCCACATCTGAAAAAAATCCAATGAGATCCAATCAAAGTGAATTCAAATCCAGAAAAGGAAAGAAATCGAAATCATGAGTCCAATAGAATCAAATCATGTAAAAAAGGGTCCCAATCAGGACAAAATTAACATCTATAAAAATGTATATCCAAAAATCGTCAAAAGCCCAATAAATAGGAAGAGGACAAACCACGAAGCCCTAGCAACCATCGACGGTCGTCTGAACGAAGGGGAGTTGAAAAGCGAAGACTGCCTTCGTCTTTCGACGGGCAATTACGCTTCGAGGCTCATCTTAGCATCATCGCCTCCTCCACAACGATCTTCAACCACCATCATCAATAATCGGTCTCGAAAACGTAAGATTTCGCTACTAACTATGTGGATTATGTTTCGTTTCAGGATCACCACAACCAAAAAGGGGGTCTAGCGAGATGATCGAAGAAGAAAGATCGAAGAACGGCGCCGCTCGAAAGGAGAATGGGGTCTCAAACCCTAATCTCCATGTTTCGTTTCTGATGTGTGTTTTGGGTCGGATGAAGACAACCACCGGCCCACGTACTGGCTTTTATATTTCTTTTTTTTTACTTATATTACGTTATGTTCTTAAGTGCTAATTTTAGTTGAAAGCAACTTGTTTTTTAAATAAGTAAAATAAAACTTCATCTTGAATATACAAACCATATTTCATAATAAAATTATAGCTTTTTTAATAATTAACCTTAATACTTTTGTTAGTTTTAAATAATAGTACAAAGGTTTTAAAAAAATAAAATAACAAATAGAAATATAAAACATAGAAATATAATAAGACCTTTTTAATACAAATAGAGTTAAAACTCTCTTTAGGTAATTTAGGTTAAAATAAATTTTGAAAAAAGTAGATCTAGAGTTATAACTTTTATTTTAAAATTGGAAGTCTTTCATGAAATCAAAAAAAACATGCAATAATTCCATAATCCCATCTCATGACTTGTCTGGAAATTTATATATTTCTGTCTACTAACGTAGTTTGTTCACTGTGCAGCTTCATCACGTTGCCCTTTATTTTTGCTTATTTTTAAATTAAATCGTATCATACTATTGTAACTATTCCTCCTCTGTAACCTCGCGAATCTTAACAATCGCATTTACGTTTCTGCATTTAAATTTCCGCTGATGTATGATTTAAATTTCTCACACTTTCATCACTATTATTCTGTCACATTACACTCATCCGAAGGTTAGGTCTAGCTTTTGGTCGCCGCGCCAATAGTCCTCAACTTCAAACCCTTTCACCTTACAAACCCTAAATTTTCACAAATGCCTCGCCGCAGGCAAAATTACAATTTTACCCTTAGCATTAGGTCAAAGAGCCGCCGCGCTCATTTTAGGGTTTCCCGCCGTGGAATCCCTAATTTAACCCTAATTACAACTTAACATTTCAACGTAGAAATTTGGAGTTCCTACACTCCGCGTAAGCGTGTCCTTAAGGCGCGTTTATTCCCCTTGAGACTTTGACCACAGTCAAGAAGTTTCTAACCTCCCTATTGAGGGGAACTACGATTACTCTGATTCCACTCCCGTAAGGATACCTAGGCACGAGATGCGATGTCTTGCCGAGTAAACTTAGAATTAACCCCCTTTATTATTTATTATTGCTTATTTATATCTTTGCTATTTAATTATTTTGCTTATTATTTTGTAATTGTTTCTTGGATGTAAAGTTGTTTAATTATTTAATTATTATTATGGTTAGTAATTAGGGAGTGTAACAACATGTATGTAATATTAAAATAAATTTAGATCACTTTTAAATAAAGATAATTAAAAATAAACACGTCACACACGTAAGTCGATTTTAATCGCCGTCTCACTTCCTAAGGATATCCCTCAAGTTGCCTACGAATAATGGTTAAGTGAGGTGTATAAAGCAAGTCCCTCAAATAGAAAAATCATCAAAGTCCCTTATGGTTGCCTTTACGAATCGAGTCCCTTTCGAAAAATGATGATGGTCCCTTATATGTGCTTATTACATCCCACAATGGCCTTCAAAGTCAAATTGTCCCTCGCATATCCCTTAACATCCAAAATAAGGACTACCTACTCCATTATAGTAGGGATAGTCTTACTAAAGGAAAGAATGAAGAATAAGAAAGACCTTAAAACATTAGGGTAGGCTACTCCTAGATACTTGCTCACTTCAAAACTTTTTCACACTTAAACAAATTTCCAACAAAATTTTCAAACAAGTTTTTTTTCACATCCATACACGGATTATTATTAAACTATTCTGAAATTTTTTGCTATTCACACACTACACTTTCAAAACAATTCAAAAGTGAGCTTAAGTACCTAAGAGCCCATGGATAACCATGGATGAAAAGGGTGCTAACACCTTCCCTTTTCATAACCTACCCCCCGGACCCAAAATATTCTCTAAGGTCTTTCCTGTTCTTTTATAACCTTTCCTTATGGATAAAATAAAAGTCGGTGGCGACTCTTGCTATCCGCAACATTGTTTAAAGTCAGTTCTCCCACCGTGTTACAGAACTGGCGACTCTGCTGGGGACCTATTTAAGAGGGGTACCCTTAGGAATTAAGATCACTTTAAATTGTTTGCCTTGTTTGCTTTATTATTATATTGTTGGGGTGCCCTTATGTGTGAAAGGTCCTAACCCGGATCTAGTGTACCTTAGGTAAATGGCAATAGACCAAGGAAACTGTACGACGTATATCGATACGGTTGATCTGGTGGCCATAGTTAGTGCGACTTCTTGGTTGGTGCTTATATTCCTTAAGTCAAGTTGAGGATAATATTGAGGCTGCCATATGTTGTCAATGCACTAACTGACTTTTAGAACCCTAGTTAACTCATCTTGGCCTTTAGAAAGTAGTGAGGTAACCGGCTTTGGTGTAGACTGAAGTTGGTTGACACTCGATACTACGCTCATTGAGATCTTAAACTTGGAGGGTTTTGGTTGGCAAGTAAGTTGCCTTCTGAACAACCACCCTTGTGAAGGATCAATGATATTGAGATCCCTTAGAACCTGGTTACTTTTGTAGGACAGGATGAACCATCTAACTTCAGGGGAGGGTACTTGCCTTTGAACCTCATGCAAGCCTTTAAACCTAGGGCTATGGTGTGACTTGTTTGTGTGTGCCACATGTTTGTGATTGAGCATGACATCATGACATCATCATGCATCATAAGCATATCATTTTCCCTAACCATTTCAAGGACCAAAGGATTTATCTTTGTTCTTTGTTGCAGGTCATGGCTTCTGCTCGTAGAAACACCATCAGGATCAACTTTGTAGGGATACCTGCTAAGCTCAAGGAGTTGGTTTCCCTAGTGCCTGATCATTCCCAGTTCAACAAGAGACATGGTCACTTATTGGATCTAGTTACTTCAGGGTTCAGTGAAGACATGATGAGTGTGCTGTTTCAGTTCTTTGACCCTAAGCACCATTGCTTTACATTTCCTGATTATCAGCTGGTTCCAACCATGGAGGAGTTCTCTAAACTTCTGGGTATACCTGTTCTTGATCAGAAGCCATTCACAGGCTTAGAGAAGGAGCTTAAACCAGAAGTTATTGCTGCAGCTCTACATCTGAAGAAGTCTGACATTGTTCTAGAGACGAGAAGTGGAGTTAAAGGTATTCTTGCCAAGGTATTAGTGGATAAAGCTCAAATGTTCTTGAAGGCTATGAGCTACGATGCTTTTGAGGAGATCTTAGCCTTATTGATTTATGGCTTAGTGTTGTTCCCCAATCCTGATCAGTTCATAGACGTTCATGCCATCAACTTATTCCTGAGTCACAATCCAGTGCCTACCTTACTTGGAGACATCCTACATTCTCTTCACACCCGTACTACAAGGGCAAGAGGAACTTTGATGTGCTGCATACCTTTACTTTCTAGGTGGTTTATTTCTCACCTTCCTCGCTCAGTAATGAAGAATGAGCAAGGTTTCAGGTGGTCCAAGAGGATCATGTCACTTTCTCACTCAGACATCCATTGGTGCTCTAGATCTATGGAGAATGTCACCATCATTGACCGTTGTGGGGAGTTTCCTAATGTGCCACTTCTAGGCATAAGAGGAGGCATCACCTACAACCCATCTCTAGCTTTACGACAGTTTGGTTACGCCCGGAGCGATGGTCCACATGACATGTTGATTCAGGGCATTGTGTTTGATTACGACAACGATCTTCAGGGTTACCGTCAGAGATTCATCCGAGCTTGGGGAAAGGTAAACAGGATTGACAGCAAGACACTGGAGCCTAAGTACACTATTCCTATGGAGGCTTATCTCAGATGGGTACGATCTCGTGCTCAGACACTCATGATGCCATTTCGGCCTTTAGCATCGCCTCACGTGCCTCCGCTTATCATCTCGCCTCAGATAGAGCTAGTTGTCTCACTGTTGCCAACATTTCAGGTGTCAATTCTGACGGACAAGATCCTCCTTCCCCATCTTTGAGTCTTTGAAATAAAGTTCGGTCCCCTTTTCTGTAGTCGGTAGGCAAAGAACCAAGACCAAAAAAACATCCATTGTCTCCCTTCTCGCCTACTGTTAAACTCCAAATATAAAGATTCATACGTGGATCAAGCGGTGCATTCTCAATCGAAATATACTGAAGATTTTCAGCTAGACATTGGGAAAACAAGGTCTGATATAACTCCTACACGCACATAAAAAAATTAAATTAAATATAGTTTAAACAATTTAGTTATATACTGTAATGAAATAAAATAATGAAATATAAACAAGTTACCAAGGTTGATTTAGAACGACCATCAACAAACTTTCCCGGTTTTTTGGTTCAGACTTTCACAAATAGCTCATTAATCCGTGGCTCCATCCCCAAATCTTTTTTCTAATTAAAATAATTAAGTTTAATTAAATATGTATATAATAATACAAAATAAAACTTAAAAGAATAATTATAATTACCATTCGTCGATGATGTTCGCCGATATTGATACTTCCAACTGTACAAAGGCAATCACCTGCTTTAGATGCCCTCATCTTTTTTACATGTTCAGATCTTCTCTGAAAATCTTCTGTCTTCCACCACTCAATAAATTCCACAAATATCTCCTCGCCTGTCTAGTTAGAACTAGTTTGATCCATTTCCCAACGTTGTATAGCACCCCTAAGCATGTCAGATAGTCGGTTAGATACCTTACTTCTATTTTTTTTAATCTTGACCTCGTCAAATTTTTGCCACATACACCTTTCCTGCAAGTTGCATGAAATTCAAATGAAATGTTAGATATTTATAACAAAAAATAATTATAAAATAACATAAATTTAATAAAAATACAATTTATCTTAAATTTATCAAACCATATATCTTTCTCAGTATTTGGGAGCTCTCCAAAAGACTTAATGAGTTTTGTATACATCAGTTGGATGATCCAGTTTACAGCTTTTACAGCAGGCCGACACAGATCAAAACTAAACAACTCAATAATTTGAATAAGTATTAAATATAAAAATGGAAATATATAGTTACATAAATATTATAAATTAAAAACTTACCCCGATTCATCGGGCCTAATAACATGTCGTTCTTCAACCACCAAAACCTCCTCTGAAACAGGATTTGCCTGCTCGTCATGAACTTGATCATCCTCCTAAATAGGGTTATCCTGCTCCTGATGCACAGGTATATGTGTGAGGTGTGGAATGTGAGAACCAAATCCCCCAGGCTGGTGCATGAAGGAGGCCTGTTGAGGAAAACTAGATCCCCAGGCTGTTGCATCAAGGAATACTGCAGAGGAAAACCAGATCCCCCAGGCTACTGCGCGAAAGAAGTATGTTGAGGAAAACTAGATCCTCCAAGCTACTGCATGAAGGAATACTATTGAGAAAAACTAGATCCCCCAGGAAAATTAGATCCCTAGGTTGCTGCGTTAAGGAAGACGACACCTGAGGAAAACTAAATTTCCCAAACTGTTGCATGAAGAATCCTGCAAACAGACTAATAAAAGATGGATTCCCATAGGGAACCATATGGGAGGAGGTGAGTAATGTCGTAAATGGCTGTGAAGTGTCTATAGACATTAGATATGCCTGAGTCTGTGGGCGAGAAGCATACATGGACGAGGGAGGTACCTCGCGTACCCTAGTTCTCGAACAGGGGTGGGTCTCCTTAGCCTTACCCTTGTCAATTCAGGGTGCCATTCTATCTATTTTAAGAGATTTATCAATAAATAAATCAACACAATATATACACACACAACGTAAAAATCATTTTCATTCATATAAAACTAGTAATACATTAATAAAAATTGTCCGAATACATTAATACATTAAGTAAAATTAATAAAAACTATCTATTCAAACTCTTCATCCATATCATTTTCATCATCTGAGCCAATAATGTTCTCAGATCCAAACTCTTCAAGCTCTTCATGCACATTATTATCTACCAACAACACATATGCATCAATTTGATGACCCTCAACCAATGTATCTCACAAATATTTGTTCAACTTCAACCACATCAATAATTTGTGAAATTTCATCGTGTTGGTAAGCAACATCTTTCACTAGATCGTGAGTTTCAATATGACCCAATGGTTTTGTTTTGATTATAACATACCATCCACATTTACATGGCTGAATTGAAGGGTAAGGAACATAATAAACTTGTTTAACAATCTGTGACATTATGAAAGGGTCATACTCTTTTATACCTTCTGTCCATTCGAATCTCAACAATGTTAGATTTCTTATCTATTTTTGTGCCCATGGAAGATGGATCATACCAATCACAATAAAACAAGACAACTCTAT
Source organism: Lathyrus sativus (assembly GCA_963859935.3). NCBI lineage: Eukaryota > Viridiplantae > Streptophyta > Magnoliopsida > Fabales > Fabaceae > Lathyrus > Lathyrus sativus. The sequence continues at coordinate 420,546,428 of OZ012738.1, forward strand.
TTTCCGAGTTCAAGTAATTGTATGCCAACTCGTAAGTATGCATAACAACGCCATAAAATTCGTCTTCACCACCATCTGTAACTCCTTTAACAAATACACCGCTATTTATGGTTTTTCCTTTCTGTCCAGGCCTGAGTGTGAAATTTATAACTGTTCATAAAGTATGTGTGTCATTCAATTGCTCTTTGAATAGGGCCTCTAGATAAGTTTTTCAAATGTAGTATTTCTTGAGTCGGTGCAACAATGCATGACAATTGCTCCTTGAACCATGCTAGAAAAGATGCATGTATGTGACCAGTAGTTGCTTGTTCACAGGTGCTTTGAAAATGGGAGGAGTTAAATTCCCTATAAAGAAACATACTATTAGTTAGAATATAATAATTCAGTTTGTAAATCCAAATAGGTAGTTATGGGTATACTTACTTAAGATATGGCCTAACTTAAACACAGTTAGAATATGAACATGTGCATATTGCAATTCTTTTTGGGTTAGCCAATGCACATTCTTCTTTCAGAGGGATGACCGGGAAGACTGAAGACTGACAAGGTAAACTAACTTCTTTTGTTAACATCAAATTTATTCCTTATGATTCTTGAAGTTAACATCAAATAATTAATATAATGACCGCAAAAATGTGATGTTTCCCGAAGCAAGTGTGCACATATTGATCCTTCAACTTTAGATTTATTTTTCACTGATCTCTTTGAATCACCCATGAATCTTTCAAAGGGATGCATCCACCTGTATTGAACGAGGCCACCAAGATAGGCTTCATATGCAAGATCCACAGTTAGATGTTCCATAGAGTCGAAAAAACCAGGTGGAAAAACTCGTTCCAACTTGCATAGAATTACTCGAATATTTTGGTTCAACTTAATGATGCTATCAACTCTTAAATTGATGCACAAATATCTCTGAAAAATTAACTTATTTCAGTAAGCGGATTAAGCACATTGTTAGGTAGTGAACTAAACGCAACTGGAAACAATCGTTCCATGAAAACATGGCAATCATGACTTTTCATGTAACTTCTCAGTTTTAGCGTCAGCACACCTTGCCAAATTTGAAGCATAATCATTGGGCATTCTCAATTCATTTAACCATCGACTGTCGCGGTGAAATTTTGGATACCAAACTATTGATTAGTTTGAATCTTTTATTCATTTGCAACTGAACTTTGATTTGTCCAAAGGAAGGGATAAAAATCAAAATTCCCACATTGCAATGCAAATGCAAGGTTAGATTGTTTAGGTTCGGGGGTTGGTTAAACTTAGGGAAGGTATTAGCATCCTAAGTTTCTGTAGTACTCTACAGGAACCTCTTGTTTTATGTTTGTTTATTGCTAAGTGTTTATCTGCTTAAAGGATTAGAGACCCTAGTGGTTTATATCTGAGTATACTCGATAAGATGTCGCATCTTATGCCTACATATCCTTACGGGAGTGGAATCAGAGTACTTGTAGTTCCCCTAAAGGGTTAGAGGAGCTCTTTGACTGTGGTCAAAGTTCCTACGGGTTTAGGGTAGTTGTTTTGATTGAGTTTAGGAGAAGAGATGAGTCTTCATGTTAAGGGAGATGTAACCACCACAAGTGTAAAGGGGGTTGTAGGAAAATAGTCTTTGCATCGTCTTAAGAAAAGGGCTTAAGTACTCGGATTGTTTGACGAGTATGCCTTTATCACTCTTAAGGCAAAGTTCCTACATGTTTGATTGTATTATTGTGGGGGTGGAGATTATATCTCACTTAAGATGATTAACATCTATTCTCTATTATGTTTGAAAAAAGTTGTATTGTTGATTGTTTATTTGTCTAAGTTGTAAAGGTAGAAACGAGGTCTTTCCTATGGGGTAGGATCTATCCTAAGTGATCAACTTGAATGGAATCAAGGATCGAAGGGAATATGATACAAATGATGTGCAACTACACACAACGTTGAATTATGTGTAGGTTTTTCCTTTGGATGGAATGCGATACGATAAGAGTAAATATGATAATGTAAATTGCGGTAAATAAATTGCGGAAATGTAAACCATACATATACGCATGAAAGCGCTGAAGTGTAAGTGCATGTGTCGTGAAGTGGGTGTGCACGATTAATTTGTATTTTTACGATGTTGTTTGATTTTAAGAGAAATGTTGATTTAAGTTGAATTACTTAGTTTAAGAAAAGGTTGTATTATTTGATTTAAGAAAGAAAACTATTGAATTAGATTGTATGGATTGATTTTAGGATAAGGTTATGTTATTTATAATTATAGGTCGATTCATTTTCAATAAAAATTGGCGTGAAATTATTTTAAGGAAAAAGGTTATTGGATTATTATTATTTTTATTAAGTAGGTAAAGTTATATTATAAAATATTTTCCAATTATTTAAAAAAGAGTGATTGTCACGTTGCTTAAAAGGATTGATTTTAAGTGTGGATTGATGAGGAATTATATATTTAGTGAAAAAAGTTGAATTAATTTTAGTTTTTTTTATTTATTATAAATTAATCATATTTTCTAAAAGACGAGGTTTTAAATGAAAGCTTTAAAAATTCATTTTAGTTATTAATAAATAAAATGTAGGTTATTTAGAAAAGGATTCCTTTAAATAAAATAATTTTTTAGTAAGGTAACTTATTTATTTCAAATTAATAAAAAGTTGGTTATTTAGAGTATATATAAAAAGGTTTTATTAAATAAAATTGGAATTATGGAATTGGTAAATTAAATAAATTAACAATATTGATTTATTAATAAAGTTAAGGAAGTCAATTATAAAAGGTTGATTTTAGTTAAAAAAACTGATTAAAAAAAAGTGATTAATTAAAGGTGATTTAACTAAATAAGTGACCTAATGATTAATTAATTAAAAAAAGGTTAATATGAGGCGGATGGATTTAGTGTGGTGAGGGTAGCGAGGGCGTACGATGGGCGTGTGATTGGGATTGCTGGATCTGCTCTGTTGGAGATCGTACGGTGATGATGAAGGGTGCATCGTATGTGTACGTGTGTGCAGATACAGGATCATTACATCAAAGAAAAGAAAAAAAAACAACAAAACAACGGACGAAACCCTAAGCCCCAACGGACGGAACCCTAAGCCCCAAATCAAAGATCCCCCTTTCTCTCTCGTCGCTCGACTCCCTCTCGGTTCAGCCCGTTTCTTCAACTTCTCTTTCTGCTATTTCCTTCACTTTTGCACCTGAAACACAGACCAAAACAATCAGGAGTTCAACAATTTTAACACAAACAAAGGGTTACCGTAGGTCGTGGGTGACGGAGGATTCCGGATGGCAAGGCGGATGCTTGTTGGTTGAAAAGACCCTCGGCGGGTGGTGACTGCTCCGAGAACAACAATCTTCGGTAAAGCTTAGAGAAAAGATGAGTCCTTCCTCTCTTTTGCGATTTTCTGAATTACTTAGGGTTTTCGAATTGGGATTCACGAGTTCGCCTGTTGTATGTGTTGTTGTGCAAAATCCCCCTTCTCTCATTTCCAATCTGTACTTTATATAGGGTTCAGACGCGAGGTTTTGTGGGAACTCGATTAAAATCTCTTGAATGCTGATTGATGGTTTCCATTTTGGGGTTAATCAATTTGAAATCTTTCCTTCTTCATTCCATCAGATATTTGATACTGCATTGATTTGTTTCAAAATTGGATATTCGAATTGGGTATCTTTGGGAATATTCTTCCAATTGATTCTGCTAATTCAGGGTTGTGTTTTTTGCAGGTGTAGTTACTGATCGTATCTGGGCTAGAAGGTGGTTTAGAAGCCCAAAGTGGAGAAGCTCGGGTTTGACGTGTCTGTTGGGGAACTCCACGGAAAAGCTGGTGATGAAGACTGGGGATCTCGTACCTATGATGATGACGCTCAAAATAGGCTGATAAATTTCAGTTGTAATGTTGTTGTTGCAGGCTAAATTGTGGTATGTGCCTATTGTCAGTCGTAGGCCCCGGCTAGCAGCACAGTCTGCTGCAATCCAATGAGGTAAGCATAGGTTTCTTTACCACTTTGAGAGTTTCGATTATGTCCAAAATCTTCTCCACCTGATGTTTTATGTTTCTCAGCTTGCACTCTGAACCATGGGTGATAGTAATCAACAGATTATGGTGGATCCTACTTAGAGCATTAAAGGCAAGGTGGTGATAGGTTTCACATTAGACTCGAGTTCATCCAATAACAACTCGTAAATCTGAACAAATTCTTCGGTTGAAGGTTGCGCTCATTGCTCATGTTGTTCAGTCTCAACTTTGAGCCGGTGTCCTTATCCTCAAAACCACGGTCGTGTGGTGCATTTCGCTAATACCTTCTTCTTGTTTGTACTCAAAAGAAACGTTGGGTTGGTGTATTAACTTGTCACTGCCTATCACTGCCTGGTCTTGGTGATCCTTTCTATTCTGGCTCATCAGGTAATTGAATACCTATACTTGATGGATACCGTCGTGGACCAAAGTTGGATGGTTGCTTGCTCGTTCATAGTCATCCATGAGGACAAACCGCTCAGAGTGAACATGTGCATGCTAAAGCGGTGGAGTTTACTTCTCGGCACTTTATTTTGCGTCAGGCTTGCAAACCTTGAGGCTTCTACAACGACTTCTGCGTCCTGGTCTAGTGATGGTGAGATTCTTTCTGTTTTCGCTTCAATATGCGGTGTCTGTCTTGGAAATAAAGTAATGTGGCTATCTCTACTCTTGAGCATGAATATTAATTTGAAAAAGCTTGATTGTGTTTGATAAACATTATTGCCCTGTTTTGGTTTTCAACAGATTCTTGTGTTATCTCAGGGGGAAACACTGGTTGCATCGATTTGCAAGTTTTCGCAAATGCGGGCAATAATGCATTCGACTAAGAGCGACTGATTCCATCGTAGCTCCTCTTCATGCGTTTTACAGTAGGAGCATGGTGCGTGAGTTCTGAAGGGTCATTGCTTTGGGGTTTCAATTTAACTTGATGCCATAATCTTTGTCTGAAGCTTGCTTACTATAAATTGTAGGTTCAGACATTGGCGACAGCGTATGAACGATGTGGCTTTACTGTCTTATTTGAAGGTAAGTTAACTGTGTATTGCGTCTCGATTTGCGGTAATTAATTGGTCTGAACAGACTTCTTCTTTTGCAGGCGTTGAGATTGAGTTGGTTTTGAAGGCTTGGCGAGATAGGGGGATCTCGCTACCAACCGCTTGGATGTCTATTATCTCCTTGTTGTGGATGCAACAGAACTGTAAATCAAGATGCTTCCCACTCCATTGAGTGAATTGACTTAATGTCTTATTGGTTCCAATCGTTTTCTTAACAAGTCGTACGGGATCGCGACAACAAGCTGCAACTTAGCGCTGACGGCATCTACCGTTGTTTTTCTTTTAAAGATGGAAAGGGGATATGACTCAGAGAGAAGAGAAAAAAAAGTCAACGGAGGCGTGGCGTTCTAGCTGGTGAGTAGCCAAGAACTTTGCCGTCTTCAGTTCCCCTTTTTTCTTTTGTAAATTTTGTTCCTGATGCTCACCACCTTTATGACTCAATTCTGCTTATGGCAGGCTTTTGGAGGGGTAGATTGGAGAAGTGGATAAGAAATCGTTGGCACTGCATTGATAAAGGAGAGGCTTAAAGTTTCCAAGAGCAGTTAAGACCATCTTATGAGCGAGAACCAGTCCCTCCTCTGGGCCGAATTGAACATCTACGCAACTGTTGTGAGCGGGTAACAACGCCATCGTCCCTAATTTGATAATCATCGAAAAGCCTACGCTTGGATGACGGCATGAGAACTTGTTAATGATAACACATATTATCCCAACTGGAAAAAATACCGAGCTTTGTATTTGACATGTTATCATTCCCGTATTTAAAATTTATGCACTTAGCGTGTAGGTCTCAATTACTGAAGCCAATATGATAGTGTAACGAAGGTTGCTGCGATGTGAGAGACCTGGCGAAGCCAACATCCTCGATCTCATAAGTGGTGCAGTTGAAGGACCTCCCAGCAGTAAGTTCTGTGGTTTTAAATCTCCATGTATGAGGTTCTTTTCTTGAAGCACTTGTAACCTAGCGGCCAATTGCCTCGTGAAATGTCGAGCAATGCTAGGGTGATGAATAATTCTGAGAACAGCAACCTCTTCTTGGATTAACTCTTCTGAATCACTGCTATTGTTTTTGACAGGTTGTTCTTATGGACATTCAAACGGATAACCAAAACAAGTGTCGCAGCCTTCTTACTTATGTGGAGGGGAAACGTTTCCAAGTTGGGCAAGCTACAAATACAAAAAGGGCTTAAATGTAGGGGATACATGGCATGACCTTTGTATTCTATTATCATTGAAAAGAATGGCAGCCATTGTAAATTGTAATGACATCCAATGTTCCATCCTTGAATTTGTGCACCTGAATTTTGTTAGTATTGAAATGCTATGGGGTTTTACCATTTTTGTGAACTTTGCAACGTTTTGGATTGATTTTCTTATGAACTTAGATTGGGCAACTTTGAATACCACTTTCAGCGTGAGCTTTGATGCGGGCATTGTAGTGAAAGTTGGTAATCACAGTTATGATATACATCGTTCCCTTTCTCAATTAGTTGCGGCGGGTCTAAAATTTGTCCTTAATTGAATCGACCAAATTTAGGCCAATAACATGGGACATTCTTAGTGATGTAATATGAATCGGAGAGGACTTGGTTTGTAATGAATTTCCCAACTTAAGATCAACCTTAAAAGCGAGAACCTTCCACTTGTGATGCATAACTTTATCAAGGGATAATGTTCTCGAGACGGTGCCACGTTGCCACCAGGTTTGAAATGCCTCGATCCAAACTACTATTTTGACTCTTCGACCTGAATCCAGCTTGCCAAATCAGACTCAATTAATCGCATCTTGAAGTATTTAAGTTTGTGAGAATTTGTGTTGTCTCTACTTGGAATTTACTGCATCTGCACAAGTTGGTTAGTCGTGAGAACATAAATATTAAATTACATTCAAATAACAATGGAAATTGCGCAAGAGGAGGTGGGATCTTGCGGTCAAAAATTAGGGTGCAACATCGACAAACCGCTTAAGCATCTTGGGAAGTTAAATTGTAACAAGCCTTAGGTTTTAATAATTTTCTATTAGGCCGAGGCTTCAACTCCAAGTCTTTTCTATCACAAAAAATTTCCATGTCCCTTCTAGCCTTCTCATTATCTTTTGTTTTTCCTTGAACATCCATCACTGTGTTAATTGCGTTATCGAAAAAAATCTTCTCAATATGCATAACATCAAGATTATGCCGCAACAAATTATCTTTCCAATATGGGAGGTCCCAAAATATACTTCTTTTTGTCCAATTATGTTTGACCTCATATCTTTGAATTATGCATGCTTCACCATAATCTGTGAATTTTGAAAGTTCAGAAACTCGATTCCATATTTCCTATGGTGACAATCAAGGGGGAGGCAAATCTTTTATCCATACATCTTTTTTGAAATCAGTCATGTTTCTTCTAAAGACATGGTCTCGTGATAGGAATCTGTCGTGACAGTTTAACCACAAACTTTTTCCCCCAAATTCCAAAGTAAAAGCCTTTGTAAATTCCATGCAATGCAGACATCCCATTTTTCTGTGCGTACCCCAACCAGATAAAATTTCATATGCGGGAAAGTCAGTAATAGTCCACATCAAGGCAGCTCACAAAGTAAAGTTTTGTTTGTGAGATATATCATAAGTTCATTCAACAATCCATAACATATTCAAATCATCTATTAAAGGTTGTAAATACACATCGATTTCAACTTTAGGACTTGACGGTCCTAGAATGAGGCAAGTCAAAAATATGTAAGGTTTTGTCATGCACATCTCTAGAGGGAGGTTGTAAGGGGTTACGATAATTGGCCAACAAGAATATGAAACTACGGACGCTTGGACATATGGAGTAAAACCATTAGAACATAATCCGAGCCTATCATTTCTAGGTTCTGCAGCAAAATCAGAATGTACCCTATCAAAATGCTTCCATGCCTCACCATCAGATGGATGTCACATAGTGCCTGAACTTATTTTGTTTGTATAATGCCCTGTCATTTAACTTGCACTGTGCATTGAAGAAAACAATCTGTTTAACCTTGGTATTATCGGGAAATAAAACATGGACTTCACTGCTACACATTTTTGCTTACGGTTAATGGCTTTACTACAAACTTGATATCTTGGACTCTTATAGAACTTGCATTCCTCCAGCGCCTCATCATTAGTACCAAACTCATTGTCATAAAATAACATGCATCCATTTATGCAACAATCAATCTTTCGTACTTTGACACCAACCTCTTTACATCATAATAACTTGTAGGCAAGTTGTCTTTTGTAGGAGTCACATCCAACATCATTTTTGAAAAGTATTCCAAGAACTGATCAAGAACATTCCAATTTGACATTGCGGTCAATAATCTCACACACATTGATAATTTTGAATCTGCCGACCTCTCAAACAACGGCGTACTCATTTCTTTCAACAATTCGTAAAATCTTTGTGCTTCCTAATTCGGCAACTCTTCCCCATCAAAATCTCGAGGTTCATCATATGTCACATTTACTACAAAGACATTGCCCACTATATCATCGATCAGATTAAATTGTTCCTCAAATTTCATATGTGATCGACTGCTTGATGCGTGTGTATTAGTTGTCTCTGCATGTATGTTACTCGGCAGTTGTTCTCCATTATATATCCAAACCCAACAATATTTAATGAAACCATTCCTCTTCAAATAACATTCTACTTCCTTTGGGTCACTAATTATAGGTCTACATTCACATTTAAGATAAGAACATCTTACTCCTCCTTCACTTCGACAACATTCTTGAGCAAATGCTCACGTGATAAATCATTTAACTCCTTCCTCAAAATTTGGTGTAAGTCCACGTCTGCCTGGTAACGTTCTATCGTACATCCAACTACGATAGTAACTAAAATATTCCATACTACACATTTGTAGTATCATTATATATCATTTTAATTAAAAATGTGATTTTAATATATTTGAAATAATATAATTCTTTTCACATTGTTTTAAACATATATATATATATATATATATATATATATATATATATATATATATATATATATATATATATATATATATATATATATATATATATATATATATATATATATATATATATATATATATATATATATATATATATATATATATATATATATATATATATATATATATATATATATATATATATTTCATAGTATATCAAATTGTACATTTCATAAATACATATTATACATTCTATAACTATATTTAACATATATACTTATTAAATAAAAATATTACTTCATATTTTAACCTAATATAAATACAAATATTAATTAAATAAAAATACTCTACATTTTAGAACATTGTTTTAAAAATATTTCCTGACTATAAAAATATAAATACAATTATTACAATTCTTTTTGAATAAATCTACATAACATATTTTGAATATAAAATCTAGTTATACATTTTAACCTAATAAAAATAAACTTAATATTAATTATTCTTGAATTAACTTTTTTTTTATTTTAAATTTTGGTTTTTAAAAAGTTACTTTACAAATTATGTTTATTTTAAATTCTATTTTTTAAAAAATAAATTTGTTTTATAAATTGTGTTTTTTAATAAATCTACATAACATATTAATATAACTTTTTCATATTAGTTATATATATTTTTTTACAAATAAATTTTTCTAAAAAATACTTTTTAATAAAAAAACTTCTATTTAATAATTGAATTAAAAGAACTACTTTTTAAAATAAAATTAATTTCACCATTATGTTTAATAAAAACACTTTTTTAAAATATGTTTTTTCTAATTTTTTAATATTTTCTATTTATAGAATATATTGAATATAATCTATAAAATTCTATGTTCTGTTTTTAAAATATATTAAATATAACTTATTATATATAACTTAGTATATATAACTTATTAAATATAACCTTTAAAATATTTTAAATAGAACCTATAAATTTTGTTTTTTTCTAACTTTTACTATTTTTTTTTATAAATTCTGTCTTTAAAATATATAAAATAACCTAAAAAATATATTAAATATAAAATATAAAATATATTCTATTTTTAATAAAAATAACATATTTGAAAAATAAATAACCTATTTAGTCTATATTTACACAACAACAACCAATCACAACCAAATAAATAACATAAATAACCTAAATAATTTTATATATTTCATATATAACATATATATTTTGTTTGTATGCAACAACAACCAAACAACCTCATATATAATTTCATTCATATAAATTTAAAAAATAAATAATTAAAATTTCAAAAATATCTGAATGAAGCAACAATAAACTTTGAATCTTGAATCTTACTTGATGACCTCTTGCGATCTACCAAATATTTTTCTTTAAAAAACAAACATCAAAATTTAAAATTAGAAAATATTAAAATAAAATTAAAAACGAAAATAAAAATAAAAACTAAATAGAAGCATACCTTTGAATGAAGAAAGAACAAGGATAGAAATGGCGTGGGAGGCGTTGTAGGGGAAAGAAGAAGAGAAGCAGACTCTGGTTGTGGAGGAAAGAAGAGGAAGAGAAAGAGAAATTATGAGAAGCGAATAAGTGAGAATGCTGGAGCTTAAAACTAAGATATATATGAGAAGTTCCGGCATGGGAAACACTTCAGAATACAGCCACGTGGGAAGCACGTCAGAACATAAGCAACGACAATAAAGTGTGCAGACAAAAATTAATTTCTGCCTACAGCGAAGTGATTTCCACGTCAGAAAGTAGCAACGTGAATCCCACAATGCAAATGTTGCAACGATCAAACTTTTTATCAAACCCATCATTTTCAAGACTGAGCAAATTCTCATTTTTTTTTAATTTTTGAATTTTAGTTTGCGACGTGGGTTTCACGTCACAACTGAAAATCTAAAATATTCAAACTCCCCCCCCCCCCCCCCCCCCCATGTGAAAACGTATAGTTTGGATTATTTATTTTTTAATTTTTATTTTGTGACGTGAAAATTACTTCACAACTATTTTTTTTTATAAATAAAACACTTGTAAAACCTGAAAACCTATTTAATTAATAATATAACTATTTAGTGATGTGACATTCACGTCGCAACCACCACTATTTGCCACATGAATATCATGTCACTAATTTGCGTGGCAAATAACATTGTTTCTTGTAGTGATTAGTCTAACCACCAATTATTAGGAGACACATAACAATGTTTGTCCTAGCTGGACTTATATTACCGCGAGCTCAAAAGAATTATTTTTTGTCTCTATAAGCTAAATTATTTTCCCCCTATTTTTTTCTATATTATTTTTCACAAGAATAACTTTTTTGAATTTTTTACCCAAATAATCCAAATTTTCAAAAAAAAAATCCCCAAATACCCCACTTTTTAAAAATATTCCCAAAGTACCCCAGTTAGGGTTTTTGAGTACCCAAGAGCGCCTTTCCAATTGACGACCATTTGTTAAGGGCGTAAGGGTGTCGCCAATTGGATTGGAGACACCTCATGCAATCTCCAATCCAATTGGCGCCTTGGTTATAGCCTCATAAGGGAGTCGCTAATTCATCTGGAGACTCCTTAGAAATTGATATTTTTTTCTATAAATAGAGGTGTTCTGATCATTTAGTTCTCCATCTCATATCCTTATTCTACTGATAACATGTATCGTCGTCGGTGGGGAAAAGTCATTTATTCGAGAGAGAAGTCTCTGATGGACATGCTATTTTGGAACATACAAAGTTTCAATCAACTTAAGAGAGAGCTGAATCCGTGGTTAGAAGGAGACATTGGTAAGATGCAAGGAAAGTCATGTTTAGACCGAATGAAATTAGTTTGATTGTTGTAATCAGTTAGGAATATTGTAATCACCTAGTTAATGTTTTATGTTTTATTAAATTAGTATGTGTTGTGTGTTATTAGTTGTTAAGACCGTTGCAACAAAGACTCATCAACATATGAAATATTTGGTTACAATAAATGAAACGATAAGCTAAATCATGATGCAGATGTTCCTTCGACATTGGGACAATTTTTTCGGTTATGTCCGGGCTGACGACATATACTGCATAATCTTATCATTTTATCAGCGATATCCATTTCGGTTCTTATATAGTTGCTATTTGGGCGTCCCTTTTTCTTTCTTCTCATCTCATCGTTGTGCCAAACTATGTCACCTTGGTATGGAGGTCAATAATCCTCCATTGATAGCACTAAGAAGCCTTCGTTGTATACGTTCATAATATTAATCGCCTTGTAAACATCAAATAGATAGCCATGAGCATCCTGTCGAACATGTGCACATGCCGCAATGACATGTGAGCAAGGTACACTAAAGGCCTGGTACTTGCCACAGTCACACTAATATCTGTTTAGTCTGAAGACATAGGATAAATTGGGCCTCCCCTCATTATGGTCCATTATTTCTTGTACACTGAATGTTTGCCTATGACGGCCAAAGAATGTAAATGCATGTGTGTTGACTCTGATGGTATCCTCTTTCATCAATTTCATTACGCTTTCACTGAATACTTGACCCGATGTTAACACTGCACTCCATCTTTCTCCTCTTGTTGAGAAAAGTGATGCCAACCTATAATATGTTGATCTCACTAAAGTGATGATTGGAAGGTTTCTAATTCCTTTGAATACTCTGTTCATGGACTCCACAAGATTTGTCGTCATGTGGCCCCAACGACATCCACCATCAAAAGCCCTTGTCCATTTTTCGAATGGAATGTTATCCAACCAGCTTCCTGCATTTGCATTTGACATCCTATTTTCATTAAGGTAGTGGGTGTTAACAATATATCTCGGTGCAAATGACATGCTAAAAGAACTAGTTAGAGACTTAGTAAATTTGCTTCTTTTGGTTTCTATTAATGTCTGTATGCATGGGAACATATTAATATGCATGAGACACATATGAATTGGCCACATGAATTGGCCATATTAGTATGCACGGGACACACATGGGACACATATTAATATGCATGCATGGGAACATATTAATATGCATGGGACACGTCTAACCCACCAAAATGGCCATGTTACTCACAACCCTTATCCAACATAATTACCAACCCATTAACCATTCAAACATGCCAAACACCCAACCACAATACCAAGAGCGTCCCCCATACCATCTCCAACACATTGACTACTACCCAAAAGCCCAATATGGCTATGGGCCCAACACAATATCAAGATATAGCCATAATAAGGGTACATCATACCATAGTCATAACGCCCAAACATCTTTCCATAGCCAAAACGCTCTGACATTATACCTTAGCCTACACACTCAACCATCTCAACAACCTTATGGCTTTCAAACACCACTACCATTTCGTAACAGGTAACATCTTGTGTTGTGGAAGCCTCTTTTTTCTTGAAGTATTTCTTTCTCTTAGCATAATTAAAGTTCTTGTCATTCTTACCAAGAAACTTTCCGAGTATTTTAACTAGGAGCATAAAGTTTTCATCTTCTTCTAGTGCATCATCATCTTTATCATCTTTTAAATCTACTTTCAATGCAATACCCTTGGATTTTTTTTTCTTGATGTTCATATATTTCAAGTCTTCCAAGTTCTAACTCATATTCTTGAAGTTTTCCAAATAATGATGCAGAAGTCATGGTAGAAAGACTTTTCTTTTTCGATATTGCTATAACTCTTAGTTGCCATTCTCTTGTCAAGGATCTAATAACTTTGAGATTTAGTTCATTATTAGAAAATGTCTTACCAAGTGTTATTAAGTAATTAGTCAAATGTATGAATCTTTTCTGTAGGACAACAATGGATTCTCTAGCCTATATTTGGAACATCTCATATTCCTGACTTAATGTGTTCAATCTAGATCTTTTGACTTCAGTGGTTCCTTCATGAGTTTCCACCAAGTGTCCCAAATTTCTTTTGCAGATTTACGTTGTGAAACGCAAAAGAATTCATCCATACTTAATGCACTTTGTAGAATGTTAATGGCTTTCTTTTTATCAAGTATTTTCTTTTTTATCATCTTCATCATATGAAATTTTAATCTTAGTAGTGCCAACACCATTAACCATACTAAATGGTTGATGAGGATCATTTTCAACAGTTTCCTAGATTCCTTCTCCTTGAGCTTCTAAATATGCTCTTATACAGATTTTTCAAAAGTCAAAATACTCTCCAGAAAAACTTTAATTGAAAAACCATCTTTAAATACCATATTTGGGTTAGTGGAAGCCATACTGGATCTGGATCTGTATGATATACTGTAATTTTATTAATTGAAAAACTTTAACTTTCACAATCTGAAAAAAGAAAGCTAGAAAGCTTCAAATAGAGAGAGTTTATAGAATGGTGAGAGAGTACCTAAGTTATAACTTTTTCTATGTTAAGGCAGTAACAATACTCATACATTTCAACTAAATTTATTTCAATACGAGTTTGTAACACAATTCAGTTAGTAAGAAACTATATCTATTTGTAACAGAATTGAAAAAGAGTCTCAAAATTAAAGAATCGAAACACCGAATCAAAACGACTAATTGAAAGAATGAATCAAAATGCTGAATCGAAACTCTGAATCAAAACTCTAAATTGAAATGACAAATCAAAACTTTGAAGAGAGAGAGAGAGATGGATAGAGAGAGAGAGAGAGAGAGAGAGAGAGAAGAAATGCAAAACATTTCATTGATGGAATAACTCACATGAAAATTGATTTCTTTGGTGAAATAAATGTCAATAGATTTTTTAGAATAAACACTAGAAGCTCCAATTCTCGATTGTTGATAGAGGATATCTGTGATTTTTTCTTTGGTGACTTTTAAGAAGACATAAGAAACGAAAAATGTCTAAGAATGAGAAGAAACACAGTAATGAAGGATTTATTTTGACTTTTTTAAAGAATTTTATTTTTTCTGTTTATTTTGTTTTTATTTTTTAGTTTTAAACCGATTTTATGTTTTAATTTTGTTTTGGTTTTAGTTAATTTAATTTTAGGGCACAATATTATTAATTTCTTTAGCTTTTAAATTTAAGTTGATAAAAAAATAAACTTACTTTTTTCTTTATGAATTTTATTATTTTGTTTTTATATTTTTTCATTTTTAATTTTTAGTTTTATTTTTTTTTATTTTATAGGTTTCTTTTTATTTTATTTTATTTTATTGCACATTGTTAATAATTTATTCTGTTTTCAAAAATAACATAATAAAAAATAAATATTATTTTTTTGTATGAATTGTTTTTTTTTTTTTTTTTTTTGTTTTGAATGATTTTTACTATTTAGTATTGTTTTAGTTTTATTTTTTTATTTTATGTTGGTTTTATTTTTAAGTTTTATTTTTGTTTTATTTTTTATTTTAGGGCACAATATTAAAAATTTCTTTAGTTTTAAAATTAACATAATAAAACATACAGATTTATTTTATTAATTAAGATAATAAAGAAAAGGAGGCAATTGAAAATTTGGAAGGAAAAGAAAAACAATAATGTTGGCTTATACTGATGCTATCATTTAAATAAATAAATATATAGAAAATAAAAAATATATATAAAGTTTGGGGGAAAACATATTACCCACCAATAGAATTATAATAACATCGGTTATAACCGACGCTTGTATAATTAAAAAAATTAAATACAAAAATAATTAAATAAATTAATTGATTAGCATCAGTCAAGGACGACACTATAGTTAAATACATTTAAAAATAAAATAAATAAATCTATTAATTTCCACCATTGATGACATAAATTTGAAGGAAAAGAAACAATAATGTCAACTTATATCAATACTACCATTTAAATAAATGAACATATAGAAAATAAAAATAAAATTATAAAGTTTGGGAGAAAAACATTTTACCCACCAATAGAATTATAATAATGTTGGTTATAACCAACCCTAGTATAATTAAAAAAGGGTAATGTTAACTTGTGCCCTTGGGGCACATGTTAAGAACTAAATTAAGAAATATTATTTTGGAAATTGTGTATAAAGTTTAATTAAAATATAAAATTAATTTTTAAATCGTTTTTTCCAATGCAAATTTACTACAAATGGTTTTCTTAACATGTATCCCAAGGACACAAGTTAACATTATCCATTAAAAAAAGTAAATACATAAATAATTAAATTATTAATTAATTAACGTCGGCCAACGCTGACGCTATAATTAAAGACATTTAAAAATAAAAATTAAATAAATAAACCTATTAATGTCCACCATTGATTATATAAATTTGACACTAATAGAGTCGGGTTAGGGCCGACGCGAAAATATTGAAGCTAATATATTTTTTTTATAGTGGAAGTAAGGGAAAATGTGTAGCTCAACAAGGCGAGGCTAATTATGTCATAATTTCAAATCACTTATAATAGATACTCATTTTATGATATTCTTAATTTTAATCGGCCATATATTGAAAGTAAGTTGTGTTTCTATCCCCTATGTGAATTTCGCAATTCCTGACTTTTTCGACCAATTCCCGACTCTTAATTTCATGATTTTGGTCTAATCTAATATTTGTTGAAAATTTTGAGCTTCCTTTGTGTCTTTTTAAAAAAGTTATCCTTTTAAAATCAATATATATTTAATAACATAATGTTTTGACAAAAAGTGATTTGATTACTTAAAAAGCATATTATTGAATGAATATAGATTATATAAAATGTTTTAGGAAATTATTTATTTAAAAAATAATAGTATTTTTTTTAAATGAACAATTGAAATAAATATTTACATTTCACCTCGAATACTTAAAATAGTCAAGAGAAAATTTGGTGCATACTTTCTAATTTTGAAAATAAAAATATTCTATAAAAAGACTTGCGCGATGTGTGGTTGTAAATTATTTTTTATTTAGTATCTTTTATTGTATTTTGATTATGTTAAAAATTATTGTTTAACGTAATTGAGATTTATAATGGAGATTTATTGAATTATTTAATGGAGATTTATAATAGAGATTTATTCAATTATTCAATTTTGAAAATTTAAACAATTCAATAAGATAATACTTGGGGTTCATATATTTTAAATTTATTTTTAATTATTATTAAATAAAACTTTTAAAAACTTTTCAAATTTATGTCTACATAATAAAACATTAGTTATATGATGAACAAAAGCATTTCAAATGCTAGTTACTTGACTAACTTTTTTTTTTATAATTATTTTAATTTATTATAAATGATATTGTAAAATGTTAGATGTGATTTTGTTGTTGATATTAGTTAAAATATGAGAGATATTTAAAAAATATTATCTTTGCTTTTTATTATATTCATTAAGATCAAAAAAATTAATTGAGCAAATTTTAAATTCTATTTTCTTATATGTTAAAAATAAACAATCTAGTTTTTTTTGTTTTTTATTTATTTGTTCAATGTATACTGAAAAATGTATAATCGGAAGAATCTAAAATGATTTTAGAGACAATTTATTTAAATGATAAATTAAAATTTCTTTTCTTTTATTTTTATAATTTAAAAATATTTACAAGAAAATATAAATTCTATTCTATAAATTTTATGAAAATAATATATATCAAAGTAAATATTTGTTAGGTTAATATTTTTCCTATGTTAATTTTCTAAAAAAATATCTTAATTTCTTATTAATGATATCATAAAAATTTTATTTGATTTTATTGTTGATATTAGTTGAAATATTAGAGTTTTTATTTTAAATATTACATCTCTGTTTTTTATTTTACTCCTTATGGTCTATGTAAGAAACAAAATTGTGCAAACTATAAATCTATTTTTACAAGTTATATATATATATATATATATATATATATATATATATATATATATATATATATATATATATATATATATATATATATATATATATATATATATATATATATATATATATATATATATATATATATATATATATATATATATATATATATATATATATATATATATATATATATATATATATATATATATATATATATATATATATATATATATATATATATATAATATAATATATAATAATTATATAATTGAAAATACACTCACACTACACTATTCTCTCCCTCCTCCCCAACCCAATCCCGACACACTACCCCAAACTAAACAAACCAATAACACCCACCCCCTCCTCCAAACCTATGACTCCGCCCATCCCATAGTCAACAATACCAATACCCCCATCCCCACCATCACCACTCTTAATAAAATCACCTATACATAAACCTTAATTATAAAACAGTATCTATTACTACCACTAAAACTACTTCTACTCATCAATCAACCTCACCAAACCTCCACCCAATAAAACTCTCCAAATAACCTCTATCAACCGTAACCCTACCAAGTATCTTTTATATTTGTTGGGACTATATGATTGCATCTATTGAGAAGTGAAAGATGAAATTTTGAAGGTGCTACATATGAATAATCGTAATATGATTCAAATTATAATAGTTATTTAACAAATAGAAAAAATAATGCATTTTCATGACACTCTTTTTTACATCACACAATAAACTGAGGTAAAATTATTTTTCAACGAGATAAAATTACATACTCGCAGTAATAATGTTTCCTAAATATTTTAATAAATTTGTTTGACCAAAACTAATTTATTACATAAAAAATATAATATTGAATAATTACATATTAGTAAAGTATAATTATTGTTTTGAAATTATTTATTTTCTTAATCAATGTTGAGATTTCTTTTCTATACATTTCTTTTCTAAGAAAAACCATTCTTTTCTAAGAAATTATATATAACGTATCATATCAAAATGTCATATTTATATAAAAATATAAGAATGAACATGAACTATTATATTTTAAAATAATTGTGGAGATTATGTCTGTTTTTTTTTCTTTTCTCCATCATTTCCTTTAATAAAAAAGGAGAGAGAAAAAAACTACTCATAATCTCCACGGTTTATTTTAAACTCTAATAATTCAGATTCATTCTCATATATATAATTCATTCTCATTCTCATATATCAATGAAAACCCATTGTAAAGATGCATTGAACATATTTCTTAAATATTTTAATAAATTAATTTGACCAAAAAATATTCGATTCCTTTAAAAAGTATCATTTTAAATAATTATATATTAGAAAAATATTAAATTTTTTTTTATTTTTTTCTTAATTTGTGCTTAGGATTCTTTTTATTCAATGAATAAATATACATTTTAGGAAGCTTGGTGTGTCTCTCTATATATATTTCTCTGGTGCTAGCACAAAAAATTAAATTACTCCTTACCATACTATTCATATTGATATTTCTATTTATATGGGTTTAGACTTGTTTTCAAGCAGAAAACCAAAATCTAGAAATACAAAAGCTTGTTTTGTTAATGTAAGAAGACAACATAAACCAAAAATGGTCTTTAGTTCTTCAATCAGTTGTCTCCTCATATACATTTCTATTGTTGTTTCATTTGTTTCTCCTATTAATTATTTAGAAACACAAAATCAACAATCATTCAATCAAACTTTTCGATCAGAGCAAGAGCTTAAAAAATTGAAGAAAACGATAGCTACACGTCTTCGACAAATCAACAAGCCGGCGGTTAAAACAATTCAGGTATGTTAAAATATTTTTTTAACATCATTATATATATATATATATATATATATATATATATATATATATATATATATATATATATATATATATATATATATATATATATATATATATATATATATATATATTTTATTTATTTATTTATTGTGTTTTTAAATTTTTTCTTCAAATAATGCCCCACCAAATATTTTCTTCCACAATGTTTTTCGTGTGTACGATATATGACAAATGAAATAAAAAATTTATTTAAATGGACAAATAATAATGTAAAAATATTAATTTATCTGAACACATTTTTTAGTCTTGAAGCCTAACTTATGCACCATGGTTTTTTATTTGCACTCTCTTTTGCAGGTTCCAAATGGTGATATCATAGATTGTGTTTTGATTCATAAACAATTAGCTTTTGATCATCCTTTATTAAAAGGACAGAAACCAATGGTATATATTCTTTGTTTTGCTGATATAAATAACAAAAAAATTGAAATTAATTAATGTTTAAGTTAAGAAAGCTATTATAGTTCAACCTTTATAAAATGATTTTTTTTCCTTCATATTTTTATATACAGAGTTTTCAAGAAAGTCTAAAAGAGCATAATCAAATTGGCAATACGAGTGATTTTCAATTATGGGGCTTATCTGGTGAATCATGTCCTAATGGAACAATTCCAGTTAGAAGAGTAACAGAACAAGACATGTTAAGAGCTTACTCTATTAAAAGCTTTGGACAAAAGCTAGCTAATAGCTTTCCTCATGAAGTATGCAATCACAGAAACTCAATTACTTCTCTCTCAATAAATTTTTTTTAATTGAAATGAAATATGTTCTTGTTATTAAGATTTTGTGTGCTTGTTTCACTTTTTCCTTGTGTTTTTGGGTTTTCATGGAAGTAATAAAATATGTTGTTGTTATTGTTGAACAGCATGCAGTTGCTTTAGTGGAAAAGGATGAGTTCTTTGGAGCACAAGCTACCTTCAATGTGTGGAGCCCTTATCTGGAAAGTCAAAGTGAATTCAGCTTGTCTCAAATGTGGATCGCCTCTGGTACATATGGAGTAGATCTCAATTCCATTGAAGCTGGTTGGCATGTTAGTTATTATCATTTTTTACTCCATTCATTTTTTTTTCTTTTCCTACTAATTAACATGTTCAACAACAATATCTTTACCAAATAAAACATATTTATTCAAAAACATTCGAACAAGATGATAAGGGATATCTTTCGTTTAACTAGAGATTCTAGCGCGCAGCAGTTAAATTCTTTTGAGGAAGAGTTTTGCATCCTATTGTGATCATTTCCGACTTGAGAAATTAATCTCTACAGTAGCTATGCCCTAGATTTTATATTAATTAACCAACCAATCTAATTTTATGCAGGTCTACCCGCGACTCTACGGAGACGATCGCCCTAGGTTTTTTATTTATTGGACGGTAAGAAAATCAATTCAAATAATTTATAAGTTTGTAAGAAAAATACAAATATCATATCAAACAAGTATTTGCAGGCTGATGCATATAAAAGCACTGGGTGCCACAATTTACTTTGTCCAGGCTTTGTTCACACTAACCAAAATTTTCCAATTGGAGCTGAACTTCCAAAACTTTCTTCATATAAAGGACAACAATTTTCTATTACTCTAAAGATATCGAAGGTAATATCTACATTGTTCCACTCGCAGTGAAATCAAATAATGTACTTTAACTTTAATTATGTTTTTTTTTTGTGTGAAGGATAAAAATACTGGAAATTGGCTGCTTGGATATGGAGATGGAAATATAATTGGGTACTGGCCAGCTCCCTTGTTCACACACTTGAAATATGTTGGGGATGAAGTTCATTTTGGTGGAGAAATAGTGAATGCAAAATCAAGAGGTTCTCATACTTCCACTTCAATGGGTAGTGGCCACTTTGCTGAAGAAGGTTATGGAAAAGCTGCATATATTAGAAATATGCAAGTTATAGATTCTGATAACAACTTGATTCCATTGTCAAATCCCACATATGCAGTATCAAATCCAAATTGTTATAATATAATAGGAAAGACTAGTCCAAAGTGGGGAGATCATATTTACTTTGGTGGACCTGGCAAGAGTGAGAAATGTCCATAAAGCAATATTGAATATGATAGAATAAGAATTATAAAGGTCAAATAAAATGTAACAAGAGTAGAAAATAAACTACCTTTATTAGCACCATATTCTCTAATTTTAGTGTAACCGTTGTAATAGTATTAATTTTATAATTAACATGGACGTGGGGACAAGGGGTGCTCAACCCAAATATAAATACAAAAAGAGGGCAAAAACAAATACAAAAGGAGGGGGAAAAGATTAAAGCTAACACATAAATCCTAAAGGATTTAGCAACGAAACTTCCTTAGAACAAAGCACTGACCCTTAAATCTAGCTCCAAACACTACTATAAATGATATATCTCACCTCTGACGTGAAATAGATTTTACCTCGGTTATACAGCCGAAATAATAAAGGCTGACATGAAAACTAATTACTTTAACACTCTATAATTTAAAAACTATGGTTATAATAGAAAACGATATTGGTTTGATCCCTAGCAACAACATATAATTTTTATTTTCAAAGCTATGAAGCGCGCGCCACTTTACCTGTCGATTTTATTTAAAATCCGAGGTAATAAATTATGTTGGTACGTTGGTTTAATTTAATAATCGGGGGGTTAAATCTTATCTATTGTCACATATAATTTGTTTTAAAGCACATTTTAACTGACTTGTATCATTTTTACATAGAAACAAAATATTGACAGAACCAGAATCAGATTATTTTAAATGCACAAATTAACATTGTTCTCATCAACACATAATATAAGATTTATATTGTTTTCAAAATCAAGTGTACAAATCTACATTGTTCTCATCAACACAATATATAAGATTTACATTGTGTTTAAATTCAAATGTATAAATTTACATCACTAATACGCAAAAATAAAGATAATGTCAAAAAGCGCAAATAATATATTTACTTTTGGTATTTAGGCATTGAAGTATGTATATGTTTGTCTGTCCTCTCTTGATACCACATGAGCCCTCCACAGTGAATGCCTTCAATAAGAGGATCACTAATGTCTGAATATCTTGAACAAAATGAAATGCAATTAATTAAATGTTTCACATTAACTAATATTGTAAATATTATAAAACCAAGATTTAGAAAATGATATGTAAATAATAATGTAAAATGTAAATATTTAAGAAACTGATTATAATGCTATGTACTTATATTCTCAAAACCATCAAAAATAGAATTTGAATCATTTATTTCATCATCATCAAAAACTGAGCTTGCATCGAAGTTATCATCTATATGTTATTCACTCGCACTGTCACTTAAGTAATCAACAGTTAAGTGTTTATCATTGAATCATATATTTCATCATGATCAAGATTTGGACCAACTTTAAAAATACATGTTGTTGGAGTTACAAACACAAACTGCAACTTAAATAAATGGTACAATATAAGTTCAAGATATGTCATAAGTGTTTGGAGCTAGATTTAAGGGTTACAAGGTAGAGGGAATGGTCACACGTAGAACTTTGTGATGGTAGAATAGATGCAAGTGAAAAACAATTCATAGAAAATGAAAGACATTTCAATGATATAAACTTATTGTTGGAAGAAGAACAAACGTGAAAAATAAGAACAAATGTACCTCAAATATGATGACTTTTGATGTTTGAGTGTTGATGAATGTCAACTGTTATAAGAGTTTTGATGAGAGTTACGATGAAAAACGCCTAGGGTTTTGTAAAGAGTTGATAGGTAATGAAAAGTTAAAGTCTAGTTCTCTGATGTATTTCATACAAAAGAGAAATCACGTCGATTTTTCATAAAATAACGACATATATGTGTTAATTAAAAATAAAAATATATATAAAAAGCACTATAGCGCCATATTATGAGAATACATTTAAAATATATTTCACGTCATTTTTTTAAAAACCAAAGGAGTTGATGTAACTGAGGTTAATGCTAATAAAAAAGGAAAAAAAGACTAACAAAGAAAAAAAGGGAAGCTGAAAAGGGGTTTGTTGCACCCCAAATTTTACCCTCATATTTTTCTTGCATTGTCTGTATAGCATATCATGTCTGTCATTTTTTATAATACCCAATGTATCAGCTCAAATAAACTTGTCGGAATTACAGCCAAATCGGTCAAACTAAAAGTCAACTTTATGAAAAATCAACGGATGGAAAATTTTAAAATCGAGCCTGCAAACGTCAGTCATATTAATCTACGTTTGTCGTAGTTTAACCTGGCGTGTTCAATTAAATTTTTCGACCACTTTTCAGTCGCATGTTGGACAGTTTAAATCATTTTATCGAGTAAATTTTATTTCAAAATCTTGCCAAACGGTATTTTTCCGAGTCTTATATTTTGCGCTGATCATTTTAGTGTACTCGGTTTATTTTTTCGAGCACTTGGGCGTCCAACTTTTATTTATTTGAGTTTCAGTTATTTTTATTTTTTGTCTAAATATTTAGAATAAATAAATAAATAAATAAATAGAATTTTTAGTTTTAATTTTATTTTTATTTTATTTAGTTTTAAATAATTATTTAAGTTGGGTTTTAAAATGGGCATTAGGTTAGAGTTAACCCTAGTTTGATACCTATATAAACATAAGTTGTATTTAAGAAAAGGAGGAAAAAATTTCATCAACATCAGAAATCAAGAACAGGTCACAGAAAGAGTAAGAAGAGAGTTTTGAGAAAAACTCAAAAGATCCACCAACAAGGATCATCCAACGGCGGTCGTGGATCCTTTAGAGTATCATTACAACCGGCGGGCAACAACCAAGTAAAGAGCCTCAGAAGAAGCTTCATCACCGGCCAAGAACACCACCACCTCGCCGTCGAAACACCCAAGACATAAGATTATGACATTAATGAGTTTGGTTTTGTTTTATTTGGTTTCAGGTATGAACAGACGAAGGCGAAGCAGGAGAGAAGAGGAAAGTTTCAAAAAGGAGTCATGGAGGAGCCGCCGTCGGTTGGGAAGAAGAAGAAGGGAAAGGGTTTTTTCCCAAACCCTAAAGAATGGAAAGAGTTTTTTTCCAAACCCTAAAGAAACAACACATCAACACGGTCCACCCTTCCCCCTTTATTATTACTGTTTTTTCTTTCTTTTTATTATTTTATTTTTCTTATAGTTATTTATTTTTTTATTAGTAATTAATAATGAGAATTAAAGTTTTAATTAAACTATTTAACAAAGAATGTAATTAAACATTAGGATTAGAATTTATTAAAATTTAGATCTTTCTTTCAAAATTAAAATCATTAATTAGAATTAGAAACTCATTTTTTTAAAGATTAAAATTGGATCACTTTTTTAGTAAAACGCTAAATAAAAGTTAAACCTTTTTTAAATAAAAATTAAACCCTTTTCAAATTAAAATTTAAACGCCTCTTTTAAAAAACAAAAAAAAATTAAATCATTATGTTTAATTTAACTCAAACTTTTTCTTAATAAATTTCTAACGTTATTTATTTTTAAATTTCTAACATTTCACATTTTCATTCTAATTGTCTAACCTAAAAATGCTAAAATAAAAATGCTTAATATTTCCGCTAATTATCAGCTGACTTTCATATCTCTTGTTTGTACTTGGTTACTAATTTCACATTTTGATGCATTTTCATTTTCTATGGTTGTAACTTTATGCGAGGCTATCGTCGCTTTCTTTTCCGTCATTATTTTTGCATTTTTTTGTTGTAATTTACGCGAGGACATCGTCGCCTTTATCTCTTTATTATTTTTGCATTTTGTGGGCTTGTAATTTATGCGAGGCTATCGTCGCTGTTTGTTTTCAATTCCGTTACCGTTCTTGCACATTCCTGCATGTTCATACTGCCGTTTATTTGCTTTGCATTACATTATCCACCGAATATTTTCCTTCCGAAGGATTAGGTCTAGCATTTTGACCGCCGAGTCAATAACCCTAATCCTTGAATGTTTCAAAACCCTAATCTTGCCTAGGTGTCCCGCCGTAGACAAAAATACCCTTTACCCTAGCATTAGATTAAGGAGTCGTCGCACTCCATTTTAGAGTTTCCCGCCGTGGAATACTTAGTTAACCCTAATATCAATTCAACTATTTCAACGTAGAGATAGGAGTCATTGCACTCCACGTAAGCGCTTCCTTAACAAATGCTTATTCCCCATTAAAACCTTGACGATAGTTAAGAAGTTTCTAACCTCCCTCTCGAGGGGGAAATACGACTACTCTGATTCCATTCCCTACCCAGGATACGTAGGCACAAGATGTGAATCTTGCCGAGTAAACTTAGGACTAACCCTTAGGTCTTTTTGTCACTCTCAACCCTTAGCTCAGTATATACCCTAAAGCAAATAATAAAGCAAATAGTAAAAAATAAACAAAAGGTTCCTGTAGAGAACTACAGAAGTTTAGGGTGCTAATACCTTCTCTAAGCTTAACCAACCCCTTACCTAGGTCTCTCCCCGCATTGTCTTTACGATGCAAAATTAGGTTTTCCCTCTTTTGACCTTTTCCTTCGGATAAATCAAAGTGCGGTTGTGAACTAAGATGCGATTCAAATTGATTAATAATTTGATATCATATTCTAACCGTAACAGAAAATAGCGACTTCACTAGGGAAAGTCCTAACTTTTAAGGGTTACCCCTACGTTGTTTATTTTACTATTTGCTTCATTATTATTTGGTTGTACATATATATCTGTTATACCTTGCTTGGGGTATTTGCTGTTGTGAGATAAGTCCTACCCCGGACTTGAGTGACATTATTATAGGAAGGTGATATATTCAACGAGGCTTATAGGGAGTGATTCCCGACCAAGCTGACTTGAGAATCACCGCTCAGTTAAGACCCTTTCGGAAATGGTTCAGTTGAACGAGTATTCGTGAAAACTTTTACTATTGTCGATTGGAGCCCGTGATACTGGGGACCGTAGTACCTTAACACCACCTTGACCTTATCTAGGACGTAGTGCAGGGACTATTAGGGAGTATTCCCAAAATAGTTGTTACGCGATACTACACTCAAAAGAGGTTCTTTTGAGAATATTATTATCCACCGAGTCAGTTGGGAAATTGATAATATATGAAAGATGGACTGATGACTTTGGGCACCTCTTTAGAACCCTTGTTCTGCAGGTACAACTAACCTATAGTACATGCCTTTTGGGAAGGGTAGACCTTGACTCTGCTCATTATACCTTTAACCTAGGACCTTTTGTTGTTTGTGTGTATTTGTGCATGGCATTCATAAAACATCATTCCTAGTTTCAAGGAATTCAACAGTCCTTTGTGAATTCAAAAGTCCTACATTTCAAAGTTTAAAACCTTTCCCAACTTTCCTAAGAAATGGAATATTTGCAATCGACCGTTGAAGTTCTTGAAACTATTACATTGCATTAGCATCATATTTTTGCATTGCATTCTCCGCCCGGTTTCTCATCTCCAATTGTCTTTATCTTCTAGTGTCCTTTTGAGGCGTCAAGCTAATTCCTCAACACAGATATCGAACTCGAGCTAACTATAGACTCCTAATGTCAAAACAAGAGGAACATAATGCAGAAGTCCGAATGGAGATCAATAAGTTGAAAGCAGGCACGACCAGGCTTACCGAGATGCTTCAAGTACTGGTTGCCAGAGGAGAGCCACCTCAGAGGACCGTCATTCAAGAAGTCTCAAGTGCTGATCCACCTTCTGTTTCACTGTCGCCCTCTACTTGGATGGATTTTGGTTTACCTCCTAATTACTCTCCACCTTTTGCATCTGCTGCTACAATTGGTCCGATTGTCAGACCGGTTTTTCACGCCCCCATCCTTACCGAGGCCAGACCTGTAGTCCACACGTTTAACCAGATTGTCCAAGCTCCCTTTGAGAATCCTCCCTTTGAGCACAATGATGTCGATTTTCAAAGGGACGGCCAGGAAGATTTTGTTGAGCCTGAGATTACTCGTGAACAGTTTCAGATAATAAACAAGAGACTCCAAGCTGTCGAGGGTACTGATTTCTTCAACGTTGATGTCGACAATATGTGCCTAGTTTCTAGTCTTGTTTTTCCTTCCAAGTTCAAGACTCCTGAATTTATGAAGTATCAAGGTCACTCATGTCCAAGAGCCCATCTAGTTATGTACTTCCGAAAGATGGCAGCTTACACCAACAATCTGAAGCTACTCATCCATTGCTTTCAGGATATTTTGAGTGGTGCTTCTTTCAAATGGTATATGAACTTAGAGCATAACAGTGTTCACTGCTTCCAAGATCTCGTCAATGCTTTTATGAAGCAATACAAATACAATTTGGACATGGCTCCCGATCTCCGTCAACTTCAAAGTATGTCTCAGAAGGAAAAAGAGTCGTTCAAGGAATACACTCAATGTTGGAGGGAGTTAGCTTCCCAAGTTGAACCCCCTATAGCAGAGAAGGAATTGACGGGAATGTTCATGGATACTTTGTCTCCTTTCTATTGGGAAAAGATGATTGGAAGTGTCTCTTCAAGCTTTACAGATCTGGTGACTATTGGCCAAAGGTTAGAAGAAGGTTTGAAAAATGGGAAGGTATCCAAAGCTGCCGAATCTTCTAGTGGGGCAAAGAAATCCTATGGGAATTTCCAGAAGAAGAAAGAGGAACAGACCAATGCTTTCATGACTGAATCAAAAAGGCCTCACCATGGACTTCAACCTGTTTATCGTCATGTTGTTGCTCCACAACCATCTCAGACTCCTCAACGTCCCGTTGTTAGACAAGACCAGTACCGAAATAGGAATCAATTTGATTCTATTCCTATGACGTACACGGAACTTTATCCTTACCTAGTTCAAAAAGGGTTGATCACTACAAGGGCTTTACCACCACCTCCTAATCCTCCTCCAGTTGGATTTCGGGCTGATCTCCAGTGCACGTTTCATGAGGGTGTCTTAGGCCACGACTTGGAGCATTGTATTGCACTAAAGGCTAGAGTGCGTGAGTTGGTTAGAACTGGAATCCTTGATTTTGAGGATAATCCTCTGAATGTCCAAAAACATCCTTTGCCAGTGCATCAAAAGTGAAGCTTCAGTCCGACTTTAGTGGATTATCTTCTCAAACACCAGTGTTTCATACAGGACAGCTCATCTTTGTACTGACTTGGTCACTAGGCTTTTGTTTCTCGTTGTTTGCACTTTCCTTATTTTTATATTAGATGTTTGCTTTCAAATTACATTTGTACTTTTACAGTAATGAACTGAGCATTGCAACTTTCGATTTCAATTCATTTTGTCAATTATTTGCACTTTTATAATTTATCTTTCAAATATTTACTTCTTGTCCAAATTTTTGATATGCAAAGATTGGAGGGAGGATGACGAAAATGTTATACCCATAACTGCTGTCAGTATGCTTTCAATCAAACTTTTTTGATGATGTAAGGCATTGTTTCAACTTCTAAACACTGGAGAAATAAGGAAGTTATTCCCTTGTCACCCCCTTCGAGCCTAGAAGTTGGAGTTTCTTTCTTTACAAAAAACCTGCAATTTTAACCTAGGGCATGGGTAGTTCTCAGTTAACTTGGTTGTGCTTTCCTACAATACGCCTTTCATATAAAAGTTGCACTCGCAATTTTCCTTCGCACACAATAGACAAGTGTCGAAGATGTTTCCAAGCCAAAAGGCTGAGGATGGTTCACCGCGATCATTAAGCTAGGCAGTCACTTTCTTCAAAAAAAAATCAAAAGAAAAAGCCCGCTAAGTCAAAACCTACGAAGGAGACATAGGCAAAACTAGGGCATCCCGCTGACTGTATTCTTCACAAGAAACAACTCAGGAAAAAGTTAGGGATAATAAAAAGATGAGATCTTTAAATCCTTATCCTAAAAATCCTCAATGTTATAGGGAAGTAGTGGTTGCCTTTTCAAAAAAGGTTTGTTGACTTCTGAACCAACGTCATTATTATCAGTACAATTCCTAACCTATAGGAACCTGAATGCATAATACGAGTTAACTGAGCGTAGGACTGAAGATTATCACGTAGATTGGATGGGTATAAATAAATTTTGAGCCTTTATCCTTTATTTCATAAACCGTGAACCAGACCACGTTACAACCCTCAAAAGACCTAATTGAAGCAAGGTTATTTTGAAAGCATACTACAACAAGGTTGCGTAAGCTGACTCCAAAAGATCTTTGCGAATCATTTATTTTGGCAGTACACCTTTATTTTAAACTTTGAGCGCCTTGAACCACCGTGTTCTGACCAACGTCTCATTTATTTTTTCATCTTTCAAAAATGATTTTGATTTCAAAAGTTGCATGAACTTTGCATTACTGTATTTGTATGAATATTTTGTTTGCAAACTGGCTTTCCTCTAAGGAACTTTCAAACAATTGAGAAACTTGGTCAAGTGATCCTATCAGGGGCAAGTTCCTTTTACACCTTGTCTAAGAATCAATTCAAGATTTTTTCAAGGCAAGTCCTTCTCATATTTGGTTTACCCAAAAAAAAATTCAAGACTCAGACTGGGGAAAGCCTTCTGAAGGCCCAGTAAAGCAGTCATTTACAGAAACCAGACAAGCTGAAGTAATTACCAATTCCTCTATAATAGACGGTTTAATCTGGGGCAGTTTACTTGAAGAATCCCCAAGCAGTTATCCTTCCTTCCTCCAAGGACTATCTACTTGACACAGTTTACCATTGTGGCAGAATTGTGTTCAGCAGTGGCATCTTTAGTCCCCGAGCAGAATGACGGTGATCTCCGTGTTGCGGAATCAGTTTTCCAGTCTTGTCATCTCACCAAAAGAGTCGAGCCTTGTCGTCGACATCTGCATTTGCATTTGATCATATCTCATAGCATAATTCATATACATATGCATAACATGAGTGTTTCATCCTCATTTGCATTTCTCATGAGGTCGTGTTTTATCCAAGTCTTACCTTGTGGTCGAAGTCCAACTTATTTGGCACCTACCAAACAATTTTGTGTCGTGTCTATCTGATGTTCTTCCAGATATGACATTTTTCTTATCCGATTGTTCTTCCGGATAGGTTTATTCCTTTTACCTCCAATACTATTCTCATATATTGTGTTTATACCTTTCATCCAAAGCCATTATTGGATGTCTAGTACCCTTATTTTTATTTCTCTTTCTGATGGTTTTCCAGATTGAGTCTCTTTGTTCTGATGTTTTTCCAGAACTTATCTGAGGGTTTTCCAGATATTTTCCTTTAATTCTGATGGTTTTCCAGAATCTTATCCGATGGTTTTCTGGATACATTTCTCTTTCTAATAGTTTCCCAGATTGAGTCTTATCTGATGGTTTTCCAGATATTCCTTTGATTCTGATGGTTTTCCAGAATCTTTCTGATGGTTTTCCGGATTTATTCCTCTTTCTGATGGTTTTCCAGATTGAGTCTTTGTTTTGATGTTCTTCCAGAACTTGTCTGATGGTTTTCCAGATAATTTTATTCGATTCTGATGGTTTTCCAGAATCTATCCGACAGTTTTCCAGATACGTGTTCTCTTTCTGATGGTTTTCTAGACTGAGCCTTTGTTCTGATATTATTTCAGAACTTATCTGATGGTTTCCCAGATATTTTCTTTCGATTCTGATGGTTTTCCAGAATCTTTCCGATGGTTTTCCGGATACGTTTCTCTCTCTGACGTTTTTCCAGATTGAGTTTTGGTTCTGATGTTTCTTCCAGAACTCCTTTGTTGCTTATCTGATGTTCTTTCGGATATGTCTTCAAACTTGTCCCGTACATTTATTGCTTTCCTAAATGCTTCGGATGTACCTTCAAAGACCTTGTCGTCATTTCATGCTCTTATAGATGTTCTCATATTTGTTTCTTTGCCCCCCCAGTTTATTCGATGTTTTTCCGAGTATCTCTGGCGTGTTTCAGAGTTCATTCGATGTTCTTCCGGATGTATTTGGTGTTTGTTTCTCCTTGTATATTTTCCGATGATTCCTGAAGATCCCGCTTGATCACTTCGTTTAAAGGAACGTCCCGAAAACTCCAACGCTTGTCATTTACCTGATCCTACCGTCATGTGAATCCTGCGTTACCTTGTCACAATAGAGTGTCAGTCGGTCATGCATGAACCTCTTAGATATTCCCCAGTGTAGGTCGTCTCGTGGGCGCCATCTCCATTGAGGATCTCATTCTTACCGTTCTTTCTAAAGTGACAATTAGTCGTGTTTGCACAAGTTGGCCATCACTTTAGAATTTCCCAGTGCCGTGTTGTTTCCCCAGTGCATCGTATTCCCTAGTGGTTTGTTCGTCGCGTTTGTCCCTGTGTCGTCATGTCGTCTGCATCCTCGCATTTATCAGTTCCATCATAGACATCATACTAGATTCATGGCGTTGTCAGCCTTGTTTTGTCCATAGCATTGCATATCACTGCATCTGAGGGCAAAATTTTCGGTTATCTGTATTTAAATCCCTCCACCGTGATTTCTCGAGTCGCTGACGCTCATATCATCCGGTGAAGCTATTTAAATAGGGGCATCTGTTACACCCCAAATTTTACCCTCATATTTTTCTTGCATTTCCTGTATAGCATATCATGTCTGTCATTTTTCATAATACCCAATTTATCAACTGAAATAAACTTGTCGAAATTACATCCGAATCGGTCAAACTAAAAGTCAACTTTGTGAAAAATCAGCGGATGGAAAATTTTAAAGTCGAGCCTGCAAACGTCATTCATATTAATCTACGTTTGTCGTAGTTTAACCTGGCGTGTTCAATTAAATTTTTCGACCACTTTTCGGTTGCATTTTGGACAGTTTAAGTCATTTTATCAAGTAAAATTTATTTCAAAATATGGTCAAACGGTATTTTTCTGAGTCTTATATTTTGCGCTGATCATTTTAGTGTACTCGATTTATTTTTTCGAGCACTTGGGAATCCGACTTTTATTTATTTGAGTTTCGGTTTTTTTTTTTGTCTAAATAGTTAGAATAAATAAATAAATAGAATTATTAGTTTTAATTTTATTTTTATTTTATTTTATTTAGTTTTAAATAATTATTTAAGTTGGGCTTTAAAATGGGCATTAGGTTAGAGTTAACCCTAGTTTGATACCTATATAAACGTAAGTTGTATTTGAGAAAAGGAGGAAAAAACATCATCAACATCAAAAATCAAGAACAGGTCATCAGAAAGAGGAAGAAGAGAGTTTTGAGAAAAACTCAGAAGATCCACCAACAAGGATCATCCAACGGTGGCCGTGGATACTTTAGAGTCTCACTATCACCGGCGGACAACAACCAAGCAAAGAGCCTCAGAAGAAGCTTCATCACCGGCCAAGAACACCACCACCTCGCCGTCGAAACACCTAAAATGTAATATTATGACATTAATGGGTTTGGTTTTATTTTATTTGGTTTCAGGAATGAACAGACGAAGGCAAAGCAGGAGAGAAGAGGAAAGTTTCAAAAAGGAGTCATGGAGGAGCCGCCGCCGGTTGGGAAGAAGAAGAAGGGAAAGGGTTTTTTCCCAAACCCTAAAGAAACAACACAGCAACACAATCCACCCCTCCCCCTTTATTATTACTGTTTTTTATTTCTTTTTATTATTTTATTTTACTTTTAGTTATTTATTTTTTTATTAGTAATTAATAATGAGAATTAAAGTTTTAATTAAACTATTTAACAAAGAATGTAATTAAACATTAGGATTAGAATTTATTAAAATTTAGATCTTTCTTTCAAAATTAAAATCATTAATTAGAATTAGAAACTCATTTTTTTAAAGATTAAAATTGGATCACTTTTTTAGTAAAACGCTAAATAAAAGTTAAACCTTTTTTAAATGAAAATTAAACCCTTTTCAAATTAAAATTTAAAATCCTCTTTTAAAAAAAAAAAAAAAATTAAATCATTATGTTTAATTTAACTCAAACTTTTTCTTAATAAATTTCTTGCATTATTTATTTTTAAATTTCTAACATTTCACATTTCCATTCTAATTGTCTAACCTAAAAATGCTAAAATAAAAATGCTTAATATTTCCGCTAATTATCAGCTGACTTTCATATCTCTTGTTTGTACTTGGTTACTAATTTTACATTTTGCTGCATTTTCATTTTCTATGGTTGTAACTTTATGCGAGGCTATCGTCGCTTTCTTTTCCGTCATTATTTTTGCATTTTTTTTGGGTTGTAATTTACCCGAGGACATCGTCGCCTTTATCTCTTTATTATTTTTGCATTTTGCGGACTTGTAATTTATGCGAGGCTATCGTCGCTGTTTGTTTTCAATTCCGTTACCGTTCTTTCACTTTCACACATGTTCATACTGCCGTTTATTTGCTTTGCATTACATTATCCACCGTATATTTTCCTTTCAAAGGATTAGGTCTAGCAGTTTGACTACCGAGTCAATAACCCTAATCTTTGAATGTTTCAAAACCATAATCTTGCCTAGGTGTCCCGCCGTGGACAAAAATACCCTTTACCCTGGCATTAGTTTAAGGAGTCGCCGCACTCCGTTTTAGGGTTTCCCGCCATGGAATACTTAATTAACCCTAATATCAATTCAACTATTTCAATGTATAGATAGGAGTCGTTGCACTCCACGTAAGCGCTTCCTTAAGAAATGCTTATTCCCCATTGAAACCTTGACCACAGTCAAGAAGTTTCTAACCTCCCTCTCGAGGGGGAACTACGATTACTCTGATTCCATTCCCTACCCAGGATACGTAGGCACAAGATGTGAATCTTGCCGAGTAAACTTAGGACTAACCCTTAGGTCTTTTTGTCACTCTCAACCCTTGGCTCAGTATATACCCTAAAGCAAATAATAAAGCAAATTGTAAACAATAAACAAAAGGTTCCTGTTGTCGCTACGCGAAAAATGACACGGAGTCGCCACCGGATTTTATTTATCCCAAGGAGGGAAAGGGAAATAGCTATAAAACCTTTGGGAAAAGAGCATGGTCATTGCAACCAAGTCTTAGGGTTCGGGAGTCGGTTATGCGAGGGGAAGGTGTTAGCACCCCCTCGCATCCATCGTACTCGATGGGAACCTTCTAGGTAGTTTAGCGTGAATGGGTGTTTTTATTAAAAGTATGCTTGCTTAAAAGAAAGGAGGGGTTGGTTTTTATTTTAATGCTCGCCAAGGATTGTGATCCTTGTGCCTATGTATCCTCACTTAAAAGAAGTGAAGAATCAGAGCTTTGTAGTTCGGAGGCTTGTGAAATTGTTGTTTGTTGGTTAATTTTACACCTTAAAAAAGGGTTTTCGGATTGATGCCCTAAGGCGAAAAATAGTTTGATGAGTTGGTGTTGTTTTTAGGTTTTTGAAGAGAATTTTTTTTTGACTAAGATTACACAAAAGACTTTGGATGGAGATGAATGTCTCGAATAACCAAGTCGAGCACCTTGTATTCAAAACATTCGGAATGAGTGTAGGAGGGTTCCATTCTCATTCCTTCTCCTCCACTTTATAGCCCATGGTGTATAACCCTAATCGTATGTTTATTGTATTTTGGATTTTCATGAGGTAAAAAGTATCACTTGATGTTGGATCAAGGTTTATTGTTTGTAAAAATGTTTGAAGCGATACGAACAAGGTCGATGGCGATGCACAAGACAATCGACTTACAAGGTTGAAAATGGCTCGATAAAATCGAGAGTTTGTTTTTGAAAATGGTTTTTGGCAAAAAAAAAAAAAAGGTCATAAATGACCAACAATATGCACATACAAATGGCTATACAATCACATAGGGTTAGACGTCTTGAAAAAGGCAAAAACACAACAAAAAAAAACGGGGCGAACTCCTTGAAAAAAAATTTTAAGGTAAAAATAGCAAAAAAAACGTGAAAACAGCTGGCTGACACGGCCGCCCGTGTCATACGACACGACCCATGTCAAAAAGTGCCCAAAAATGAATTTTGAGGTAAACAGCGAGCTAACACGGCCGCCCGTGTCAGCACACCAGGGGGCGCGCGCAAAGAAAAATCAAACAGCAGGCTGACACGGCCCGTGTCAGCCCTGCTGGGTGAAAAAAATGAACTTTTTTCTTTGTTCTTTTTCGTTCTTAAGGTTCTTACAGAGGTTCCTTGGTTCCTCTTAGGACCTTATACAATATAATCAGCACAACAACATTCAAAAGAAGAAGAGAAAAAGACAAATGCAAGATATAAAGAGGGAAAAGTTTGAAGAAATGGATACCAAAGAGTTTGTTCTTCTTCTTGCAAGACCTCCACTGATTTTTGTTGGGTGTTTTCTTCACTTTCCACTCTATGTCTTGGATGGTTCTGCTTCTCGATGGTCCTCTTGCGTTTCTATCTGACTCCCTTGGTTTTTACTGGTTTTCTTGCTCTCTATTTTCTAGTTTTTCTTCCTCTCTATTTTCTGGTTTTTAGGGTTTCTTCTTGCTCTCTCTATCTCTTTCTCAAGGTGTAGTGAATAATGAATGAATCTTTCTTTGCAGCCCCTCTCCTCTTCTTATCTCAGCCTACTAGTATTTTCTCTTCTCCCAAAACATCATATTTTTTACTTAGAAATGTCCAATGTCACTTTCTTGGTACTCCCTCTTTCTTTCCATTTCTAGCATGTTGCTTTTCAGCTTTTGCCACTTTTTCTGCATTGCTGTTTTTTCTGCTGCACTATTGCTGGATTTTGCTGCCCTTTTGCATTGCTCTCCTTTATTCACTTGCTCTTGGGTTGTCCTTGTGGTCCATGCTACTACCCTTTGACAGCATTTTGAAAATTCTGATATTTAACATGTAGATGCATCATTGTGGGTTCATTTCCTTGGCATTGTGACATGTAATGGTTTTGTGATATAATGCAAATTGTCACTTCTTGCATGGGACTGTTTTAGATCACATTAAAATTACCCATGGCTAAGCAAACATAGTCTTGACCTTGACATGTTCCAATATTGAGTTAACTCCTAATTATTTTCCTTGGATGTTTGTGGGCACAATGTGGAACATGTAAACTTGTTGGGGCATGAAGGGTACCATTGCATGAATTTGATTTGAGACTTGAATCAAGATTAGAAATAGATTAATTTCTAAACATTACTTGGAGATTTTGTAACAAATGGCATTCTTGTAATGTCATGAAATTTCTCTTTGTAAT
Organism: Lathyrus sativus; assembly: GCA_963859935.3. NCBI lineage: Eukaryota > Viridiplantae > Streptophyta > Magnoliopsida > Fabales > Fabaceae > Lathyrus > Lathyrus sativus. Next base: position 420,583,112 of record OZ012738.1, read on the forward strand.
ATTCTCGTCTTGAATTCATGAATCTTGAACTTTGAATGATGAATTTCCCTTATACCATTATTTGAAATGGATGAGGTCTTGAATTATGCACTTGTGATCTTGACCCATGCTTTGCAAATTTGAACTTCCCCTTGATCAAGAATTTGAAACAAATTTGGAGGAAGAAACCTTGAATTAAGCATTGCACTTCATATATATTAGGAATATTGATCTTGAATGTCCTAATATTTTTCAACTAACTTCTCCTTGAAGAAATCTACATGAGTAGACTTTCCAACTTAGATCAAACCTTAGATGATGAACCCTTTCTTCCATATAGCCCATGATAAGTAATTTATCTTGTTTGAAATGGAGAACAAATGAACCGACCCAAACCTTAACTTGTAAACCCACATGCTCGATATGCGCTATAACGATGCATGATATGGAGAATGTAGGGTATGAAAGGCTAACCGTGAAAATGAGGGTGTGACAGTTGCCCCTATTTAATCCTCTTGGACCTGAATGTCTGGAGGATAAAGGTGCTCGAACATTCATGGTAGAAGAGGATTAAATACTAGAATACCCAGGATTTTTAACTGGAGAGGTGTGGAATGAAAGTAGACAGTCAGCGAGATGGCTTGAAAAAGGTGTCTTGTTAGTGAAGAAAGGCTAAGGGGGATACGATGATATGCTTGAGATGCAATGCGGAATGAACATGAGTGCTTTGCTATCCAGAAGAGGAGGCACCTCGTAATAGGGAATCATAATTGGCTAAGAGATATTCCTTCTGCAAAAGATGGAGCGGACTTGGAAATAGAAATGTGAGATATTCCTTCTACAAAAAGGTAGAGAGGACTCTAAAAATATGGAAATGAGATATTCCTTCTACGAAAGATAGAGAGGACTCTAAAAATAAAGGATTATGTGAGATATTCCTTCTACGAAAGGTAGAGAGGAGTCTAAAAATATAGAAATGTGAGATATTCCTTTTACGAAAGGTAGAGAGGACTCTAAAAAATAAACAATTGTGTGAGATATCACCGTCAAGCATCTGTTAAATAAAAACGGGCATCGAACCCGAAGGCCGGCTCAACACGAAGCTGAGAAAACATATGACATCGCCGTTAGGCATCTGTTAAATAAAAACAGGAATCGAACCCAAAGGTCGGCTCAACACGCAATTGATAACGTCTGCTAACCAGCAGACGTTCGCTAAATAAAAGCGAGCATCGAACCCGAAGGCCGGATCAACACGAAGTTGATAAGTGAATATAACAATAATTCACAAGAAACCTCCGCTGGGGAAAGAGAAACTTAAACAAGAAACTCTGTTGGGGAACAAATGATAGAATGAACATATCCATCAAAAGATCTGTCGTGGTCTGGATACCACACAGGCTCATGAATTAACTGATAATATGCTGGGCCTGGATATCGTGTGCTAAAGGGATATAACATCAATTGTCGGGGTCTGAATACCACGCGAGCAAAGCAAAAATCAACCATTTGCTGAAGATATGCCTGAAAACAAAGAGGTAACAACCTGGCTTATGTTTCAAATGCATATGTTTGAATATGGCGTAATGCTCCATACGAAATGGAAATGCTACGCGTTTCTGAGGATGCTATGCACGAATTCAAAATGCAACGGAACCAAATCAGCAAAATAAATGCTGAAGAGACAAGGCCAACTTCTCCATGGAGAGGTGAAACATGCCAATTACGATTGGACTTAAGCTGGGGAAAACAAGCCCTGGATGGTATTCCAAAATATCACTCTTCTGGGGAACAAACGACCCGGCTGGGGAAAGACAACCAACCATTGGAATCAAAACCAACCTACTTGGGAAATCAATGAACAAACATTAAGATTAGTTTGCGCTCTGACGGGGAAAGCAACCCTAAATGGCCTCCTAGAACACTGAAACCTTCTAGGTTACAAAGCAAACATCTGAAGATAAATCCACTCCACTGGAGATCTAAATCTACCCTACCGGGGATTATTCAAAGGGAAATCAACATCAAAATACATCCCAACTGCTATGAATGCACCAACAAACTTTCTCAGAAACGCCGAAAACCTGCGGGGAAGAACTTACTCGGCTGAGGAATGGTATACCCTGCCGACTTCGCTGGGGAATAAGCAATAAGGGAAACGACATCAACCTCTGCTTGGGGATTGAGTCAGCAATCATGCTCTGGGGGGATACAAAATCAAACAGATTTGGACTCTGTGAGGAGACAAAATTTTGATTATGCTCCGCTGCTTGGGAAAAAGTTCCACATTTGCCTGGTGGAAAGAAATCCAGTCTTGACTCTCTGGGGAGTAAGTGCATACCTATGACCTGTCATGGATAAACATACACACTTGACCTGCATGGGGGATACTAATATCGACCCTCTGGGGATGACTTCATTCTATCGAACAAATCAAACCTGAATCGCTGAGGAATAAGTGCATATAGACAAACTGCTGGGGAGAATTATATACACTCAACCGCACACTTGCATATCCTTTCCTGCAGAAGCAGACTCTTGCTAGGGCCAAGGTGCATCAGGCCCGCTGCTAGAGATGAATGAGTCTCAACTACACACCTTATTTTTGTGTGAAATGGTGATCCTACCGGGGATACACCTCTGAAAAACTTGCCTCAAGGGTAATGACCCTGCACAATGAACAAACAACAAGATATCCTGCACACTGGAAACCATCTCAGTCATCATCCATGACATTGTTCAAATAAATCAAAGTTTTAATGATTATTGGCAAAGACTGCAATTTTATGTACGTAAAGTTTCATCAAAACATCGAGCGTTTTTTCGCAAACAAAACAGTAAAGCCAAAGCAAGAACAACAATTTACTGAATAGTATATGTTTTATTGACAAATGGCATGTAAATAGGAAGATTTTACAACAGATGCAACCCCTAAAAAGAGGAAGCTGCGCAAAAATTTACAGAAATGCACAGAAATATACAAAATGTCGGTAATGTGGCACAGACAAACACCATGTATCGATCCATCTATGACTCTCATGACCTCGATGCTTCTCTGATGCTTCGCCTTCTGAAGAGATTAATTTGGATGATCGGCCCTCAGGTCCTCCTTTAATCCAATATACTCTGAAGATCAATGCGCAGATCACAGTCATTTGCTTTTCAAAATCCCTAACTTTTGCCTGAATCGCCCTTTCGGGTTTTCAATTCACCGGGATACCCATTTTTGCCAAAGTCGTCTTTCCAGGTTTTCAACTTTGCAGGTTTACCTCTTTTTCTTTTTTATCCCTAACTTTTTCCCGAACCCATTCTTTTTATGGTTCACCGGGATGCCCCATTTTTGTCTGGATATTCTTTTTCATTCCAGCGGGTCTCTTTAAGCAAAGTATTTTTTAACTGCGTCTGCGTTCACAGGGGATGTGAAATCTTCACCATCCATGGTTGACAACATTAAGGCTCCTCCGGAGAAAACCTTTCGCACGACATGCGGACCTTCATAGTTGGGAGTCCATTTACCCCGGTGATCTGTTTGTGGAGGGAGGATCCTCTTCAGCACTAGCTCGCCTGCTTGAAAGGTTCAAGGGCGAACCTTCTTATCAAAAGCTTTCTTCATCTTGCTCTGATATAAACGACCATACGCAATGGACGCTAACCTCTTATCATCCATCAGGCTGAGCTGATTCAATATGTTTCTTACCCATTCTGCCTCATCCAGCTTAACGTCAACCAGAACTCTCAAAGAAGGAATCTCGACTTCCAATGGTAGGCCAACTTCCATACCATACACCAGCGAGAAAGGAGTTGCCCCAGTTGAGGTACGTACTGAAGTACGATATTCGTGTAATGCAAAGGGAAACATCTCATGCCAATCCTTATAGGTTACAACCATCTTCTGCACTATCTTCTTTATATTCTTATTGGCCGCCACAACAGTGCCATTCATCTTCGGACGATAGGAAAAAGAGTTGTGATGCTCAATTTTGAAACTCTGGCACAATTCCTTCATCATCTTGTTGTTCAAGTTCGAACCATTATCAGTAATGATTCTCTCAGGAACTCCGTAACGACAGATGATGTCCTTCTTGATAAACCGGGCTACAACTTGTTTGGTGACGTTAGCATAGGAAACAACTTCAACCTACTTGGTAAAATAATTAATTGCTACCAAGATGAAGCGATGTCCATTGGATGCGGTCGGCTCGATCTTGCCTATCATGTCAATACCCCACATGGAAAAGGGCCAAGGCGATGCCATTACGTTCAGAGGACTCGGCAGTACATGGACCTTATCGGCATAAATATGGCATTTATGGCACTTCTTCGCATACTTGAAGCAATCAGACTCCATAGTCAACCAATAATACCCTGCTCGCAACAGCTTTCGAGACATGGCATGCCCACTGGCATGCGTGCCAAAGGCACCTTCGTGGACCTCTTCCATAAGCAGACTTGCTTCTTTTTCATCCACGAATCTCAACAGTACCAAGTCAAAATTCCTCCGGTAGAGTACACCGTCTTGGTTTAGATAGAAATTTCCAGCCAACCTCCTCAAGGTCTTCCTATCCCGGACCGAAGCCCCAGGCAGATATTCTTGGTTCTTGAGAAAATTCTGGATATTATAACATGGCTTACCATCAGAAGCTTCCTCTACTGCGAATACGAATGTTGGCCTTTCGAGCCGCGAGATGACAATTCTTTGAGCATCATTCCAAAAATTCACCTTATACATTGAGGATAAAGTAGCCAAGGCATCCGCCATCTGATTCTCCGCTCTTGGCACATGGAGAAATTCTACTCTGTCAAAGAAGGGTAACAGCCTCCTTGCATAAATTCATATAGGGAACCAGATTAGGTTGCCGAGTCTCCCACTCCCCTTTGATTTGATTAACAACTAGCGCTGAATCGCCATACACGTCTAGATTCTTGATCCTTAGATCAATGGCTTCTTTCAACCCCATAATGCATGCTTCGTATTTGGCTTCGTTGTTGGTTCAGGGAAATGTCAACCTGGCAGTGAATGGTATATGAGAACCATGAGGAGTCGTGATGATTGCCCCAATTCCGCTGCCGTAAGAGTTAACAGCACCATCAAAGATCATTTGCCACTGGGAGCTTTTCTCGGGACCTTCCTCAGGTATTGGCTCATCGCAATCTTTCATCTTTAAGAACATGATGTCTTCATCCGGAAATTCAAACTTCATTGGTTGATAGTCTTCAATCGGTTGTTCAGCAAGATACTCTGACAGAATACTCCCTTTAATAGCCTTTTGGGAAACGTGCTGAATGTCGTATTCTGTCAAGACCATCTGCCATCTGAAAATCTTTCCCGACAGTGCCTTCTTTTCAAAGACGTACTTAATCGGATCCATCTTTGAAATTAACATGGTTGTGTGATTTAGCATATATTGTCTCTGGCGTTTGGCAGCCCAGGCGAATGCGCAACACATTTTTTCCGACATTGAGTACCTGGACTCACAATCTGTGAACTTTTTACTCTAGTATATGGCATGTTTTTTGCTTCCAGTCTCATCGTGTTGACTGAGAACACAACCCATGTTGTTCTCAAGAACCATTAGATACATTATCAATGGTCTTCCAGCTACTGGAGGTATCAGTATCAGAGGCTCCTGCAAATATTCTTTTATTTTATCAAATGCCCTTTGGCAATTTTCGTTCCAGACAACTGCCTGATATTTCTTTAACAATTTGAACATGGGTTCACACGTGGCTGTAAGATGAGATATGAACCTAGCAATGTAGTTCAATATACCCACGAACCTCTTTCTCTGTTTTCGGCGCTGGCATTTCTTGAATTGCTTTTACTTTTGCAGGATCGACCTCGATTCTTTTTTCACTGACAATGAACCCCAGCAACTTTCCTGACTGTACACCAAAAGTGAACATGTTCGGATTCAACCTCAGTTTGAATTTCCTTAGCCTTTCAAACAGCTTCAAAAGGTTTACCTGATGTTCCTCCTCCGTCTGCGACTTTGCAATCATATCATCAACATAGACCTTGATCTCATGATGAATCATATCATGAAAGAGCGTCACCATAGCCCGCTGATAGGTTGCCCCTGCGTTCTTCAACCCAAAAGGAATTACCTTATAACGGAAAGTCCCCCACGGTGTAATGAAAGTTGTTTTCTCCATATCCTCTAGCGCCATTTTAATCTGATTATATCCGGAAAAGTCGTCCATGAAGGAAACGTCGTCCATGTGTGGGAGCGGGAAATCGTCCTTCGGGCTCGCTTTGTTCAAGTCCTTATAACCAACATACATTCTTACCTTACCATCCTTCTTTGGTACAGGTGCGATGTTAGCAACCCACGGAGGGTAATTTGTTACGGCGAGAAACCCTGCGTCCAACTGCTTCTGGACTTCTTCTTTGATTTTTACCACCATGTTTGGTCTGGTTCTCCTAAACTTCTGCTTGATAGGTGGACACTCTTCACGCAAAGGCAAGCGATGAACCATGATATCAGTGTAAAGATCGGGTATATCTTCGTATAACCAAGCAAAGATATCACTATACTCTCGGAGCATTTCAACCAATCTTTGCTTGACATCCCTCTGCAATGCAGCCCCTATCCAGACGTCTCTTCTAACTTCCTCGGTACCCAAGTTGACGATCTCAATTTCTTCCTGATGAGGCAGAATGACTTTCTTTTCCTGTTTCAGTAGCCTGGCTAACTCTTCAGGTAGGTCTTCATCTTCCTCAATTTCTTCTTCGGCTTAAAAGATCGGGTTATCAAAGTCAAAGCGAGTCATAGAAAATTCTAGAGCAGTGTCATCTGCAATGTGAAACCTGCAATGATGATGATTTAATGCTTAAAATGATATGCAAACAAGCACAAACTACATTGCCATTTTATTGTTAAAAATAAAACAGAAAAAATAAAGATCACAATATTTGAATGCAAGAAAAACGCCCTTTGATTAATTGATAAAACGATTGTTCAAACATAAAATATTAGGCCCTGCATACAAAGACTGCTATGCTCCGGGTAGAGCGCATGGCTACAGATAATCAGGAAAACAAATCATTACTCTTCTCTAGTCACTTGGATGACTTCCTGGACGGTTCAGTTGCTTAGGCTTTGACCCAGTATGCATGGCCGAATCCATGTCGCAGTCGCTATCGCCTTCTTCATCTGATACAGCGTTAATATGATCAAAGATCACCCCACCGCTGGTGAATTGGACGGGTCCTTTGCAGCACGGAACACTCTGTGAAGAGGAGGATGGGTTGTATCCCATTCCGAACGTGTCTTGCTTGTTGAAGATGCTCAGAACTTGGCACCAACCATGAGATACCACGGATCTCACCACCGCCTGTGCTTATTTAAAAGATGATATGGCAACCTCAAGTATTTTGCTCACATCTGGCGCTTTCTCCTTAATCTGCACAGTCTCAAAAGCCTGACATAAAGTCTCATGGATCTCGCCGTCAACCTCGACATATTTGAACGAAGACAAATGACTTATCATAATATCTTCTTCCCCACAAACAGTAACAACACTGCCACCCACCATGTATTTCAACTTTTGATGCAGAGTTGACGTAACAGCGCCTGCTGAATGGATCCATGGTCGTCCCAACAGACAGTTATACGCTGGCTGAATATCCATGATATAAAACACAACATCAAAAACTTCCGAACCAACCTGGATCGGAAGGGTCAACTTCCCAAACACGTACCTTCTGGTCCCATCAAAAGCTCGAACCACCAAGTCGCTTGGGGTGCACATTATCCCTCGGGTATCTAGCTTCATTAAATCCTTCTTGGGTAACACATTCAGTGATGACCCAGTGTCTACCAGCACGCTTGACATTACAGACCCTCTACATTCGATGGATATATGCAACGCCAAATTATGATTCCTTCCTTTGGGCGTCAAATCCAAATCAGTAAAGCCTAGCCCGTTACCAGCATTAACGTGTGCCACTACTCCTTCAAGCTAATTCATAGATATCTCCGGTGGCACGTATGTTGTATTCAAGATTCTTAAAAGAGCATTTATGTGTGCTTCAGAACATAACATCAATGATAGAATAGAGATCTTTGACGGTGTTTGCTGTAAGTGATCTACGATCTTGTAGTGACTCTTCCGGATCAACCGCATGAACTCTTCTGCTTCCTTCAACAAGGACTCCTTTTCACCAGCCTGAGAACTCTCTTTGACCACCACCTTTCCTTTACCTTTATCAGCACTCACTTCGAGGGGTGAAAATACTCTTCTGCTTTGGGTTATACCCTCGGTCCCTACCAGATTGTCAACAGAATCCAATGGTGAACCTTTCAATTCCTGCTTTTGACCATTACAATAGGCCTTGGCTCTATAATTCCATGGAATAGCTTTGGTACTTTCATAAGGTACGGGTCCAGCTTTAGTAATTATGATAGTAGGCGGCCTTGGTGGCGCAGAAATAGTGATAGTCTTGTATGGAATCGAAATTGTCGCAACTTCATTCTTTTCTTCATCAACTATTTCCCCATCTTTCTTCTCTGACACTCGGTCAAATTGTAAAATACCATCATTCATCAGCTTCTGAATATGACTCTTCAGCTTCTCGCATCCCTCAGGATGGATCAAACACTCTGCACAAACTCTGTCACAACCCGAAAATACCCCTCCACTCAGTAATTTGTCCTTTACAAAACTCAACAGGGTCTTCAAATCCTCAACATCAGCTACCAAGTTCAAACCCTCATCCTCAATAATGGCATTAACTCCAGCTGCCCCATGATTAGGCATGGGATTCTGCATGACATTAGGCGCATCATAAGAGAAATTGATGGTTTTGCTGTCTATAAGGTCTTGCACCTTATGCTTAAATGCTTTACAATTGTCGATGTTGTGTCCGGGAGCACCGGAATGAAAATCACATCTAGCATTAGCATCGTATCCGGGTGGTGATGCACCAGTCAAAGGAGCCAGAGTCCTTTTCTGAATCAATTGTAATTGCAACAAGTGTTGAAGCAACTGCAAGTATGGCATCGGCGGCGCATCAAACTGCTTATTTACTGTTTTGCCCCGATCCTGAAATCTGCGAGGAGCATAATTTGTTGTTGCTGTTGTGGTTGTTGTTATGGTGGTACTGCTGGAATCGTAATGCTCGCAACCTGAGGTTGCTGTTGACGATACTGTTGAGATTGACGATGATTTCTGTTTCAACCCCGGGACCTAGATACTGCATTAGTTTCCCCCTCTCTCTTCTTATTGCCAAAACTTTTCCTGCCTCCTCCAGCTGAGGATCCTTCACTGGCCTGAATCTTTCCCAGTTTGATTATGTTCTCAACTCTTTCCCCTGTAATGATAAGATCTGAAAAATTTCCTGACATATTGCCAATTAGTTTCTCATAATACACTCCCGGTAGTGTAGCAACAAACATGTCTATCAACTCCGTCTCCACCATGGGGGGTTGCACTCTGGCTGCCAATTCACGCCATCTCTGGGCGTATTCTTTGAAACATTCATTATTTCTCTGAGACAAGTTCTACAGCTGGACCCTGTTCGGTGCCAGATCGTTGTTGTACTGGTAATGCTTAACAAACGCTTCAGCCAAATCCCTCCAGCTCCGGATGTTAACTGGCTCCAGCCCCATGTACCATTCCAAGGATGGCCCAGAAAGACTATCCTGGAAAAAGTGCATAAGCAATTTTTCATCGTCAGAATAGACGGACATCTTGCAGTATTAGGAACGAAGATGAACCCTAGGACATGTAGTGCCTTTGTATTTATCGAAATCGGGAACCTTGAACTTCAAAGGAACCTTCAGGTATGGGATCAGCCCCAGATTTTCCATGTCCAATCCCATAGAGTTCTGATTCTCATAACTCTTCATCTTTTCCTCAAGCAGCTTAAACCTCCTGTCTGCGTCAGATGGAAGACCGGAACCAACATCCCTCATAGAGAACACAACCTTTAATCATCCTCCTCCCATTGAGGGCCAGCGTTTCCATGTACAGCACACGGTATAGGAATAGGGATTTCAATATGATTACCTTCGCCCAGAGGAATCACAATTATTGGAATAGCTGTGGCGTAAGGGGTGACATTGTCAGCAGTGGGAGGTATAGGAGCAGTTCCTCCATGTAGCACACCACTCTCGTCAACTCTAGCAATTAAATGTTGCACCAAAGTTCTCAGTTGTTCTTGGCCATTCGCGACCCCTTGCATCATATCCATGAACTGGGTCATCCTGACACGAAATTCCTGAAGCTCGTCTTGAATCTAATCCATAATCTTGCACTGAATTTCCCCGAGTAGCGTAGCGATGAGTTGCTTGGTTGTCAATCCTGAAACAAACTGAACAAACCACAGAGATAAGATTAATGGTTCCAGAGCACCTGCGATGCAAAATGAGAAATGATGCAGTACACAGACATGTAAATATGCGTTAAGGAAATTTCCCCCTCGATTATAGTTCCACGAGAGCAACAAGACAATAGGAAGCCAACATAAGCATAGAGCAAACTCCTCATAAATAAAATGAGAGTCCAAAAGTCAAATACAGAGCACAGCGCTACAAAAATACAAGAGAATCAAAATGACCTCCTCCAACTGATCTGGTGATGGTCAAGATACAACATAACAACAAACTACAAAGAAGGGAAAAACAATCAAGTACGACAATGAGCCTGGAAATCCTCCAATAACTCCTTCGTATCTGGATGGTCTAGCCTGACAAGTAACCCTTGGATGAGCAGCTCTCTCCGGCTAATAGTAGTCTGCAAACCCTGAGCATAATCCTCCCAGGCGCCTTCACCAAATGCTTCCTCAAGCTTGCACCTCTTCACATAAGCCCTTGACTTATAATCCTCCAGCGTTGCAAGAGCTTCATTCAATCTGCAATCACCGTCACGTCAGAGTGAGGATTCAGCTGCAATCTTCTCATCCTTCACTTGGAGTTGGGCCTTCAACTTGGCAATCTGTTGTTTGAGCCCATTTTCCCGCTCTTTGTTGTTAGTTAGAATGGCATTCCATTGGTCATTAAACTTTGAGATCTCCACATATGCTCTGTCTAGCTATTTCTTCTTGGAACTAAGCACATCACTGACACTCTTCAAGTCCAAGCCTACATGCTCTCGAGCGTGAATCTCTTTAGTCAACTCTGTACCCAGCTTGTTCACCAATTCAGTTTGCTTCTTAGATGATAAAGTGGCTTGATTTCTCTCGCTTCTAAGCTGAATAATCTCTTTTTCTAATTCCTCGTTTGCCTTACGCAACTCCTCCTTCTTGGACCATAGCTGATTATATCTCTGGACATCAACAGTAGTTGGTTCCTCAATCAACAAAGGATATAAAGGTTCACAAGTTGGAAATGACATCAATAATCTCCTAGCCCTCTCCCGAATCCAAGTCACATAAGGATCATAAGCTCTACTGTTGCTCTTACCCAAGGAAGCCTTCCCTCTACGGTGAATCTTATTCCAAGCTTTCTCCACTCTAATCAAGGTCTCATCTTTAAGAAAACCCATGAAATACAGAGATTCCTATATTTCCTCCTTCCTCGGGGGTTCCCTCAGAGCATATCCAAACTACCTTACTGCAAGGGCTGGATTGTAGTTAATACCTCATTTCCTTCTAATCAGCGGGACGTTTGGAATACCACCACGGCTAAAGATAATCTCCATACCCAACCTATCTCTGTCAAACCAAACAATGTCCTCAGAAGTCAAGCCCATTAGTCTCTCTGACCACTCTAAGGTACCTGAAGTATCAACAAAAGGACCGGACTTGGGAAGGTGACTCATGAACCACCTGTATAAAAGAGGTACACAACAAGACACATTCTTCCCTCTCCGATTCTCATTCTTATAATGCACAGAGTGATACACGTCTCCTAACAGTGTAGGCACAGGATTTCCCGAAACAAAAATGTGGAAAGCATCCAAATCCACAAAGTCCGGAATATTTGGAAATAACATTATACCATATATGCACAGAGCCAAGATGGAATTAAAGACAATCCAACAACCCTCTTTCGCAAACTGTTGAGCTTTACCAACCAGGAAAGATAATGGAAATCCAGGCATCCTATTTCTTCTAACCAACTTCCCTTCTAACTCTGAAGCATCCAGATGAAGAGCATTAGCAAGCTTAGTCATATTAGGTTCGACTTCAGTATGATAAAAAGGCATCTGATCAAGGATAGGAACTCCCAACAACACAAAGAACTCCTCCAAAGTCGAACCTCAACTGTGGATCTCGGGAAAGTGAAACACCTCAACTGTGGATCATAGAACTGAAGCAAGGTGTGAAGACCTCCCAACTCAAATACTGAAGCTTTGCAGACACAACCCAAGAGCTTCCCATATGACCCCTTGAAATCTTCCATTACATTACGATTAGCAACAGAAATCAAACTGAGCAGTGGTGCTATGTCAAGAGTAGGAAACTTGTACACAACAGTCTTCTTCAAATTGGGCTCCATGTCAGAAGTGGAATAAGCTCACTAGAATTGAGAGGAAAATATACACCTGCAACATAAATACATGTCAATGTTAAATGTAAATGAAAATGCAAATGCAACAGGGGATCAAGATTGTTGTGTCGTTGACTGTGAAGAACCAGCGCTTCGCTCTGGCGAGATAGTAACACAACACTGGCATAAGGATCCACTGTATCAGGATCAAAAGTTCACACTGACGAGAAAATCGGGTAGGTTGAAGGTCAAAGTTTCCTGCATAACCCTCCCCACTCACAGGTATGAACCTATCACTGACAAAGTCTGGCGTCCTATGCGGTTGTTAGTGTCACAGACTTTCGAGAAACGATGATACATTCACCCTTTCTGGTTTGGCATCATAGTCTCACGAAGTGGCCTCACTTAGTTGACTCCCAAATGATCGGTCCCCAGAGTCGACAATCCTCAGATCCAACATCCTCTCAACTGTCCAAAACAGACTGGAAAGGTAGTCATCAAAGAGAATCTCGTCTGAGCGTAGATTTCGTGAGAACTAGTGCATGCCAAATATACAGGTTCATCACTACTTTCTGCTTCTAATGTTATGGTTATACTCAAGGCTGGGTTTTGGCTTATCGCACAATGGAACATTCCCAACCAACAGCCCAGCAAAAATGATATATAACAATGCTGGAAAGTAAAATGCAAATGCAGATAAAGTACAAATGCAACACATATACACATATATACACACCCAAAGATAAAACAAACAAGCGCTAGGATTGACTCGCATAGAGGATGTGAAGAGTCGCCAGCTGTCGCATCGCTGCGAAGAGGGGTTGGCAAAGACAGAAGATTCGCCATCGTTCTTTATTTATCCCAAAGAGAGGGAAAGGAAATGATCAGAGAAAACCTACAGAAAAGGGAAAAGACATGTCATCATAACCATATCTCGGGTTCGAGAGTCGATTACGCAAGGGGAAGGTATAAGCTCCCCTCACGTTTGTCGTACTCGACGGGATCCACGCTTGTTATCTAACTAAAAGAGTGTTAATTTATCTAAGCTACAGGCCACAGGGACAAAAGAAAAGAGACTCGATAGAGCTTCGCCGCTCTATGCCTACGTACTCCCTTGTGCAATGGGAAAGTTAGAGTCAACGTAGTTCGGAAAAAAACGGGTGAAGGTGGGGAAGGTTGCTCGCCAAGACATCGACATCTTGTGCCTACGTATCCTCGTCTGGTACGAGAAATCAGAGCAAACGTAGTTCGGGCTAACACGACCACAAGTTGGTTCAAGTATTTTAACCGAGTAGGGTTAAACCTTAGTCTAGCAGTTAGGTGTATTGTTGCTCGACCATTGGAGACTTAGGCGTTACCTGTTTGCGGTAGAACCAAGAGTTAACAACACTCTTTCTGAAAATGGTTTTCAATTAATCTCGAAGGATAAAAATGTTTGAGGTTTGTTTTGGAGTCTTTTATGAAAAAGAAGTGAATTGAATTGTGTTTTTAATTCATGTTGCACTAAAGACTATGACTTAGGAGCGAATGTGTCGCATATCGCCCAAAGGGCATATGCTAAACACTCTAGACAATTGAGAGGAGGCCCCCCAATCATCACTTCCAAAATGCTTAAGGCTCATAGCGTACAACACTCATTATCCTTTATTACATATTTTGAATAAGTTTTGAGATGAGAAGAGAGAAGGCACAACTAAGGGGAAACTAGCTCAACCCTAATGTTATCATGCAATGTGCTCCTATGATTGATATCAAGAGGGGAAAGGACTATCCTAATGTTATCATGCTTGGATTGAACACTTAATGTCTCTCCTACTCCCATATTAAACAAATGGAACTAGGAATCCTAAGGGATCATGGCAAAGAACACCAAGTAAATACAAGATAAAATCAATCACAAATGAGATGAAAGAAAGAGATTCAAACATGAAATGCAACACAAAGAAAAGATGGAGGAAAAAAGTGTGGGGAAGCAACCACCACAAGCACATCTCAACCTCTTGAAACCATGCAAAAGGATGCAAAACAAAAGAGAAATGCAAGCAAGAAGACTTGCACAAGTCCAAGCAAAAGTGAGATAAAATGGGAGAAGTTGCAACCACTACAACCATTCAAACATCAATCACCAAACCAAAAGGCAAACAAATAAGAAGGAGAAGAAGACATGATCAAGATGAGGATGGGAGAATAGGCTTGGGCAGTAAGCAATAAAGAAGAGAAATCTCAACCATAAACATCAAAATGATCATGCAAACAAGAAAGCACAAAAGAATTCTCAAAGTGGCATCTCATTCAAGTTAAACTCAAAGTGCAAACAAAGAGCACCAAATCAACTTGAATGAGTTCCAAAGTCCCATGGACAGAAGTGAGAACAAGGGAAGAAGATGAAAAAATGAAAGAAGAAAAGGAAACAAGATAAGTTGCAAGATAGGGCATGGGAAAGAACCTAAGTTCAAACCACTTTCAACATTCAAATGCAAATGGAAAGCCCTAATTAGAAGTAACTTGCAACACAAACCAAACAAGTATAGGACCTACAAACTCGCAACCAGCAACTTCAACATGTTAAGAATGTGAATCAAGAGGTGTTGGAAGCATATGGGATCCACAAAGGTCATCTCCCAAAAGAAATGGGTCAACTAGTTTGTATGAACCTCCATTAGGGTGACTTGACTTACAAGATTCACCAAAAATAAGAAAATGGTTCGATAAATGCCAAATAAAAGACACAAAGCTCATAAACAAGTTGAAAACCAGAGGCAAAAACATCAAAACCAAAATCCAATCAAAGCATCACCAAAGGAATTGATCCACTAGGGTGTTCCACTTTGAAAGGTATTTGTCAAGGGTCAAATAAAAATAAACCAAAGTCAAACAAAAATAGGTTAAACTTTGACCAAAATCAACCTTAAAGGCACCTCAATCCATCATTAAAATGGAGAGGAGGCCTTGCTCATGGGTGGTTACAAATGGTCTAAAAACAAACAAGAGCAAATGGAAACCATCACAAAAACACTTACAATTGTAAAATCCCAAATTAATTACAAAATAAAATAAAAATGGAATTAAAAATTATAAAAAATTAAATAACACTCTAAGGTGTTCGAAAATATTTTTTGTGGGATTTTATGATATTTGGAAGTATTTTAAAAAATCAAAAAGCAAAACAGAAATAAAATAATTAAAATAAAAAAAAAACAAACAAATGCAAGGAGGTGCAACAAGCAAGGAAAACACGTTCAAAAGTATTGGGCTGAACAAACAGGGGGGTCGGGATAACAAAACAAGCCCAAATGACCCAGGCTGAAAGCTACACGTGAAACACACCGTTTCACTAAATGACGTAGGATCAAACCAGCCACATCACGCAGTCAAGCCAACCATGAACAAACACGCGCACGGTCAACATTTCAACCCTTGCCAACTCAGATCTGACTGAGCAAAGACCTGACGCCGGAGCCCTAGCTCCGGTCATCTTCTCCGGCGAGCTGGCCGGAGTTCAGGTCATCAAAACTTCACCAAACCTAGCAAATTTTATACCAAAATGAAGTTGAGCTAATGTTGGAGCGGTAAAGCAGCAAGCAAAAAAAATATTAAGTACCCAATTTTGTCGTCTCCACAGGGATCAGTGTGATATGAAAGTCGTTCAACGGCCTCTACATTTCTAAGCCTATTGTTTAAAAGTTTTGGTTTAAAAGGTTCAAGGAACCATAGATAAAAACAGAAAATATAAAGTAAAGATGGAAATATACATGGAGCCTTGTTGGGATTGGATTTCATCAATTGATAACATATGCATTCTTCTGATCAAATTAAACACAACGCAATCATTCGTCTAATACCCTTACGTATCACCCAAGACAAAGCTTATCTCTAACGTAACGTCGAGAGAAAAACCGTGTTGTCTCATTGGTGATCTCTCATCCAATGAAAACACAACACAAAGCATTAAGAGCTGATACTCACACAAATGCTAAGCCTAAACCTATCTCTAGCATTTAGGACCTAACAGGTAATTATCCTAGATCCAGATCTGACGAGTATATCTCTATTACGGTTCAAATCAAAGATAAACAGGTAAACAAAGACGACACCTATATCAGATAAACGATTGTTTTGCATAAAATACATGATCAAAATATGTACACACGCTTAACCTTTTTTACATATATTCACCTAATCTGCCAAATGGTTGTGAACATCGTTCTTCATCACTATTATCACATACCAACACAATATCATATTGAACCTACTCATGCTACCCATAACTTAATCAACACAATACCAAAGAGGTTACAATGAATATGAACTACAAAACCATGTCAAAAGTTTGTTCATTGATAGAAGAAAATCTGAGATCAAAGATGTGAAAAGGTTTTGTCAAGACCCACAAGTAAGCAATCAAAGATAATCAATCAATAGAGAATTCAAACTAGTTCACAAATATATATTAGATGAAATACATAAGGTATCAAAAGATTACATCCAAACCCCAACAAGAGATCAAAGATCTTACCTCCTCCCTCTTAGGGTTTTGTGTTTCTCTCTCTAAAATAGATGAAGAGAGATAAGTTCTGATGTAAAAAACGTTACAAAACTAGATTATTACCTAAAAAGCAATAAAAATACTTAAATAGAACATTCAGGATCTGTCATGTTCGCCTAGCGAACAACAAATTAGGCACTTGAGGTGCCTCTGAACAGTTAAACTGCCCCTAAGATATTTCCAAATATTCTCTAGGCGAGCAATTCTTCGCCTAGCGAAGCCTTCGCTGTGAGCTTCGCCTAGCGAGTTTATGGTCCTTTCACCTCTGTCTCATGTCTGGGAGTGTTCGCTAGAGCTCCGCTACCACTTCACCTAGCGAGTCCTTCGTTTCCTCCTTCGCCTAGCAAATTTAGGGCCCTTTTCTCCTCTGTTGTGAACAGTGCATTGATTTCTGGCCTTCGCTGCATAGTTTGCCTAGCGAACTTTGTGATGTTTTGGTGGCAGCTTCGCTAGCAAGTTCGCTAGGAGAACTTCCTGTTGTTTGCATGCTGTCTTGATTTCTTTGTCATCTTTCTTGTGTCTTAATTTCCACTTTTTCATGCCTAATTCCTGCATAATAACACATAAATAAATGGTACCAAGACATTTACACAATATGTTGCAAACCAACCAAAGCAAGAGTGGTTTTCAACACTTTCTTGACAAAAAGGAGTGAAAGATGCCCACATTTGATAGATCAAATAAGCAAAGTTGGTAAACAAAGACGATACCCATATCGGATAAATGATTGTTTTGCCTAAAACACAATGATCAAAATACGTACACACGCTTAACCCTTTTTACATGTATTCACCTAATCTGCCAAATGGTTGTGAACATCGTTCTTCATCACTATTATCACATACCCGCACAATATCATATTGATCCTACTCATGTTACCCATGCTACTTAATCAACACAATACCAAAGAGGTTACAATGAATATCAACTACAAAACCATATCAAAAGTTTGTTCATTGATAGAAGAAAATCTGAGATCAAAGATGTGAAAAGGTTTTGTCAAGACCCACAAATAAGAAATCAAAGATAATTGTTGCAGTGAGAATAGAATATCAAATTATTGATTAATTTGAATCACAATATTTAGTTCACAACCGGTCTTTGATTTATCTGAAGGTAAAGGTCAAAGGAAGGAAAACCTAATTTTGCATCGTAAACAATGCGGGGAGAGATCTAGGTAAGGGGTTGGTTAAACTTAGGGAAGGTATTAGCACCCTAAACTTCTGTAGTACTCTACAAGAATCTTTTGTTTAAATTTACTATTTGCTTTAATTATTTGCTTAAGGGTAAATGTGCTAAGGGTTAAGAGTGACGGAGAGACCTAAGGGTTAGTCCTAAATTTACTCGGAAAGATTCGCATCTTGTACCTATGTATCCTGGGTAAGGGATAGGAATCAGAGTAACCGTAGTTCCCCTCGAAAGGGAGGCTAGAAACTTCTTGAATGTGATTAAGGTTTCAATGGGGAATAAGCATTTTTTAAAGAAGCGCTTACGTGGAGTGCGGCGACTCCTATTTCTACGTTGAAATAGTTTGAATTGAAATTAGGGTTAACTAAACATTCGGACGGCGGGAAATCCTAAAACGGAGTGCGGCGAATCCTTAACCTAATGCTAGGGTAAAGGGTATTTTTGTCCGCGACGAGACACCTAGGCAAGATCAGGGTTTTGAAATGGTAAAAGATTATGGTTATTGACTCGGCGGTCAAACGGCTAGACCTAATCCTTCGGAAAGACGTTAACTGTAAAAAATACAAAATAAATAAACGGCAATAAGAACATACGAGAAGGTACAAAAGCAGTAAAGGACATGCACAACGACGATATACTCGCACAAATTACAACCATGAAACGAATAGAAAAAATAAAGTGTTACAAACTGTACAATCCAAAATCAACGAATGGA
The DNA here is from genome assembly GCA_963859935.3 of Lathyrus sativus. Taxonomy (NCBI): domain Eukaryota; kingdom Viridiplantae; phylum Streptophyta; class Magnoliopsida; order Fabales; family Fabaceae; genus Lathyrus; species Lathyrus sativus. The sequence continues at coordinate 420,601,974 of OZ012738.1, forward strand.
ACGGCATAACAATATAGATGAAATAAATAAGGCAAAGTCGGAGCTTAAGCCTGCAGTTAGGCAACAATATTATTCGAACCTGAACTTGGAAATGCTAAACAAATTGTTAAGAAAAGGATTTAATATTGGTGAAAGAATTTACAAAAGGAATTTTTTTTCAAAATTACAATTTGTTAGAAATTTATTTAAAGAAAGAATTTACTCTAAAAGCTTCCTAAAAAAGTTTTTTATTCTAAATTAAAAATGGTTTTAATAAAAAGAGGTTTTTATGTCTAAGTAAAATATGGATATTAAAATTCTTTTAAAAATGTTTTACTTGATTAAAATTAGTTTTAATTTTAAAGAATGGTCTTAATTAGAAAAAAGCTTTAATTAGGAAAAATGTTTAATTTTAAAAATATGATTTTAAAAAAATGGTTTTAAAAAAAATAAATGGTTTAACTTGAATTTATTAAAAGAGGATTTTTTCCATAAGCCCTTAATTTAATTTTAACAAATGATTTAGGTTGAAATTATTATTTAAGACATTTTGTATACATAAGTTGTTTAAAAAATGTTACTAACTATATCAACAAATTTACAAACCACGTTATTAAAAAAATATTTTTAACCATTAGTTGTTAGAAAAAAAATGATTTCAAGTAAAAAGAATAAGCTAACTATAAGTTATATAAAAAAAGTTTTTTCTAATTATAATAACAAAGAATTTAGTTATGAATTATTAAACAAAATGTATTTAATAATTAATTATTAAACAATAGCTTTTAATTATTAATTATTAAACAAAAAGTAAAAATAATTACATTGAAAACAGAAACAAGTAGTAACAAGGGAACGTATTGCTGTTGAGCCTTTTGTTTTTCCCTTTTTAGGTTTTTAGAAACCATCCTCTCCTTTCTCAATGATCGGCGGCGGCCATTGAACTCTCTCCCTCGAGCTTTTCCGTTTCCGTTTTCTTCTACATGCCTGTTTCTTCTTCTTTCTTCTGGCGCCACCTGAAAAATCATGAAAAAAAGAGAAAAGAAAGTGGTGAAATCCTTACCGTTTTCGGTTTGCTACGAATTATTGTCGGTTACGGGGCAAGATTGGGGATGTGAGACGAAAGGGCTTCGTCTCTCTGAGTCTGAATCGCGGTTGGCTTATCCAGTGACGCTTGGTTTTCGAAAAACTTCTCCTCTTCTTCTTCCGGCGATGATGACGAAGAAGCACTTGCTTCCGAATCTGAGTCGTTTGCGCCGCTTCGGTTCACTTAGGGTTTTTTTCTTTCTGAACTTTTGTGATGACTTTTATATGTTGGTTTTGTTGACGGTGTGGGCTTGGATCTTACGATCTTTTCGCCGGATTTTGTGGAGGCATTTTTGCTTCGAATTTGCCATCTTGGATTCGTCGCTGTTTGTTGCGTTTTTGGAAGAATACGTTTGAATTCGTTTGGATTGGCTGGAGATTTTTCAGGAAGTTTGTTATGACTTCAGTTTGGTGAACTTGAACTGGCTTTTTCACTTGTTCAACTAGTTTGTCGAACTAGGTCATTGAACCGGTTTGTTGAACTTGTTTAATCTGTTGGAGATTGAGTTTGTTGCGAAAATATTGTTGGAGGCTTTCCAGGAAACTTGATTTGATCCACGGGATGAGAATTTTCTGGAAAAGTGCATTAAGGCCATGTTTGGCAAAACCACTTTTCTGGAAAAATCACTTTTTCAAATAAGTGTTTTTTCAATAAGCACTTTTTTAGTCAAACCAGCTTTTTTCAAAAGCATTTTTTATCTCTCTCTCTCTCTCTTTCTCTCTCTCTGTTGCCTTAAAATAAGAACGGATATTACCGGTTTAGCCGAAATTTCAGAAAGGAGTCGGGAGTTGGTATCGGAGCAATTCGTTACCCTCTCGACGTACCCGATGATGACATTGATTCGGAGGGTATCAGACGAAAAAATCTAACCGACTAAAATTTTTGTTTGTTTATTTTGTTGGTTCGAAGAATCGGAAGTTCGGAATCGAGAATCGGGAGCGGAAGAGTAGTTTACACATTTTAGAAATTTTAGGAACTTTTATTGTAATTTTATTTTTGTAAATTTATTTATTTTTTATTTTTTATATTGTAAAGAAATTACCTTTTTTTTTTTAATAAAATTCTTCATTTTGTAGATATTGTTAAAAATAAAGAATATTATCATTTTTGATATAAGAACGATGAAATAAAACTAATATTATCTTTTGATATTAAAATGCAATGAACATACTAATTTTAAAAATAAAAAATTGATATTAAATGAAATAAAACTATTGTTTTTTTTTAATATTAACATGAAATACCACATAATAATAATTTTATTATTAAAATGAAGTAAAACATAATAATAACTTTTTGGTTATAAAAATGAAATAAATGATAATAAATTTTTTGTTACAAATGAAATAAAGCAAAATATTTTTTTGTTAAACCTCAATCCACTTCGTCCGATTCATTCTCGTCTCCGATACAACTCTCGACCAATCTTTTCCGACAACTTAAACGGATAATTTTATCGGAATAAATCTAATTTGTTCGATTAAACTCAAATGACCACACCTTCCCGACTAACTTCATCCGAATGAATTGAACTAATTTAATTCCACCGGCTCAAATCCTCCATGATTAAGCTCTTCCAATTAACACCATCGGCCTTAAAAATTGTCAGCAGGATGCAACTAAATGACCATTTTTCCCTTCATAAGTTAAAGAGCGCCCCACGTGACTTTCCCTGCAAAACCAAACAGGCTACACAACCTGTTAGTGGTTAGTTACAATGCCATGCGAATGAGATGACGTGCGAAATGAATCTAATAATCTCGGGGGAAATTTTGGGGTATTACAGTTGCCCCTATTTAAATAGCTTCACCGGATGATTTGAGCGACAAAGACTCGAGGAATCACGGTGGAGGGATTTAAATACAGATAACAGAAAATTTTGCCCTCAAATGCAGTGCTATGCAATGCTATGGACAACACGAAACGAACTTGTAATGCTGGCAATGCCATGAATTTAATATGATGCGTATGATGAAAATGACAAATGCAAGAATGCAGACGACACGACGGCACGGGGGACATACGCGACGACCAAACCACACTAGGGACAACGACGCACTGGGGAAACAACACGACATTGGAAAATTCTAAAGTGATGGCCAACTTGTGCAAGCACGACTTATTGTCACTTTAGAAAGAACGGTAATACAGGATCCACACGGCGGTAGGATCAGGTAAACAACAAGCACTGGAGACGTATCTGGAAGAACATCAGATAAGCAACAAAGGAGTTCTGGAAGAACGTCAGAACAAAAAAAATCAGTCTGGAGAAACATCAGAAGAAGAGACATATCCTGAAAACATCGGAAAGATTCTGGAAAACCATCAGAATCAAGGAAAATACCTGGAAAACCATCAGATAAGTTCTGGAAGAAACATCAGAACAAGGACTCGATCTGGAAAACCATCAGAAAGAGAAACGTATCCGGAAAACCATCGGATAGATTATGAAAAACCATCATAATCAAAGGAATATCTGGAAAACCATCAGATAAGTTCTGGAAGAACATCAAAACAAAGACTCAATCTAGAAAACCGTCAGATAGAGAAACAAATTCGGAAAACCATCGGAAAGATTCTGGAAAACCATCATAATCGAAAGAAAATATCTGGAAAACCATCAGACAAGTTCTGGAAGAACATCAGAACCATGACTCAATCTGGAAAACCATCAGAAAGAGAAATAAATCCGGAAAACTATCAGAAAGATTTTGGACGAACATCAGAATCACAAAGGAATATATCTGGAAAACCATCAGATAACTAACATAGAAGTTCTGGAAAAACATAAGAACATAAACTCACCCTGGAAAAACATCAGAGAGAGAAACAAATGAGACATCTAAGAATGGCATTGGATAAAAAGGGACACCAGACATCCAATAATGGCTTTGAATGAAAGGTATAATATATGAGAATAGTATTGGATGTAAGAGGAACAGACATATCCGGAAAACCATCGGATAAGAAATATCATATCTGGAAGAACATCAGATAGACACGACACAAAATTGTTTGGTAGGTGCCAAGTGAGTTGGACTTTGACCACAAGGTAAGACGTGGATAAAACACAACCTCAGGAGAAATGCAAATGAGGATAAAACACTCATGATATGTATATGTATATGAATTATGCTATGAGATATGATCAAATGCAAATGCAGATCCCGACAACAAGACTCGACTCTTGTAGTGAGATGACAAGACTGGAAGACTGGTTCCTCAATACGGAGATCATTGTCATTCTACTTGGGGACTAAAGATGCTACTGCTGGACACATCTCCGCCACACTGCTAAACTGTATCAAGTTGGTGGTCCTTGTAGGAAGGATGCATAACTGCTTGGGGGTCTTTCAAGTAAACTGCCCCAAATTAAACTGTCTATCATAGATGAACTGATAATTGCTTCAGATTGTCTGATTCTGAAAATGACTGCTTAACTATGCCCTTGGAAGGGCTGCCCCAGTATGAGTCTTGAAAAAACTTATGGATAAACCAAATCTGAGAAGACCTTGTCTTGAATAAATCTTGAATTGATTCTTAGACAGGATGTAAAAGGAACTTGCCCCTGATAGGATCACTTGACCAAGTTTCTCGATTGTTTGAAAATTTCTTAGAGGAAAGTCGGTTTGCAAACAAAAATATTCGTACAAACATGGTAATGCAAAGTTGATGCCACTTTTGAAATCAAAATTATTTCTGAAAGATGGAAAATAAATGAGTCGTTGGTCAGAACACGGCGATTCAGAACGCTCAAAGTTAAAACAAAGGTATACTGCCAAATAAATGATTCGCAAAGATCTTTTGGAGTCAGTTGACGCAACCTTGCTATAATATGCTTTCAAAATAACCATGCTTCAATTAGGTCTTTTGAGGGTTATAACGTGGTCTGGTTCACGGTTTATGAGACAAAGGATAAAGGCTCAAAATTTATTTGTACCCACCCCATCTACGTGATAATCTTCAATCCTACGCTCAGTTAACTTGTATTATACATTCAGGTTCCTATAGGTTAGGAATTGCACTGATGGTAGCAATGATGGTTCAGAAGTCAAGGGACCTATGAAAAGGCAACTACTACTTCCCTGTGACATTCGGTTGTTTTGACATTGAAGATTTTCAAGGTAAGGATTTAAAGATCTCCTCGTTTTATTATCCCTAACTTTTGCCTGAACTATTTTTTTAAGGCACACAGTCAGCGGGATGCCCCATTTTTGCCTAAGTCTCCTTCATAGGTTTTGACTTAGCGAGATTTTTCTTTTGATTTTTTTTTGAAAGAAAATGACTGCGTGGGTAAATGATTACGGCGAACCATCATCGGCGTTTTGACATTGGAAAACATCTTCGACACTTACTTCCTGTGTGCGAAGGAAAACTTGTGAATGCAACTTTTATATGAAAGGTATATTGTATGAATATACAACCAAGTTAACTGAGAACTACCCATCCCAAGGTTAAGATTATGGGTTTTTTTGTAAAGAAAGAAACTCCAACTTCTAGGCTCGAAGGGGGTGACAAGGGAATAACTTCCTTATTTCTCCAGTATTTGGGAGTTGAAATAATGCCTTACATCGTCAACAAAGTTTGATTGAAAGCATACTAACAGCAGTTATGGGTATAACGTTTTCATCATCCTCCTTCCAATCTTTGCATATCAAAAATTTGGACAAGGAGTAAATATTTGAAAGATAAAGTATAAAATGAATTAAAATCAAAAGTTGTAATGCTTATTTCATTGGTATGAAAGTACAAACATAATTTGAAGGCAAACAGCTAATATAAAAATAAGGAAAATACAAACAACGAGAAACATGGCCTAGTGACTGAAACTCTGGCGTTTAAGAAGATAGTCTGCTGAAGTCGGACTGAAACTTCACTTTTGATGCACTGGCAGCATTGTAGTCAAAGAAAGGAGCTTGGACAATCTGGGAAGCAATATGGACCACAGGTATGGGAGCTTGAAAAACCGGTCTGATAGTCTGACATATCATAGTAGTAGATGCAAAAGGTGGAGAGTAGTTAGGAGGTAAACCAAACTCTGGCCAAGTAGAGGGCGGCAGTGAAACAGGAGGTGGATCAACACTTGAAACTTCCTGAATGACGGTCCTCTGAGGTGGCTCTCCTCTAGCAATCAGCACTTGAAGCATCTCGGCAAGCCTAGTCATGCCTACTTTCAACTCATCGATCTCCATTCGGACTTCCGCATTATGTTCCTCCTGTTTTGACATCAGGAGTCTACAGTTAGCTCAAGTCTGATATCTGTGTCGAGGAATTAGCTTGACGACTCAAAGGGACACTGGAAGATAAAGACAACTGGACATGATGTTAATGCGATGCAATGGTTTCAGGAACTTCAACGGTTGACGGCAAATATTCCTTTTTAGGAAAGTTGGAACAGGTTTTAGACTTAAAAACCTAAGACTTTTTGAATTTGCAAAAGACTGTTGAATTCCTTGAAACTAGGAATGATATGATGCTTTATGGATGCAATGCACAATCAACACACAAGCAAACAAAGGTCCTAGGTTAGAGGAAAAATGACTGGAGTTAAGGTCTACCCTTCCCAAAAAGGTATGTACTATAGGGTTAATTGTACCTGCAGAACAAGGGTTCTAAAGCGGTGCCCAAAGTCATCAGTCCATCTTTCGGATATTATCAATTTCCTGACTGACTCGGTAGTTAATAATATTCTCAAGAGAACCTCTTTTGAGTGTAGTATCGCGTAGCAACTATTTTGTGACTACTCCCTCATAGTCCTCGCACTACGTCCTATATAAGGCCAAGGTGGTGTTACGGTACTACAGTCCCCAGTATCACAGACTCCATTCGACAATAATAAAAGTTTTCACGACTACTCGTTCAACCGAACCATTTTCGAAAGGGTGTCAAATGAGCGGTGATTCTCAAGTCAGCTTGGTCGGGACTCACTCCCTATAAGCCTCGTCGAATATATCACTTTCCTATAATAATGTCACTCAAGTCCGGGTGTAGGACTTATCTTACAACAATGATACCCCAAGCAAGGTACAACAGATATATATGTACAAGCAAATAATAATGAAGCGAATAGTAAAATAAACAAAGTAGGGGTAACCCTTAAAAGTTAGGCGTTCCCCAGTGAAGTCGCCATTTTCTATTGCGGTTAGAATAGGATATCAAATTATTAATTAATTTGAATCATAATCTTTAGTTTACAACCAGACTTTGATTTATCTGAAGGAAAAGGTCAAAGGAAGGAAAACCTAATTTTGCATCGTAAACAATGCGGGGAGAGATCTAGGTAAGAGGTTGGTTAAGCTTAAAGAAGGTATTAGCGCCCTAAACTTCTGTAGTACTCTACAGGAACCTTTTGTTTAAATTTACTATTTGCTTTAATTATTTGCTTAAGGGTAAATGTGCTAAGGGTTAAGATTGACGAAGAGACCTAAGGGTTAGTCCTAAATTTACTCGGCAAGATTCGCATCTTGTACCTACGTATCCTGGGTAAGGGATGGGAATCAGATTAACCGTAGTTCCCCTTGAAAGGGAGGTTAGAAACTTCTTGACTGTGGTCAAGGTTTCAATGGGGAATAAGCATTTCTTAAGGAAGTGCTTACGTGGAGTGCGGCGACTCCTATTTCTACGTTGAAATAGTTTGAATTGAAATTAGGGTTAACTAAATATTCCACGGCTGGAAACCCTAAAATGGAGTGCGGTGACTCCTTAACCTAATGCTAGGGTAAAGGGTATTTTTGTCCGCGGCGAGACACCTAGGCAAGATTAGAGTTTTGAAATGGTAAAAGATTATGGTTATTAACTCGGCGGTCAAACGGCTAGACCTAATCCTTCGGAAAGACGTTAACGGTAAAAAATACAAAATAAATAAACGACAATAAGAACATACTTGAAGGTACGAAAGCAGTAAAGGACATGCACGACGACGATATACTCGCACAAATTACAACCATGAAACGAAACGAAAAAATAAGGTGTTACAAATTGTACAATCGAAAATCAACGAATGGAACGGCATAACAATATAGAAGAAATAAATGAGGCAAAGTCGGAGCTTAAGCTTGCAGTTAGGCGACAATATTATTCGAACCTGAACCTGGAAATGCTAAACAAATTGTTAAGAAATGGATTTAATATTGGTGAAAGAATTTACAAAAGGAATTTTTTTTCAAAATTACAATTTGTTAGGAATTTATTTAAAGAAAGAAGTTACTCTAAAAGCTTCTTAGAAAAGTTTTTTATTCTAAATTAAAAATGATTTTAATAAAAAGAGGTTTTTATGTCTAAGTTAGTAAAATATGGTTATTAAAATTCTTTTAAAAATGTTTTACTTGATTAAAATTAGTTTTAACTTTAAAGAATGGTCTTAATTAAAAAAAAAGCTTTAATTAGGAAAAATGTTTAATTTTAAAAATATGATTTTAAAAAAATGGTTTGAAAAAAATAAATGGTTTAACTTGAATTTATTAAAAGAGGATTTTTTCCATAAGCCCTTAATTTAATTTTAACAAATGATTTAGGTTGAAATTATTATTTAAGACATTTTGTATACATAAGTTGTTTAAAAAATGTTACTAACTATATAAACAAATTTAATAACTACGTTATTAAAAAATATTTTTAACCATTAGTTGTTAGAAAAAAATGATTTCAAGTAAAAAGAATAAACTAACTATAAGTTATAAAAAAAAAAGTGTTTTCTAATTATAATAACAAAAAATTTAGTTATGAATTATTAAACAAAATGTATTTAATAATTAATTATTAAACAAAATATTTTAATTATTAATTATTAAACAAAAAGTAAAAATAATTACATTGAAAACATAAACAAGTAGTAACTGGGGAACGTATTGCTATTGAGCCTTTTGTTTTTCCCTTTTTAGGTTTTTAGAAACCATCATATCCTTCCTCAATGACCGGCGGCAGCCACTGAACTCTCTCCCTCGAGCTTTTTCGTTTCCGTTTTCTTCTGCATGCCTGTTTCTTCTTCATGCCTGTTTCTTCTTCTTTCTTCTGGCGCCACCTGAAAAATCATGAAAAAAAAGAGAAAAGAAAGTGGTGAAATCCTTATCGTTTTCGGTTTGCTACGAATTTTTGTCGGTTGCGGGGCAAGATTGGGGACGATGATGGTGACACGAAAGGGCTTCGTCTCTCTGAGTCTAAATCGCGATTGGCTTATCCGGTGACGCTTGGTTTTTGAAAAACTTCTCCTCGTCTTCTTCCGGCGATGATGACAAAGAAGCACTTGCTTTCGAATCTGACCCGTTTGCGCCGCTTCGGTTCACTTAGGGTTTTTTTCTTACTGAACTTTTGTGATGACTTTTATATGTTGGTTTTGTTGACGGTGTGGGCTTGGATCTTACGATCTTTTCGCCGAATTTTGTGGAGGCATTTTTGCTGCAAATTTGCCATCTTGGATTCGTCACTGTTTGTTGCGTTTTTGGACGAATACGTTTGAATTCGTTTGGATTGGCTGGAGATTTTTCAGGAAGTTTGTTATGACTTCAGTTTGGTGAACTTGAACTGGCTTTTTCACTTGTTGAACTTGTTTGTCGAACTTGGTCATTGAACCGGTTTGTTGAACTTGTTTGATCTGTTGGAGATTAAGTTTGTTGCGAAAATGTTGTTGGAGACTTTTCAGGAAACTTGATTTGATCCACAAGCTGAGAATTTTCTGAAAAAGTGCATTAAGGCCATGTTTGGCAAAACCACTTTTCTAGAAAAATCACTTTTTCAAATAAGTGTTTTTTCAATAAGCACTTTTTCAGGCAAACCAGCTTTTTTCAGAAACACTTTCTCTCTCTCTCTCTCTCTCTCTCTCTCTCTCTCTCTCTCTCTCTGTTGCCTTAAAATAAGAACGGATATTACCGGTTTAGCCGAAATGTCAGAAAGGAGTCGGGAGTTGGTTTCGGAGCAATCCGTTACCCTCCCGACGTACCCGATGATGACATTGGTTCTGAGGGTATTGGACGAAAAATCTAACCGATTAAAATTTTTGTTTGTTTATTTTGCAGCTTCGAAGAATCGGATGTTCAGAATCGAGAATCGGGAGCGGAAGAGTAGTTTAGACATTTTAGGAACTTTTATTGTAATTTTATTTTTGGAAATTTATTTTCTTTTTATTTTTTATATTGTAAAGAAATTACCTTTTTTTAAATAAAATTCTTCATTTTTTATATATTGTAAAAAATAAAGAATATTATCATTTTTGATATAAGAACGATGAAATAAAACTAATATTATCTTTTGATATTAAAATGCAATGAACATACTAATTTTTTTTTAAAAAAATTGATATTAAATGAAATAAAACTATTTTTTTTTAATATTAACATGAAATACCACATAATAATAATTTTATTATTAAAATGAAGTAAAACATAATAATAACTTTTTGGATATAAAAATGAAATAAAGCATAATAAATTTTTTGTTACAAATGAAATAAAGCAATATAATTTTTTGTTAAACCTCAATCCACTTCGTCTGATTCATTCTCGTCTTCGATACAACTTTCGACCAATCTTTTCCGACAACTTAAATGGATAACTTTATCGGAATAAATCCAATATGTTCGATTAAACTCAAATGACCACACCTTCCCGACTAACTTCATCCGAATGATTTGAACTGATTTAATTCCACCGGCTCAAATCCTCCACGATTAAGCTCTTCCAAGTAACACCATCGGCCTTAAAAATTGTCAGCAGGCTGCAACTAAATGACCATTTTTCCCTTCATAAGTTAAAGAGCTCCCCACGTGACTTTCCCTGCAAAACCAAACAGACTACACAACCTGTTAGTGGTTAGTTACAATGTCATGCGAATGAGATGACGTGCGAAATGAACCTAATAATCTCGGGGAAAATTTTGGGGTATTACAATAATCAATCAATAGAGAAACCAAACTAGTTCACAAACATATATTAGATGAAATACATAAGGTATCAAAAGATTACATCCAAACCCCCAACAAGAGATCAAAGATCTTACCTCCTCCCTCTTAGGGTTTTGTGTTTCTATCTCTAAAATAGACGAAGAGAGATAAGTTCTGATGTAAGAAATGTTACAAAAACAGATTATTACCTAAAAAGCAATAAAAATACTTAAATAGTACATTCAGGATCTGTCACGTTCGCCTAGCGAACAGATCCTTTGCCTAGCGAACAACAAATTAGGCACCTGAGGTGCCTCTGAACAGTTAAACCGCCCCTAAGATATTTCCAAATATTCGTTAGGCGAGCAATTCTTCGCCTAGCGAGTTTATGGTTCTTTCGCCTCTGTCTCAAGTCTGGGAGTGTTTGCTAGAGCTTCGCTACCACTTCGCCTAGCGAGTCCTTCTTTGCCTCCTTCACCTTGCAAATTTAGGGCCCTTTTCTCCTCTGTTGTGAACAGTGCATTGATTCCTGGCCTTCGCTGCATCGTTCGCCTAGCGAACTTAGTCATGTTTTGGTGGCAGCTTCGCTAGCAAGTTCACCTAGCGAACTTGTTGTTGTTTGCATGTTGTCTTGATTTCTTTGTCATTTTTCTTGTGTCTTAATTTCCACTTTTTCATGCCTAATTCCTGCACAATAACACACAAATCAAAGGTACCAAGACATTTACACAATATGTTGCAAACCAACCAAAGCAAGAGTGGTTTTCAACACTTTCTTGACAAAAAGGAGTGAAAGATGCCCATATTTGATAGATCAAATAAGCAAAGTTGGGCATCTAACAGCTAACATACATTCCAAATCCATGATCCATTGTTTTTAAATGTGGCTAAATAAAGAGAATCAAACGGATCAAGTTTGGAATGCACATCTGAGATCTTCATCAAACATGACAATTAAGCACTTAAACATTGCCTACACGAGGTAGGGCTTCGGATGCCGCCAATATGGACCTAGATCAAGCTCTAGAATGAGAGAAAGTTTGATTGGAAACTTACTTAACGGAGACACTTCGTTGGTGCTTCAACAACTTGCTTGCTTGCTTGAAAACATCCAGATCCATTCCACTTTGCTCAAGGAAGAAGAATCACACCTCAATTGAAGTTGAATTGCTCTGAAATTGAAAACACGATTTGAGATTTTCTTTGGAAGTTTGAAAATGGAAGTTGCTCCTTCTGGCTTCAAAATGCGCTTTTGAGCTCTCAATTCACATTGTGAACTTATATATGTTGGATTTGAAATGAAATTGGAGGCCCATGAAGCCTTGTTGTGATGAATTTTCAAAATTCCCCAAAAATGTGATTCATTCATGCACATGTGAAAACAGATGCCTACACACATGAAAATCATCCCAATTGGCAGCTGGTAAGTTGAATTTCATGATGGAATTGGATTGGGCCTTGTATCTAGTCCAATTTGAAGTTTGAATGAGAAACTTCGTTGTGAAGTAAGCTTCAATTTCCACGTGTTTTTGCTCTTCATGCACCACACTAACTTGTGCATTTTGTTCATGGGTGCATTGTGAATAAAGTTGGATCAAAAGGAGACAAGAAAAAGACCTATAATGAGTTCAATTCAAATCACCTTTAATAGTCCATTTTCACTTGAAATTTCTCACCCAATGTCAATAACCAAGCATAATTCACACCAACCTTGAGTTTTAATGTGTAAATGAGGTGTTTTGGAGCAACTTTCATGTTGGTTGAAGTTTCATTTGAAGTACACAAGTGCATGTAAATGACCCATAATCAAAATGGCCTATAATCAAAGTTTCCCAAAATACCCTTGCCTTGTAAGATCCATAACTTGAGTTCCAAAAATGATATCAAGGACTTATAAGACTTTTTGGAAAGCTAAGATCATGAGGAATAACTTTAATGTTCACCTCAAGTAGAGGAGAAACTTGATTTTAGGTCAAAAGTGCCTTGGAAGTGAGTTGACTTTTGTTGACTGAGAAATATGTTCATCTGAGACCCATAACTTGACGGCATCATAACTTGAGTTCCACAAACCCAATGGATGAGTTCTAGTACTCAAAAGAAATCTTAGAACATGCCCTACAAGTCTCCTGTTTACATGAAAATGAGATTGAACTTGTATCATGAGGTAAATTGTCCTTGAAGTTGGGCACTAAAGAAGGGGATTTTACACTGAGATCCTTTGAAACCCTAATTTAGTAACTCCTTAGACTCTTGATTCTTCTTGATTTGAACTTGAAATGACATCCTAAATGTCTCAACATAACTCCCCATGACTCCAATGACTTAAAACTAAGTCTCAAACTCTTTCAATCCTACAGTTGACCTTGAACTAACCAGATGAAACCCTAAGGGCACAACCCTTGACTGTGGTCTCTTGCAAGTGAAATGAAAGCTTAGATAAACTCCAAAATGGCTTCCAAAGCAACCAATGAGTTTCTCAAACATCTATTATCCATAACCATGAACTTGTGAACCCCTGATGATATTCTGTTGACCCCCAAGATAGGAGATAAGCAACACACATCCATCTTATTCTTCAAAGAAATCTGACCACCTCCTGATGATTGTAAGCACTTGATGACTTGAATAAGCACTCTTTCTTGAGCTTGAAACCCTTGATACTCTTCTCTTGAATGGCACACTTCCCTTGATCCCCTGAAAAGGACACTGCTATGCAAATGCAAATGCTAAAAAAATGAAATGAAACATAAGCCAAGTAAAGAAAGAGGTTGGTCAAGTTTTGGGGTACAACAAGTTTCATCGGCAAAATCCTCAGTGATTTCCACCATCTTAATCGCAAAATCAAAGTCATCAGCAACTTTGACCATATGTGCCTCTGTGGGCTAAGCATAGTGGGCATCCACCGCTTGTAGTGGATCAGTGTTAATTTTCATCTGGCTATTGCTTTTCTCTCCAAACTTCAATCTCCCCTCTTGGATAGCATTCTGAACCAAATCCCTGAAAAGAAAACATTGAGACGTTTTATGACCCAGAAAATCATGGTATTTACAAAACCCTCTCTTTTTTCTCTGTTCTAAAGGTGGCATTTTAGCGCCAGCCGGCACTATCATTTGCCCATCTTTAACTAACAAATCAAAAATTTCGTCACATTTACTGATATCGAAAGTATATGTTTTCTTTGGAAACTTGTCATTCTTTTTAGATTCGACAAAAAAATTTCCATTTGAGGGAGCTAATACTTTACAAGCGTAAGGAGGACCCTGCTTTAATTCAGCAACATCTATTTCATTTTCGTCAAAATATAATGATTCATCATGTACACCTTCGATATTTTCATTATATTCGACGTAAGCTACCTTCTTACCCTTATTAAATTTGGCATTTTCGTCTTTGAGACACTCTAGCTGTCGAACCCTATCATCTAGTTGAGCCATATCTCTCAGATACTGGGTATCTAGTTTCTTCTTAATAGAGTAATCGAGGCCACCAGCGGCCATTTCGACTAACTCGTGTTCAGGCACTTGATTAAAACACCTAGCCTTGAGTAGTCGGAACCTATTTAGATAATCTTCTATTGGCTCAGAAAACTTTCGTTTTATACTAGCCAATTCTTTCAAGCTAATCTTGGTTTGCCCCATATATAGGGATGGCAAAAAAAACCGTGCACGCGGGTATCCGCGGATATAATCCGTCACGGATACAATGTGGATAGCTTAATGAATATCCATGGATAAAATAAATGGATATTTAAATATCCGTTATTTAATGGATGTGGATGCGGGTTTAATGATACCCGTACCCGCAGATATCCATACCCGTTAATAAATTATAAAAAGTATTTAAATATTTTTAATTTATTATAGACGTCATTACATCTTCCAAGAAATTTAGTCTTTTCATATTTCTTTTTTTTAACGTTTTCTTGGAAGAAAAAGAAAACCTTTCACATTCCAAGAAAAATCATATTTAGTCATTTTATAACATGTTTTTATTACAGTGATTAATTATAATAAATTATTATTTGATATATTTTTATTACAGTGATTAATTATAATAAATTATTAGTTGACATATTCTTATTTCTTTTCAGGTTATACCAAATCAAAAGTTGAGGTTATTGAAATTAATTCAGTATTGGAAGATATGGATGCTGACATTATTAGTGAATGAAATTGTTAGTGTATCTTATAAGATTTGGTTACAAATATCATTGTTATTTTGGATATTTTATTTGGAATCTTTTAAGCTTTTAATTTAGGAGCTAGGAAACCAAAGTATGAATGTTAAGCAAGGAATGCATAATATGGAATTTTGTAATGATTGATGAAAACTATTTGCATTATTACTTTTTGTTTTATTTAAACAATTATTATATGGTATGATGAATTTTATTTTGTTAAAAATGAAATGTATGGATATTATGTTTGAATGTTATTATGTTTTAGTGAAAAAAGAATGAAAATAATATGATGAAGTTTAGTTGTTAAATTGAGAGCGAAAAAATATATTTTTAAAAAATAATTTTAGACAAAAAAAGTTATTCATGGATATCTGTAAATATCCGCGGATACCTTAAAACCCGTGGATTACCTGCTTAACTGATATCCGCATGGATATGGGGCAGATACGGATATCATATTTATCCAACGGGGCAGACACGGATATCATACTATCCGCCCCCATGGATATCCATTTACATCCCTACCCATATATAACTATTCATGAAATAACCGTTCCAGCTGGGTCCAATTGCAATTTGAGTTAGGGGGTAAGGTTGTAAACCAAGTGAAAGCATTTTTAGTGAGGGAGCTTGGAAAGTACTTTATCCTGAGGCTTTCATCATTTGCAATCTCTCCGGCTTCAACCATATATCGGGCAACGTGTTCGATAGTAGATTCTGCCGTATCTCTTGAAAACTTAGTAAATTTTGGCACCTTCGTCCTAGGAGGTAATTCTGACTGGAGAATATAATCTACTATTGGTGACGTATAATTTGGCCTAGTGAAACCAGAGTTTACCCTATTTCGAGCCATTATTCTTTCGACCATGGCTGCTAAGTTGTTATCGACGGCCATGTTGTTATGTCGAACCTGTTGTATGACATAGTCTGCATCTTGGTTTCGATTCACCATAATCACTTATGGGTCTCTTTCTACTGAAATTGGTCCCTGGATCCTTTGTGGTTCGACCCTAAGAGGCTCGAGTCTAGGGAGTTCGACCCTCCCTTGATTTTCTAGATTGGCCTCAGGTAGGTTCTCTAAATCTTGTCGTGGGATGTTTTCCAAAATGGTTGTGTTTCTGACAGTGGCTGGCACACCCATAAATTCTTCCAGCTGTGCTAATTCCACTGCTAATTATTAGTTAGTCTGAGTAGTATTCTGGATCAATGGTTGAAATATTACCCTCATAGTCTGGGATAAGGTTTGAACCATTTGCAGATTTCTCTCATCCATTTGCTTCCTCAAACAAGCTATCGAAGTATTGGTCAGATTAGGGCCCTGAGTGGAATACCCCACACCTATACTTTGATTGTTTCGACCAACATTTATCCCAGATCCCGATCCTTGTAATGGCGAAGCCATCACATTCTCTGAGAATATTAGGGGAGCATTTTGGAGGCCTTGCATTACTGTCGTTGGCATTCCATATGGTGGGTTTCTTGGTAATGGTTGCGAAAACCCTGGTGGTAAAAAATGTCTAGACGTCGAAGTCCCTCCTGGAGGAGTTTGGGGATTTGACGCTTGAAGCCCAACATATTCTAACACGGGTTGGGTGTAGGCCCTTATGCTTGTCGACCCTGACCCCAACACTAATGGCATTGGTACAGGCCTAACAGGAGGCGGTATCTGCTCTCCTGTCGAAGGTACTGAGGGTGGAACTACACCATTCCTGGACACGTCACTAGGATTGGTGTTACTAGGCTGGAGATTAGAGCCATCCCCTCGAAGGTTTAGGTTATTTGACTAATTAACATCTATCGCCATTTCCCTAGTGTAATTTTTCCTTGGTCTTTCTTCGTTTGTAACGGCTATCTTACCACTTCTTAATAACATGCAACGAAGTTTTATCAAAGACAATAATAAAAACCGTAGTTTCGCAAAATTTTTACAAAAATTTCAAAAAAAAATTTAGCAATGTCCCACCGAGCGTGCTAATTTGTTTCCCTTAAAAATTGGAAAACAACCGCTGATCTTCCAAATCTAACTTTGGTGACTCATAGGATCGATCAAATTGATCCTAGGATATGTGCTAATTTTACTTGAAAGAATTATCTAAAACTGAACACTTCCACAGTGTTTATGAGAAAAAGGTTAATGTAAATGTGAGGATCGACTAAAATGAAAGGACATGAAATTGTAAGAAACAAAGTAAAAAGCCTTCAAAAATATTTAATCAAAGTAAAGCAAAATGCCAGAAAGATGTAAATTGCAAGGAAGTAAAGATAAACTCTTTAAGGTAAAGCAAAACAAGTTTCATTAAAACGTAGAAATGGTGTTTTTACATGATGTACATTCTCCTAGAACTCTTTTCTCTACACTCGGATACTTTGAGTAAATTTTAGAGTGACTTGTACAATAGTAAACTACAACACACTGAATTCCATTTCTAGAACCCCTATTTATAATAATACAATTAACTGCCATTAACCTCCTAAAATGACCAGCCCATGACAAGTGTCATGCCGCATGCATTTGCTTGCTGAATATGCGCCACTTGTCTTGTTCAGCAATGAGAAAGCATAACTACTCCCTCCTTTCTACATCGAAGTCCCCTCCTTTCAAATTCCACTAATATTTGGCCAACAGTCTCGGACGAAGGTGGCCTCTTTAGTATTTAGAAATATTTTATAAGTCCCAAACACTTTAATATTTCAACCACTCGAAGGTTTTTTCCAATCGAAGGTTTATTTCACATTCCCTTGACAATTTAATATTTGTCTCAACACTTTTCATTTAATGTGGGCGTCGAATTTGTGAGCTAACAATAGCACGCTAAGCGAGCTTTTCAGCGCGAGACCAGCGCGCCCCTGAAAATTCCAGTAGCTAAAGTCTCAAATCGCGCTAAGCGGACACCTACCGCGCTTAGCACACTTTCTGGAAAATGAGGTGCATTCTTCTGATTGCGCTTAGTGCACCTCTGAGGGCGCTTAGCATGATGCCACTTACTGCACTTAGTAGCCTTGTCTATAAATATCTCCCTTGGAAGATATTTTCACAACACTTGTACTTTTTACACTTTTCAGCATTTTGAGAGATAGAGAGGATTTTCTAGGTCAAAAACCTTAGGAACTCAAGGAGAAGTGAGAATTAAATCTTTGGAGCATCAATCCTCGACTCTTCGACTTTGATGCTAGCAAAGCTTCTCTTCTTACTTTTTGATCAAGCTACCATGGTGATGTGTAGCTAAACACTTTTGTGTCAAGATTAGAGTTAGTTAATCTTCCTTTTATGTATTTGTTTTGATCTTTTGTATGTGAACATGGTTATGATTAATAGATGATGAACATATTTGCTTTTAATGATGTATTTATGGTTTGAATCACTCTAGACATAGATTTTCCAAGTCTTGATCTAATTTCTTTATCTATTAACCAACAAACTTTAGACATAGATTTGAAAGTTAATATTCGCTTTGTATCGATCTTTATGTTTATTGTTTCGGTTGCTATTTCGAGAAATCATCTAGCGATTAAAACAATAATATTCACGGATCCGCTTTAGAAATGAACATCCACGATTGTATTGATTGAAACTAAGTTCACATACTTGATTAATCGGATACGTTTAAAAAGGATTAACAAAATCTAATCTTGACATGTTTTTCTTGGAACAAAACATCTTTGCTCAAATTTACTCTTTACAACAAACTTATGTTACAAAACAAGCAATCTTTTAAAAACTCTTTATTTAAAATGTTAAATTATTGAACGGCTAGCATCGACATATCTTGCATACAATTCTTGTGAATATAATAAAACACCTCAAAAATATTTTTCAACAGTCAAAGGTAAATTTTTATGTTACGTTCCAATATATGAAACAGAAGTGGTACTAACCAACATAATAACACTAAGTGTGTTGTGTCCCAGAAACAAAGGCATGAAATTCCGAAAGATTTGTTCCCAAAAGCGAAAATGCTGGTATTATCTTTTCAAAGATCCCATAATAATCAAATAAATACTTATTTTATTTGATAATTAGTAAAAAAAAATTCAATTAAGCACTAGAATTGACAATTAATCGACAATCATAAGAGATGTTTATTTTAGAAACATAATCAATTTGTATTAATATATAAAATGATATCGCAATAATATCCATACAATCAATTTCAAACAAACTTATCAATTATTTTCATAAATCAAAGAAGTGATTTCAAACACAAAAGGTTGATGAGAGGTCGTTGGAGTGAATCTCTTCTTAACAATGGAGTCAAAAACCATTGAATTTGTTTGAATAGTGTGCAAAGTGATCTAAAGGCATCAATCGAAAAGCATAATTCTCTTTTATTTATTATTACTTTTTGTCCAATTGTTATACTTTTGTTATTGTAGAAATGGAAAATGAGAAAAGCATTCCCTAGAAATCAGGAACTCCACTAAGTATTGTCTGTGCAGTGCATCCATAAAGGATTCTCTGCATAATGCAAAGAACTTCAACTAAAATTTACAAGAACCATAAAAATCAAGAAAACATGGAAACAACACTCATGTGCTTTCTTTATTATTTGTTCATAACATTTTGTTACTACTTTGCCAATTCTGTACATGCTATAGAATCCCCAAAGTATACAGTAATACAATCAGAATCAGATTTTCAGATCAGACTCTACAATGAATCCTCATGGATCTCCGCCTCATCGCCCGGAACTAATTCCTTCGAGCAGTCCACCAAAGCCGGATTTCACAGGTTTTATATATTTTATCAGTTAAATTTCTGTTGTTAGTATTCAATCTCTAACTTCTGCCTGTAACATTTATTTATATTTATGTATTAAAATCGTTGATCATTGATTCTATAGGTTGTATCAATATATTCACGGAGCAAATTTAAATTCTTCGAAACTTGCAATCACTGCTCCAATCCTAACAAGAATTCCTTCATCGGTGTCATCTGAGAATGGCTATAGTGTAAGAATGTATGTATCGCCTCGCTTTCAAGGGAAACCTCCGCAGCCAAATCCCGAACTGAAGTTGCAGGTTGAGAAATGCAAATCTCAATGCGTGGCAGTTAGGAAATTCAGTGGATATGCAAAGGATGATAACATTAACAAAGAAATTGAAGCTCTTGTTAGTAGCTTAAACAAGAAGATAGATAAAACTTCAGAAATAGTGCATGATGCGAGTTCGTATACGATTGCTCAATACAATGCTTCCTTTCGTGAAACTGAGAGGGTAAATGAAGTGTGGATAAATGTGTCAGGATTTAGAATTGATTGCTGAGAGTATATTGAATGTTTCAGTGATATTGTGCTTGAACTGTGTCTTGTTTCAATTAATAACATATTGGTTATCAAATCCGTATAGTATTGGATTCTTTGTATTGTATTTGTACTTCATTGGTTCGCACATATGCAAGTTGATTATTAATGCCAACAAACAAAATAATTATAATGTCTTAATAAATGACAATCAACTTTATTGTCTTTAATTCTCTCAAAAAAATATTGAAATTGATAACCAATTGTTAATTGGTCAAAGTGGTGATTGAGGTTGGATTTGGTAGATATGATTATGGTTATATCTCCGGCAACTGCAATCAGGAAGAAATTGAAATCACTTGATGCTAAAATTGATCTTCAAATCAATGTTTTAAAAATCGAACCGGAGATCGAAATGGTAAAATTTACGGTTTAAGGTTTAATTGGTAACCTATGGTCAAACCGTTTATTAAATAAAATAATAATATGAAACTAAATTTTAATAATACAACAATATCAATAATACATAACATAACATAGTTTTACACTTCATTTCAACCATCATTTAAGAATATTTTAAGCAAACTAAAAAATTACAATAAAATAAATTAAACTAATTTAATTTAAATCTAAAATAATATAACCTAATACCTAAAAATAAAGTTCAAATAATTAAGAATCCCTAATTTAAATATAATAGAATACCAAAATATAAATAATACAATATATTTCATTAAACAACAAAAAATAGAATTTGAGTTGAACTACGACAAACAAGTCTTAACTGACAACAACAAACAATATTGACTTGAAGGATAATCAATAGAGTTGAACATCGTGACTATTTTTTAAAAAGATGACATGATAATGATGGAGTGTGGTTGAAAGGAAAACTATAATAAAGTGACAAAACATAAAAGTTTGTATGGTTGTAAAAAACACACAGAATTCTTTTTTGTAATTGAGAAATGTATGTTAAGTTTTTTTATTAGTATATTAAAAAAAAAATTTAAAAAAGGTCAATTTGATGAACTTTTTTGAACCGGACAGTTTTATAAAATCGGCTCCGATTCTTTTGTTTGAATGGCTTTGGACAGTTCAATCCGTTTTTTTTGTTTAACTCTGGTTTTAACCCACTAGTGATTTTGAAAGGTTGACTCAACCGAATTCATCTCTGATTCTTGGTCCAACCGATTGAATCGGCCGGTTCGATCTGGTTTTTAAAACATTACTTCAAACCACATTATTCACTTCAATAGAGAATAGACAGTATAAATACGATTCATTGTGACAAGCAAGTATATCATAGAACCTATTGTTAAATATAATTCATAGTGTAAACAGATTTGATTTGATATGATTAGATTTGATTTTGAATATTTTGGGTCTTTTATGTTTTGGGCTTTTGTAAACCTAAAACTATAAATAGGGTGCCTTACTTTGTATTCAAACACAACATAGAATAGATTTCGCAGTTGTAGTGTTTAGCAAGTGAAAGTTCTATAAGCAATAAGAAATCTCACAGTTGTGGGTAACACATTCTCTCCAAATATTTCTTCTCTCATTCTTCTCTTTCTTGTTTGTTATTCTTCTTCTCTTTTGTTGTTCTTGATAATTACTTGTTATTACCATTACTATCATATTGTGGGTTTGTTCATCAAGATTGAAGGAAGTTCTTCATAGGGTGTGAGGTGAATTTCCAACATCTGGTATCTAGAGCTCCGGTTGAGAGATTCAAGGAAGAAAGATAGTGATGGCGATGAACTATCCGAACGGAAACTTTCCGGCGACCCTGCCAATTCTCAAGAAAGACAATTATGAGAATTGGTGCAAGCAGATTAAGGTGATTTTCTGTTATCAAGATCTTTGGGATCTTGTGAAGGACGGAGTAACATCGCTTGGGAAGAACGCAACGGAGGCAGAAAAGGTTGCACACAAAGAATTGAAGAAGAAGGATTATAAAGCATTCTTTATAATTCATCAGTGTGTTGATCCTGATAACTTTGAAAAGGTTAGTGATGTTGATTCAGCAAAAGAAGCATGGGAGATTCTTGAAAAGTCGTTTGGAGGCGCAGAGAAGGTGAAAGAGGTGAGGTTACAAACTCACAAGAGAACCTATGAGTTGCTTCAGATGGAAGACAACGAAAGCATTACAGATTTCTTCACCAGAGTTACAAAGTTGGTGAATCAAATCAAAGTATGTGGAGAAGCGCTGACGACGAAAGCAGTTGTCTCAAAAATCTTGAGATCGTTGGCTTCAAAATTCGACCACGTGGTAGTTGCCATAGAAGAGTCGAAAAACCTATCAGTGTTGACGAAGGAAGAGCTTCAAGGGACTCTTGAGTCTCATGAACAGAGGATGGCTGAGAGAGCTGCAGGAAAGTCGAAAGATATGGCTTTACAGGCGCAGTCAGAAAAGGAAAGAAAAGGCAAAGGTAGCTGGAATGGCAACAAAGGAGGAAACCAGTCGAATCAGAAGAAACTTTGGAACCAGGGAAACCAAAGAGGTGGTGTTGCAGGTAAAGGAAGAGGTGGTGGTCGAAAGACAGACAAAAGCCACATTCAATATTTCAATTGCCAGAAGTATGGTCATTATGTTAGTGATTGTCCAGAAAGGAAGAGAAATCAAGAGACTGATGCAAAGCTGGCGAAACATGAAGAAGAAGAAACATTGCTAATGGTCACAACAAAAGATGAAAAAAGATTCCAAGATCAGTGGTATTGGACTCAGGATGCTCATCACACATGACTGGAAGGAAAGATTGGTTTGTCAACATGAAGCCCTCGTCGAAGAACACAGTGAAGTTTGCAAATGATAACACTCTAGCAGCCGAAGGCGTTGGTGATGTTCTGATTATGAGGAAAGATGGCAAAAGGTCAACAATTTCCAATGTGTTGTACATACCAGGCATGAAGAGTAATTTGCTCAGTATAGGGCAGCTTGTCGAAAAGAACTACAAGATAGTTGTCGAAGACAAGATGATGAGAGTTCTCGACGCAGGTGGTAGATTAATCTTGAAGGCTCCAATGTCTCAGAATAGGACCTTCAAGATTGGACTCAATGTGATGGGGCACAAATGTCTAGCAACTGCAGCCAGCAGAGATGAGTGGTTATGGCATTTTCGACTAGGTCATCTCAACTTTAATGACATCAGAGAACTAAAGAGAAGAAATATGGTTTCAGGATTACCAGAAATCGACATTCCAAGTGAAGTATGTGAGGAGTGTGTTCAGTCAAAACAACACAAGAGTAGCTTCAGCAAGGATGCAAGAAGGAAGTCGAAGGCAATACTTGAAGTCATGTACTCTGATGTATGTGGTCCAATCCAGGTGGATTCGATTGGTGGCAATAGATACTTTGTCACGTTTATAGATTATTACAGTCGAAAGTTGTGGACTTACCTCATCAAGAAGAAAAGTGATGTGATTGAGGTATTTTCCAGATTCAAGTCCATGGTCGAAAGACAGAGTGGCCGAAAGCTGAAAATTCTGAGGACTGATGATGGTGGAGAGTGAAGGTGAGAAAATTACTTAGAAGGGGGGTTGAATAAGTATGAAAAATAATCCAAGATTCAAACACAGTTATTTTTATCCTGGTTCGTTGAACTCAACTACTCCAGTCCACCCTCTCAAGAGTGATTTGCCTTTCTCAGTCAAGAACTTAATCCACTATTTAATCAAACAGATTACAATAGTAACACCTAAGAATAACTGTTCTTAGTCTTCTCAAGAGCTACTGATCCCAACTGGATCCTCTTAAGGAAAACCTTTTACAATCAGTGTAAAAC
The DNA here is from genome assembly GCA_963859935.3 of Lathyrus sativus. NCBI lineage: Eukaryota > Viridiplantae > Streptophyta > Magnoliopsida > Fabales > Fabaceae > Lathyrus > Lathyrus sativus. Next base: position 420,626,122 of record OZ012738.1, read on the forward strand.
TATTACAAGAGTAAGAATGCTTCTAAGAAGCTATTATCACAACTGTGATATTTCTCTTAAGTTTTAGAACAATGTTACAACAAATAAAATATAAGAGCTTTTAGAGATTTGCTTTGAGTAATTTTTGCAAGTTGTTCGTTGCTGAAGAAGATGGAGTGGACTTCTTTATATAGGCACTTAGATCCATGAAGTCTTCTCAACGTTGAAGGTTGTGCTGAAAAGCCTGGAGCCTTTTGTCTTTACATTGGAGGCTGTGCTGAAAAAGCCTGATGCCTTTTGTCTTTTACTTTGCAGAAACTTTCCTTAGAATGGAATGCACATATAAAACCTTTTTGTCTGTGTTCTTGTGTCTAGCATAAAAGAGGAAAGGCTGTTGAGATATGCCAACGTACATATTCAAATCTTCTTCACTAAGTAAGTTCAGCTATCAACATCAGAGTCTGGATCTTCAGAATCTCCAGAGTAGAGATCTTTTGGATCTTCAGAGTCTTGGGATGTTCTTCAGATAGTGCTGAATCAGAGTATGTGCAGCTTGTGTGCTTGAGCGTGTAATTCTGTCAGAGCAGAGTCTTCTATATCAGATTCTCAATACTTATGCAGCGCAGTATCTTCAGAGTCTTTTGATGACTAAGCTTCTGAACTCTCAGAGTCTTTTATTCTTTAGAAACTTTTGCTTCAGAATATTCAGTAGACAGCACTCAGATTCTTCTGGGAGCAGCGTTCAGATCTTCATTTAAGATGCTTTTGAACCTTTGAAGCCTTTCATAATATCATTGTTCAGATCCAAATTTGCTCTTTTAAGAATATTTTCTTTAGTACCTGTAGCAAACAGTCTAGAACAAATTTAGAGTATATAATTCTTGAATACAAAATTCATAAGTGTTATCATCAAAACATAGAGATATAACTAAGAAACAATCTGTGTTCTTACAATCTCCCCCCTTTTTGATGATGACAAAACATGAGAAATTTTGTTCAATAAAAAGATATGAATTATAACTCCCCCTGAGATTAACAATCTCCCCCTGAAATAAATACTCTAATAGAAGAAAACACTTCCCTTTTTGATTAAGTATATTTCAGATTCAGAGCCTGATGCAAGAGGTTTGACTTTCAGAGTCAAATCTTGATACCAGATAATTATGACTTCCTTCAGTCAGAGCGCCTGGTTATCATCTTGCTTGAATTATCTTCCAGAGTAAAGGTATTAGAGTAAGCTATCAGAGTTGATTGAATACTCAGATTTGCTTTGAAGATCAGGTTCTGGTTGGAAAAGTCTCAGGGTAACTTCAATGAATTATGTCAGATATATCAATGTAATCTGAAAGACTTAAATTCAAAGTAAGTTAATAAAATGTCTGAATTTCAGTTTTAGTAATTGCTTATAGTTTGAACAATCAGATTCTCTTTTTCTCCCCCTTTTTGTCATAATCAAAAAGATTTTTAAAGACATAAAGATACAGGAGAAAAGAAGCATATAGAAGAAAAAACATCAACATTCAATTAAACATATCAAAGTTCACAGTCAAACAGACAGATGCCAAAAAACATAACACAGCATAAAACAAAACAACAGAAGCAATAACATGTGCAAAAACATCAAATAAAACTAAGTCTGGCGTGAGGCAATAAGGGTCAAAAGCTCTGTCATTTTGGCAGTTGACTCTTCTTGCTTAGACATCCAGGTCTTGATCTCATCAATTGTCTTCTCTTGCTTGATCATCCAATCTTTTATTTCTTTGACATCGTTTATAAGCTCTGTGACCACAGATGAAGAAGGAGCAGATGCAGTAGCAGCAGGGTTCTCTTCAGACTGGTTCTCTTCAGAAGCTTGTTCAACCATTTCAGATTCAGGAGCCTCTGGAGGAGCAGCTTCCAGAAGTAACATAGGAGGAGGAGGAGGCATGTTCATCAGAGTTACCTTGATTAATTCTGCAAACTTAGTCTTAGCTAGCTTAGAGCATTTAGCTCTAACTTTTAAGGCAGCTTTGTTGAACATCCAGATGAAACGCTTCCAAGCAGCATTAGAAATAGTTGGATCCAAACTTGACATGCACACATCCTTAACACGAGTATATTCAGAATCTATCTCCTTCTTGAAAATTTCAAACATAGTATTAACACATGATCCTAGATCTGACTGTTCAGACTGTTCAGAGGGATTAGGATTAGGAGTGTTAATAGGAGTAGGTTCAGATGGTGTAGGTTCAGATGGTTGTGGTTGAGGTGATGTTTGTTGATATGTTTGGATGTCAAATTGAGGGAGTTCAGATGGTTGAGGAATGGTTTGTGTTTCAGATAGATTGGTTTCAGATGGTTGAGGGATGGTTTGGGTTTCAGATGTGTGAGTTTCAGATGGTTGAATTTCAGATGGTTGTGGTTGAGGTGGGGAGTTTGGTGGAGTATGAAACATGGAAATGTTAAGATGTTCCTTCATAGCACTTTCAGAACATACTTGTTTGAGTGACTCTGGTTCAAAATCAGATGAATCAGATGATTCACAATCAGAAGATTCATCTGAGTGAACAGATGTTGAAGAAATGATAATGGATTGATTTAGGGATTTTATATCCAGAATATTGTCAGAAAGATTTGGATCTTCTGATGGAATTGGTTGTTCAGAGTGTTCAGTTTAAACAGTCTCTGGTTAGTTTGGTTCTGAGATGATTATTTCTGGTTGAGAAATTTCTAATTGGGTATTTGATCACACTAAAATTCACCGTATTTCTGACTCCGATTTCGCATGCATTCTTAGCTTTTATTGTTGTTTTGCTTTGTTATTGCTTTGTTTTCTTATGTTTTCAGGTTTTTATACTAATCGGAGCTTGAATCGGGAAAAGGAGCGAAAAAGGAGTGAAAACGGACGAAAACCTAGAAATTCAGCATTTTGCACTTGCGGCACCCACCGTGGCGGGCGCCATGGGGTTAGCCATGACGTGGCCACGTCTCAAGACCACTCCTCAACCTCCAAGACCCACGATCCCCACTCCATCATCCCCTGTAGGGACCATGGCGGGCGCCATGACCTTGTGGCGGGCGCCACAAGGCAAAAATCCATAACCTCCACTTTTTAGTGGAGGGGCGTCCCGGTCATTTCGCGCTTTCAGTTTCTCCTATAAATAGGACCTTAGATTTTCGTTTTTCTTGATCCAGAATTAGAATTCTCTAGGCATATATCAGTTATAAAGCAGTTGCCATTCCACATCGGGGTGCCTCTGCAATCGAGTGATCGAGTCTGTAATCTGTCTGTGGTTCGAGTTTTGGAGCACTCTGGAGGAAGTTAATCCTGCCGCCATTTTAATTCCAGTTCGTATTTTATTTTTCCGCATTGCTTTACTTTTATTTATTTTCTCGCACTTTACTTTGTTTATTTCCCGCACTCGCACATTTACGTTGTTTATTTCCCGCACTCGCACATTTACTTTGTTTATTTCCCGCACTCGCACATTTACTTTGTTTACTTCCCGCACTCGCTTTAAATTACTCATATGAAAAACTATAAAAAGAATATTTACTTTATCATGTCTAACTAATCCCATAAAGGTTAGAATGTAAGGATCGTAATTAAACCAGTAATCAGTATAATTGTTCGTGGAAACACCTAAGGCCTATTTTATCTTTCAATTCAAGTAATTGTTTTTAACTATTTCAAAAACAGCCAAAAGCGCTTTGTATAGTTCATTAGGAGTTTTTAGATTAAAAAGAAAAGAGATTTTAAAACGATTTTCGGACGCGTTATGAGATTTAGAGTCTGGTTCATAAGAACCTCTTTTTGCTAAGAAGTCCAGGTTAAAATACTTTTCAACTTTGTTAAGAAACTATATTTCTTAAAAATAGGTTTACTACTCTAACGCAGTACGCACCTTTTTATCCGTGACAATAGGAGGGGTTGATTAGAGAGTACAACTCGGTTCTGAATACGCGAAAGCGACAGTTCCTGTTAAATTAGTTCTTTTCAAAAGAGAAAACATTGCCCATAAGTAGTTCCATTAACAAGTACTGGATTATCATTGATTACGTGAATTACATTCGAGCCTGTCTTTTATTTATTATTTAAAATTATAATTTTATTTACCATTGCACCCTTACTAAAACCCTTAAAAATAGTTGCCTTAGATAAACACCATAACAACAGGTACGATAGATTGACACTTGGTCTCTGTGGATTCGATAATCTTTTATATTACTTTGACGTGATTCGTACACTTGCGAAAAACACGCATCAAGTTTTTGGCGCCGTTGCCGGGGACCAATATCGTCAAATTTCATTACCCTGTAGTTATACCGTTTAGACTAAGGTTGTTACCCACCGGTCAATGCGAAAGACTCGCAGTGCCGGAAGTTTAGTAGACCCTCTAGCTGAACCTGAACGTTACGCTCGCGCACGTTTATTTTTCCATAGGAATAGGGGAGCTATGGCCGAAGATCAAAATCGAAGACCTCTTAAGGACTTCGCCCAACCATCAAACGAGGAACCTAGTTCCAGTATAGTAAACCCCGCTATCTCAGCCAATAATTTTGAACTTAAGCCATCCCTGCTGCAATTAGTGCAACAGAGACAATTCGCAGGTCTCGCTACTGATAACCCAAACCAACATTTAAAAAACTTTCTTCAATTAGCAGACACCTTTAAAACCAATGGAGCTTCTCCTGAGGCAATACGCTTAAGATTATTTCCCTTTTCCCTCAGAGATAAAGCTCTATCATGGTTAGATTCCCTTCCACCCAATTCAATAACAACTTGGGATGACCTTAGAAAAGTTTTCCTTGCTAGATATTTTCCCCCAAGTAAGACCGCTCTTCTTCGAAACCTAATAACTAGATTTACCCAACACCAAGGAGAGTCGTTGTTCGAAGCCTGGGAGAGATATAAAGAACTATTAAGAGCATGCCCACACCATGGCCTAGAGAATTGGCTAATCATCCAAACCTTCTATAATGGACTTCTTTATAACACTAAAATGACCATCGACGCTGCCGCTGGTGGCGCACTGATGAACAAACCTTACCCTGAAGCTAGTGCCCTTATCGAGGATATGGCCCAAAACCATCAATCATGGGGAGTAGAACGAGCGACAGTGGAAAAGAAGGAAGCCCAAGGAGGAATACATGAGCTAAGCTCTATAGACATGATGCAGGCTAAAATGGACGCGTTGGCCCTTAGAGTCGAACATATGTGTACAACTCCGAATACTGTTGCCGCAGTTTCGCCGAATTGTGAGATATGTGGAACGCAAGGACACCAATCCGCCGAATGCAATCTGTTGAATGAAACCAACACTGAGCAAGTGAACTATACCCAAGGGAACCCATTTTCAAACACATATAACCCTGGATGGAGGAATCACCCAAACTTCTCCTACAAAAATAATAACCCTATCCAAAATACCGCACCTCCGAGACAACAAGGTTACCAAGCCCCTAGAACAAATCAACCTATGCAACCTGTACCACCTAGCCCGAGCTTTGAGGAAGTTGTAAAAGATTTTATCGTTGCTCAAAAACAACAAAACAAAGAGTTCATGAACCATAACGTCCATGTTAACGAACTAATTACCAAGTTAGGAACCAAGGTTGATCAAATTATTACTCATAATAAGATGCTTGAAACCCAGATCTCTCAGGTAGCGTTAAACCAAGCCCCACAGACTACACCTGGAGGACAGTTCCCTGGACAACCTCAACAAAACCCGAAAGGGCAAGCTAATGCCATTACTCTACGAAGTGGAACCGCTTATAAGGAACCTTTAAACCCTAGATTAAGTGAGCCCGAAACTTCTGAGAGGAATGAGGAAAAGGAACCAGAGAAGCCTGAAACCCCGGAAAGTCAAGAAAAAGGAGAAGAACCTAAAAATAAAACCTATGTACCGCCACCGCCATACAAACCACCAATACCTTACCCTCAAAGATTAAAGAAAACCCAAATCGATAATCAATATCAAAAATTCGTTAAGGTTATAGAAAAACTTCACGTAGAAATCCCCTTTACAGAAGCCATCACCCAAATACCTTCTTATGCTAAGTTTCTCAAAGACATACTTACAAATAAACGTAGACTCGAAGATCCGAAACCCGTGGAATGTAATTCTATTTCCGAAAATAGGTTAGCAAAGAAAGATAAAGATCCCGGAAATTTTTCCATTCCTTGTGTTTTGGGGAATCATGTCATCGAAAAAGCTTTTCTAGACTTAGGAGCTAGTGTGAGCTTAATGCCTTTAGCAGTTTGTGAGAGATTAAACTTAGGAGAATTACAACCTACTAAGATGTCACTTCAATTAGCCGATAGATCCGTTAAATACCCTATAGGCATACTTGAAGACGTCCCTGTTAGGATAGGTCAGCTGTTTATACCTACTGATTTTGTTGTCATGGACATTAAAGAAGATGACGACATACCAATCCTCCTAGGTAGACCGTTCTTATCGACTGCTGGAGCCGTAATAGATGTTAAAAAGGGAAAACTAACTTTTGAGGTAGGTGGCCAGAAGATAGAATTTATATTGTCAAAATTTCTTATGGCACCTGTGATAGGAGATTCTTGTTATGCCTTAGATATCATCGAAGAATGTATTAGGGAATTAGAACAAGAAGAAGAAACTGAATCTATAAAATTGCCATCAACCCTTATTTTGGAAGATGACAATTATAAAACACCCTACATTGATGATAACCTTCACGAATGTTTATCTCTTACCCCAGATCCTATGCCTTGCCCTATAAAACCGACCGTAAAACTTAAGGAACTGCCTAAAAACCTGAGATATGAATTTCTTGATGAAGATATGAACCGTCCAGTTATAGTCAGTGCTACCTTAAACCAAGAAGAAACCGATCAATTATTAGAAGTTTTATGTAGGTACCCCTCAGCCTTAGGATATAAGATCTCTGATCTAAAAGGAATAAGCCCATCCGTATGCATGCATCGGATTTTGCTTGAAGAAGATTCAAAACCTTCTAGAGAACACCAACGTAGAATAAATCCTATAATGAGTACTGTAGTTAAGACTGAAGTTCTTAAGTTACTAGAGGCAGGAATAATATATCAGATCTCGGACAGTAAATGGGTGAGTCCTGTGCATGTAGTACCTAAAAAGGGAGGCATCACAGTCGTGCAAAACGAGAAGGGCGAACCTGTAGCAAAAAGAACTGATGGAGGTTGGCGTATGTGCATAGATTATAGAAAATTAAATAAAGCAACTAGGAAGGACCATTTCCCATTACCATTCATAGACCAAATGTTGGAGCGCCTAGCCAGACACTCTTACTTTTGTTATTTAGATGGATATTCAGGATTCTTCCAAATACCTATTCACCCCGAAGATCAAGAAAAAACTACCTTTACATGCCAAGTCGGAACCTTTGCCTATAGAAGAATGCCTTTTGGACTTTGTAATGCTCCTGCAACTTTCCAACGCTGCATGATGTCTATCTTTGCTGATTATTTGGATGGAATCATGGAAGTATTTATGGACGATTTCTCAGTTTGTGGGTCAGATTTCAAAAATTGTCTTGTCAACCTTGAGAAAATCCTGGAGAGATGTGTGGAGGTAAACCTTGTGCTAAATTGGGAAAAATGTCATTTCATGGTCACCGAAGGGATTTTTTTAGGACATATAGTTTCCGAAAAAGGTATAGAGGTAGATAAAGCAAAAATAGAGGTCATAGAGAATCTAAAACCGCCGAAGACTATCAGGGAGATAAGAAGTTTTCTTGGACATGCCGGATTTTACCGACGTTTTATCAAGGATTTCTCCAAAATAACAAAGCCCTTAACTGGTCTTTTAATGAAAGATGCTGAGTTCATCTTCGATGAAAAATGTACTGAAGCATTTAATCTTCTGAAGCAAGCTCTGATTTCAGCACCTATAATGAAACCCCCTGATTGGTCGGAACCGTTTGAGATAATGTGTGATGCCAGTGATTATGCTGTTGGAGCCGTTCTAGGTCAGAGAAAAGATAAGAAGTTACATGTGATTTATTATGCCAGTAGAACCCTAGACGCTGCACAGCTCAACTACGCAACAACCGAAAAAGAGCTCCTAGCTGTAGTTTTTGCAATAGACAAATTTAGATCTTATCTAGTAGGAGCCAAGATTATAGTTTACACCGACCATGCTGCCATTCGTTACTTACTAAGCAAAAAGGATGCCAAGCCTAGGTTACTTCGATGGATTCTATTATTACAAGAGTTTGATTTGGATATCCGTGACAAGAAAGGCACTGATAATGTGGTAGCTGATCACCTATCTAGGCTAGAATACCTGAAACCTGATCCAGTACCCATAAATGACGATTTTGCCTACGATAGACTGATAGCCCAACTAGAAACCATTGAAGATGATAACCCAGACCCTCATGAGCAATTTCATAAATCCTTAGCTATAAGCAATGTACCTTGGTATGCAGATTTTGTTAATTACCTAGCCGCTGACATCATACCCCCTGATCTAAACTACCACCAGAAGAAGAAGTTCTATAGTGATGTGAGAAACTTCTATTGGGACGATCCATTTCTTTTCAAGAGAGGTAAAGATGGCATTTCCCGCCGTTGTGTTCCAGAAGAAGAGGTAAATAATATAATTGAGCATTGTCACTCTGCACCCTATGGTGGACATGCAAGCACATCTAAGACCTACGCCAAGATTCTTCAAGCTGGCCTATTCTGGCCTACTATGTGGCGTGATGTCCATGCTTTCATTGTCAAGTGTGACAGATGCCAACGCACAGGAAATATTTCAAGACGTAATGAAATGCCGTTAAGAAATATCCAAGAAGTAGAACTCTTCGACGTATGGGGTATAGACTTTATGGGACCGTTCCCACCATCTTCTGGAAATCAGTACATATTAGTAGCTGTTGACTACGTGTCTAAATGGATTGAAGCTATCGTCGCACCCACAAACGACACCAGAGTAGTCATCAAATTATTCAAGAATTATATATTTCCCAGGTTTGGAACACCCCGTTTAGTCATAAGTGATGGAGGATCACACTTCATATCGAGAATATTTGATAAACTTTTAAGCAAGTATGGAGTTAAGCATAGAGTAGCAACACCATACCACCCACAGACCAATGGACAAGTGGAAGTATCTAATAGGGAGATAAAACAAATCCTCGAGAAGACTGTCTCTATATCTAGAAAAGATTGGTCGCAGAAACTTCAAGAAGCATTATGGGCCTATAGAACCGCTTTCAAAACTCCTATAGGAACAACCCCTTATCAACTGGTCTATGGAAAATCATGTCACTTACCATTTGAGTTGGAGCATAAGGCCTATTGGGCCATCAAAACTTTGAATTTGGATTACTTGACAGCTGGTGAGAAACGTATCCTTGATATCCACAAATTAGAAGAGCTCAGACAATCTGCCTACGAAAATGCCATCATATACAAAGAAAGAACAAAAGCTTGGCATGACAAAAGAATCATAAGAAGAGACTTCAAAATACGCGATCCTGTTCTCCTGTTCGATTCCAGGTTACGACTATTTCCAGGTAAACTCCGTTCGAGATGGACTGGCCCTTTCGAAGTATCTAAGATCCTGAGATCCGGTGCTATTGAAATCAAGAACCAAACATGTAAACTGTTCATAGTCAATGGACAGAGGTTGAAGCCCTACGAAGGAGGTGACATTCCAACAACATACACCTGTCATACTCTGAGTGATCCACCATATCCTTCCAATGATGTTTAAATATCGGTCGTCGAGCTAATGACGTTAAACAAGCGCTGCTTGGGAGGCAACCCATGGTTTTTCTTATTTTTGTACTTTTCATTTTTATTTTTACTTTATTTTAATTTATTATTATGTCAGGACTCACGATTGAATGTTTTATGTGCTTTCAGGACTTGTTTGCTAACCTTGTACAGAATGCAGAACCCTGATGACATGCACGTGGCCTTTAGAGATGATGCACAGAGAGAGCGTTACTATGTTCACATGAGACGCCCTATGGCTCCTACCAGGTACCCTGACCATGACTGCATGGATGCCTTGGGGATAGAGCCAAGCGTCAGATTTTTATGCCATCAACTCCAGTGGGACCAGTTTGACGACAGGAACAACACTTATAGGAACTTGACTCTTGAGTTCCTCAGCTCGTTTCATCATGACCCTTGGGCTGGACCCGATGGACTCGCTGTTTTCAGGTTGTTCGGGATTGACTACTCATTCTCTCACAAAGGGTTTGGTGATTTACTAGGTTTCCAGACTACTCCTGATGCTATTCCAGAGACTCCGATGGGGTATTTTATGAGCAGAGAAGTGGAAAAGTTTTGGACTAAAATATCAGGCGGAGGGAGCCAAGATCCTTCTACCCAGTTTTCTCAGGTAATCCACAACCCTGCATTGAGGTACTTCCAGATGATTCTAGCACATTCTTTCCTAGGTTTTCCAGATACAGAGACACTGCTAAGTGAAGAGGAGATTTTCCTACTGTTTTGTGCGACTCAGTCTCGCCCTGTTGCTTGTGGCAACTTTCTACTGAAGGGCCTTGCTAGTGTTGCCAGATCATCAGTAGGAATCATCCATGTCGGTGGGATTGTTACACAGATTGCTACTGCATTGGGTTTGTCTCGCAAGCTATTGCACCTCAGGACCTTCTGCTGCTACACCACCCTGGATATTGATTTTTGTCTTGATAGAGGACTGATGAGGAGGGCTTCTTTTGAGCCCAACAGGTTTAGATTGCTGATCGACGGTGAAGCGATACACTACTTTACATTACCAGATCCGCTGATGACCAGTGTCCATGATCCTGCCAATTGGAGTTATGCTCTAGAGGGTTATGGAGAGACTGTCGAAGAGCCGAAATCGCCTCCCGCCGCTGAGTACACTCCTACACCTCTTACTCCCCGAATCACTGTTATGTCTAACAATATGTCTCTGCAGCCACCCGACCTACAAACACAGATTTATGAGCTCCGCAAGGAGACTGCCCTGCTCAAGCAGGAAGTGGCAGACTTAGAGTTACAGATGCAGGTTTCTGATCTCACTCATGCCTCGGAGATCGATGCTCTACATCAGGCGATCGACGAGCTTCGGAGGGAGATAGCTGAGATTCGTGGATCAAGCCAGGATAAGAAACCTACCACATGACTCACTCCACCCTGACAGCACTACCCTAGTATTTAACTTCCTTTTATTTATCGCATTTCCAGACATATTTTACTTTATTGCAGCTTTTATATTTTCATGCACTTTGAATTCCTTATATATATACATATTATGCACTAATTTTTATTTTTATTTTTCTTTTCTTTTTTTTTTTTTTAATTATTTTATTTTTGTCGTGCAAAGAAAAAAATATATATAAGACAAAAATATGCAAGCCAATGCCTTGAAAAGAAGAAGAAAACGCTATTCAGACCCCCCGGAAGACAAAGGTGCAAGGAAGGCCCAAAGTAGGATCCAAAACCACAAGGCCCAGGAATTGGCCTTGTGGCGGGCGCCATAGGCCCTGTGGCGGGCGCCACACCGTATCAACAAACAAATACGGGATTCAATCCCCATTTCCACCATTTTCATCCCTTTCTTCACCAAAAACCCATTTTTCCAACCTTCCAAATCCTCCTTGAACCCCATTAAAACTCCCCCATTTCCAAAATACCCTCCATCCATAAAACATATCCAACATCCATTTCCATTTTCATCCATCAAAAACCAAAAAAATCAAAACTTTATCATTCCCCTCATAAACCACTTTTCTACTATTTTCTCTACCTAAGGAGCTTTTCAACAATGGAGTTCAACGGATTTATTCTTCGTGATGGAAGACCGGGCGAAAGGCAACGGAAAATTATTCAGAGGCTTCAAAGTCGAGAAATCCTCTCGACTAGGTACGTCGACGATAACTGTCTGTATGCTTTGGGTATTTATCATAGTGTTTTTAATTTATTAGAATTTCTAGGCTTGCATAATATTTTCATTAATCAGGAACCTACCTATGAGAGGCTGACAACTGAGTTTTTGAGTTCTTTGATATACACTGTCAGTCCTGACACTGCTAGCACTGTCGGTACTTTTATTTTTAGACTGTTTGGAATTGAATATGAATTCAGTACCAATGAGCTAGCAGATTTGTTAGGAATCCCTCATAGGGAAGGTTCGATTTGTGAGGCACCTTTGGATGCTGAATGGTCGGCCGAGGTATTTACCTTCTGGCTAAGGCTTTCAAGTACTTCAATTAATTCTTTTGAAGGGATACTTGCGTCGACCATTCACAACCCGGCCATAAGAGTTTTTAGACTTCTTTTGGCATGTACTATTTTTGGCCGGGAAAGTCCAAACAAGGTTAATGCTCGTGAACTCCTATTTTTGCAAGGATGCCTCACTAGAACCCACATCAATCCGGTCCCGTTTATGCTTGCCCACATGACTTTATTTACTAATAAAACAGGACCGATTGTTTTTGGAGGGCTTGTTACGGCTATTGCTCGGGCTCTTGGCCTGAATGATGAGATAGCTACACTTGAACCACTACCTCCTCGCACAATTAATTTAAAATTTCTGAAAGACATGAAATTGTGCCGAACAAGGAGAGAAGGTGGTTATGAGTTGATGGTTCATGGGGTATCTATCCCATCTGTTGCTTTACCATGCAGTAGACGTACTGATGTACGTGATGAAAGGAACTGGACCTATGATCTTAATGCTCCACGTGTTTTGGGTCCACTTCCTCCTAATATTCCCGATGGGGAGGCACATGACACTGATGATGAGTATGATCGGAGAGAGCAGTCTCCCATCCCTCACATGTCCCCCCATCGTCCTTCACAGTCACACACTGCACCATCTTCCTCTAACCCTGTTGCAGGTACTGCTCCTGGATTCTTTGTCACCGAGGAGATGTGGCGTGATATGACAGCTAGAGAAGAAAGGCGTGATGGCCTTCTCTCTACTATTTCACAGCAGCTGACGAACAATATGAGCTTCATGCAACAATCGCGATTGGTTTCGGATCGTGCTTATAGCAAAGTTTGTCGTACCTTGAACGCTATTTCATTAGAGCAGAACCGTCAGAGAGAGTTCAACAGCCGACACTACCAGCTTGTAGAGGCTACTCAGGGTTCCATCTTGGGTAACCTTCGAGAGGTCCGGAGTGCTCAGGCTGCTTTATCAGCACGACTCGACCGGAGGGACCAGCATCGTAGTAGATCCCGTCGTTCCAGACCATCACATCAGGACGGCGAAGGCACCAGTGCCCCTCCTCAGTAGTCTTTTTCCAGGTTACCCCCCTTATCTTATTTCGAAACATTGGGGACAATGTTCGATTTAAGTGTGGGAGGGGATTTTATTGCTTTCTGTTATTTCCCTTTTTAGTTAATTTCCTTTCAGTTATTTCCCTTTTCAGTAATTTATTTTTCTTAGATAATGCATGAGTCTGACGAGTCACCAGTATAGTGTCTTTTTAGTTCATCTTCATTTTTTCCCATTTCCTTAGCCTTACCAGAAAATTTTTAAAAAGAAAACAATGTTGTTTCACATGTTTTTTGGGCTTTGAGACAGGTTTAGATTAGGATGTGGTGACTTAGGTCAACTTTTTGAAACATCAGAACCATTTTAGCACCATAGACCTCTTGAATATAGGAATCACTCCTAAACCCCACCACCATGGCCTTTACTATCATTCAAAAAATTGTCCTAAGTAGTTTATTTTAGCAGTCAGCTCCGGCCTAAGCATACTCTACGTAGGGGGCCGATGAATATAAGTGAATGATCCAGTGCTAATAAAAAAGAAAAAAAGGCAAACTCTGGTATAGGTGACCCTCACAAAGTCATTTAAACCGAAAAGAGAGAAGAAAAAATTTTGCCACAAAAAGAAAAAAAATTGCAAGTCACCTATTGTTAGTTGGTTCAGAGGTATCTGGCACTGAACTTGGTAGGGCGGATTACGATCCGATCCCCCGCAGCTACATTTAGGCGAAATAAAAACAGGTTTACACATGCTCATGTGCCAGAAACCTTATGTTATGGATCAGAATCACTAACCGGTCACTCTACTATGAAGCATGTACGGATAACGGGCTTAATGTGATTGCGCCTGAATGAAAAGGACACAAAAAGATGAGAAGATAGGCCTAGGTATCGTGGGATGACATGGAGTGGTTAATATAGGATTGAAGTTTGTGTTTGTGTTACTATGGTACCCTTGGTTCACTTAGTTAGTATCTGTCACTGCATCCTGACTTGAACTTAGAATCCCTTTAGCCCAAAGACAAGTGTTGACACCATATTTTCTTAAGCTTTAATGTTTGCTTGAGGACAAGCAAAGGTTTAAGTGTGGGAGAATTTGATCACACTAAAATTCACCGTATTTCTGACTCCGATTTCGCATGCATTCTTAGCTTTTATTGTTGTTTTGCTTTGTTATTGCTTTGTTTTCTTATGTTTTCAGGTTTTTATAATAATCGGAGCTTGAATCGGGAAAAGGAGCGAAAAAGGAGTGAAAACGGACGAAAACCTAGAAATTCAGCATTTTGCACTTGCGGCACCCACCGTGGCGGGCGCCATGGGGTTAGCCATGACGTGGCCACGTCTCAAGACCACTCCTCAACCTCCAAGACCCACGATCCCCACTCCATCATCCCCTGTAGGGACCATGGCGGGCGCCATGACCTTGTGGCGGGCGCCACAAGGCAAAAATCCATAACCTCCACTTTTTAGTGGAGGGGCGTCCCGGTCATTTCGCGCTTTCAGTTTCTCCTATAAATAGGACCTTAGATTTTCGTTTTTCTTGATCCAGAATTAGAATTCTCTAGGCATATATCAGTTATAAAGCAGTTGCCATTCCACATCGGGGTGCCTCTGCAATCGAGTGATCGAGTCTGTAATCTGTCTGTGGTTCGAGTTTTGGAGCACTCTGGAGGAAGTTAATCCTGCCGCCATTTTAATTCCAGTTCGTATTTTATTTTTCCGCATTGCTTTACTTTTATTTATTTTCTCGCACTTTACTTTGTTTATTTCCCGCACTCGCACATTTACGTTGTTTATTTCCCGCACTCGCACATTTACTTTGTTTATTTCCCGCACTCGCACATTTACTTTGTTTACTTCCCGCACTCGCTTTAAATTACTCATATGAAAAACTATAAAAAGAATATTTACTTTATCATGTCTAACTAATCCCATAAAGGTTAGAATGTAAGGATCGTAATTAAACCAGTAATCAGTATAATTGTTCGTGGAAACACCTAAGGCCTATTTTATCTTTCAATTCAAGTAATTGTTTTTAACTATTTCAAAAACAGCCAAAAGCGCTTTGTATAGTTCATTAGGAGTTTTTAGATTAAAAAGAAAAGAGATTTTAAAACGATTTTCGGACGCGTTATGAGATTTAGAGTCTGGTTCATAAGAACCTCTTTTTGCTAAGAAGTCCAGGTTAAAATACTTTTCAACTTTGTTAAGAAACTATATTTCTTAAAAATAGGTTTACTACTCTAACGCAGTACGCACCTTTTTATCCGTGACAATAGGAGGGGTTGATTAGAGAGTACAACTCGGTTCTGAATACGCGAAAGCGACAGTTCCTGTTAAATTAGTTCTTTTCAAAAGAGAAAACATTGCCCATAAGTAGTTCCATTAACAAGTACTGGATTATCATTGATTACGTGAATTACATTCGAGCCTGTCTTTTATTTATTATTTAAAATTATAATTTTATTTACCATTGCACCCTTACTAAAACCCTTAAAAATAGTTGCCTTAGATAAACACCATAACAACAGGTACGATAGATTGACACTTGGTCTCTGTGGATTCGATAATCTTTTATATTACTTTGACGTGATTCGTACACTTGCGAAAAACACGCATCAGTATTTTCTGGTTGGAGAATCTCTAATTGGGGATTTTCAGGTTGTGAAATTACTGGTTGTGGAATTTCTGTTTGAGGAATTTCTGTTTGTGAAATTTCTGGTTGAATTGTTTCTGTTTGTGGAGTTTCTGGTTGAATTGATTGAGTTTGTGGAATTTATGATTAAATTGTTTGAGGGGGTTCAGATGTAATATGAGGTTGGGGTTCAGAGGGAATTGGTACAGAAAATGGTTGTGAATGTACTGGTTCAGATGAAAGATTTGCAGATTGTTTGGGTTTTGAAGTTCTTTGTCTAAGGTTTGGAGAGAGTTGTGGTGATGAAAGGGGTGAATGAACAGCAGGTGTAGGATCAGATGTTAATACCTGATGAATAGTGTCTCTAATTTCTTCCAGAGTGGCATCTCTAGAATTGATTCTGGCTTTCTTTGCTCCTTTCTTCTTCTTCCTTGGAACTTCAGATACTTTCCTTTTCTTCTGAACCGATCCTTCTTCAGCTTTTCTCTTACTACGCCTTTCCTTCATTAGATTGGGCATTTTGGAAAGTCTTCTAAGGGTATCCTTCTGCCATTGAACTCCTCAGAGTTTATCTTCCTTAGTTTACCATTCATCTCTGAAATGATTTTCATCCTTTTCAGATTGAGTCCATTTATCTCAGATCCAATGATGTATGACAGATCCTCTGTTATCTTTGCATCTGTCAGATGCTTTACCAGCTTGTTTTCAACAAGGATGTCTGAAATAAGTCTCCCCAGAGGTATCCAAGTTCTAACTTTCCCAGCTTTAGCTATGACCTCTTCTCTAGTCTCTTTGACATGAGTCAGAAGATGACTGAAGATCAGATAGGGCAGATCCACCTTAACATTCTGGCTGATGCAGTACATGAAATACAGATGTTCTGAACTCACATAGTTTGGTGAGTTGGTTGACTTTCTGTGAAAGATTGTACTCATAAACATCTTTGCCTAGATCCTATAGATAGGTTTCAGATCTTTAACCTTACTTGTTGGTGTTCCAGCTATAGTGATCTCTTCATATACCTTAGCCATATTAATACGTGAAGAGGCTAGGTTTGTAACTCAATCAGATTCTGTATAACTGAACAGTTGTCTGATCAGTTTCTCAGTAATCACTATCTCCTTCCCAAGGACAGATGAGTGAATGAACTTAGGACCAGTGCTAGCGTGAATCCAGAATTCCTTTACAAGAGTTGGGTATACAGGACCCATCAATCTCTCAAAGTACTTCTCCCAGCCTTGAGCTTTAATGGCAGTTGTTAGGTCAAACCCATTTTCCTTTATTGATTCAAGATCAACGAAGCTCTCACACAGAACCTCAAGATCCACTACTGGAGTAAACAGAGTGCGTTCTGGTTTCTTGTACATTATATTTTTGTTGGATATTTCAGCAGCATTTGATGTAGAAGCCATTGATGAAGAAGAAGATCTTGATTTGGGTTTAGGGTTTTTGTAGAGGTTGAAGAGAGAACAGAAACGCATAGGTGTAGTGAGTGCGAAAAATGTGAAAATAGTGTGATAGGTGGTATTTATAGACAACTAAAAATCAAGCATTGGGCACATCAAAAGACACATACGCACGTTTGTACAGCATTTAATGAAAGTAATCATTTCAAATTAAAATTATGACAATTGGGGGGAAATCCAAGAAAAATGAGATTTTCAAAGCAATACCTCAAACGTCAATTCAGTAGAGCACTCCATCTTTTCAGATACTGAGTGACACGTGTTTGCTTTGTATGTGCATCTGATGTCTCTCAAGAAATGAAACGTTTCCAACTTTCAGATCTTCTGAGTTTGTTAGTTCAGAGTTTCACACAAATAAATGAATTAAAGATAAATGAACAAATAGTCAGATGAAATACTTCAAATCTTTAAACATTTTGCATCTGAGAAGTTGCCTCTGATAAATATTACTCTGGACAAAAATCCATACAAATATTTTTCAGAATGAACTTAAATCTATCTTCAGCAAGGGGTTTTTTGAAAATATCAGCCCATTGATGATCTGTATCAACAAAGGCTAGATTTATTACACCCTTCTGAACATAGTCTCTGATGAATTGGTGTTTAATTTCTATATGTTTAGCCTTAGAATGTAAAATTGGATTTTTTGACAAACATATAGCAGAAGTATTATCACAGAAGATAGAAAGATTACTCTCATAGATCTGATAATCTTCTAACTGACTCTTCATCCAGAGCATCTGCGTACAACATCCAGCAGCAGCAATGTATTCTGCCTCTGTGGTTGATAGTGCAATAGTGGGTTGCTTCTTGCTGTACCATGAGATCAGATGACTTCCAAGAAACTGACAGCTTCCAGAAGTGCTTTTACGTTCAACTCTGTCTCCAGCATAATCAGCATCACAGAATCCAACTAATGAAAATTCATCAGATCTTCTGTAACACAGACCCATGTTAGTAGTACCTTTCAGATACCTTAGAATCCTCTTAACAGCTGTTAAGTGTGATTCTCTAGGATCTGATTGGAATCTTGCACATAAGCAGACACTAAACAGAATATCTGGTCTAGAAGCAGTCAAGTATAGAAGAGATCCTATCATACCTCTGTAGAGTTTCTGATCTACCTTCTTACTTACCTCTTCCTTACCTAGAGTGATTGTAGGGTGCATTGGAGTCTTTGCCATTTTACAATCAACCATGTTGAACTTCTTCAGAAGCTCTTTAACATATTTGGTTTGATGTATGTAGGTGCACTCTGGAGTCTGGTTGACTTGGATTCCCAAAAAGAATCTCAATTCTCCCATCATGCTCATTTCAAACTCTGCCTGCATACATTTAGCAAACTCCTTTCCAAGCATAATATTTGTTGATCCAAAAATAATATCATGTACATAAATTTGACAAATCAACAAATCTTTCTTAAGAGTTTTACAGAATAAAGTAGTATCCACTTTTCCTCTGATAAAATTTTTCTTCAGAAGGAAATTGCTCAACCTCTCATACCAAGCTCTGGGAGCTTGTTTTAAGCCATAAAGAGATTTCTTTAGTTTAAAAACATGATCTGTAAAATTTTCACTTTCAAAACCAGGAGGTTGGTGGACATATACTTCCTCTTCTATAATACCATTAAGAAAGACACTTTTAACATCCATCTAATACAGAGTGATGTTATTCTGTGCAGCAAATGAAATAAGAAGGCGTATAGATTCTAACCTTGCCACTGGAGCATAAGTTTCAGTGTAATCAATACCTTCTTGTTGACTGTATCCTTGAGCAACCAGCCTTGCCTTATTCCTTTCAACTTCTCCCTTTTCATTCAACTTATTCCTGAAGACCCATTTTGTTCCAATAACATTGAATCCTTTAGGTCTAGGAATCAGATCCCAAACTTCATTTCTGGTGAATTGATTTAGCTCTTCTTGCATGGCAATAATCCATTCATTATCTTTCAGAGCCTCATCCACAGATGTTGGTTCAATTATTGACACTAAGCCAAACAATGAAGATTCAGATGTTCTGAGATAGGATCTTGTCCTGATTGGATCATCTTTCTTTCCAATAATCACATCTTCTGGGTGAGATGCCTTGATTCTGGAAGAAGATCCTCTGACATTTGATCTTTCAGAAATCTGTAAGTTGTCCAATTGAGAAGATAGGGGAATAGCATCTAGAGTTGCTTCAGATTCCTTCTCTTTAGTCTTTTCTACCTCTGATCCTTCAGAGTCTGTGAGAATCACTTCTCTATTTGCAGAATTCTCAACCTGCTTTGGCTTTTCAGAGCCAAGCTTATCATTAAATCTTACATGAATAGATTCTTCCACAATCTGTGTTTCAGTATTGAATACTTTGTAGCCTTTAGAGCGTTCAGAATAACCAAGCATGAAACACTTCTGTGCTTTGGAGTCAAACTTGTTAAGATTTTCTTTAGTGTTAAGTATATAACAAGTACATCCAAAAGGATGAAAATATGAAATGTTAGGCTTTCTGTTCTTCCACAGTTCATATGGAGTCTTTTTCAGAAGAGGTCTTACAGACACTCTGTTCTGAATGTAACAGGCTGTGTTGATTGCTTCTGCCCAAAAATGTTTTTCCAGATTTGTCTCATTGATCATGGTTCTGGCCATTTCTTGCAGAGTCTTGTTTTTACTCTCTACAACCCCATTTTGTTGTGGAGTTCTAGGACAGGAAAAATCATGAGCAATGCCATTTTCAGAAAAATATTTTTCAAAATATTTATTTTCAAATTCACCACCATGATCACTTCTGACTTTTATGATTTTGAAATCCTTTTCATTCTGGACTTGCTTGCAGAAGTCAAAGAACACAGAATGTGACTCATCCTTGTGTTTTAAGAACTTTACCCATGTCCATCTACTATAGTCATCAACAATGACTAATCCATACTTCTTGCCTCTGATGGATGCAGTTTTCATTGGTCCAAACAGATCAATATGAAGTAATTCTAGTGGTTTGGAAGTAGAAACAACATTTTTTGATTTAAAAGATGTTTTTGAAAACTTCCCCTTTTGGCATGCTTCACAAAGAGCATCTGAAGTAAACTTCAGATTAGGGAATCCTCTGACAAGATTAAGTTTATTAATCTGAGATATATGTCTCATATTAATATGGCCCAATCTTCTGTGTCATACCCATTGCTCTTCATTAACAGACAAGAGGCATTTAACATTTTGAACTTTAAGTTCTGAAAGATTTATTTTATAAATGTTGTTTTTCCTCTTACCACTAAATAGGATAGAGCCATCCTTTTGACTAATAGCTTTACAACATTTTTGATTAAAGGTAATATCATAACCATTGTCACTTAATTGACTTATGGACCATAAGTTATGTTTTAAACCTTCAACAAGTAAAACATTAGTTATAGAGGGAAGTTTACCATTTCCAATAGTGTCAGATCCAATGATCTTGCCTTTCTGGTTCCCTCCAAACTTCACGTCACCTCCAGATCTAAGTTCTAGGCTTTGGAACATAGACCTTTCTCCTGTCATGTGTCGTGAGCATCCAGAATCCAGGTACCATGACTGGCGTCTTGATCTTGCTGCTAAGAACATCTGCAACAGGGATTATTTTGTTCTTAGGTACCCAGATCTTCTTGGGTCCTTTAGGGTTAGTTGGTTTGTAGGTTTCTCTAAACTTCTGTTTTTCAACATAATGTTTATTCTGACTTGCCTTGGGTTTAAACACATAAGTATTCTTCTCAGAGCTTGTGTGTTTAATGTCATTTAAGTGACCAAACTTAAATTGTGAGTAAAGAGGTGTCTTCTTGATGAAAAGTTTGTCAACAGATTTTGGATTACTTCCAGATGAAGATTCATATCCAATACCTCTTCTGTTGTTCCCACTAACACCATAGATCATAGAAGCCATCTTGCTTATGTCTATGCTCTTAGTAAGCAATCTCTGAAAGCTAGAGTCATATTTTTCTAAAATGTTTTCACATGACTTAGTCTCAGATTCAGATTCTTGTTGAGTTGTTTCCAAGTCATTTTTGATTTTCAGATTAATTTCTTTTTGCTCAACAAGTTCTGTCTTCAGAAGATCAATCTCAGATTCAAGACTGCTTTTCAGCTTCTTGTATTTGAGTTTGATATTGTTATAACTTTTCAGAACTTCTGATAAAACTTTTATCAATTCTTCTTTAGTAAGTTTAGCCATTACCTCTTCAGCGTCATCGTCAGATTCAGAATCTGATTCATATCCTGAGGTTCCTTCCTCCTGATCTTCTGTGCTGGCCATCAGTGCAACATTAGCATATTCTTCTTCTGATTCAGAAGATGATTCAGATTCATCTGAGTCATCCCATGTTGCCATCAGAACCTTCTTCTTTTTGTCAACCTTCTTCTTAGGTTTTTCTCTTTGAAGTTTGGGGCAATCATTCTTATAATGCCCAGGTTCTTTGCACTCATAGCATACAACTTCTTTCTTGCCAGATCTTCTGTGCCCAGAAGATTCCTTTCTATGATCAGATTTTCTGAAGTTGTTGAACTTCTTTCCCTTGTGCTTCCAGAGTCTGTTGATCCTTCTGGACAGCATGGATAATTCATCTTCTTCTTCAGAAGAAGATTCTTCAGAGCTTTCTTCAATAACCTGCAAAGCTTTAGCAGATTTATTAGATTTTAAAGCAACAGATTTACCTTTTTCTTTCTTCTGAGGTTCATCTTCCTCAAGCTCAATTTCATGGCTCCTCAGTGAGCTGATGAGTTCTTCTAAAGAGATCTTGTTCAGATCTTTAGCCATCTTCAAGGCAGTCACCATAGGTCTCCATCTGGTAGGTACACTTCTGATGATTTTCTTTACAAGATCTGATGTAGAGTATCCCTTGTCCAGAACCTTTAGACCAGCTGTAAGGATCTGGAATCTAGAAAACATAGTTTCTATATTTTCAGATTCTTCCATTTTGAACGCTTCATACTTCTGTATAAGCGCCAGAGCCTTGGTCTCCTTCACTTGAGAATTTCCTTCATGAGTCATTTTAAGTGACTCAAACATTCCATGAGTTGTTTCTCTGTTAGTAATTTATTCATACTCAGTATGAGAGATTGCATTAAGCAATATTGTCCTAGCCTTATGGTGATTTTTGAAATCCTTCTTCTGGGCTTCTGTCAACTTTCTTGCCATCCTCATTTGTAGGATGTTCATAGCCATCAATAACTAAGTCCCACAAATCAGCATCATACCCAAGGAAGAAACTTTCTATCCTGTCCTTCCAGTAATCAAATTTCTCTCCATCAAACATGGGAGGCTTTGTGCTGATTCTATCCCCTTCATATTTGTTACAGTTGGATGTAGAAGTATCACCCATAATGACAAACAGATATTTATCAAAGTAACTTTTCTCACTGGATCTTTACTGACACCATTAAGTGGTAGCACACGCAGAACCGGAGCTCTGATACCAACTGAAGGTGAGAAAATTACTTAGAAGGGGGGGTGAATAAGTATGAAAAATAATCCAAGATTCAAACACAGTTATTTTTATCCTGGTTCGTTGAACTCAACTACTCCAGTCCACCCTCTCAAGAGTGATTTGCCTTTCTCAGTCAAGGACTTAATCCACTATTTAATCAAACAGATTACAATAGTAACACCTAAGAACAACTGTTCTTAGTCTTCTCAAGAGCTACTGATCCCAACTGGATCCTCTTAAGGAAAACCTTTTACAATCAATGTAAAACTATTACAAGAGTAAGAATGCTTCTAAGAAGCTATTATCACAACTGTGATATTTCTCTTAAGTTTTAGAACAATGTTACAGCAAATAAAATATAAGAGCTTTTAGAGATTTGCTTTGAGTAATTTTTGCAAGTTGTTCGTTGCTGAAGAAGATGGAGTGGACTTCTTTATATAGGCACTTAGATCCATGAAGTCTTCTCAACGTTGAAGGCTGTGCTGAAAATCCTGGAGCCTTTTGTCTTTACATTGGAGGTTGTGCTGAAAAAGCCTGATGCCTTTTGTCTTTTACTTAGCAGAAACTTTCCTTAGAATGGAATGCACAGATAAAACCTTTTTGTCTGTGTTCTTGTGTCTATCATAAAAGAGGAAAGAGCTGTTGAGATATGCCAACGTACATATTCAAATCTTCTTCACTAAGTAAGTTCAGCTATCAACATCAGAGTCTGGATCTTCAGAATCTCCAGAGTAGAGATCTTCTGGATCTTCAGAGTCTTGGGATGTTCTTCAGATAGTGCTGAATCAGAGTATGTGCAGCTTGTGTGCTTGAACGTGTAATTCTGTCAGAGCAGAGTCTTCTATATCAGATTCTCAATACTTATGCAGCGCAGTATCTTCAGAGTCTTCTGATGACTAAGCTTCTGAACTCTCAGAGTCTTTTATTCTTTAGAAACTTTTGCTTCAGAATCTTCAGTAGACAGCACTCAGATTCTTCTGGGAGCAGCGTTCAGATCTTCATTTAAGATGCTTTTGAACCTTTGAGGCCTTTCATAATATCATTGTTCAGATCCAAATTTGCTCTTTTAAGAATATTTTCTTTAGTACCTGTAGCAAACAGTTTAGAACAAATTTAGAGTATATAATTCTTGAATACAAAATTCATAAGTGTTATCATCAAAACATAGAGATATAACTAAGAAACAATCTGTGTTCTTACAGAGAGTATGTGTCGAAAGAGTTCGATACATTACGTGTAAAAGAAGGGATTATGCATGAGGTGGTGCCACCTTACACTCCACAGCAAAATGGGATTGCAGAACGCAAGAACAGAACCATCATGAATATGGTGAAAAGTATGTTGAATGGAATGCCTCTACCCAAAGAATTATGGGGAGAAGCAGTTTCGACAACAACATATATATTGAACAGATGTCCTACGAAGAAGCTTGAAGGAATCACACCAGAAGAATGTTGGTCTGGTGTCAAGCCTAGTCTCATTCACTTGAAGGTGTTTGGATCTATAGCACATAGACATGTGCCAGATCAGTTGAGAAGGAAGCTTGATGATAAGTCGAATCAGATGATCTTGATAGGATATCATTCGACAGGAGGTTACAAGCTGTTCGACCCGGTGAATAAGCAGGTAGTGATCAGCAGGGACGTGATCATAGATGAGCTTAAAGAATGGGATTGGACTGAGAATGCCAAGAAGGATTCAGTGAGAATCTCTTGTGAAGAACCATCCACTGAAGTTGAAATAGAAGTTCGACAGGAACCAGTTGCAGATGAAGAAGGTTCAAGCAGACCTCGACGAACAAGACATATGCCTGCAAGGTTGCAAGAATGTGTAATTACATCAGATGATATAGTCGATGAAGAGGGTGAGTTAGTACATTATGCTTTCTACGCTGATGTCGAACCAGTCAATGCAGCTGAGGCATTGAAAGATTCGAAGTGGATGAAAGGAATGATTGAAGAGTTGGAGTTCATCGAAGTCAATGATACCTGGTCACTTGTTGAATTACCGCAAGGCAAGAAGACAATTGATGTGAAGTGGGTTTACAAGGTAAAGGTAAATCCTAAAGGAGAAGTAACTTGACACAAGGCGAGACTTGTGGCGAAAGGATTTCTTCAGAAGGAAGGAATCGACTTTGATGAAGTATTCGCACCTGTTGCTAGAATCAAAACAATCAGGTTAGTTGTTGGTCTAGCAAATATGAACAACTGGCACACATGTCAGATGGACGTGAAATGTGCATTCCTTAATGGACCCTTAGACGAAGAAGTTTATGTTGCACAATCAGCTGGGTTTGTGAAACAAGGCGAACAAAGAAAGGTGTACAGACTTCATAAAGCCCTGTATGGACTTAAGCAAGCTCCAAGAGCTTGGAATAAGAAAATTGACAGCTTCTTAAGGGAGAAGGAATTTGTGAAGTATACAACTGAGCATGGAGCAATTACCATGAGGATAGACAGCATGTCAGCTATCAACTTGGCGAAGAATCCAATAGCTCATGGTCGAAGCAAGCATATTGAAATGAGGTTCCATTATCTTCGAGAGCAGGTAGCAGAAGGGAAGATTAAGTTGGAACACTGCAGAACTGAGAATCAGATTGCAGATATCATGACGAAGGGAGTGCAGGTCGAAGCCTTCAGAAGACTAAGAGCCATGATGAATGTAGAGAGTTTAGACACAATGAATTAGGTGGTGTGTTAAATATAATTCATAGTGTAAATAGATTTGATTTGATATGATTAGATTTGATTTTGAATATTTTGGGCCTTTTATGTTTTGGGCTTTTGTAAACCTAAAACTATAAATAGGGTGTCTTGCTTTGTATTCAAACACAACATAGAATAGATTTCACAGTTGCAGTGTTTAGCAAGTGAAAGTTCTATAAGCAATAAGAAATCCCACAGTTGTGGGTAACACATTCTCTCCAAATATTTCTTCTCTCATTCTTCTCTTTCTTGTTTGTTATTCTTCTTCTCTTTTGTTGTTCTTGATAATTACTTGTTATTACCATTACTATCATATTGTGGGTTTGTTCATCAATCTTGAGATCAAGATTGAAGGGAATTCTTCATAGGATGTGAGGTGAATTTCCAACACCTATCTCATAAAATTTCAACTCGTGGGGCATATTCCTTTACCATACAAGCGCACAAGTATCGTTAGAAATTGCTATTGAAAAAATAATAAAAATTATATAAAAAAGTTATGCACGTGGAAGCATACTTATAAAAAAAAACAAAAAATTCAAAAACAAAACTCACAATTTTATTATTAATAACCTTCTAATTTTTACAAAACAAAATTGCAAACTTTCTAAGTAAATTTCAATTTTTAAGAAGAAAACTGCAAACCCTCCAAACTACAATTTTTGAACGAAAAAAATAGAAATTCTCTTTAAACACACAACTATTCAAATCTCCAATAAACCCAAAAGACTATATTTTGTTGTTGTGGAGAAAACTCCAACTAACTATCTCTATTTATATTAATGCTCAAATTTTATTTTCTTCCTACTATCCGATGTGGGACTTTGATAAATATATTATTTGACCCAACGAATCCTCCTTTCATACAAAGTCTCACATATCTTCAATTTGTCTTCCACTTTATCTTTAAAACGATCGTTATAATTATAATGATTAACCACATTTGTAAAATTATTATTCTTCAACCTTTTTGTCTTCTTTCTCACTTAATCAGAACCAAACGATGTACCCACAAAAAGAAAAAGAGAACAAAAATTCAAAAATGTAACTCACAGATCCATTATTCAACTTTTAATTTTTACAAAAAAAAATTACAAACTCTCTAAATAAATTTCAATTTTTAAGGAAAAATTGCAAACCCTCCAAACTGCAATTTTTGAACGGAAAAATTGCAAACCCTCTCTCAATACAATTTTTGAATGGAAAAATTGTAAACACTCTCTTATTTACTATTTTTGAATGGAAAATTGCAAACCATCTCTGAATTATAATTTTTGGACGGAAAAAATTGTATACATTCTCAACAAACTATTTTTGAATGGAAAAATTGGAAACCTTCACAAAAAATCATTTTTGAACTGAAAAATAGAAAAACTCTATAAACACACAATTACCCAAATCTCCAATACACCCAAAAGACTACAATTTGTTGTTGTATAGAAAACTAAAACTAACTATCTCTATTTATATTAATAGTCAAATTTTATTTTATTCCTACTACCCGATATGGGACTTGGATGAATATACTATTTGACCCAACAATTGCATGGTACTCGTTTTCGGTGTTTGACTTTGCAACAACAATTTTGTTTTTTTTAGCTTCTCCATAAAATCAAGCTTCCTTCAATGAAAACACGATAGTCTGAGGTGTATTTTCTATCTCCAAAAACTCCTACCCTGCATTGGAATATCCAAGAATAATTGTGTGGCCATTGTCTACATAAGCTGTAGAGAAAACTTATGCTATTTTCTTTGCAATCTATAATGTTATTCACTTTCTAGTATTACAACGATAGGATACCTCCCTATTTATAAGTTGATATTGCTCACACACCAAGCAATCTTCAACTAACCTAACTAACTCAGCTATAACAAATAAATAAAGCTAAATCAAAACTATGTCGAGATACACTTCGACATTTCGATAACTATGTGTTTCGACGTCTCCTTATTTCTGTCGAGCAACATGCTTCGACACAAGGAATTACATTCTCAACACATTTCCTAATTTATTGTGTCTAAGCTATCTACATTCATCATAGATCTTAATTTCTTGAACACTTCGACCTGCACTCATTTCTTCATGATGTTTGCAATCTAATTCTCAGTTCTATAGTGTTCCAAGTTCAACTTCCCATTTGCCACTTTCTCTCAAAGATAATGGAACCATATTTTATGTGCTTTCTTCTTCCATGTGCTATCGGTTCTTTTCTAGATTGATAGCAGACATGTTGTCGAACTTCATGGTAATTGCTCCATGATTTTTCCTGTAAGACCAAATTCACCATCCACATTGTTTGACATACACAGAGGGAAGAAGATATGTGCTCTGCTTTACATAACGACATTACTATTACTGGTTCTTTTCTTGAGTTTCAAGCAACTAGTGCATCACCTATCATAAACATATAGTCAGTTGTGGATTTTTTATCCTCAACATCACTACACCAACTTGAGTCGGTGTAACCCACTAATTTGCATTATTTTCTTTCATCAGCTGCAGAAAACAAAATGTCATAGTCGAGAGTTCCTTTCAGATGTCTTAAATTCTTCTTCGTCACTGCTAGATGTGATACCTTTTCCTTCTGTGTGAATCTACTCACCATACCTACACTATATGCTAGATCAAGCCTTGTGTAACAAAGGTATCTTAATGACCCAATAAGTTTTTTGTACTGTGTTGGGTCAACATCATCTTCATTTGAGTTATTCAACAGTTTCAGTCTTGGTTCAACAGGTGTTAAAGTCGAATTGCAATCTTGGTTTAGCAGGTGTTAAAGTCTTGGTTCAATAGTTTCATTCATAGTTTTCATCCACTTTGAATCCTTCAATGCCTCAGCTACATTGACTGGTTCAACATTTTCATAGCAAGCATAGTGTACCATTTCACCTTCATTATTGACCATATCATCTAATATAATTACACATTCTTGCAACCTTGTTGACATGTGTCTTGTTCTTTGAGGTCTGTTAGTACTTGCTTGACCTGTAACTTCTTCTTTTCGAACTTTTCTTTCGACTTCACTTGCTGGTTCTTAACATAGGATTCTTATTTAATGCTTCTTAACATTTCCAATCTAATCTCATTCCTTAAGGTCATATATGATCACATCCCTGCTGACCACTACTTCTTGTTCACTGGGTCGAACAACTTGTATCCTTCATTTGAATGATATCCTATTAGGATCATTTGACTCGACTTATCATTATGTTTTCTTCTCAATTGATCAGGCACATGTCTATGTTCTATAGATCCAAATACTTTCAGATGACTTAAGATAGGCTTTACAGTGGACCAACATTCTTCTTGCATGATTTCTTCTAGCTTCTTCGTCAAAGATTTGTTCAGTATGGTTATGTTTTTCCTTTATACAGTTCCATTCTGTTGTGAATTGTAGGGTGGCACCACCTCATCCACAATCTTTTTTTCTCACATAATCTATCAAAGTCTTTTAACACATATTCTCCACCACCATCAGTCCTCAGAATCTTGAGCTTTCAACCACTTTATCTTTCGATCATAAATTTAAACTTGGAAAATACCTCGATCACTTCACTTTTTTTCTTGATCAGGTAAGTTCACAATTTTCAATTGATGTCATCTATGAATGTGACAACGCACCTGTTACCTCCAATTGATCCACCTGGATAAAACCACATACACCTGAGTATATGATTTCAAGAATTGCCTTCGACTTGCTTCCTGCATCCTTGCTAAAGTTATTCTTGTGTTGTTTTAACTATACACATTCTTTACATACTTCATTTGGAATGTCTATTTCTGGTAACCCTGAAACCATATTTCTTCTTTTCAGATCACTAATGTCTTGGAAATTGAGATGGCCAAATCTATAGTGTCATATTCATTCTTCCCTGCTAGCTGCAGTTGCAAGGAACTTGTGCTCCGTCACATTAATTTCAATCTTGAAGGTTCTATTATGTGACATATGAGCCTTCAATATTAACCTTCAAGTTGAGTCGATAGCTCTCATCATCTTGTCATTGATCGACACTTTGTAATTCTTTTCGACCAACTGCATTATGTTGAGTAAATTACTTTTCCTGATTGGTATGTACAATACATTAGAAATTACTAGCCTTTTGAGATCTTTCCTCATAATCAGAACACCACCAACACCTCCTGCTGCTATGGTATTGTCATTTTCAAGTTTCACCATGTTCTTCAACGAGGGTTTTATGTTGACATACCAACCTTTCCTTCCACACATGTGCGATGAGCATCCTAAGTCTAAGTATCATTGGTCCTTGAATCTTTATTCATCTCTTATTGTGACTATCAACAACATCTCTTCTTCTTCATGCTTTACAAATTTTGTGTCATTTTCTTAATTCTTTTGTTTTTCAGGATAGTCATTAGAGTAATGACCGTACAAGAAAAAAGGAGATTTACGACACTTGAGTTGCGACGGTTATCACAAAACCGTCCTTATTCCTGGATTGTGACGGTTGTTACGACAGTTAGGGTCAACTGTCGTAGATTTTTTGCGACAGTTATCAAAAAATCGTCCTTATTCTTGGACTACGACAGTTCTCACGACGGTTTGAGCCAATCATCGCAAATTTTTTAGGCATGTTGTATAAAATAATGCGACAGTTACCAAAGAATCGTCCTCTTTCCACACTCGCAATAGTTAAGGCGAACTGTCGCAATTACTTTAGCCAGTCATAATCACTATTTTTTTTATTCCTTTAATTTTCCACTTTTTTCTTTCATTTTTATTTTCTAACATTTTCAATTTTATTAATTAATTTAATAAATAATTATTATAATTTTCATGACAATGTAGCTTAATACTTTTATCTAAAATAATAGTAAAATATTTTCTGTTTTATTATCTAAAATGTTAGTATATATATATAAGATTTAAATTTACATCATTTCAAGAATTTATTTGCATAAATTTTAAAAAGGATTTAATTTGGGTGTAAACATTAAAACATTTCACATTTTAATCCGCCACAATATACACAGGGGATTAAAATTCACATGAGTTCAAACCCCCACAATATACTTTCGCAATTAACAACGAAAATAATTCATGTGGAAAGAGTTCTGCAGCTATACCTGCAATTTCACCCGCGCCTTTTTAATGTAAATTGTAAAAAAAAATTAATTTTAAATTAAATTTTAATAATTAATCTAAATTTATTAAAGAAAATATTAGTTTTACTTAATATATTTATTTTTTGTTTTTGTGAAATTAAAAAATATAATCTTCTAAATTTATTAAAGAAAATATTAGTTTTACTTAATATATTTATTTTTTGTTTTTGTGAAATTAAAAAATATAATCTTCGTTCTTTGTCCTGTCCTTTAGGAAAAAAAATCTTGGAACCCTCCCTTTCTCATTCACGTTTTTCCTTTTCTTAAATTTAAACCTCAATATCCTTAATTTCAGTTTCGTTCCTTGTCTTCTCTCCTTCCCTTTCCATTTCCATTTCCATTGTGTTTTCTCTCCTTCCTCAATCTCTTTCTCAATTGAAGCCAAACCCTAAAAATTGTTAAATATTGAACCCTAACGATGACTTGAAGTTTAAATCATACCTAAAGGATATTGATACTGATATTGAACCGATCATTCAACACTAACAATAGTTGGAACCTTGATTTTCAATCTGATATGTCGCAGTTCTGCAATCAACTGTTCCATCGCCCTATTGCTCCTCTTCTCAAGCCAATTTCAAGGTAAAATCATGGTTTCTCTTTCTTATATCGTGATTTGCAACTATAACGAGTTTTTAGATTAGTATTAGAGTTTACTTGAATTATGGCTTGGCTCAATCAATTTCAAGGTAAATGTAATGCGCTTGTATTTGATGAATTGTGTCATAGAGGGACTTGTGATTTGGTGTCGTGGAATTCGATTGTGTCAGCTTATTCGCATTGTTTTGTTTCGAAAGTTGCAGTTTCGCTTTTTCGTGAAATGGTGGTGAGTTATGAGTTTATGTCGGGTGTTGTTGGTGTTGTTAATATACTTATTGTTTGTGGTTTTCTTGGTTTGGGGTTACTTGGGAAACAGGTTCATGGTTTCGGTGTTAGAACTGGATTGGTTGATGGTGTCTTTGTTGGAAATGCTTTGGTTGGATGGTGTCTTTGTTGGAAATGCTTTGGTTGATATATATGCGAAATGTGGGAAAATGGCGGATGCTAATAAGGTTTTTGAGAGGATGGGGTGATGCCTATCATGCCCTGCAGCTTTTCTCTGAAATGTTTAACTGATGGATATGGAAAATATACGTGGATTTCATAACCTTGTTAGTACATTTAGCAAGATACAGTAACTGATGGATAACCTTCCTAATGACAAAAGATTGTTATGATTTTAACACAGGGCATTCATTCATCCATGATTTATCCAGAGCTTGACATGTGGAAAGCTAAATAGGATGTTGTTTGGAGGAGAAAGATGTTGTTTGGAGGAGAGAGATGTTGAGGGATGTAAGTGATACTGCAAGTCTTCTGAAATTCTTTTACTTTCAATCAGCACCACCTGAAGCAAACAATAGTAATAAATGCGATGGAACCGAGGACATACATCATTATCTAAAGAACACCTTGACAATATTAGAAAAAAACAATAGTAATAAACTTTTCTTACCATAATCCCTTGGCATTTTGCATTTGCAGCATTCTGTCCTGCTAGCATAATTATGCATTCCACAGCCAGTTCTGTTACATTATAAAAAAGTAAATAAAATTAAGATACTCAAATTAGGAATATGCTATGTATGCTTGTTTCTAAAATTTAATGAACTATGTTGTTTTGTAGCGGAAAGCATGAAGATAAGTGCGATAGATATGACTTTGGAATAATACTACTGGCTTGATGATCTATTAGGGCCTCAGAAGGAGAAGCATGTCAACTGGTATTTGGAATCAGGACCCCTTGGGATGCTGATTAACCAATTGGAACCACACCTTGACAAAATTGCTGAGATTGTACAACACCATGCTATTTCTGTATGTTGTTTCTGTCTGTGGTGATCTTACATTTTCTGATATGAAGTAGGCATTGTTGGTGAAATACTGAGATTTATGTGAATGCTTCTCAATATGTTATTCTGATTTTTTGGCAGGCATTAGTAGTCATTCAAGATCTGCTGCGTGTTTTTGTAACTCGTATTGCTTTCCAAAATGTTACTTATGCATCTATGCTTTTACAACCAATATTGTCATCGATCGATAGTCATGTTTCAGAATCATCCCCATCAGATATTGATGCATACAAGGTAAAGATTCTGTGGTCCCTATAATTTAGAACTTGTAGTTTATCTATCTTGACAATTTGTCCTTTATTTTCAGGTTTTGAGGCTTCTTGATTTTCTTGGCAGCCTATTAGAGCACCCACTTGGAAAGGTCATTGAACTTATATTTTTTTTTCTGCTGTCCTTTTTGTTCCTGTTTCTTATTTTTATCAGGAGTATTATGTATTGTATAGTTCTATAAAACTGCATTCTCTCTATCAGGGCCTATTGCTAAGACAATAACAAAAGTACTGGATATATCTCTTGTCATTGTTGATGGAAAGCCAATTCCTGATGGTAGAAGTTCTGTAAAGTACAGCTTTAATTTTTTTAGTTGGTGTCTCCCGGTGTTCAAGTTTATCATGCTTCTTATTAATTCTGAAACTTCCCAATATTACTCCCGAAGACATGACTCGTGAGTAACATATGTAATTGTTAGTTTTACTAGTTATGTTTCGTTCAAGTTGAACACTAACTAATGAATTTTCTGGCTGTTCAGCAATAACTTATTTGAAAAGATGAAAGATGAAGATTATGCCCTCATTTTACATTATCTTTTGAAGAGTTGCCAGGTGACTCTCTGGTCCTGTCCATACAAATTCTTAGATCTGTTTAGATATTGTGTTGTTACTTAAATGCACTTCTTCATTTGGATCCACTCAGGTAAAAGGGATTGCAAAAATTCCTGGCTAAAGACTCATTGTATAGTTTAAATTGTAGTGCTATTTTTCATAACTCTCAATATTAACGAATAATTTAATTTTTCAAGGTCCTACCTGTTGGGAAAGAGTTACTTGCTTGTCTTATAGCTTTCAAAGAATTAGCTTCATGAAGTAAAGGTCAAATGGCATTTGAAGCAGTTCTTTCCGGATTCCATTATAATGCTCGTGAGCTTGATCAGAAAGATAATATGGATGTAAACTATAATGTTCCTAGTATGGCAGAATGGAAAAAGTGCCCTCCTTTACTTAGCTGTTGGATGAAGTTGTTGAGATCAATTGATACAATGGATGGTTTATACTATTATATACTCTTCGTCTTCCTCCATGTAATTGCTCATGGATTTTACTAATCAGCTGGAAGCATGTGCGCATCCTTTCTTTGATGAGCTTCGAGAGCCCAATGCTCGTCTTCCTAATGGTCGTCCTCTGCCTCCACTCTTCAACTTTAAACAGGAAGTATGTATCTAATTTCCAAATCAGGCTCTTCTATTAATAAAATGTTTGGAACTGCAGTAGAAGGTCCTCAACAAAGAAGCTCCAAGTTATAGTTTTTAAAACACTGCATTGAGGTTGTCATCGTGGTTCTAAACACATCGTATATCTGGTATTTTTGTGGATTTTAAATTAGCTAATAACTCTGATGCATGTGTAAACTATGACTGCAGTTATCTGGAGCATCTCCTGAACTGATCAATAAACTCATCCCAGAACATATCAGGCGGCAAACGGGTCTCGGCTTCCCATATCCCGGCTAGCACATATGTAAAGAGATAATGAAACAATTAGTAAACCCTTCTAGTGATTAATGTTAAACACAGGTCCCCTTTTTGGTCAATAGATTAGGATTCAGGCCCTATATATGAAGTTTTCCTCCAAACCCCAACCAACCCCTTCCCTTAAGATGTATGTATACATGTACTGGCTCCTCAATGTAACATGAAAAATGTTGTATCCGTCTAATATTTCTGGGATACTTTATATGATAGACATCACTGAGGATTTGGTATCCGGTGTCAAGTTTCTCCTATGGTTGATGCCAAAGGTTCTTAGTGTCGCTTGCGCGAAAATAAGGTGCCGGCATGACAGAAGAGTCGCCACCTTTCGTTATTTATCCCTCAGGGCGGGAAAGGAAACGATCGGAAAAACCTGACGAAAAAGGGTAAGACAAGGTCGTCGCAACCATTGTCTGGGTTCGGGAGTCGGTTACGCAAGGGGAAGGTATTAGCACCCCTCACGTCCGTCGTACTCGACGGGATCCTCGCTTGTTTGTTTACTTGGACGGGTTGGTTTTAATCTATCTACCTATCAAGGCTGGCTGAAAAAGAAAAGAAAAATGACTCGGCAAAGCGTCGCACTTTATGCCTACGTATTCCCGTCTGGAACGAGAAATCAGAGTCAACGTAGTTCGGCTAACTACGGGTGAAGGGGAAAGGTTGCTCGCTAGGACGTCGCATCCTATGCCTACGTACTTTCATCTGGTATGAAAGATCAGAGCAAACGTAGTTCGGCAAACTACGGGAAAAATGGCTCAACTAGGAGGGAGACTATCAAGTCCTATTGTTATCATGCCATGGATTCATCCTATGGTTGAGGTTTGAACAGGGAACTCCTAGATGTTGTCATGCATAGGTTTCAACCTAAAAGTCTATCATCAAGTCCTCATCAGAGGAAATGAGAGTCCTAAGGGATCATGTCAATGATACACCAAAACAGACAAAAGCATCAGCTTTAACAGTAAAATGCATGCAATGCAAGTGAGGGAGGAAATGTGTGTGGGGTTTCAGCCTCCACAAGCTCATCTCGACCTCAAGCCAGTCATGAAATAACAGTAATCATAATGAAGATAAACAACATACTATCAAGCAATGAACAAATAAAAGAAATGAAGTGCCATCAGGCAAACAAAAACACATGCTTGAGAAAGAATCATCTACTCTCTAATCCTAACCCTAACACAGAATCCGAATCAAATCTAAGCAAAGCCCTAAGGCAAAACCTAACCAAAAGAAATCAATCCCAGTCTTCAAGCTTCAGAACAAGCTTACCAAAGAAAGGGAGCTAAGTAAGCAGACTCATAGTGCCTTCCTCAGGAAAGCACTAGGAGGTGTATACTCAGGAGTCATACCCTATGTGGCTCAACCACTGTGATCA
This sequence comes from Lathyrus sativus, assembly GCA_963859935.3. Taxonomy (NCBI): domain Eukaryota; kingdom Viridiplantae; phylum Streptophyta; class Magnoliopsida; order Fabales; family Fabaceae; genus Lathyrus; species Lathyrus sativus. The sequence continues at coordinate 420,661,694 of OZ012738.1, forward strand.
GTTTATATTCCTCCTCAGGAGAAATTAAACTCACAAGCAGGCTCCAACATCACTGGATATTTAGGAAATCCTATCTGAACTAGTGGAACTAAGTGAATAGACTCATAGGACCTTCCTCAGGAAAGTACTAGGGGGCTTCCACTTAGGAGTTGTATCCCATGTGGCTCAACAACATGTGATCAGTTTACATTCCTCCTCAGGAGAAATTAAACTCACAAGTTGGCTCCAACATCATTGGATACTTGAGAAATCCTAGATAAACTAATGGAACTAAGTGAATAGACCCATAGGACCTTCCTCAGGAAAGTACTAGGAGGCTTCCACTTAGGAATTGTATCCCATGTGGCTCAACAACATGTGATCAGTTTACATTCCTCCTCAGGAGAAATTAAACTCACAAGTTGGCTCCAACATCATTGGATACTTAAGAAAGAGGTGAGAAGAAAGAATGAAAGTCATTCATAGTGCCTTCCTCAGGAAAGTACCATGAACTTCCCTCAAACTTCAGGATCTCAAACCTCACAGACAGGGGACAAGCCAAGCTCTGGGTCTCTGAATCTTGATCTACAAGCTTCTCCTCATCTTGCTCTCCATCAAGGTCTTCAAGGCAACACAATCCCTTCAACAAATTCCCCAAAATAAACCCCAAAGATGAACAGATAACCACAGAACAGACAAAATCAATAGGCAACTTCCGAAAATACCTAAAAATAATAAACCAATGGGGAAAAATCTATCAATTATTCACAAGGGTCTACAATATCTATCCATAACATCTACATAGGCCTCTACCTAAAAATCAAGGCAAAACTTAATCAAAGAAAGGAATTCATCACCTAAACACAATCTAAACCCTAATTAGGATACCCTACATCAACCCTAATTAAACTAATCAAAATTTAATTCTAAAATTCTAGAAAAAATCCTATGGGGAACTATGATTCATAATCTAATTGCACAAAAAAGAATGGATAAAAAACCCTAAGGGAAGGTCCTAAAACAATTCCTACAAAATCATGATATAAAACTAAACATTATAAAAGCTATTTATTTGGAAAATCTATTAAAAATACTAGACTAAAAAATAAAATCCCATTTTTATTTTTATAATTTTCTACACATTATCATCTAATCATAGAAAAAAGAAGAAGTAAAAAAGAGTTAATTTCCATTTTTTAATGAATTTTCAAAGACAGAAAAATATTAAACAATATAAAAGAAATTAAATTAATTATTGGGAGGGGGGGTATGAATAGCACCTCACGCTAGTTCAAAACATATGGGCCAGAAAAAGGGGGGGGTGCGAATAGCGCGCTGAGCCCATGAGGCTTTAAGTGAAACGACTGCGTTTCATTTAATTTGAAATTTCCCTCTCTTTCTCAGGCTCGCGCACGACGGTTGGATCATCATAACAAGTCAAGCTTTGGGACCAAATCAAAGGCTCTCCTTCATCGTCCCAAAATCAAACTAGGGTTTTCAGAACCCTCCTCCCATGCACCAAGATTCAAGCTCCTCTATCTCTCTGCTCAGGCCATGGTTCGACACGATTCAAAAATGAAAAATGCTCTACTCAATGAGAGGAATAAAATGGAACGAGTAGTTTTTCTTAATCCCTCTTGAATAATCCAAACAGAAGACTTCAATGTCTTGGTACAACCACGCTCAGCTGATATCAATCTTCATTAACCCTAACTCTAATGATCTACAGATGTTCTATATGCTATGCTCATCAATCTGACCTAACTCATATTAACTAAAACGCCCTAAACAACTAATTCTTGAAGATTCAAGAATCACTCACCTGCCATGGAACCTCATGGATCGCGCCCTAATTCATGGGAAAGAGTCATCTACCCTAGTGCATCATTTCTATGTCTATGAAACTAACTAAACTGCAATAATTTAGGAGATAGAAGGTGAAGAAGAAACCTGTCAAGAAGCTGAGATGAGGTGATGTTGAGCACGATCCAGAGCTTGTAACCTCTCAACAATGCCCTTCTAATGGTGGAAGATCTTCTGTATGCACTTGTATGGGAGGAGGATGCTTGTAGTGGATGAAATTCAAAGTTGCTTGAAATTGAAGAAAGCTCTTTAATGGCAATGTATCTCTCTCTTTCTCCTCTGACTTGACTCTCTATCACCAACCTTGATCACCTTCTGATGCACTCTCTTTATAATGACCATTGGATGTGTCTAGATTCATCTAGAATGTGGTGGAAACTTCTTGAAATTCTCATGTGATGACAAGTTGGTTATCTCATATCTCATATGTTATGCCTTGCAATTTTGCCTTAAAATGTCCTTATGTGAGATATTGAGAAGGGATGAGTGAAAAGCAAGTTCATTTTTGGCTTGTGTAGGGTTTTTAAACATTGCCTTCTTTTTCAAGTAATGACTTTTCAAAGCATCACCCATTTTTAGACCTCAAATGAAAATTCTAGCTAAACCAATGTTCTCAAAATGGTTTTTCCAATCAAAATGATATATTGGATGACCTATTTTGGATTTGTGGATCTCCCAAATCACTTTTCAATTTCAACTTTTCAAAGTTATAAGCCATTTTTAGTTCATTTTTGACCAATCATGTAATCTCATGCTATGAGCTTTTCCAACAATTTGTGACCTCCTTTCTAGACTTAAAATCACATTTTGAGCAACTTTCATGTTTTGAGTTTTTCCATTTGAGGCTTGGAAATAGGAGTTTTAGGCATTGGATAAAATGACCCATAACTGACAAATGACCAAAATACCCCTGTCTTGTTCAAACCATAAGTTGAGTTCCACAAATCCAATCAAGGACTTCTACCACTCAAATTAAAGCTAAGAAGATGCTCTTCAACATTCATGTTGACCAAGAAGTCATAGGAATCCTCCTACTAGGGCAAAAGTTGTCTGCAAGTTGGGTGACTTTCAAGGACCCAGATTCACACACCTCTGCTGACCTGTAATTTGTCAAAACCATAACTTGAGCTCTGTAACTCCTATCAAGGACTTCCACCACTAAAATTAAAGCTAAGAACAAGCTCTACAACATTCATGTTGTGGGGAAGATGAGATATCAATCACTTCTAGAGCTAAAACTGCCTGGAAGATAGGGATCAAATTAGGGTTTTTTCACTGACAATCCTTGGAAACCCTAGCTTGAAACTTCTCAAACTCCTCAATCATGATGAGTTGGTCTAGGAATCATCTTTATAACATCTCTATACATCATTCCATGATCTCATGGCCCTAGGATTGAGTCTCAACCTTTTCCAAATCTTCAGTTATCCTAGGGTAGACCCAGTCAAAACCCTAATTCATCATTCATGGTTGAATCTTCTGAACTCTTGCACAATGACTTCTCTGGGCTTCATGAAGGCTATCAAGACATCTCATAGGCTTTCTCAAAACATCAAGTTTACTCTCAAAGTCTCAGAATCATCTGAGGGGCACCCACAACTCTCAAGCTATGAGGCACACAACCCTGGTTCCAACCAATTCCTCTGAAGATCTCTTGAACTGTCTGATGAAGGTATCAACTTTCAAACACTAGATGGATAAATAATTGTTGGTCAAATTTTGGGGTGCAACAGCTGCCCCTATTCAAACGGCTTGAACCTGACTGGGTGAGAAGCGAACGGCTCTCAACCAATCAAGGTACGAGACGGTTGAATACCGGTAAACCCGAAAATTTGCCAACTGCTCAACTCGTCGAACACTGGAATAATAGCTGCACGACAACTATCTGGGGAAATACTGATCTGACATCACCGTCAGTCATCCACATTAACTTCTTCTGACGTTGCCTTCAGACAACCACAACATCCAACCTCGCCGCTGGAGAACTGAATCTTCTGACATACCCAACATTGCCGCTGGAAAACTGAATCTGACATCGCCGTCGGAAGCAAACATCGCTATGAGAGACACTCGACATCACCGTCGCACAAACATTATCTCTACTGGGGATTTAAAGAGTCTGACCTCGCCGTCAAACACACATTCAACCTCGCCGCCGAACACAAACACTGAACAATTCTGACCTGGGGTTCACCCCTGGAAAATGGAACAAAAGGTACACTTGCGTATTCGGAACTACTCTGCTGGGGATGAGAGACTTAACCGAGCACACTCTGATCTGGGGTTCACCCTCAGAACCATAACGAACATCGGAATACTGCTGCACACTGCCCGCCGTAGAACTTCAACATTAAAGATATATGAAACCCTGGCCCCTGGCCATTTCCAGCTTCAGCTAGAAAAAATCTTCAAGTATTTCCGAAGATAGATGAAACCCTGCCCCTGGCCACTCCAGATCCGTTGGAGAATCTTCAAGTATTTCTGAAGATAGATGAAACCCCTCCCTTCGGCTATTCCAGCTTCAGCTAGAAAAAGTCTTCAAGTACTTCTGAAGATAAACATCCTTGACCTTCAAGGGTGTAAACTTTGCCCGTCGGCAACTCTGCAGGAGGTATCTTCGACTTCAGTCTGAAGAAATGGTCCTTGGCCTTCAAGGATACATGGATATGCCTTCAGGCAACTCCGCCTCTGCTATAGAGTATCCGTGACTTCAGTCAGGGATATACTTCGGTCTTCAGTCCGAAAATGAATCCTAGGTCATTCATGACCTTGGGGATAACCTTGCCCTTAGGCACCTTCGCTTCAGCTTAGGAAATCTGTGACTTCAGTCAAAGAAATGGTATCCTGAGCCATTCATGACTCTACGGGGATTCAAACACTTTGCCTTCAGGCAAAACTCCGCTTCAGCTGGAGAAACATCTTCGACTTCAGTCAGAAGAAACACTATTCACTTGATCGCAATCAATCATCTCCTCAGGACAACTGACTTGGTCTTCAGACTCACACGAATCACTCTGTTGTATCTACAACCCTGGAACCTTGTCTTCAGCCACCCGTTGATTCTTCAACACGGAAATCTGGACTCACCGGAACCTTCTGATACCGCCATCGGGCGCTTACGAAACCCGTCTTCAGATTTGACATCGTTATTGGAGCAGACATATCATGCTGCTCAGGGCTTCAAGAATCATCTTGACCAAACAGATCCGTCGGGCGTCTTCAAGAATCGTCTTGATCTGATAACCTTTCCGGAGCAAACATTCTGTTGGGAATTCCAGGAATCTTCCTGGGCAACTCTTGCGGGAGGCGCTATTGGGGAGCTCAAGTATCATACTAGGCAAACAACCCGGGAAGCTGTACTGAGGTCTTAAGAATCGTCTTAAGCAAATGGCCCTGCTGAGGGGTTTGAGAATCATCTCGAACTGAAGACTTTGCTGGGGATCTCAAAAATCATCTTGAGCGAGCGACCTGTGGGGATCATACCGGGGTCTTTAAGAATCATCTCAAAAGCGACCTTGCTGGGGAGAACGTCAAGAATCGTCCTGAGCAACCGGTCTTTCGGTAGTACATCTGTACAACAAGGATGATAATGACCTAGGTCATGCTTATGATGCGTATGCTTCGGCGTCATGCCCCACACGGTGGGAATGATATGCGTTTATGCTACAGGTCGTGCAATCATGCGCGATGCTATACAGCGTTAAATGCTATGCAATCATGCACAATGATGCAATCCCGTCAGCAAAATAAATGCCGAAAGGTGGAAATCTTCCTATCAAGGAGAAAGAACCGCTCAGATAGAGGACTCATCCTGCTGAAGAGAACGTGAACACGCCAATATCAATCGGGCTCTATCCGGGGAATTGATCTTCCGCGAACTGCTGCAGGGGAACAACTTCAGCTGACTGCTGCAGGGGACGAAGCTCTACGAGAACTTGGATCTGCTGATATCAATCGCGAGAATGAATTGTGCGGCCGTCTCGGCTACTCTTCTGGGGATGACCACTCTGTGGGGAAACAACTTCAGCTGCTCAACACTCCACTGGGGAAAAACCAATCATGATCTGATCAACTTCCAAGGATTCGTCCCTTCTGGATATCTGCAAACTCGGCTGAGGAAGGAGAAATCATTCTGCTTCGATGGAGAGAGTGCGATTCTGGGGAAACACAGCACTAGCTGCCCCACGCTCTGCTGGGGAAAATCAATCATGATCTGGTCAATGCTCAAGGATTCTACTTTTCTGCGGACTCAACCGGGGAGGGAAATCATTCTACTTCGCTGGAGAGTGCGACTCCGATGGGGAATTCGATTCCACTGGGGAAGAAAGGATCATCTGCCTTCGGGAGAGAGCATGACTCTGCAAGGGAATATAACATCAGCTGTTCCAATACTCTATCGGGGAAGAGGGAATCGTCCAACTTCAGGAGAAAGTACGGATCTGGTGGGGAATTTCAACTCCACTGGAGACTTCAGCCTGGCACCATCAGTTACCGCATCCTTCGGCATATGAACAGTTTCCTACGAGACCTGCACTTGTGACCCGGTGCGGGGGAGACACCTGCTTCGGTGACTTTACTGGGGAAAACACGAGCTTCGGTACCCAATCATTTCTATGAACTCTGTACTTGTGACCCGGTGCTGGGGATAATCATCATGCTTCAGTGCTTGATTCAGCTGATGGGGTGACATTCCTTCAGGACGCATCTGCTTGGGGAAGAGAAACACCTCTACCCGGGGAGGAGACATATCAATGCTCACTATTTGATTCTGATTCCGCGGAGGAGAAACTACTGAACTCTGCTGGAGAAGGAGGACTTATCCTGCTTCGGGGATATCAATTTTGGTCTGCCGAGGGTAATCTTGACCCTAATCTGATAAGGGATAAACGCCATCTCAGTCTGCTGCAATCTCAGACTGTACAGGGAGAACAACCTCAAACTGTACATCTCTGCTGAGAAAACAATCCTGATTCAACAACGTCAACACAGGGAATACAGGCTACCAATCATGGAGTCAAGTAGCAGGTTATGCTGTAGGATAACGACCCAGTGACCGCAAGGCTTCTTCAGAAGACTCTGGCTTTGGCAGGGTAATGACACGATTCCCCGATACTCAATTCTTGCTAGGGTGAACAAACTCATTTGAACAACTTTCCCCAGCGCAATTCAACCTGCCCCAATCCGACCTTTGGGAATAATTCATTCTGAGCCGAAAACAGCTGGCAACAAGACAATCCTCAGGTGGCTTGCCCCAACATCTGCACAACGGGAGGATTCATCCTCAACTAATCAACTCTCAGCATGGTCGGCTTCAATATCCCTGAAGTAATTTGCCCCTGAACGAGCGATGAGCGACTCAACATGCTCTGATCGAACACTGGAGGGATCTGCCCTTAAATCGCAAGGATTCCGGATAACTGCCCCTGATTGGGTCTCGAGAAGATTCACTTCCGATCAACCGCTGCTTGCATAAACTGCCCCATAATCAACTGATGCTCCGGGACTTGTCCTCAGACAAACCGATTCCAAACTCACTGGAAGTCGATGCCCCAGATTCACAGGGTTTCACAACATACCATTCTGATCCAGACCTCTGACGATTCAGTCCTGAGTGACTATTCCCTGCTGAAGTTCCTTCGTATCAGCTACTAACCTGCAACTAAAATTGTTTATTCACGAACAGTAATTTTAATGCAGTGTTCATGCAAATTTCGAAAAAATGTTGTACTGTCACTCGTTTACGTGTCATGCTAGTGAGTGACGAATGAACCAAAGGGTTCAAACGTAGTGCTGATGCGATCAGTGAAAAATGCAATAAGGATATGATTAGCAAATCATGAAGGAGTCAGGTTACTCAACCTTATCGTAATGCGCTTTCAGAATAAACCCTGCCTCAATTAGGTCTTTTAAGGGTTGTATCGTGGTCGGGTTCACGGTTCGTGAAACAAAGGATATTTGGCTCAAATTATGATTTGTACCCACCCCTTCTACGTGATATTCTCCGATCCTAAAGTTCAGTTAACTTAGCTCGAGCGCTCTCCTCTTCGAGAGGTATGTTGAACATTGGGAACAACTGGTTAGAGAATTCTCAAGGTGTTTCGGAGTGACAGTTACTCCTTTTCGTTTTCGGTGTCTGCATCTACACGACTTCGCCCTTGTTCGAGGATTTTTCTTTTTTATATCCTTTCTTTTCATTCTTTTGATTCCCTAACTTTTGCCTGGACTGACTCCTTTTGAGTTCTTTTCGATTTTTTCTTTTGAAGTCCAGCGGGATGCCCTGATTTTTGCCTAAGTATTTGCTTTCTAGCTTTTCTTTTTTACTTAGCGGGCTTTCTTATTTCTCTTTTTTTCTTGGAACAAGTCGTGCGACACTGGTTGTCTTGATTGCTCCGAAAGGATTATAACTTGTCTCACTCCTGATTAGTGAGGTTTAACCATTGTGGTTGGTGAGGTACGATCTCTGGAGAGGAATATGATGTGATTGGTCCTCGAAGGACAACACTCCTCTATAAGACTTGAACGCTCGATCAAGCTAACTGACAACTACCCTGCCCCGGGTTAAGATGTGAGGGTTAAAAAGTCCGAAAGAAGCTCCTACTCCTCGGCTCGAAGTGGTTAACAAGGGATTCTCTTCCTTATCTCTCCGGTGTTTAGGGGATTTGAAACAATGCCTTGTACGTCATCGGCAAAGTTTTATCTGAAAGCAATACGATCATTGGCTATGAGTATTCAGTTTCATCATTCTCCCTCCGCTCATTGCTAATCATAGTAAGAAATCGGAGTAAATAAAATGCAAGTGTCAGTGCAATGCAGTAAATGAGTGACAACGACATAATTAGTTCAGAAAAAATGCATAGTCATTTTATTAACATCACCATTCGAAACATACAATGTTTAACAGCAAGTAGTAACTAACAGAAAAGAAACTACAAATGCAAAATGGTAAAAAGTCCGAGGACTGCCAATGCTGAGGACGTCTGCCTGTCTGGATCACTGGCCTCTGGAAATAACCCTCTGAATCTGCAAGCTCAAACAGCTGAGAGGTTGTCACGCACAACCAAAACTCCATCTGGAAAGGAAATACACCCTTTGTCGATCAATTGTTGCACTTTCGCCTGGAAAGCCTTGCAATCTTCAGTTGAATGCCCCGGAGACCCACCATGGTAACCGCACTGAACATGAGGATTGTACCCTGGAGGGTAAGGCTCTGGCACGGGCTTGAGAGCTTTCGGTTCCACCAAGGAATTCTGAATCAACAGTGGAAGAATCTGGCTATACGGCACAGGCACTGGATGGAAAGAAGCATTCCTTTGTTCCACGTGGTTGCGAGGTCTCTTGTGATCCTGGTGTTGGTATTCTTTCCGCCCAGGAGCAAGAGGTCGTCATTTCTGAGTGGCAACGATCCCTTGTTCAGACGCTTGCGTCCTCGAACTCGATCCAGGTAGGAACTGCGAGCGAGGCGATTCAGTCACCAAAGGTCGCGGGACATATTCCAGATCTTTCTCAACCTCAGGCAAAGGAGTGGAATCATCCACCTCTTCCGCAGGGTAAGGGATGAACTTTCCCGATGCTCTTATGCCGCCCGACACAAGCCTAATCGCCCTTGAGTCGATCAGGTCCTGAATCTTATTCCGGAGAGCCTTACATGTTTCAACATGGTGCCCCGGTGCTCCTGAGTGGAAATCACAACGCATGCTTAGATCAACGTCTGGTGACACGTCATCTGGTGGATTTGAGGTCCGAAGCTTGAGAACACGGTTCTGAACCAACAGCGGCAGCAGCTGGGCATAACTCACAGGTAGAGGGTCCACAGCTCTATCAAGTAGCTTCTTCTTTTGACCATAACCTTCAGGGTTATTCTGAGATGCTCGGTGCGGCTGATGACGAGACAGGCCTCGAGCTTCATGCTGCGTAGAGGATCTATGAGGTCCATTTGGCTTCAGCACAGGTGGCACTGAAGGTAACGGAGGAAGCACTTTGGTCTCCTCCTTGGGTGTTTGACCACTCTCCTTATTTAGCATACTTCTCACCACTCCCATGAGAAAGCTCAACTGATTCTGCAGCTGCTGATTCTCTTCTCTGAGTACTTGCTGGTCCAGACGCACTGCCCGTATGTCATTCATGACCTGCCCCAGCTGGCTTTGGATTTTCCCCAGTTCAGCTTGTACCTGCTCCATCAATCTGAGCCGCTTGATTCTGAGTCAAACCTGCAAACACAAGGGTTAGAAGACAAGCCCCGGCTTCTGTCATGCAAGATGAATTATGGATGTCTGTACGTTCAGGAGATCACCCCTGATTCTGGTGTCAACGTGCCAACATAGTGTCAATGCAATGATAAGACTGGATCCATTCATGGAAGAAAATATCTCATATTGCTCGGGACACCAGGATCAGGGTACGAAACGCGCCTGCAGCACAGACACGTGCTAATGGGATGCAAAAATGGATATGCAAACTAATGCAAAATGCAGGCATGCAATAAGATATCCAGGTAGCTGCTGTGGAGATTCGGTATCAACAGTCACTGATGAGAAGGAAACCCCGGTGCAAAACCACTGATCTGATCTGCTGAGAATAACCATCTGATAGGATCGAGATCAAAATTCTGCTCTGTCAAGAGTAAGTGCCTGATAATAAGGACCCGGGATGCACGGTCAAGAAATATCTGTTGATGAAGTCTTCAGACCCCAAATCAGAGATCTGCCCTCTCTAGAACAAATACACAGCTGCTGATGAGATCTTCAAACCCCACTTCAAAATCTGCCCTATCAAGAACAAAATAACAACTGCTGACGAGATCCTCAGACCCCACTCAAAAATCTGCTCCATCCAGAACAAACCTCTGATAACAATACTCTGATCAAAGCCTGCTTTATCAAGAACAGACAAACACCCGATGATGAGATCCTCTGATCAAACCCTTGCTCTATCAAGAACATATCTGTAACTGAGAACCCAACATAACTGATTCACTGTCAAGAAAACCAGGTAGTCTGGAGGTCAAAGTTTCCTGCAATATCCCCACCCCACTCACAGGTATGATGGACCTAATCCACGGACAAAGGTACGGCATCCTATGCGGTCGTCAGCGTCACAGACTTTCACGAGTGACAATACGATTCCCAGAAGGAGTGGCATCGTCAAGTCATGAAGAGGCCTCTCTTAGCTGACTTCCAAATGATCGGTCCCCAGAGTCGACAATCCTCACGTCTGGACTCCCCTCAGATCCTCAGGACCGGAAAGGAGCACCTCTGCAAGAATCTCGTCTGAGCGCAGATTTTCGTAGGGAACTGTGCCTGCTCAGCAGACAGGTTCGTCTACTACTTCTCTGCAACTATATCTAGGTGTGAACTCAAGCCCAGGTCCGGCTTTTCACTCACAGTAACATCCCTCTCCCACAGCAGCACAGATAATCATATCGAACTGGAAATAAAATGCGGGAAATAAAATGCGGGAAGTAAAAATGCGATAAATAAACGCAACCCAACAAGCAAACACACAAACGATAGGATTGACTCGCGTAGGGGATGGGAAACGGTCCCAGCATGAGGGATGGGAAAAGTCCCTAGATGCCATGGGTCCCCAGCAGAGTCGCCAGCTGTCGCTTGCGCGAAAATAAGGTGTCGGCATGACAGAAGAGTCGCCACCTTTCGTTATTTATCCCTCAGGGCGGGAAAGGAAACGATCGGAAAAACCTGACGAAAAAGGGTAAGACAAGGTCGTCGCAACCATTGTCTGGGTTCGGGAGTCGGTTACGCAAGGGGAAGGTATTAGCACCCCTCACGTCCGTCGTACTCGACGGGATCCTCGCTTGTTTGTTTACTTGGACGAGTTGGTTTTAATCTATCTACCTATCAAGGCTGGCTGAAAAAGAAAAGAAAAATGACTCGGCAAAGCGTCGCACTTTATGCCTACGTATTCCCGTCTGGAACGAGAAATCAGAGTCAACGTAGTTCGGCTAACTACGGGTGAAGGGGAAAGGTTGCTCGCTAGGACGTCGCATCCTATGCCTACGTACTTTCATCTGGTATGAAAGATCAGAGCAAACGTAGTTCGGCAAACTACGGGAAAAATGGCTCAACTAGGAGGGAGACTATCAAGTCCTATTGTTATCATGCCATGGATTCATCCTATGGTTGAGGTTTGAACAGGGAACTCCTAGATGTTGTCATGCATAGGTTTCAACCTAAAAGTCTATCATCAAGTCCTCATCAGAGGAAATGAGAGTCCTAAGGGATCATGTCAATGATACACCAAAACAGACAAAAGCATCAGCTTTAACAGTAAAATGCATGCAATGCAAGTGAGGGAGGAAATGTGTGTGGGGTTTCAGCCTCCACAAGCTCATCTCGACCTCAAGCCAGTCATAAAATAACAGTAATCATAATGAAGATAAACAACATACTATCAAGCAATGAACAAATAAAAGAAATGAAGTGCCATCAGGCAAACAAAAACACATGCTTGAGAAAGAATCATCTACTCTCTAATCCTAACCCTAACACAGAATCCGAATCAAATCTAAGCAAAGCCCTAAGGCAAAACCTAACCAAAAGAAATCAATCCCAGTCTTCAAGCTTCAGAACAAGCTTACCAAAGAAAGGGAGCTAAGTAAGCAGACTCATAGTGTCTTCCTCAGGAAAGCACTAGGAGGTGTATACTCAGGAGTCATACCCTATGTGGCTCAACCACTGTGATCAGTTTATATTCCTCCTCAGGAGAAATTAAACTCACAAGCAGGCTCCAACATCACTGGATATTTAGGAAATCCTATCTGAACTAGTGGAACTAAGTGAATAGACTCATAGGACCTTCCTCAGGAAAGTACTAGGGGGCTTCCACTTAGGAGTTGTATCCCATGTGGCTCAACAACATGTGATCAGTTTACATTCCTCCTCAGGAGAAATTAAACTCACAAGTTGGCTCCAACATCATTGGATACTTGAGAAATCCTAGATAAACTAATGGAACTAAGTGAATAGACCCATAGGACCTTCCTCAGGAAAGTACTAGGAGGCTTCCACTTAGGAATTGTATCCCATGTGGCTCAACAACATGTGATCAGTTTACATTCCTCCTCAGGAGAAATTAAACTCACAAGTTGGCTCCAACATCATTGGATACTTAAGAAAGAGGTGAGAAGAAAGAATGAAAGTCATTCATAGTGCCTTCCTCAGGAAAGTACCATGAACTTCCCTCAAACTTCAGGATCTCAAACCTCACAGACAGGGGACAAGCCAAGCTCTGGGTCTCTGAATCTTGATCTACAAGCTTCTCCTCATCTTGCTCTCCATCAAGGTCTTCAAGGCAACACAAGCCCTTCAACAAATTCCCCAAAATAAACCCCAAAGATGAACAGATAACCACAGAACAGACAAAATCAATAGGCAACTTCCGAAAATACCTAAAAATACTAAACCAATGGGGAAAAATCTATCAATTATTCACAAGGGTCTACAATATCTATCCATAACATCTACATAGGCCTCTACCTAAAAATCAAGGCAAAACTTAATCAAAGAAAGGAATTCATCACCTAAACACAATCTAAACCCTAATTAGGATACCCTACATCAACCCTAATTAAACTAATCAAAATTTAATTCTAAAATTCTAGAAAAAATCCTATGGGGAACTATGATTCATCATCTAATTGCACAAAAAAGAATGGATAAAAAACCCTAAGGGAAGGTCCTAAAACAATTCCTACAAAATCATGATATAAAACTAAACATTATAAAAGCTATTTATTTGGAAAATCTATTAAAAATACTAGACTAAAAAATAAAATCCCATTTTTATTTTTATAATTTTCTACACATTATCATCTAATCATAGAAAAAAGAAGAAGTAAAAAAGAGTTAATTTCCATTTTTTAATGAATTTTCAAAGACAGAAAAATATTAAACAATATAAAAGAAATTAAATTAATTAAAGGGAGGGGGGGTATGAATAGCACCTCACGCTAGTTTAAAACATATGGGCCAGAAAAAGGGGGGGGTGCGAATAGCGCGCTGAGCCCATGAGGCTTTAAGTGAAACGACTGCGTTTCATTTAATTTGAAATTTCCCTCTCTTTCTCAGGCTCGCGCACGACCGTTGGATCATCATAACAAGTCAAGCTTTGGGACCAAATCAAAGGCTCTCCTTCATCGTCCCAAAATCAAACTAGGGTTTTCAGAACCCTCCTCCCATGCACCAAGATTCAAGCTCCTCTATCTCTCTGCTCAGGCCATGGTTCGACACGATTCAAAAATGAAAAATGCTCTACTCAATGAGAGTAATAAAATGGAACGAGTAGTTTTTCTTAATCCCTCTTGAATAATCCAAACAGAAGACTTCAATGTCTTGGTACAACCACGCTCAGCTGATATCAATCTTCATTAATCCTAACTCTAATGATCTACAGATGTTCTATATGCTATGCTCATCAATCTGACCTAACTCATATTAACTAAAACGCCCTAAACAACTAATTCTTGAAGATTCAAGAATCACTCACCTGCCATGGAACCTCATGGATCGCGCCCTAATTCATGGGAAAGAGTCATCTACCCTAGTGCATCATTTCTATGTCTATGAAACTAACTAAACTGCAATAATTTAGGAGATAGAAGGTGAAGAAGAAACCTGTCAAGAAGCTGAGATGAGGTGATGTTGAGCACGATCCAGAGCTTGTAACCTCTCAACAATGCCCTTCTAATGGTGGAAGATCTTCTGTATGCACTTGTATGGGAGGAGGATGCTTGTAGTGGATGAAATTCAAAGTTGCTTGAAATTGAAGAAAGCTCTTTAATGGCAATGTATCTCTCTCTTTCTCCTCTGACTTGACTCTCTATCACCAACCTTGATCACCTTCTGATGCACTCTCTTTATAATGACCATTGGATGTGTCTAGATTCATCTAGAATGTGGTGGAAACTTCTTGAAATTCTCATGTGATGACAAGTTGGTTATCTCATATCTCATATGTTATGCCTTGCAATTTTGCCTTAAAATGTCCTTATGTGAGATATTGAGAAGGGATGAGTGAAAAGCAAGTTCATTTTTGGCTTGTGTAGGGTTTTTCAACATTGCCTTCTTTTTCAAGTAATGACTTTTCAAAGCATCACCCATTTTTAGACCTCAAATGAAAATTCTAGCTAAACCAATGTTCTCAAAATGGTTTTTCCAATCAAAATGATATATTGGATGACCTATTTTGGATTTGTGGATCTCCCAAATCACTTTTTAATTTCAACTTTTCAAAGTTATAAGCCATTTTTAGTTCATTTTTGACCAATCATGTAATCTCATGCTATGAGCTTTTCCAACAATTTGTGACCTCCTTTCTAGACTTAAAATCACATTTTGAGAAACTTTCATGTTTTGAGTTTTTCCATTTGAGGCTTGGAAATAGGAGTTTTAGGCATTGGATAAAATGACCTATAACTGACAAATGACCAAAATACCCCTGTCTTGTTCAAACCATAAGTTGAGTTCCACAAATCCAATCAAGGACTTCTACCACTCAAATTAAAGCTAAGAAGATGCTCTTCAACATTCATGTTGACCAAGAAGTCATAGGAATCCTCCTACTAGGGCAAAAGTTGTCTGCAAGTTGGGTGACTTTCAAGGACCCAGATTCACACACCTCTGCTGACCTGTAATTTGTCAAAACCATAACTTGAGCTCTGTAACTCCTATCAAGGACTTCCACCACTCAAATTAAAGCTAAGAACAAGCTCTACAACATTCATGTTGTGGGGAAGATGAGATATCAATCACTTCTAGAGCTAAAACTGCCTGGAAGATAGGGATCAAATTAGGGTTTTTTCACTGACAATCCTTGGAAACCCTAGCTTGAAACTTCTCAAACTCCTCAATCATGATGAGTTGGTCTAGGAATCATCTTTATAACATCTCTATACATCATTCCATGATCTCATGGCCCTAGGATTGAGTCTCAACCTTTTCCAAATCTTCAGTTATCCTAGGGTAGACCCAGTCAAAACCCTAATTCATCATTCATGGTTGAATCTTCTGAACTCTTGCACAATGACTTCTCTGGGCTTCATGAAGGCTATCAAGACATCTCATAGGCTTTCTCAAAACATCAAGTTTACTCTCAAAGTCTCAGAATCATCTGAGGGGCACCCACAACTCTCAAGCTATGAGGCACACAACCCTGGTTCCAACCAATTCCTCTGAAGATCTCTTGAACTGTCTGATGAAGGTATCAACTTTCAAACACTAGATGGATAAATAATTGTTGGTCAAATTTTGGGGTGCAACACTTAGTAGCCCCAATTCTACAATTCGTAGTGGGAGAAATATTCTGATGCTACCAAGAAATGTGGAAAACCAAGTTTGTGACGTGGGAGAGGCCTTTCTGCTATCATTAGTTAGAAGGTTTACTCTTCCCTTCATTCAACTTTGCCTTCTAATTTATGTGGTGTTGGCGACTTTTTTTAATAGGTAGCTGAGTACCTTTAAAATGTGGGATGTACCTGGTAAACTATGATCCTTTGTTTTTGTTATCTGGTATCAAATTAGATTTGCTTTGCTCTCATATACTCATAAATTCCTAAACAAAATCATATACTTACGAGTTAATAACACTTAATAGTTCTTCCATTTACAAATGTTGGTCCTTTGAACAGGTTCGCCTATATGACATATATGCTCAGAGGAGGCCTGTTCTCTCTATTGATTTTCATGAGACACCAATTAAAGCACTGGCTGAGGATATAGATGGCAACACAATCTATTTAGGGAATGGGTCAGGTGACATGGCTTCTGTTGACATACGTACAGGTATCCCCAAAATTGTGTCAAAAGGGAACTACAAACTTTAAAGCTGACCTACTCTTCTGCTAATGGTAGAAAACAAATGTTGGCTCAATGATGGAGGACTTGCATAGAGATTGTGATCTTATTTCAAAACAGGTAAGAATAGTGAAGTACTCTTCATTAGTATTCATGTTTGAAGTAGTGATTACCTTGATGTTTTACCTCAATTTAGATGTAAGTTAGAAAGCCTAGAAGATTTTGATTGTGCATGTTACAAGGTTTTCAGACTAGCTGGTGTTCTTGGATGGACTTGTGTATAGATCTCCAATATTGTATTACTTCAATATAAAACATTCGAATCCAACATATTTTGTAGTTGGTATTGTATTTCTCATGAGATCTTTTCTCAATTTAGCTTGCTAGAATAAATGCTGGAACATTTTGAAACTTCTGAAAATATAAGCCTCTCACAGTTTCAATCAAAGAATGATATTGTGCTCAACTGTTAATATTTAGATAATTTTTCATTTTTCATGCACTAGTACTTTTTGGCTTGACTATTTGAGTCCCCTCCCAACACAATGATCATATTTTGGATCTTCTCAGGGCATGTATCAATTAAATAAGGAGGCCTAGTAATTTTCTATATGTTTGATATGCAAATAGATTGTATTTTACTTTTGTGCACAATGGTCATTTAAAATATTTCATTTATACAACTTATTTATTTAATTCTTGTTGACATTTATCTTCAGGAGCCTAGTCCAAAGTCACGTTGGCAGTCTTCTCTCCGAGAGGAAAATGAGTTTCTTCGTATCCAGGTCTAAACTGTTGTAGTTTGTAATTTTTTTATTGCTCAATTCAACTTTTTAGTCAAATATCTGGCTTTCATGAGTTAACAAAATGTTCTCTGTGGCAGGCTATACAAAACCATGCAGAGATGGACAAATTCTGAAGAAGTCCGAGTAGGAGTTTGTGTATATTAGTGTTCTGCGGATTCATATGTGAGAAGGTTGAACTGAAGTAGACATTCATATGTTCGTATGCTGCACTACAATAGTATATTAGTGTTGTAGTGTTTGATGTTGTTAATAGATTAATTGAATTTTGATTGGTTATGTATACATGCTATGTGTGATGTGGTTTAAAAATTAAAGAACGCAAGGTTAATGATTGAAAACTTTTTTATATTAGTGTTATTGTAAGAATATAATGAATATTGATGATTGCCATTAATGTAGTGCAGATTTTTTTTATAAAAATATTTGCAACTTGCGGCGGTTCAAACTGCCACAATATACCATAGTTTTTTTTATAAAAAATATTTGCAATTTGCGGCGGTTCAAACCGCCACAATATACCATATTTTATAAAAAAAATTTGCAACTTGCGGCGGTTCAAACCGCCACAATATACTTTCGCAATCAACAACAAAAAATATCATTAAGCAAGTTAAGACGGTTAAAAACCGTCACAATATGGAGATTATGACAGTTAGTTACCCGTCGTGAAAATAACGACGGTTTGTACGACAGTTTTCACAACCATCGCAATACGGCCTCGCGACACACGTTTCTGCGACGGGATTGAAATCGTCGTAACTTACAAATTGCGACGGTTAAAACCGTCGTAATCTATCATAATGAACCGTCGCAATTCGCCAATTTTCTTGTAGTGTATGGTATTGTCATTTTCAAGTTTCACCATGTTCTTCAACGAGGGTTTTATGTTGACATACCAACCTTTCCTTCCACACATGTGCGATGAGCATCCTAAGTCTAAGTATCATTGGTCCTTGAATCTTTATTCATCTCTTATTGTGACTATCAACAACATCTCTTCTTCTTCATGCTTTACAAATTTTGTGTCATTTTCTTAATTCTTTTGTTTTTCAGGATAGTCATTAGAGTAATGACCATACTTCTAATAGCTTAAACACTGAGTGTAACTTTTGTCAGGTTTCTTTCCAACACCTCTTCCTCTACTTGCAACACCACTTGTATGGTTACTTTAATATAAGGGTTTTCTCTTGTTCGACGTAATCCCTTCTTGATGGTTTCTACCATTCGAATTATTGTAGCCTCGTCTACCTTTGGTGTCGAACCACTTCCTTTTGCCTTTCTTTTCTCTTGTTGGTTACACCTGCAAATCCACATTACTCTCCGATTTGCTTGCAGCTCTTTCAGCCATTCTTTTTTCATGAGATTCAAGCATCCCTTGAAGCTCTTCCTTTGTCATTGTTGACAAATCATTCCACTCTTCTATGGCTACTACCATGTGGTCGAACTTAGGAGCCAATGACCTCAAGATCTTTGCAACAAGTGATATTGATGTCAATACTTCTCCATATATCTTGATTTGATTCACTAGTTTTGTAACCCTGGTGAAGAAATATGTTATGCGTTCACTTCCATCTAAAGAAATTCATACGTTCTTTTATGAGTTTGTAACCCCACCTATTTCACCTTTTCAACACCTCCAAATGATTTCTCCAAGATTTCGCATGCTTCTTTCATCGATTTTACATTATTGACCTTTTCAAAATTATCTGGATCAACACATTGATGGATTATAAAGAGAGATTTATAATCTTTCTTCTTTAATTCTTTGTGTGCAGCATTTTCTTCACCCCTCACGTTTACTACCACGTGGTCGAACTTAGAAGCCAGTGACCTCAAGATCTTAACAACAACTGATCTTGATGTCAATACTTCTCCACATATCTTGATTTGATTCACTAGTTTCGTAACCCTGGTGAAGAAATCTGTTATGCTTTCACTTTCATCTAAAGCAATTCATACATTCTTTTATGAGTTTGTAACCTCACCTATTTTACCTTTTCAACACCTTCAAATTGAAGGTGAGAAAATACTTAGAAGGGGGGTTGAATAAGTATGAAGATAAAAACTTAGAAATAAAAACACAAGTATTTTTATCCTAGTTCGTTGAACTCAACCACTCCAGTCCACCCTTCCTAGAGTGATTTGTTTTTCTCAATCAAGGACTTAATCCACTATTTAATCAACTGATTACAATAGTAAGCACTAAGAACAACTGTTCAAAGTCTTCTCAAGAACTACTGATCCTAACTGGATCTTCTTAAGGTTTTCTTACAATCAAATGTAATAACAAATACAAGTGTTTAAATTGCTTCTAATAAAGCTTTATCACAACTGTGATTTTTCACTTAATATTAAGAACAAAGAAATTAATTCTAGAAAGAATGTGAATTGTATGAGAGCTTTGGATAATAATTTCTTTTCAGGTAAAACGTCAACTGAAGAAGATGGTTGAAGACTTGCTTTTATAGGCACATTGATCCAAGAGTATTTCACGTTGAGAAGAGTGTACCAAAAGGTCTGAGCCTTTTTGTCTTCACATCAAGTGACCTTTCCTAGAAGAAGAAAGCACAGAGAAATCCTTTTTGTCTGTGTTCTTGTGTCTAGCATAAATAAGGAAAGAGTCGTTTGGATTATTCCAACGGACATAATCTTTGAATTTTTCTTCATCAATTTTCAGCAAGAATCATCAGAGTCTAATTTGATCAGAGCCTTCTGATGTTGATCAGAGTTTTGCTGAATCAGAGTCTTTGCAGCAGGTGTGCTTTTAGCGTGTATAAGTTCAGAGCATATTTGAGTCAGATCCTTAGTACTGGCAGCTTTAGTACTTTCAAAATCTTTTGTAGTAACTATGCTTGAAAACTCTTCATACAAAATTCTTCTTTGGTTCAGATGCTTCTGACTTGCTTTAGATTCTTCTGGAGCTTCTGCCTCAGATCCTTCTGGAGCTTCTGCTTCAGATCCTTCTGGAGACAGCGCTCAGGATCTTCTGTTGGCAGCATTCAGAATCTTCTAATGGATGCATCTGACGATTCAGAGTCTAGCATATTTCTTATGTTCAGTTCTGATTTGCTTCTGGAGTGATAATTATTTTAATATCTGCAGCAAACACTCTTAAGCAAATTTTAGAGTATATAATTCTTAATTACAAAATTTCATAATAGTTATCATCAAAACATAGAAATATTATTAAGAACCAATCTGTATTCTAACAATCTCCCCCTTTTTGATGATGACAAAAACATCAGAAATTTTGTTTAATTGAAAATAGAATAAATATAACTCCCCCTGAGATGATGAATCTCCCCCTTAATTAAATATAAATAAGGAATAGAAACTTCCCTTTTGTCTTGAGTATTTTTCAGAGTTAGAGCTTGATTGTTCTTTAACATTTGAGAGTCAGAGTGTCTTGCATATTTCAGAGTCTGAGTCTGATAATTGTCAAATGATCTGAGAGCCTCAGAGTTTCTTTTATAGAGTATACTTATCAAATGTTCTGAAATACTCAGATTTTATGTTAGATAAAATTGATATGTCTGAAGTTTCATTCTGGTGAAGTTTAATTAAACAGTTTAGATCTATATTTTCTCCCCCTTTTTTGTCATAAGCAAAAAGTAATAACGTTGAAAAGACAAAGAAAAGGAAACATTAAATGAGATAAATCATGTGGAGAAAACTTTGAAACATTCATTCAATCATTCATTTCAGAGCAAAAGTACACACATCAGAAGATATTCAAATACATATGCAAAAATTAGATGCAAACATCAGAAGAAAAAATAAATAAACTAAGAGTGTTTTGACAAAAGCATCTTCAACAGATCCATGATCTCAGAAGAGGAATGTTCTTGTTTTGACATCCACTTAGCCATGGTTTCATTCTTCTGATCCTGTTGGGACATCCACTAAGTCATGTCTTCAGACTTCTTATCTTGTTTAGCCATCCATGACTTGATTTCTGATTGACCAGCTTCCAGAACTGCAATCTTATCTTCAAGATCTAGATGTTCTTTCTTGATCTCAGATGAAGAAGGTGGAACAGTTTCTGAAGCTTGAACAGAGTCAATTTCCATAGGGGCTTTGGAGCTAGGAGCAGTAGAGCTGGAAGGATGTTCTATTAGAGTCATAGCCAGGGGGTTGTCTTCAGATGCAGATTCAGTATTCTCTTCTGATGATGAAGGAGCATCTGTAAGAAGTAATGGTCTAGATCTCTTAACCGTCCAGAACAGACTTCTAGCAGCTTCAGCAAATCTGAGCTTCGCATCATCAGAACATACGTTCTTCAGATTTGATGCTACAGTGTTGAATCTGTTTATGAAGCCATTCCAAATGACATCAGATTCCTTTGCATCCATTGTTGATGAACATTTCCTCTGTATAGAACCTAAATACATCTGTATTTCTTGCAAAAAACTTGTAAATAAATGACTAACATTCAGTCTAGGTCTTGGGTGTAACAGAGTTTCCAAGGTTATTGGCCTGGGTTGGGGAGTAGGTGGAAAGATGAATTTATGAATGGAGATCAGAGGAGGAGGGTAGTAGGGTATGAATCGAATTTCAGATGATTTGTCAGGTTTTGATCTGGATAAAGCATTCATCAGATTTGGTTTTGCTTTTGTTGGATAGGAAACCACATCAAAAGGTTTATCAGAGTAAGGTTTGAAAGCAAATTTAGCAGGTTTATCAGATTTTGCAGATATAGCAGAGGATGGTTTTGGATCTGATGAAGGTACTGCAGACATTGTTTTGATATATGTTTGAAGCACAGATGGTAAAATGATGGTAAGTTTGGGTTTGAGAGGAGTGATAGTGTCAGAGGGTTCAATTCTGGTGTAGAAATTTTTCAAAGTGAAACCAGAAGGAAGTTTGTTAGAAGAAGATAGTTTGCACGAAGCAGAAGGTACATGCTCATATGTTCTTGGCTTGGGTGCAGGGGTAGGATTTGGAATGGTAATTTCAGAAGATGGTTTAGGTGTTGGAATAGGATTTGGAATAATAACTTCAAAAGAAACAGGGGGTTCTGGTTGGTTAACTTCCGAATTTTTGTGAAAGGGGGATACCAGAAAATCTGGGTGTATATCAGATTCTGAGGAATTGGATGATGAGGGTGGAGTGTAAGAGGTAGAGGACACTTCAAAAACAGTTTTGAGAGGTGTAATATTTAGAACCTCTGTCTCAGGGATATGGGTTTCAGATTGGTTAGCTGTTTCTGATGGATTTTCAGAAGGTTTTGATGGTGGTTCTGATGTAGGTGGTTCTGATGTAATAGGATCAGATGTAACTTTTGCAGATCCAATAGGTTCAGATGTGGTTGATGGTGGTTTTTCTGGTTGTGGTTGTTTTTCTTGGTGTTGTGGTTGTGGTTGTTTTTGTTGTTGATGTTCAGATTATTTTTCTTGTTGTGGTTCAAATTGTTTTTCTGGTTGTTTTGGTTGTTGTTCAGATTATTCTGTAGGTTTTTCTGTTTGAGGTTGTTCTGTAGGTTATTTTTCTGATTGTTGTTGTTGTGGTACAGATTGTTTTGTTGATTTTTCTGGTTGTGGAGTCTGATTTTGTGGTTTTATTGTTGTTGGTTTTGGTACAGATGATTGTGTAGTAGAAGGTTTTACAGGTGAGATGGAAACAGGATTAGATGATTTTTGTGGGGATGGAACAGATAT
This sequence comes from Lathyrus sativus, assembly GCA_963859935.3. NCBI lineage: Eukaryota > Viridiplantae > Streptophyta > Magnoliopsida > Fabales > Fabaceae > Lathyrus > Lathyrus sativus. Next base: position 420,684,806 of record OZ012738.1, read on the forward strand.
ATGAGGTGGAGCAGGAACAGATTGTTTTTGAGTAGAAGGTGGTTTTGGAATAGACTTAAATGTTGAATCATTTACAACAGTATTATTTACAGAAGATACAGAAGATTTGGTACCTTTAATCTTGATACGTTTTGTAGGAACAGAAGGAGTGTCTCCAGATGCTTTCCTCTTTATCCGCTTCTGAGGCTTCTCAGCAACTTTGGGCTTCTTCTGAACAGGCGCATCTTCTGCTTCTGATTGACGTCTTTTTCTTGTGATCTCTTCTCCTCCAACAGGCAATGGTTCCCTTGCTCTTTTCAGAATATCTGCAGGAATGGGCATTCCATCTGCCTTGCAAGCATCAATATAACTCACTATTATTTCCCTTGGTTCTTCAGCAAAGAACACAGGGTAGTCATCTACTGGGATTCTCTTCTAACTGAGTTCAGTGATATTCAGCTTCTTGGGTGCTGTTGTGAGTTCTTCTACAATTTTTAGTCTCTGAAGACTCTTTGCATTCAGAGGTTTTCGAAGAATGAATTCAAGTTCATTTGTTACTCCAGCAGCATATAGAGCAGTCACCAGACCATTTTCTGTCAGAAAATTTGAAATTAACCTTCCAAAGGGAATCCATGTTCTGATCTTCTGACCTTTTTCTTTCACAGATTCTCTGGAGGCATTTATATGATTCCATAAGTGCATAAACAGAATGTAGGGAAGATCTACCTTGGTGCTCTGACTTAAGCAGTACATAAAGTAGAGTTGTTCATTGTTTACGTAGTCTGGAGAGTTTGTAGACTTTCTGTGATGAATGCATCCCATGAAAATCTTTGCCCAGATCTTGTAGTCAGGCTTCAGATCTTTGAACTTATTAGAGGCCTGTCCAACAGTCATCACTTCCTCATATACTTCTTCCATATCTACACGCCCAGCTGGCAGATGAGATACTCCATCTGTCTCCTCATATCCAATGAGTTTCCTGATCAGATCTTCTGTGATGATTATCTTTTTACCCAGAATAGAAGACAAGATAAACTTAGGGTATACAGCAGCATGGATCCAGAATTCTTTCACCAGAAGGGGGTAGACTGGTCCAAAAAGTCTGTCAAAGTATTTTACCCAGCCTTGAGCATCAATTATGGAGCGAAACTCAAATCCATTTTTCAGCTAGTGAATCAAATTCCACCATTGATTCACAGAGAACTTCCAGTTTGTCAATAGGTGTTAACAAAGTTCTCTTTGGTGTCGTATATGGAGTCACACCCATATTTGTAGAAGTAACTGCAGCCATGGTTGATTGAAACTATGCAGCAGTGGATGATGAAGTTTCCATTGAAGATGAGTTTGTCAAACGCTTAGGGTTTTTGTGAAGAGAGAAAAGGAGACAGAAATGTATAAACGTTTTGAGATGAGAAAAGTGTGAAAGTGGTGAGAATGAGATATTTATAGTAAACACTTAGGCATACAAACAGTCAGATAATGGCACGTTCACACATAGCATTTAATGAAAAAGAATAAAAATCATTTCAAGCATTAATTGATTCTGACAAATTGGGGGGAAAATCAAGATTTTCACTATTCAAACTTCAACTCAAACGTCTCTTCAGTGGTGTACACGCCACCTTTGCAGATTCAGAGTGACACGTGTTTGCTTACATGTGCTTCTGAATTCTCTTGAGAAATGAAACGTTAACCAACGTTCAGATCCTCTGAGTATTGTTAGTTCAGAGTTTCACACAAAAAAAATTTAAGGAAATGAATAAGTGATCAGATGAAATACTTCAGAGCATTAAACATTTTTGCATCTGTAAAATTTGCTTCTGACAAATATTATTCTGGACACAAATCCATACCAATATTTTTCAGAATAAATTTGAATCTATCTTCAACAAGGGGTTTTGTGAAAATATTTGCCCATTGATGATCTGTATCAACAAAGGCCAAATTTATAATTCCCTTCTGAACATAGTCTCTGATGAAATGATGCTTAATTTCTATATGTTTTGCCTTAGAGTGTAAAATGGGGTTTTTAGACAAACATATAGCAGAAGTATTATCACAGAATATAGAAATGTTACTTTCAAATATCTGATAGTCTTCTAGCTGACTTTTCATCCAGAGCATCTGCGTGCTACATCCAGCAGCAGCAATATATTCTGCCTCTGTGGTTGATAGTGCAATTGTGGGTTGCTTCTTGTTGTACCAAGAGATTAGATTTCTTCCTAAAAATTGACAACTTCCAGAAGTACTTTTTCTTTCCACTCTGTCTCCAGCGTAGTCAGCATCACAGAATCCAACTAATTTGAAATCATCAGATTTTTTGTAACACAAACCTACATTAGAAGTACCTTTCAGATACCTTAGAATCCTCTTGACAGCTGTCAAGTGTGATTCTCTAGGATCTGATTGGAATCTAGCACACAAGTATACACTGAACAATATGTCAGGTCTAGAAGCAGTTAAGTAAAGAAGAGATCCTATCATACCTCTGTAGAGTTTCTGATCTACTTTCTTACTTACCTCTTCCTTGCCTAGTGAACTAGTTGGATGCATGGGAGTCTTTGCCAGCTTACTATCAGACATGTTAAATTTCTTCAGAAGTTCTTTAACATATTTGGTCTGATGTATGTAAGTGCACTCTGGAGTTTGGTTGACTTGAATTCCCAGAAAGAATCTCAATTCTCCCATCATGCTCATTTCAAATTTTGCCTGCATACATTGAGCAAACTCCTTTCCCAGCTTAGTATTGGTAGATCCAAATATGATATCATCCGCATATATTTGACAAATTAGAAGATCTTTCTTAAATGATTTACAAAAGAGTGTTGTGTCCACTTTGTCTCTGATGAAATTTTTCTCCAGAAGAAAATTGCTCAATCTCTCATACCAAGCTCTGGGAGCTTGTTTTAAACCATACAGAGATTTCTTTAGTTTGAAAACATGATCTGGAAATTTTTCACTCTCAAAACCAAGAGGCTGGTGGACATAAACTTCTTCTTCTATAATACCATTTAGAAAGGCACTTTTAACATCCATCTGATACAGAGTGATGTTATTTTGTGCAGCAAATGAAATAAGAAGGCGTATAGATTCTAACCTTGCCACTGGAGCATAATTTTCAGTATAATCAATACCTTCTTGTTGACTGTACCCTTGAGCAACAAGCCTTGCCTTATTTCTCTCAACTTCTCCTTTCTCATTAAGCTTATTTCTGAAGACCCATTTAGTTCCAATTATATTGAATCCTTTTGGTCTTTGAACTAAATCCCACACATCATTTCTGGTGAATTGATTTAGCTCTTCTTGCATGGCAATAATCCAATCATTGTCTTGCAGAGCTTCATCTACAGAAGTTGGTTCAATTACTGACACCAGTCCAAATAATGATGCTTCAGATGATCTGAGAAAGGATCTTGTTCTGATAGGATCATCCTTCTTTCCAATAATAACATTCTCTGGATGAGAAGCTTTGATTCTGGAAGATGATCCTCTAACAGTTGATTCTTCAGAAATGTTTAAATTGTTCATCTGAGAAGTTAAAGGAATTGCATCTGGCATTGCTTCTGGTTTCTTCACTTGAGCTTTGTCTGCCTCTGAGCCTTCAGAGTCTTTGAAGACTACTTCTCTATCTGCAGAGTTTTCAGACTGCTTTGGCTTATTACTGCCAAGCTTATCATCAAATCTAACATGAATAGATTCTTCCACAATCTGTGTCTCAGTGTTGTATACTCTGTAGCCTTTAGAGCGTTCAGAATATCCAAGCATGAAACACTTCTGTGCTTTGGAATCAAACTTGTTCAGATTTTCTTTAGTATTTAACATATAGCAAATACATCCAAAAGGATGAAAATATGAAATGTTGGGCTTTCTGTTCTTCCACAGTTCATATGGAGTCTTCTCCAGAAGAGGTCTTACAGAAACTCTGTTCTGAATGTAACAAGCTGTGTTGATTGCTTCTGCCCAAAAGTGTTTTGCCAGATTAGTCTCATTGATCATGGTTCTGGCCATTTCTTGCAGAGTTCTATTTTTCCTCTCTACAACTCCATTTTGTTGTGGAGTTCTAGGACAGAAAAAATCATGAGCAATGCCATTTTCATTAAAATATTTTTCAAAATATTTATTTTCAAATTCACCACCATGATCACTTCTGACTTTTATAATTTTGAAATCTTTTTCATTCTGGACTTGTTTACAGAAGTCAAAGAACACAGAATGTGACTCATCCTTGTGTTTTAAGAACTTTGCCCATGTCCATCTGCTATAGTCATCAACAATGACTAATCCATACTTCTTGCCTCTGATGGATGCAGTTTTCACTGGTCCAAACAGATCAATATGAAGTAATTCTAGTGGTCTGGAAGTATAAACAACATTTTTTTATTTAAAAGATGATTTTGAAAACTTCCCTTTTTGGCATGCTTCACAAAGAGAATTTGAGGTGAACTTCAGATTAGGAAGTCCTCTGACAAGATTAAGTTTATTAATCTGAGATATACGTCTCATATTAATATGCCCCAATCTTCTGTGCCAAACCCATTGCTCTTCATTAACAGACAAGAGGCATTTAACATTCTGAACCTTAAGTTCTGAAAGATTTATTTTATAAATGTTGTTTTTCCTCTTTCCACTAAATAGGATAGAGCCATCCTTTTGACTAATAGCTTTACAACATTTTTGATTAAAAGTTATATCATAACCATTGTCACTTAATTGACTTATGGACAATAAGTTATGCTTTAATCCTTCTACAAGTAAAACATTAGTAATAGAGGGAAGTTTACCATTTCCAATAGTGCCAGATCCAATGATCTTGCCCTTCTGATTCCCTCCAAATTTCACATCACCTCCAGATCTAAGCTCCAGACTTTGGAACATAGACCTTTCTCCTGTCATATGTCGCGAGCATCCAGAGTCCAGGTACCATGATTGGCATCCTGACCTTGCTGCTAAGAACATCTGCAACAGGAATTATTTTACTTTTAGGTACCCAGATCTTCTTGGGTCCTTTAGGGTTAGTTGTTCTAAAGGTTTGTCTAAACTTCTGTTTTTCAACATAAGGTTTATTCTGACTAGCCTTAGATTTAAACACATGAATATTCTTTTCAGAACGTGTTTGTTCAATAGCATTCAAGTGACCAAATTTAAAGTGGGAATATAAAGGAGTCTTCTTGATGATAATTTTATCAACAGGTTTTGGATTTAAATCCTTTCCAGAGGAAGATTTATATCCAATTCCTTTTCTGTTATTTCTGCTAACTCCATAGATCATAGAAGCCATTTTGCTTCTGTCTATGCTTTTAGCAAGAAACTTCTGAAAGCTATAATTATATTTTTCCAAAATATTTTTGCATTCAGATTCAGTTTCAGAATCAGAGTTTTGTTGAGCTAATTCAGAATCATTTTTCAATTTTAAGTTCTTTTCATTTAGCTCAGCTACTTCTGATTTGAGAATATTATTCTCAGATACAAGATTGCTTTGACGCTTCTTGTATTTGAGCTTAATATTGTTATAGCTCTTCAGAACTTCTGATAACACTTTGATAAGTTCTTCTTTAGTGAGTTTATCCATTACCTCTTCAGCGTCAGAGTCAGATTCAGAGTTAGATTCATATCCTGAAGTTCCTTCCTCCTGATCTTCTATGTCTGCCATCAAAGCTACATTGGCACATTTCTCTTCTGACTCAGATTCAGATTCAGATGTATCTGAATCATCCCAGGTGGCCATTAGAACCTTTTTATTTTTATCAGATTTTCTTTTAGGCTTGTCTTTCAGCACCTTTGGACATTCATTTTTGTAATGTCCAGGTTCTTTACATTCATAACAGACAACCTCCTTTTTGTCAGATCTTCTGTGTCCAGAAGATTCTTTTCTTTGGTCAAGCTTCCTGAAGTTTCTAAACTTCTTTCCTTTATGCTTCCAGAGTTTGTTTATTCTTCTAGACAGCATGGATAGTTCATCTTCATCTTCAGATGAGGATTCTTCAGAGCTTTCCTCTATTACCTGCAATACTTTAGCAGATTTATTAGATTTTAAAGCAATTGATTTACCTTTCTTTTGAGGTTCATCTTCCTCAAGTTCAATTTCATGACTTCTTAGTGAACTGATTAGTTCCTCCAAGGAGATCTTGTTCAGATCTTTAGCCATTTTCAGCGCAGTCACCATAGGTCTCCATCTGGTAGGTAAGCTTCTGATGATCTTTTTCACATGATCAGCAGTAGAGTATCCTTTATCCAGAACCTTTAGTCCAACTGTAAGTATTTGAAATCTGGAGAACATAGCTTCAACAGATTCAGAGTCTTCCATCTTGAAGGCTTCATACTTCTGGATTAGAGCCAGAGCCTTTGTTTCCTTGACTTGAGAGTTTCCCTCATGAGTCATCTTTAAGGACTCAAACATGTCAAATGCAGTTTCTCTATTTGTGATCTTTTTATACTCAGTGTGAGATATTGCATTTAACAATATTGTTCTGGCCTTGTGGTGATTTCTAAATACCTTCTTTTGGGCTTCTGTCATAGATTTTCTATCTACTTTCTTGCCACTCCCACCAATGGGATGAACATATCCATCTATGACCAAATCCCATAAATCAGCATCATATCCAAGGAAAAAAACTTTCAATCCTGTCTTTCCAATAATCAAATTTCTCCCCATCAAACATAGGGGGTTTAGTGCTGATTCTGTCCCTTTCTTCATATTTGTTGTTAATGTTAGACATTGTATTATCAGCCATAGTAACAACCAAATATATATCAAAGTTTTTCTCACTGGATCTTTATTGTCACTGTGAAGTGGTAGCACACACAGAACCGGAGCTCTGATGCCAACTGAAGGTGAGAAAATACTTAGAAGGGGGGTTGAATAAGTATGAAGATAAAAACTTAGAAATAAAAACACAAGTATTTTTATCCTGGTTCGTTGAACTCAACTACTCCAGTCCACCCTTCCTAGAGTGACTTTCCTTTCTCAATCAAGGACTTAATCCACTATTTAATCAACTGATTACAATAGTAAGCACTAAGAACAATTGTTCAAAGTCTTCTCAAGAACTACTGATCCTAACTGGATCTTCTTAAGGTTTTCTTACAATCAAATGTAATAACAAATACAAGTGTTTAAATTGCTTCTAATAAAGCTTTATCGCAACTGTGATTTTTCACTTAATATTAAGAACAAAGAAATTAATTCTAGAAAGAATGTGAATTGTATGAGAGCTTTGGATAATAATTTCTTTTCAGGTAAAACGTCAACTGAAGAAGATGGTTGAAGACTTGCTTTTATAAGCACATTGATCCAAGAGTATTTCACGTTGAGAAGAGTGTACCAAAAGGTCTGAGCCTTTTTGTCTTCACATCAAGTGACCTTTCCTAGAAGAAGAAAGTACAGAGAAATCCTTTTTGTCTGTGTTCTTGTGTCTAGCATAAATAAGGAAAGAGTCGTTTGGATTATTCCAACGGACATAATCTTTGAATTCTTCTTCATCAATTTTCAGCAAGAATCATCAGAGTCTAATTTGATCAGAGCCTTCTGATGTTGATCAGAGTTTTGCTGAATCAGAGTCTTTGCAGCAGGTGTGCTTTTAGCGTGTATAAGTTCAGAGCATATTTGAGTCAGATTCTTAGTACTGGCAGCTTTAGTACTTTCAGAATCTTCTGTAGTAACTATGCTTGAAAACTCTTCATACAGAATTCTTCTTTGGTTCAGATGCTTCTGACTTGCTTCAGACTCTTCTAGAGCTTCTGCCTCAGATCCTTCTGGAGCTTCTGCTTCAGATCCTTCTGGAGACAGCGCTCAGGATCTTCTGTTGGCAGCATTCAGAATCTTCTAATGGATGCATCTGACGATTCAGACTCTAGCATATTTCTTATGTTCAGTTCTGATTTGCTTCTGGAGTGATAATTACTTTAATATCTGCAGCAAACACTCTTAAGCAAATTTTAGAGTATATAATTCTTAATTACAAAATTTCATAATAGTTATCATCAAAACATAGAGATATTATTAAGAACCAATCTGTGTTCTAACACAAATGATTTCTCCAAGATTTCTCATGCTTCTTTCGCCAATTTTACATCACTGACCTTTTCAAAATTATTTGGATCAACATATTGATGGATTACAAAGAGAGCTTTATAATCTTTCTTCTTTAATTCTTTGTGTACAGCGTTTTCTTCATCTGTTGTGTTTACTACCACGTGGTCGAACTTAGGAGCCAATGACCTCAAGATCTTTGTAACAACTGATCTTGATGTCAATACTTTTCCATATATCTTAATTTGATTCACTTGTTTCGTAACCCTAGTGAAGAAATTAATTATGTTTTCACTTTCTTCCATCTAAAGCAATTCATACGTTCTTTTATGATTTTGTAACCTCACCTATTCAGCACCTCTAAATGATTTCTCCAAGATTTCCCATGCTTCTTTCATCGATTCTACATCACTGACCTTTTCGAAATTGTATGGATCAACGCATTGATGGATTATAAAGAGAGTTTTATAATCTTTCTTCTTCAATTATTTATGTGCAACATTTTCTTCATCGATTGCATTTTTTACAAGCAGGGTCACTCCCTCCTTCACAAGATCCCAAATATCTTGATAACAGAAAACAATCTTTATGTGCTTGCACTAATTCTCGAAATTCTGATTCTTCGGAATTGGAAGACTCGCTGGAAAATGTTCATTCAGATGATTTATTGTGTTATGCTTCCCAAGAATCTCACAGTCAGTGCTTTAGATACCAAATGTTGGAATTACACCAAAACTATGGAGAAATTTGAATCAATCTTGATGAACAAGAGTCAATTTATCTGATTGATTACTCTTCTTGTTCTTCACTTTTCACTCGAGTGAATCAACCAACCTTGGTTGCAAGATGATTTTGTTGTACAATCGATAATGAAAGAAGAAGAAAATATGAATTGGGAAAGAAAGAAAATTAGGGTTTTGATAGAGAGGGGGAAGAAGAAGAGCTGTGAATTCTGCAGAGAAAACTTATGCTCTTTTCTTTGTAATCTGCAATGTTATTCACTTTCTATGTATTACAATGATAGGGTACCTCCCTATTTATAGGCTGAGATTTCTTGCGCACCAAGAAATCTCCAACTAGCCTATCTAAATTAGCTAAAACAAAAAAATAAAGCTAAGTCAAAACTATGTTGAGATACACTTCGACGTTTCGATAACTATGTGTTTTGACATCTCCTTGTTTCTGTCGAGCAACATGCTTTAATACAAGGAATTACAATTTCAACAATAAGTAAACCATTTTCTTGGTGATCTTTTGATGTTTCTTAGGATCTGACAACTTCACTCTAATGACTATCACGTTGTGAATTGAGAAAGAGGCCAATGACACTAATTGGGAAGCAAATGTTTGCTCTAGCAATAGTAAGATAGTTTAACATCCCAACTAATATTTGACATCGACCAAGGTCTAGATAGGGTTATCAATAAAATTGATTAACAGAATAATGGTTATTATTAGCATGGTGATGGTTACAGTTAGTGATGATTTCCTCATTGTTTTACTATTGTAATTATGTAATTATTTTAGTATCTTATTCGTTATAATAACATTTATAAACCCCCTCACCCCTCCCAACTATCTTGGATATAGAGGCAATGAGTGCCTCATCAATAAATGAAATTATAAGGTCAAAGCAAATGTTATATGAATAGAGAAGAAGCACTTCAATTCTAATTTATAAGAATAAGGGGGATATACCAAATTGTGAAAATTATAGAGAGGTTAAACTTATGAGTCATACCATGAAGCTATGGGAAGTAATGATTGGACGAAGACTATGAAAAGAGACTTAAGTTATTGAAAATCAATTTAGATTTATGCCTGGGAGGTCGACCATGGAAGAAAGAGATATATACTATGACGGATGATGGAGAGGTATAAGATGGATCAATAAGACTTGTACCTAGTTTTTATTAACTTGGCGAAGGCATGTGATAGAGTGGATATAGAGGCATTGTGGAAAGCTCTTTATTCTAAAGGGGTTAGGATTGTGTATTAAATTTCCATGATATGTATGAAGGGGGTACCAACTAGTGTGCGGACATAGGATGGAAAGACAACTCATTTTCCCATAACAATTGCATTCCACAAGGTTCAATCTAAAGACCTTTCCATTTTTCTTTAATTTTGGATATACTTACATAACACAACCAAGAGCTAGCACTGAGATGTGTACTTTTTGAAGATGATATAATTATATTTGGATAGTAGAAGGAGAATTTAAATGAGAGGTTTAAGACTTGGAGACAAACCTTAGAAGCTTGTGAGTTATGTCTAAGCATAAGTAAGTGATGGTATATGGAATGTAAGTTTAACGAACAAAATGGTTATAAGCTAGAGGTGAAAGTTGCATATTATATCTTACCACAATTTATGAGGTTTAAATGCCTTTGGTCTATAATAGAAAATAATGATGATAAAAGGATCCGTAAACCATTGAATCCAAGCTAAGTAGATTAAATGGATAAGGGTCTCGAGTGTTTTGTATGACATGAAAGCATCTCTCAAAATGAAGGTAAGATTTTATCGAACAGTTGTAAGATGGAAGAAGTAAAGTATGACAAACACCAATTTCATATGTGTTAGACACATCGGAAATAATGATTATAACATCGCAAATAGTAATGGAATGAGGTGTTTTATGAGAAGATATAGATTAGTCCCTTCGTCATACAATGAATGGCTCATTTAAAAATATTGTTTTTTCCACCCATGTGTTACTCATCCAACAATGAAAATTCAATAATGTTCCTAAGTCCATATTTTATTCTCCGAGCGCACCCAAAATGAAAAAAAAAATATGTTACATGGAAGATCTAAAGGCTTAAAAAAATTAGGAGATTGGAATTCGGACCCCCCCCCCCCCCCCCCCTCACCACACCGCACCTATATCTTAGAAGCAGACCAAAACAACACTGTAATACTCTTGATTCTAATCTCCAAATTTTTGCAGAGATCAATCTTCGGACGTGTTTGATTTAAATACTCGTGCCTAATTTCTCCCTCTTTCTTCTTCATTTTAGAAAATTACTCAGAACTAGAAACAGAGCTCGTGAACAAACTTCATTTCCATCATTTTTCAAGCTTTCTCACTACTTGTACTGCATTGTATTCAAGCATAGGACATCACTCAATCTCTACTCCAGTTCATTCAATCGGGGTTTCTCATTTTTCAAGCTTTCTAACAGTTTGGTAATTTTTTCATTTCTTTATCTTTTTTTGCTTGTGGTGAATGCAATACCTAAATAGCTTGTTTATGGTAAATTAGGTTGTAGTTAAAAGTATTATATATTTGTTTGTGATGCATGCATTTACAATTTTTCAAGCTTAGAGCTTAAGGCATCACCATACTTCCATTATGAGGGAAAAAGCTAGACCATCTCGTCTAGTTTTTGGTGTCACTTCATTTGACGTAGAAGTATCGTCTTCCTAAGTTCACGTGTATTTGGTATCGTCTTCCTGGAGACATCAGTCTCCTATTTGCCAGAGACATGCTCAATTTTTCATTTTCACATTTCAACTTTTTTTGTTCGTCCTGAGATTGGAATTTGGACCCTGAGTCCAGATAACAAAATCTAGATTTACCTCTTAAGCTTCTTTTGTTTGATTTTGCCTGTTTTATCCTCATAATTTGAATTTTTTGATTTTAATATGATTTTCTGGTGTAATTATAGGTAAAAAAAATTATAACCAAGAACAATTAAGGCATGGTAGAGTGGTTCACCATGCTTCCGTTCTGAGGGGAAAATCTAGATCCTCTCATCTAATCGTTGGTGCCACTTCATTTGATGCAGAAGTATAGTTTTTCTGAGTTCATGTGTCTCAGGTATCATCTTCCTAGAGACGTGAGTCCCCTATTTCTGCCTCTAATACCTCATAATTCCATGTTATTAAACCTCATGATGTCATTCGTGATTTTTTTCCCAAAGGTCCCTCAGACCTTTCACTACTTCTATATTCAAACCATGTTATTAGGCACATGTGGGATGAATAGGTAAATAAATTTGTAATTATTATTTTAAACATCTGTGATATAAGATTTAAACTTTCTAACGATGATGATTTTATTTTTTACAGTACCATGATACGTTGAAATGTATCAACTATGGTAGGAAGATTGCGAAGTTGTCGCAATCTGATGAACCATGGTTTCAGAATGTCATGCATACATCTGGGTTGTAAGATTTATGCAAGACGGTGTATGGTTATATTAACCATGAGTTTTTGTATGCTTTTGTGGAGTATGTCCTCGGAGACCCTAAATTGAAGTGGGGCATTTGTGCAACTGAAATACAAATACAAGATGGGTGATATGTATTCATTTTGGTTTTTGTGAAAAAAATGGAATGAAATACCCTATTTATAAGAGTTTTAGATTAATTTGGACCTTAGAAACCATATCTTTCATCATGACATATTTTGGATATGCATATTCAGACATACTTTATTTTTTATAAAATAAGGGTGTTTGTAGAGATGCACATCCATAAATTCCCCTATTTTATTTTTTTTACAATTAAAATGGGGTGCGTCCAGAGATGCATATCCGGATTCTCCCATAACACTTTTCATACAGAACCAGTATAATATGCATTAGAATTTAGAAACAAAAAATTCTCCAATAATTCTCCAAACTTCTATAACACTAAAGTATAACAGACATTACATATGTCACAAATTGTATCAAGATTACATCATTGACAATGTTACATAAAAAAAACGAGTTACATTACTAGATTAAAACTAAAATATATCTAAACATGTGTCCTACTAAATATATTGGTGGTTCCTTCTTTGGTCTTTCTTTATTTGATTCTCTTTCAACATTGCTCAACTTGGTAAACCCTTTCATCCTTTCTAAAAAGCGATCTAGCCAAGTTTCAACATCTTGGGTTAAATGTGTAGTAAATTTTGATGACATCCTTCGTATAGGACATCTCAATTTTAAATAAAATTTAACAAAATGTGTTTTTGAAAGACACCCAATACACATGAAGTGTCCTGATGGATTTTGAGGTGTCTTACTCCAAAGTGGAAAAATAATTTTGAAAAATTTTATTTTATCAAATTAATACACACACTATCAAAACACTTGCTAGAAGATGCCTCATTTTCCGAGAAGTGGATCCATTTGTCAAAAGGAACCGGACCACTAACACAGGGAACAAAAGCATTTAGAATTGCATTGTAATTTTTTTCCCATACAGTGATGGGTATGATTTCCTATATGTCATCATTTCTTGTATAAGCTAATGGAGAACAAATTGGTGGTCCTTCACTCCTTTATCGAAAAAACTTGAAACAGCTCGAAAAGCAGAATTGTTGTCACCTTCAACATCTACAATCCGCTCAATGTATTTGTGCTAAAATATAAAATCTCTTCAATGTGGATAATTTTTTTTAGCCGTGGTGGAGGAGATGGTTTGCTAATGTAAGGACCCATGAAAACACTTTTTTGAGATTTTGTAGTTAGAGAATCTAAAAAATGTGAGTCAACATGTTCAAAGTATGAAAGAGATTGTCTCGTAGAGTTGTCATTATATGTCGGTTTGACCTTTTTAAGAGCATCATTTGTTTTAACTGGTTCTGACGAAGGTCTCAAATCCGTTGTTTCTAGATATGCAATCTTCCCCAACTGCCCTTTGATGTTAAATTTCATGATCATCGACTTCTGAAAATCTCTCTTGGATTACTTTCCATTCTATCATAATAGTTACACTTGATTTATCATCATTCGTCACACATCATCATCAAATTGGAGCCTCTTTCAATGAGTGTAAACTTCATTGATATATATATATTGATTTATCAAGCTTCATCTTCTTTGAAATTAAACAAACACGTGAAAGACCGTACTCTTCCTAAGTGTACAATCACACTTTGAGCTATCTGAGCATATTTTACCTACTTGCTTAGAAAATTGGACATCAAAGAGCAATTGAGGAAGATTGCCAACCAACTGTAAATAAAGAATGTTTTTTTTAATCGATGTTCTAACATAGTAATGCTCCGACCAAAAGATGTGTGTATCTCATTATGTTGGCTTTAGAGCATTTGGTTCATCCCGTCCCAATCTCGAAAAATAACACCTTTACTGTTTTTCAACCAATTCTTCAATGTAGCATGTGTAAATTCAATTTTGTTAGTTGTTGTATTGTCAATGTGTCTAATTTGATCGGTCCAGGCACAAACAATCTTCTCCTTCACCTAGTCCAAAATAGTACTCTCAACGTATTTCAAAAAATATAGATATCTCACACACACCATTATGAAATGTATTACAGATTCGACATATAACTCTTCCATGAAAGAATTTATTATACCATTTTAAGCATCCATTATCTTTTCTATCACCACGTCAAATTTGATTATTTTTCCATCTTCACATTTGATTTGTTTGGTGCATATCGCGTATTTTTGTTAACTTCTCAGATTTTTTGATTATGTGATACTTACAAAGTAATGGATACGACGTAGAAAACATCGTTGCAACCGAATTCAACAATGCAGTGTCGCGACCGGTGACAATTACATTTTACATGCTTTCTTGGTCCTTCAACATAGTCTTGCACATTTCCAAAACTCATATAACATTGTTCCTTTTTTTAGATTACTAAAATGTAAAATTAACTGAAAAAGTCATCTCCATAGAAGTAACACCAACAATTTTCATGAGTGGAAGTCTATACTTGTTTGTTTTGTATGTTGAATCAATTATGAGTACAGTAGAAAATGTGTTGAATAAGTTGATGGAATTGAGATGAGTCGAAAATATATCTATTGTGACTTTACCCTAAAGTGTGTACCTAAAAACATAATAGTCATCCTCCAAAGCTTCAATGCTAGTTACATTTCAGATATTAGACCTCTTACCGCCTTATTGTTTTGGACAAGGATATCATATAATTGTTTGATATTATAAACATTTTGAGATATTTTCTTTTCAAAGTTGCAAGTATGTTCTTTAACACCACCATATTTAATGTCTTATCTAAAACAAGTTTCTTCTCCTTCATAAGGCGCAAACAATAGGGACTAGCATGTCACTCAAGACATGATTATGTATACGAAAAATCATATTAGATTTTTATGTATTATTCGCCTTACGGTTTTTGTGTAATTTAAACGGACACTCGCATTTTTTCGATTCGATGTCATCACATTTCAACTTCTTAATCGGTAGATGATACATGTCACTTCTTACAATCCCATAATATTAGAATGAGATCAAAACTGAATAATCAATCTAAGGAAACTAGGATTCTGTGAAATGAAACAAATAATAAATACTGTCAACAGAATCGTTCAAATAGACTAATGATATTATGCAATTATAAAAGGTATTCCAAATAAAAAATTTAAAATAATAAATTTTAGTGCATATTATACATTTTATTGTTTAACCATGGACAATAGACCTGAAGTAAAAATACAACATCGTCGACCATGAAAAGGAAACAGAAACAATGTACTGTTTCTATATTTACATTATTCTTTTGATACACATAAATTACTCTTTATTTTCATAAATATATAAACCAAAGCTCTCAATTTCGCAAGAAGCCACTCACAAATGATTTGAAGCTCCATGTAGTATGGTGGAGAGCTTAGTTGAATCGTGTGTCTTAGCTGTTATAAGTTTAGAGACCTACACTTGTGGTCTGGTCTGGACAACATAGACTTTTCCATCCTTGATGACGCCTTCAATGTCCTGAGGAGTGCCATACAACTCTTCAATTGCATTTCCTGCACTGGCAATGCTTGACAAGATTTTCTTGCGGAAACTAGGATCAATCATCAGTGGATCTGACGAATAGTCGAGCACCACTTTGTCTTCTTCATCCATTGGCACACTGTTCAGAAAGAAAACTTAGTTAACCACTACAGATAGCATGATATAGAATAGCAAAATGGTTACTTGAAAGGATTCACAGGACAAATCAATCTCTTTGTGAAATACTGAAACTTCATACAGAAACTGAGAACTGCTAGTGAGGCTAGAAGTTCTAAAGAATAGATTTCATTTATAATAATTGAAGTATAAACCGAATGTATGTAGTATATCTTTCTTTTTTACTAAGGACGAGTTATGATGGATACATTCATGTTTAACTTACTTGTTTGGAATATGATGTCTGCACCTTTGATATAATGTTTACCTCAATTTCATATAATAAGGGTAAAGATATACTGAAAGCCACTTAATTAACATAAATTAAACATGTGGTTAAATTAGTTCATCAAATTCTATTAGTTCTACAAAGGATGCTCATTGAAGAATAGATGTCAAAGTTTACCTGTCATAAAGACCAGCACCTGCATAACCTTCGAGATCTTCGCCATTGGAATCAGATCGAAAAATTATTGACCTTCTTATAAATAGCCCAATAGGTTTGCTAGGATAACCCAAGACCTAAAGAAGCCCAGAATCATCAGAAAATAATGGAAAATCATCACGGATGCATACTGGTGAAGGTAATTCCATACGTCCACTACGGTGTGTTATAATACAACCCATAATTGTTAAGGATATCTGAAAATATCTTGCCACATCATTATTCTATTTCTATCATAAAATATATTAGAGTATCTTTGACTACCGCTTTAAAATAATTTATGTATTTCTTTATTTTCATGATTTGTTTTCCTTAGGAATTGAGAGACTATTACAAGAATAGATAAGGATGAGAAACATCCGAAATGTAATGTGCATTACTGTCAACATGTTATTATTTTCAGTATTGTTCTCGTCCCTCTTGCCCAAATAGACTGGCCCTCTAACTTCAAAAATAATCATTACAAGAATGATAACAAGCACCAAACACAAACAACACTGAAAAAGATGCTATAACAAAGTTACCTGAGGAGAATTCAAATCATGTTTTTTGCAGATAAAACTCAAAGCACGGCCGGGATAAGCTCCAACTAGTGTTTCACCTAATCCCTTTACAACCTATACCAAAAGAGAATCACACAAAGTGTATCAGCTTTTTACCATAATCACTTCAAATGGTGAATATGTTTTTTCAAATGTCATGAAGCATAGGCAACGAATTAAATTATTAATTATACCTCGGTATATATTTCTGAAGAGTCTCCAGAGGTAGGATTAGTTGTGTGGATGACAAAAGCATAGTCAGCATTAATCACTTCCTGGACAAGGACGGACATGGAAAGATAATCGTGGTCCAGTTTTACTTTTCTTGTGCTGAAGTACGCTCTTTCGTTCCACTTTGAGCCCCACACCTTTTTGAGAGTCAAACAAATTTATGAGCTAAAATAAGATTACGAGAGTACTGCAAAGATTTTGATTTCACTAAATTATAAATAAGATGTCCCAATGTAACAACTAAGGAAAACTTAAGAGCATCAATGAGGAATGAGAAAAAAAAGGGGACAGCAGATACTATATTGTACATAAAACTACATGGCTAAAGTAAATAAACCTAAGTTTATTTACTATAACCCATAGGCCTCCACTAACACCTGATTAACTTTTATGAAATTCGTGTTTACCATGTTGAAAATGTAATAGTGAACTGTGGCCCAAATATACACGTAACGAAACTTTTTTATTTTTGGAGCACCATATATACTTGAATGAAACAGGCATCAAATAGAGTATATGGAGAGAAGTCTCACTTTTTTTATAGCCTTCCATGCCTGTCCCCAGCGTTCTTCACCTTCATCACCCGGCCAAGGCATCCCAGAACCCTTCATCGTAGTTTTCAACTCCTCTACCTGAAAAATCAATTCGTTTGTTTCATCTGTGAGACCTTACACAACAAGAGGAGAAAAATTCAGACAATTATTGTGTCAACGAGCAGGTGCACTTAAAGCCAACTTCTACATTAAACATATAAACTATAAATGAAAAATTGGAAATGACATATTTGAAAGGGAAATCAGTAACAGAAATGGTTAATACATGGTTAAAATAAGATCCCCATTGAAGTTGCATGACTAGAGAAGGATTCTTTATTCTTAATTAGGTTGTTTTCTTTAGTAGTTTTGGGGCTGACATGTAGCTTTGTTCTTAGGAGACTTCTTTCCTTTATGATATCTCTTGTGTGCTACAAATATGGACCAATATCTTGATCATATCAGATTGCTATACAATAAATGCATAAAGTAAGCTGTTTACGATAAAACCTTTACAGATTGTTTGGTTCAAAGAAGGGCAGAGGAAGTCAAAGGGGGGTTTTATGGAGTGCGGGGGAAGGGAGAGGAGGAAAATAAAATGGGCAATGCTAACATGTGCCCTAAGGGCACACATTAAGAGTTAAACGTAGAAATTTTTTTTGGAAATTATCCATTGGTTTTATTAAAAGTTAATAATTAATTTTTTCATTGTATTTTTCAATACAAACTTTCTATTTGTAGGTTTTTTAGGCACATGTTAGCATTATCCAAATAAAATTAATTAACTATAGGCCTCTATGGGAAGTGGAAGATAGTAGGAAGCCAGAAATCATAACTTACATGGCTTGATGTTGGACATAAATAAACTTAGAACTCAAATTCGCACAATGTGAAAGTGATTAAGTTAGAGGTGGCATTGGTAAAATGGGATTGTAAGAGATAAGAAATATAAAGGCAGTGCACACATGTTTTTCTAGGTACGGCTTAGTGTACACATGTTTTTCGCAATCAAGAAAAGTAAAATATTTTTCTGCAATTTCATATGTAATTAAGATAATCAAAGATAGAACTATGTTTATCATATCATGCCAAAGTTAAGCCAAAGATTAAAAAGAACATACCAGCTTGGGTGGTGCATTCAACTGTAAAACTGTTTCACGAATCTCCTTAAGGGCACTGAAGTCTCCTTCAGTTAGCTTCTTTTTTAAAATGTTGATCTTCTCGGCCACAGCCTGTTTTGTCCAAGATTATTAAACTACAGGAGAATCTTATATAAAGTAAATGAAAAATAAAGAACTAGATACTGTCGCTATATCTAAGTAATCTTAAGATTGAACCCTAAGAACCAACAGTTTTTAATGTTCTCCTTTGCCAGAAGTAGGTTCTTGGCCAAAACCTTAATCTATTACTCCCTGATTATTTCACTTATAAAGCAACTTCAAGAAGCCAGGGGAACCTCATTTTACAAAAGGGTTACTTAGGATATTACAAAAAGTTCACATATCACCAAACTTATGATTTTTTTATTATAACCTTATAAGTTTATATTCAAATTTATGCTCCAAATTCCAGTGAACATTTTTCAAAAATTATATAATTGCCCAGGATCAAATATTATAGGTTAGCAATTCAACAGCCAGAATCAGAAATGAATGTCAGTTGACTGTGTATCACTGAAATGCTATCCTCATCAAACAAAAGACACATCTAACAAGTGGATAGGCAGAGTAAATCCTCACGAGAAATAACCACAAAATACAAGCTGCAAGGCTCATTATGCAACATAATAAGGTACAGAATATAAGATATAATAAAACAGTACCTGATTTGACTTATCAGATAGAACATGTTCAAAAACTCCAAATGGTATGGCAACTGAGGTAGGAATTCCAACCCAGGAAGGTACCTTTCCTTTTAAGTAAGAGATATTGCGAGATTTAGCTCCAACCTGAAAAACACAACCATACACAAGTTATACCAAAGAACACAGAGCTAGTGCAGCGTCAGTGTCTTGACACAACAGATGTTTGGCCAAATAATGGCTAGATAGACAGGGTCAAGTAAAAACAACTATAACTGCTTAAATTTAACACCGCAGTTTTAAAATTATTGAAGAAAATAGGTAACAGCTGTTATGTTTTATTCCTCGGTCTCAAGCTGGTTTATATAGTGGAAATATATAGTGGAGATATAGTTATTACACTTGATTATCTCTTTAATGGAAAATAAAGGAGAATTAAAGGAGAATTAAAGGAAACAATAAAACCGGAAATAAAATATTTTCCAACACCCCCCTCAAGTTGGTGCACAGATATCTATCATGCCCAACTTATCAAATGCTCAAAGGTGGGTCTTGTCAAATTTTTGGTCAGGATATCCGAAGTTTGCTGAAGTCACGAAAGATAGACATATAGCTCTAAACTCAGCTTCTACACTACTCCTTGCTACAACTCCTTGTTTCTTACTCCTCTATGTCACAAGATTACCCCAAACATAGGTACAGTATCCAGAGGTTGATCTTCTATCTATGACTGAACCTGCCCAATCAGCATCAGTAAAGATAGACACATTTCTTTCAGTACTCTTCTTAAAAAATAAACCTTTTCTAAAATTTCCCTTCAAATATCTCAGTATCTTATAGACTGTCTCAAGATGTTCCTCGAAATAAGAATGCATAAACTGACTTACTACACTAACTGAGAAAGCAATATCAAGTCGAGTGTGTGACAAATAAATCAGTTTCTCAACCAATCTCTGATATCTTCTAGTATCAACAGGAATATTACCTTCCCCCCATTGTTTAACATTAGGATCCATAGGGGTATATGCAGGACGACATCCACTCATTCCTGTTTCATTCAATAAGTCTAGAATGTATTTCTGCTATGAAACTACAATACCATTCTTTGACCGAGCAACCTCCATACCTAAAAAATATCACTTGAATCGCAAGTCCTTGATTTCAAAGTCTACTGCCAATTTCTCTTTTACTCTTGCCACTTCCTCTGTATCGTCTCCGGTAAGGACAATATCATCAACATAAACAATCAGGGCAGCAATTTTTCCATCGTGAGAGAAATTTGTGAACAAGGTGTGGTTAACCTGTCATTGGGTGTACCCTTGTTTCTTCATGGACTGAGTGAATTTTTTAAAACCAAGCTCTAAGGAATTGTTTTAATCCATACAAAAACTTGTTTAGTTGCATGCATTTGATCTAAATTTGTTTTCAAAACTAGGAGGAATGTCCATATATACTTCTTCTAGATCGCCATTAAGAAAGACATTCTTAACATCTAACTGATGTAGAGGCCAATCTAAGTTAGCAGCAAGAGATAAAATAATTCTGATTGTGTTCAATTTTGCAATAGGAGCAAGTGTCTCTGAGTAGTCTATACTATAGGTTTGAGTAAATTCTTTAGCCACCAAACGAGCCATGTACCTTTCAATTAACCATCTGAATTATACTTCATATTAAACACTCATTTGCATCGAACTGTCTTCTTGTCATCTAGTAGTGTCGTAACACTCCAAGTTTTTTTCTTTTCAAGAGCTTTCATCTCCTCAAGTATAGCTTCCCTCCACTTTGGAATTTCTAGAGCAACATGTACACTTTTTAAAATTTCTACACTAGACAATTTTATGGTGAAGGCAGACATAGATGAAGACAAAAAATTAGACATAGGGTGTTTAGTGTAAGATCTAACAAGTTTTCTAATGACAACAGGATCATCTATATCAGGATACAAAATACGACTCTCAGAAACAAAGATAGACTTACCTTTCCTCTTGTTAGGAGGTTGATCATTCCCCATATCAGATTCCTGGCAGTGTTAAGATGTGGACTCGTCCCTTTATGGTGCTTTTTCACAAAAACATTTTTTCTTTCCAAGTCCTGTTTCCTAATTCAAATATGTTTTCTTGAAGTGACTCATTATTTTGTGACATTTCAATTAGATCATCATTATTATCGTCTCAGAAACAAAGATAGACTTACCTTTCCTCTTGTTAGGAGGTTGATCATTCCCCATATCAGATTCCTGGCAGTGTTAAGATGTGGACTCGTCCCTTTATGGTGCTTTTTCACAAAAACATTTTTTCTTTCCAAGTCCTGTTTCCTAATTCAAATATGTTTTCTTGAAGTGACTCATTATTTTGTGACATTTCAATTAGATCATCATTATTATCGTCTTCATGATTCTCATTGTTTTCTACAAATGAAAATGTATGCTCGGATTCACAAAGTTTCTTACTCATAACAAGAGTAGGATCAAATAAAGAATAATGGCCATTTTCTATTGGTGCAGATGTAAAAGTCTCAAAATTATGTTACAGGCAAAGATAAATTATTTTAAAAAACTCATGTCCTCGATTGGAAACGAGTCTTCATTTATATCCTCTCTTAAAGATGAGTGTCATCAAAAAAAAGGTTTATTTTCAAAGAATGTAACGTCCATAGTGACAAACATTTTCTTGTTTTTTGGATCAAAACGTTTATATCTTCATTGTGTTGGGGAGTATCCAACAAAGACACATTTTATAGCAGGTGGCTCAAATTTTTCAACATCTTTAAGCTCAGGAACAAAGGTTGTGCAACCAAAGAATTTTAATGTCAAATCAATTAAAACACGAGTACTAGGAAAACATTCTTTGAAGATATTAATTAAAATTTGAAAATTGAGAATTTGGAGGCATTCTATTAATTAAATATGCAGTTGTTAAGACAGCTTCGCCCCACAAATAGTTTGGTACTTTATTCGAAAAAAGTAGAGCTCTAACAACCTCCAATAAATGTAATTTTTCTTTCGGCAACTACATTTTGTTGAGGAGGCTGGAACTAACATTGAGAAATGCAAAATTACCTTTTGTTGCTATAGAGCAAGAAGGGGTCAGAGATTCGGAGAGTTTGTACAGTTTGTCTAGTTGTTCCATTGTAAGTGAAAGCTGAGTCGAAGGGGATTGTTGCCCCTGATCAGAATTACTAGCTTGAAATGCACGATCGCCTTTCTTCTTTCAGTTAGCAGGTTTGCCTTTGAGCTTCCAACAACTTTCACGCGCATAATTCCTTGTCGTGCCTTTTTTTCACGTCAAGGAACTTTGTCTGACCTTTTTTCCACGTCAAGGTTCCTAGTAGGCAGAGTTGATCCTTCAAATTCAGAACTTTGTGGTGTCTTCCCCATCATAATTCCTTGTCGTGCCTCCTCCCTTCTTATTTCTGCAAAAGTTTCACGAAGAGCTGGGAATAATATTTTTCTTAAAACTCTACCTCTTACCTCATCAATATCTTTATTGAGGCCAGCAAAAAACATGAATACACGATCATTTTCTTGCCTCTTGAGAAACAGAACAAGGTCTTCTGTACACCTCCAATTGTCATCATAAAAGAGATTCAACTCTTGCCGTAGAGTCAACTCATTGTAATAAGCAGTTACACTCCTGCCACCTTATTTCACATGCCATAACTTTAATTTTAGTCAAAAATTTGGGAGGAGTTTTGAATATCAGAATATGTTTCTTTAACAGCTTCCCACACATCATTTACAGAAGGCAAAAATATGTAAGGTTTACCTATTCCAGCTTCTATAGAGCTTACCAACCATGCAATAATCAAGGAGTTTTCTGACTTCTGTTACTTGTAAAGAGGGTCTCCGGTTGCCGATTGAGCTAGTGCTCCTGTTAAGAAACTAAGCTTCCCTTTGCTATCCAATACCAAGCGAACGGTTTGCCCCCATTTATTGTAGTTATTCTCATTCATTTTAGGAATATTGACTTTGAGGGAGTATGAGGAACCCTCTTGGTCATTTCCGCCTCTGTTGGAATAACTGTCACCATAAACAATGTTGTTCTTGTTTCTATTGTTGTCGCCATTACCGCCAATGTTTGTGACCACCGTTTCATCTACTATGTCATCTCTGTGACCACCGTTTCATCTACTATGTCATCTCCGTGACCACCGCCGTTTCCGCGGCCACCATCATCTTCGCGGCTACCTCCGTCTCCACGGCCACCGCTGTCTCCTTTGCCGACGCCTGACTCAGGTTGCGGTTGTTCGACATTGTTAGATCCGGTGTAGACCTGTGCTGGTGGAAGTCCACTTGTTGTCGTTATTCGTCGTAGAGGGCTAAACGGTTTGTGAAGCGGGTCGGCTAAAAAAACAGGTTGATACCCTAACCTAGTGCTCTTGATACCATACTTGAAGAGAGCTTTACAGTATAACTCTAACTTAGTGCTCTTGATATCATATTGAGAAAAATAGGTAAAAGTTGTTATGTTTTATTCCTCAGCCTTGGACTATAGTTTATATAGTGGAGATACCTTTATTACACTTGACTATCTCCTTAATGGAGAATAAAGGAAAATAAAGGAAAATAAAAGGAGAATTAAAGGAAACAATAAAATTGGAAATAAAATTTTTTCCAACAAAAATCTAACCATTTCCCCAGTGAATTCTTCAGATGAGATTGCATATCTACCACTGAACTGCTTTCTGACCAAAGATAAAGAGGGCACAGAACCAACTTCTTTCAGGTCGATTGATTTGTCCTTTATATTCTCACCCTCCTTGACCTCACTGTAAGAACCCCAACAAATGAAGCAAAATGGTGTTAAAATGGTAATTAAACTGCAATTTAGGTTTCACCTGTTGTAAAGTGAATGTTTTAGCAAAAAGGCATTCGATCATTACAGAAAATGAATATGGGTACATAAAGTATAAACTAATACAGCATTATTGATACCCGAAGCTAAAGCACAAATGTTACCTGTAAACTACCTCAGCAGACGTAGGCTTTAAGCACAAAAGCTTCCCTTTATTTGCTTGGAGGTCAGCAAAGATATTGGGATCAAAACATGTTGCAAAACACACCTGGAAAACTTAAGACCTTAGTATTTCCAATCAATACATCAGAAAATCTCATTAGGAATAAATATATTGGCAATTATCACGCAGCAACTAAGCCCTTTTCCACTAGATGAGCTCAGCTACATGAACCAGGCAACACCAGAGAGTCCTGATTATATCTTTTCATTTATCATGCTAAGACATAATTATCTTACTGTTATCATGCTCATAAGATAGTACATTAATTAAAACTTTGCTTTGAAGTATAGAGATATATCATCGCACATTCAATTTTCTCTAAGAGCTTAATAAAATATCACCATTGTTAAATGCTTAATATATCCAGTTTTTCAATAAAAGGTTAGTAGATGGTGTAGGTTTGTCAAGTATTACAAGTTACAACATTGTTAATTGGTCAAGTTTGAATATGAAAATCTTATCAATTCACAGAAGTTCACCACAAGGGTGTTGAATATAAGGATGTTGAATTTAATGATTATTAAATTTCAAATCAGTCTGATTTGAAAAAAAAATTGTATTCAGCATTACTGTAAATAAATGCTTTTAAAAGTTAGAGTATGTTTGACTTGCAAAATAGGTACTAGACAATTTTTTAAGATATTGGGAAAAGCATGTCCTCTCCAATATTTGGTGAACAATAGACCGCACAAACAAAATAAGGATATTTTCGACTTTGTGATAGTTTGTTTGTGCATGGACAACTGTGTGAAGTATATTAATTTACGGGTCGAAGCTAGTTTAAGGTTTAATGAAGTGCATTAATTTACGTTAGTTTATGGTTTTATGAAGTGCATTAAATTTATGGTTTGACTACATATTAAAATGTGTCATTATATTTGAGAAGGGATGGTGAGAGTGCCTTGTTTGACTAAACATCGTTATTGATCAAACACAAAAATAAACATTAAATACATAGGTCCGTCATTCAACAGAAGTAGCTTTAAATTTAAGCAAAAAAAAAAAAAAGTTATTCAAAGCAGGATACCTTGCTATTTCTTGCTCGTACAGATACATGAGAAAGGACATCTGGCATATCAGGTGTCAGGACAGCAACTGTACCATCAGGAATTTCTTCCTCTCCCTTCACGCTCTTGGCTATTAAAATTGTAGGTCGCTCATATGATTTGTTTTGAACAGCTAGCAACTCATCCACAACCTCGACGTATCCAATGGCTTCAACAGGGCTAATAACCTGCCAACTGTTCCAGGCAACTAGAATTGTGTCAGAAGGCCATCAATATCAAAGCAATCAAATAATGAATGACATGACAGTTCAAATGAGCTATAATATACTGAAGATGAAACCATAGACTCAAGTTGAGCAGGCATAATCAATCCCACCTTCCAAGATTAGCAGTCTTTCGGAGTACAGGATCTAGCCGATTTACAAGAGTAGACAAAGAAGCCGCAGATCCAGCACGGATAATTTCTTCAGTAAATATTTCCACCTGCAAGAGGAGATTTTCAGAAGAGAAACAAGAGCACAAAGAGAAAAACTAAAGAAGCTAAAAAAAATACATACAGCCCAATTTTCCACACCAAGTGATGATCCAAGATATTCGGCCGACGGCTGAAGAATTCTCTGGTATGACTCTGCCTTATTTGTGAGTGCAAGGCGTGTTCTGTCAAGGACTGACTTTGCATACAATGCCCAATGAGTGTCTTTACCCTTACACATGCTTAAGGCCAAATTCCATCCCTATAAAAGGAAAGAAAAAAAAATAAGAAACATTAAATTATGATTTTGATTTAGCTAGACGGATAGGCATGAACATCTACAACAGCTTAGACATTACTTCCAGTTAGCACCAATAAAGAAAATCACTTGTGGTCTTCTAGTATTATCATGAGCCCTTCATAATCAGTTATGAGGCTTTTGATTTTGCACAAAGAAATTTCAAACTAATATGAAACAGGCATTAATAAACTTTTTCTGTTGAAAGAACTCTCGCATCATTTGACAAGCTATTTTAAGTAATCATAAACTGTATAAATGACCAAGTCAAAAAATAATTGCATATAAATGAACAGCTGAAAATAATAAGATGTAAGGGGTTGTGGATCTGTCCAGAATCAACCTCATAAGACATCATAAATATAAACTTTTATGCTAATAATCGATCCTACTTTGTCAATGAATTAAATTCAGATTGCATTTAAAACAAAACACCGATAAAGAAATGCACAACTTAACTCTTTGTTGTTCGATTGGTAAAGTTTTTTCAGGTGAGAGAACAGCTTGAGGGTCTTTCTTGAAATAAAGATATGACTAGTGAGTACGAAATAAAAAAATGGACATATCACTATACCTTCAAACAGTAGATGAGATCTTCGTTGTCGTCCGATGAAAGTGCAAGATTTTCGAGAACCAAGCAGATAAAGTACATTATTTTCTGCATAGTCCACACAATAGAATATCAAGCTTCATATCTTTGCATATGTGTATATCAACATATAATAAAAACAATGAGCAGCATTTGAGACCCTCAAAACAAGGAATCACCTCAGGTCCAGCATTGTTTAATTCCTCGTATCCCCTTTCCACTGCTGTTCTAACCGCAGAATCAAGAGCAATATCCAAAAATAAAAGATCTTTCAGGCGACTTTGGGACTTATTGAGTAATGGTCGTAATTCCTGACGAGCTTCTAGCAAACCCTATTGCAAACAAACATGCATACATATCAATAAGAGAAAGGTAGGGTATTAATGCAAACTACTAAGATATATTTAAGAAACATCTCAGTATCTTATAAGAATATGTTGAGTGTATCAAATTATCCCTTAAGAGGAGGTTTTCCATATTTCAACATATTTTTTTATTTGTGATGTGTGAATGATTTGTGTTGTGAGAATGATTTAAGAATAAGTTGATTTGTGTTGCGCAAATGATTTATGTCTAAATAATGGTTATAAATGGTGAACATCCCTCACCTAACAAGCTAGTTTTATAGTGTTCAGTTCGGTAGGCTCAATCCAAATCCTAACATGTTATCAAAGTCTATCTTTGATATGTTAGACAACCTATTATCGCCTTATCGGGGTTCCCAGGTCATGCTCGGTATGTCCAATCTTGGGAGTGGGGAGGTGTTTAGAGTCTTACATTGGATAGTAAGGCCTAAATAATGGTTATAAACGGTGAGCATCTCTCCTTTACAAATCACTTGTCTGTAGTTTTGTGAGGTTTTGTGAGGCCATAAGCCCAAATTATAAGATATTATCACAGTCTATCTTAGATCTACTGGACTACCCGTTTTTTAACCACTCAGATCACACGGCTAATGTCCAATCTTGGGCATAAAGGAGTGTTATGAATAACAGACTAGATATTGATATGGCTTGAATTATGATCATAACTGGTGGACATTTTTCACCTTATAAGACAGTTTAATGGGGTTAAGTTAGCCTTAAGCTCAAACTCTAAGATGTGTACCAGATGTAAGGGGCATGTTGAGAGTCTAATCTTGGACAGTATTGGGTGTGATGGGCATGTTGAGAGTCTAATCTTGGATGGTATTGCGTGTGAGGGGCATGTTGAGAATCTAAACTTGAATAGTGATATGAACTGAATAGTGGATATAGTATAAAACAGTAACCCTTATTTATAGTAATACTGAAATGCTAAGATATAATATCAAAAGATATTATGAGATATTTCATTTATTCTAACACTCCCTCAAACAACATGTTAGAAATATTACTGTTTAAAACGGAAAATATAACAAGACAGAAATACCACTTAAATCTTAAGGCTAGTGCTATTTATTCTAGCATCACATCAAATCAATATCAACTTAATAATACTTATAAGCTTATTCTATCTTCTCCTTATTTCCTACTGAAACATCATAATTTCATCACTCATCATAAACAAAAAATGATCATTGATTAGATTAAAGAAGCATATACCTCAAGCAGCGGTTCAACATTCCTTTCTTCAACATGTTCCATGACAAACCGAACTAATTCCTGATTGAGATGGATCAGACAAATAATTATTGTAGTTTATGAGGTATAACACTATCTAAAACAAAATATCACATAAAGTAAGAAGACATTACAGAAAAACCAGATGGCAAACCAGGCACCGGATTTATCTGCACCCCAACCATGAAGCCCTGACCCTGAGGAATAATAGATTATAAATTTTAATAGCATGATCCCAAAATTATAAGAAAAATTGTCCCTGGAAACAGAAGTCTTAACAATATTGTTACCTCAGTTTTGTAGCCTAAGCAATTTGAAATAGCAGATTCAAGATCTGCACCTGAATGAACTGCCTGCATATTATATCAAACCAAAATCATCATCTGTAAACATAAATGACAAGTTGGCCAAATATGTTAAGGGTACTGGTAGGCAACCCATGATTTAATACGCTTTCGTAGAAGACCATCTAAAGAGGGAATGAAAGCAGAAACAACTGTTCAAATAATCTGTTGAAACAGTGAGTGGCTAGGCTATATAATGCAAGATAGTAACTCAAATGAACCTTACCACTCCCCATTGCAGCTTATCATTAACAACGACAAATTTTTTCCGGTACAAATTTACCTCAAAATTGTTTACTTTCTTATGGTATCAAGGGTATGGTGCAACACATCTATTATAATCATACTGCAATGCATATGCTGGCAAAACAATAAGGACCATAACAAAAGAGAAAAATATTGAATAGAAGCCAAGAACATTTTCAATAAGTGTGCAACCACTAACTGGAAAAGAAGAAAAAGCAAACAAAATATAACTCAACTTAAGCCATACATATGAAACCAACCTTCAACGTCCTCATGTAGTGTCCCAGATCTTTCAAAAGACCTTCCTTCTGATCTCTCCGGAAATTTGGTTCAGAATGGATGGCACGGTCATAGCTTAGAAGACGCTCTTTTGTTATTCCATTGTCATTCAATGTTTTCCAATAAACACCAATATCAAAGTCGCTATTTATATAATCAATTAGTGCCTGCGGAGATATTTTTACCGAAACATTAAAGGTGGTGATGACATGGGAAACCATATGTATTTCAAAGAGATCAACAATAGCACATTACCTGACAGATCACAACATCATCAGGGCTAGTATTATTGTGTAACTTCTGGTGCCATTCCTCCATGATTCCACCCTTGCAATCGTTATTTCTCTGAAAATCAAACATAAAGTTTCCATGTGATTAAAATCAATACACGTAGAGATGAGATAAATATGCAGAAACTAAGGAAAAGCAAATAAGAAACATATCTACCTGGATGACAAGGATTTCATCTCGAATACGCTGTCCCACATCACCTTCACCTCCACGACCAACAGTGGAAA
Source organism: Lathyrus sativus (assembly GCA_963859935.3). NCBI lineage: Eukaryota > Viridiplantae > Streptophyta > Magnoliopsida > Fabales > Fabaceae > Lathyrus > Lathyrus sativus. The sequence continues at coordinate 420,714,627 of OZ012738.1, forward strand.
GGATCATCCTAACAACTTCTCTGTACTGTGGATAACTTGCATAAACATTCTGGAGCAACTCTGTAAGCCTATCCTGGGCTTTACTTATCTCACTGTTCCAACCAGTAATCGATTCTTATGATCAGAAGAGATTAAGCATAGTCAAATAGATATATTGTAACAAATGAATTAGCCTGTTTGCAAAAGAAAGGCAATAAGCTGTTCAAATCTGAAGCAGAAAGCAAGATATTGCAATTCATAATTTATATTTTCTGGAAGGCTTAAAATATTTAATGTCTGGAGGGCATAAACCAAGAAATGCTAAGCATTTATAGGAAGTTCACCGTGGTTTGACGTTGTAATTTTTGTTCCATATGAGCTGTCTCGTAGCCATAAATCTCATCCACACCAAAATAGCCGCGAGACCCAATTCACCAGCATTTTTGGCTTGGTCTATCAGATCTGCTGCAATATTAAATCTGCAAAAACAGATGTATAAGTGACTTACCAAGATTCTACTGAACAAAGTAAGATCCTAAAAGTATTTTGGTGAGTACATTGAATCAACATAGGCTACTTCAGATCCAAGAATATATTGGTAAACTCACCGCAAGCAGTCAAGGAATAAAAAATGCCAATAATAAGGACCTCATACATAGATTAAGATCAATGATAAACCATTTACCTCTAAATCGTTCTTAATAGTGGGGCTTATAATTTTTCTTGGTTTGCCTCTATTTATATATTGCTTTATATTCCATTTTTTCAACTCTTCTTACCCATGCTTCTCCGAGTCTTCTCCATTGATAGGAACCCGAAATTAAAGAGAGGAAGGAATTGTATAATTGAATTGACAACTACTATTAGAGACTGAAATCCCTATAATCCCATACCGAGCTCCTTAGAGAAGAAACATTTCTCTCTCTACTCAAACCATATGGTTCCTAACTGAATACTTAATGCCTCCTTATTCTACCCTCCATTCTATACAACAAACTCAGCCTTCTTTCTATCTCACATAACTAATTTTGCTGACTTTTCTAGTTTCCCATTTAAGGGGGTCTTTGCACCAGTGAGCCTATGGCTGTAGTCGGAACATATTATTTATACACACCCAAATTACTTAAGACGGGAGTCTACCATCTTTTTTACAATGGGAGGTACCACAGTATTTAACCTAATGTATATATGTATCTTAAATGTATCGTATCCTGTATTTTTCAGTGAATGGTGTATTGTTGTATCAGATCCGATACTCACAACAAAAGCAATAGCAAATCATGTTTTCTTCAAATTTTGTATGAAAACTTTATTTTTATCACTTATACATAATGACAATGACAACTAGCAACAACTCAAAAAAACAGTAAAACTTTTTTAGGGTTAACGTACCTGTGCATAAAGGACTTTTGTGCCTCACTTTCCATATCTGCTATTTTATCCAGCAAGAACTTAGCTGTACCTTTCCCATCACCAAAATCCTTCTATGGAAAAAAAAAATTCTCATTAATCAAAATAACAATGTGAAAATCAACCAATATGCGTCGATTTAGGGGAACCAATAACAACAATTTCATAAAGTGTAACCTTCTGTATCTGCTTCTTCCCACCAAATTCAATACAAAAATCTGACCCACTGTTCTTGAACCACTTTCCGTCTGATAGAACGACAAATGTTAATCCTTTAAATGTGTCATCATTGACCTCTATATCTAAGGACTGGACCTGAAAATTGTATTACTATCATCAGAATTTTTAAACTCGAATTTCAAAGGCCTAATAGATTAAAATACAACTTTGTATTGTTGCTGTAGAAACCTCAGGAGAAGGATCAGATGAAGAACCAGCTTTAAAAGGTGTTTCTACAGCCTTATCCATAATAACAGACCCCGGGGGTAGAGAACTTTCTGGTGGTACCTAAGATTGACATTAGGTTCCAGGTTAGTACAAACCCAAAGAGATATACACGCAACAGATACGTCAATTCAAACATTCACAGTCTTCTGTCAGATTTTGAGTTAATATTATACACTCACCAACCATTCTCCAGGTGTTGTTTTAGATAAGGCCCAGTGAAGTGTAACAGGTATTTTGTAGTCCGTAGCCAGGTGAATCTTAACCTTACCACCATCTTTGGTAATGAGGACCTTAAATAATGAAAGAATTAAAATTAGGATCACAGCCAAAAGAATACCAGCTTGCAAAAAGAGATGAAAAAAACTGCAACTTGATGAAAGTGTCTCACCAAAAGATCCTTATCAGCAAGCTTGTAAGTTTTTTTATTCAAAACACTACCAGTATCATACTCTTCCCTTTCTTTGGCATATCTTTCAATTACTGACAAAGTCTTTGGAGCATCTACAAATTGTTGGTCGATATCTGCAAGTTGCTGGTCTGTGTTTTTAGCAGCATTACTGTTAATAAGCTGCGTCAAATCTCTTTTTTTCCTTTGTATTCTTTCAGCCTGGAAGTATTGTTTGGTTTTCAATTGCTTGGAAACTTTAGTTTGTATCTCTCCTTTGGTAATCTTCCTACGTATCTCATCCACCGAAGCACCCTTCTCAAGCTCAGACAGCAATTCTTTTCTTGCTTCCTCAAATTCAATCTAAATCAATTAAGGAAAGAGAGCGAAAAAACCTGATTAGACAAAATGAACATTATAATGTTGAGAATCTAAGTAATTAATGTTCAGCAGATAAGGGAATATCAGAAATGATTTTATAAGATTACAAGCTGTTGTTCAGGAGAATAATTAGGCTTCCCAGCTTTTTCCCAGCGTATAAATGCTTGAATCTGTACAAGTTCATCAGGAATAGTCTTTGTTTTCGAAACAGAAGGATCCTTTACTTCAGCAGCATTAGGTTTGTTAGGCTCCTTTACTTCAACATCACTAGTTTTGTTAGTCAACCTTGCACGAATATCTTGTACAGAGGTACCCCTAGCTACTTCCTCTAATAATTCGCGCCGGGCCGCTTCATATTCCTCCTAAAAAAGGAAAAATCTAATAAAAATAATGCATTTGACGACAAATTGCACTAGTTCCAACTTTAAAATTGAAATGCATCTAGCTAACACTTTTTTGAATTCAAAATCCCAAGTTCCAACAACTACAAGAGAGTGGCAGCAGTGTGATAAGAGCCACTTCCCAGATTCTGTTGCATAATCTACAGAACTAAATGAACTACACAGGAACTAGAGAGGGGACCTTAAAACCCATTACAAAGAATCGTAGTCATTTTAAATGAAGACCAGGACCACATCAAATAAAGACATGAACCAGGAAGGGATGTTATAGCAAATTAGCTAGAGCAGACATAAGCATAACAATAATATAAGATTTCAGATACTATTCTTTTATAGAGGTTGTTATGCCATGTTATATCAAGGACGTGTACCCTGGATAGATCAAAGGAACAGATTTGATATACTCTCTAAAGACAAAGGATCAAAGCATAGAGGCAATGTAATTGGAGAGTAAAACAAACCAAATAGAAACCATGAAAATCATAAAAAGAATCAGCTGAAAGAAACATTGCAGGAAGCAAAACTTTGCAGCTAATAGCAAGAGTAAGACATGAACACTACTTCATTGCTGACCTTCTCTTGCTCTGGGTTGAATGATTAGATTAGAGTTAGAATCATGAAGGGGAGAGAGAGATTCTATCATGAATCAGAAATGAGTAGAATGAACCTTGATTGTTAGAATTAGTTAAAATCTAAGATACACAGTTGGTTAATCTAACCAACTCATAGCACAACTCAATTATGAATTCTGACGAAAAGGAGCCCAATTCTCATTGCAACGAGAAGCCCGGTGACTATTCCTAATAGTCCCCTTTCAATTTCAAGACGGTTGACCAAGTAAGAGCTTGTCAAACACTCCTGGTTTGTCCCTAAGTGCCACAAATATGGAAGTAGATAGAGGCTTAGCTAACACATCAACCCACTGATCCTAAGCTGGAATATGTGAAACCACTAGGCTTTTGTTGATGACTTCTTCTCTGACAGAAATTGTCCAACTCCATGTGCTTGGTTCTTGAATGAAGCATAGGATTGTGTGATAGAGAAACAACACTACTCAAGTTATCTTGGAGTTTGATGCTTGACTTTGAGCTTTTGTAGGATTGACTAGAGCCATAGAATCTCGATAATGGCCTAAGCTAAACCTCTATATTCAGCTTCAATACTGGACCTGGCAACCCATGTTTCTTTCTTGGCCCACCAGGCGACTAAATTAGGTAGATGTCAGGACCTGAAGTGGACCTCCTATCATCATGATCAGCGGCCTAGTCTGCATCACAAAAAACCTATGCTAGAGGCCTAGTCTGCATCACAAAAACCAATGCTAGTGACAGGGTTGTTGACGCTTGCTGGTGCAAGAAGTAGACAATGGTTGATTGATCCTTCTAGATACCTTAGAATATGCTTCGCCGCCTTCCAATGTTTTTCAAGAAGATTAGATAGAGTCTGGCACACCTAGTTCGTAGGATTTTGCAGAGCTCCAACAATAGATCTGAACATTGTTGGTGCTAGAAGCCATAAGAGATGCCTTTGGCAATGGCCATATTGGATTTGCGAAGAGGTTCTTTATATACTTGCTTTGAGATAGAAGAAGAGACCCACTAGGAAGATGATGAACTTCAATTCCCAATGAATAGTCTAGTTAACCAAGATCCTTTAAGGAGGAAGGGAGATTTAGCTTTTAGTGATCATCAGTTGTTGAATGATGTTTTTGGAGGTGTCAGTGATGTTAATATCATCCACATATACTAAAACAAATATGCAATTATCCAAGTTGTGAAGCAAGAAGAGTGAGGGGTCATGTTTTCCTACAATGAAGTTGAGGGAGAAGAGAGCATTCTTGAGCCTTCCAAACCAGACCCTTGGTGCTTATTTTAGTCCACGCAAAGCTTTGTTACACTTGCAATACTAGGTTAGGATTGGTTCCCTCATAACCAAGAGGTTGAACAATATCAACCTCTTAATTTACGATCCCATTAAGGAATGCAATATTAATGTCTAGCTGCTAAATTTGTCAATGCTAAGAGACTGCCAATGTTAGAATAGTCTTGACAGTGATAGGTTTCATAACTAGAGAAAAATATTTTGTTTAGCCAAACCCCTCTATTTGATGAAATCCTTGGCCACCCGTCTATCATTATATTTATTGATATTACCATCAATGTTCTTTTTTATTTTGAACATCTATTTGCAACCAATAGATTGCCTATGAGTGGGTGGAGGGACTAAAGTCCAAGTGTTGCTTGGCACTAAGAAATGGCCAAGGCTTATTCAAGAGTATTGGGTTCATGGTATGTGAGAAGTAAGGTGGGGTTGAGTCTGGGTTAAATGATACCATCTTCGGCTCTAGTTTTTATGGGGTGACAATTTTGGGGATGAATTCTTGGAATGTGTGGGGGGATGTATTAGATGAGTTGATAGGAGATGATGAGTTTGAGGATGAAGTTGAAGCCATGATTGGATATAGTGTTACGTAAGGTATTGAGAGGTGTAGTTGTAGGACTAAAGCAAGGTCTAGGTGTAAATGTAGGATTAGAGTAAGGTGTAAATGTAGAGTTAGGTGTAGTATTGCTATGAATAGAGATGCATTGGAACTAGATGTAGATGGCATAGATAATGAATATGTGGAAGGACATAGAAAAGAGTCAAAAGTGATGTAGATGACATAGCTAAGGACATAGAAAAGAGCCAAAAGTGATGTAGATGACATAGGTAGTGAATATGTGGGGGGACATAGAATAGAGTCAAAAGTGATGTAGATGACATAGATGATGAATATGTGGAAGGACATAGAAAATAGTCAAAAGACACACAAGGGAGAGGTATTTATGGAACATAGAGATAGGCGCCTTGAGTGAGGTTCACATAGAAAAAATCAAAAGCATTTTTTTTTACTTTTCAGTTTGAGACTTAAGTGAAAGAAGAGATTCTAATCCATCAAGTGAGACAAAATCAGATCAGGTGTTTACAGCAATAACAACTCAATCATATTCATCGGGAAGTGCTTCAAGAACGAGTTCGATTTTGATCACGATGCAAGACAAGATCTCCATGGATATTAGCATATCAACAATAGCGCAAACACGCGCTATAAACTCAGAAATAGTTCTTATACTTTTAGCAAGTGAACGGAGTTCAAATTGAAGTTCTCTTTAGCGAGCCTTTCATTTGCGTGTGACAGTATGCATGAATTTCCTCCCAAACCTGCCATAAATAACGAAGGAGGACGAAGCGAGATAAAAGAGTGTCAGAGACGGTGGATAACAGTTGAGTACACGGCAAGAAGTCTTGTTCCTCCCAAGTTGTGTACGCATGAGTCTTAGATGCACTATCAGGATCAGCAATAGTGAGGAACCGTTAGGGAATTTGAAGTGAGAGTACATAAATCATCATTTTTGTGCCTCTAAGGACACCTTCAACTTGTTCTTTCATTGGAGATAGGTTGTTTCATCCAATTTTATAACTATTTGTTGTTTGAACGTAGATTTAGCAGCAACAATGACTTGTTCGTGATCAGTAGTAGCTTGCGACACCGGAGTAGGAGTCCCCTGGGTGTCTTGGTGATAGGCTAAGAATTCACTCTTGTGAATTTAGAAAAAGCTTTATGATACCATATTAGATTTAAAGAATCATGATGAAGATGAGTGAGAGCGAGAGCGAGAAAGAGATTCTATTATGAATCATAAATGAGTAGAATGAATCTTGATTATTAAAACTAGTTACAATCTAAAATATATAGGTGGTTAATCTAACCAACTCATAACAGAATTCAGTTATGAATTTTGATTGGAAGGGAAGAGAAATAGACCAAGGCCCAATTATCATTATAATGGGAAGCCCAACGACTTAAAACCCATTAAAAAGAAGCCTAGAATCATTTTAAATGTGGACCAAGACCATAGTAAAATTAAGACATTAACCATGAAGGGTTGTTATGCTGTGTTGCATCAAGAATGTGTACCCTTGATAGATCAAAGGAACAGATTCGATATATTCTCTAAAGACAAAGCAGTGTACCAATGAAATTGGAGAGTAAAACAAACCAAATAGAAACCATGAAAAATCATAAAAAGAATCAGCTGAAAGAAACATTGTAGGAAGCAAAACTTTGCAGCGTAATGTAAGAGCAAGACATGAACACTACTTGATTACTGACCTTCTCTTGCTCTGGGTTGTATGACTGCTTACCCTTTCGTTCCCACCTAATATATGCTTGAATTTGTACAAGGTCTTCAGGAACAGAAACTTCCTGAACTGGCTTATCTTTTACTGGTAACTTGATGTGAAAGTTATCACCATGGTTTTTATACCTTTACTTCGAAAAGAAAAGAGAAAAGTAAATAACTAATCAATGTCACACAACATTGTGGATTAAAGATCGGGTAAAAGAGAGACAATGATAAGCACACCACTTATTCTGAGATTCGTCAATTACAAGGAACTCAATGGCTTGTGCAGCAGGATCATCAATTTCAATCTTAACAGAGGATCCTGAGCCCGACTAATAAAAGTAAATAAAAGAAAAATTCGTCAAACAATAAGTAAATCAATATTTGAACTACTCAAAAGTTTAAGAAACATATTTTTCTTTTGTAGTTGTTATTGGAACTTACTTTTACAAAAGCAGTTCTGAGAGCTCTATTCTTATAAACTTGGGTTCCATTCGGGCGACGAGAAGGAAGCACCCACTTCCTGGAAACATAATAAAGGAAAAAATTATCCTTCAAGTAAGAAGGTACATTGCAATACAAAGACCTTAAACACTTGAGGAACAGTGAAATAAATTTAAAATTCTGATACTAAACATACCCTTTACTTTCGCATATAATTCCCCAATGTAAGACCATAGAGCCCCTACTATTTGAAACCTGAACATCTACTTGTGTTGCAGCTCCTGATCCTGAAGAACTAAGATTGACCTGCTCCATCACATCAAAGCAACCATAAGCTAATGTATACTACAATCTCATTTATTTTTTATAAAAACAATTTAATTCTTCAGGCCAGCTGAATACCTGCATTTCAATATTTCCTTCCAGGTTGAACTTCTCTGAAAGCTGCTCCGGCCCCCAAAACAACCAGTCAATACACCATTCCGAGTTCAAGTTAAGAATAACAGACAAACAAAGATTCGTTGAATCATTGATTAAAATTCACCTTGCATAGTTCACATGTTATGCATCTCATTTTAAAGTTACGAAGCTATTGAACAAACCATAGTCACAAGTTCACATATTATGCATCTTATTTTAAATTTAAGAAGCTATTGAACAAACCATAGTCACAAGTTAACATGTATCCAAATAACTAGTAAATATACAAGCAACTAGTGATGCCGGATAAACATTGTCAAGAGTGAATATGTGAGTGAAAATGGTTAAAAAGAATTTACAATTTTACAATTCAATTAAATGAAACACTCCCAATTTTACCTTAAGGCATTTCAACAGAATTGCATCCAAGGTTACTAGAAAAGAACAAAAATAGTAATCACTTTCGAAAAAAAACAAAGAATAAGTTTGGAGTCTACTAGAATAATAATTAAAAAGTCATTTTGCATATTGAAAGTGTGAGGCTGGCTTCGTAGCTTATAGTCTCTAAATTCATCAAAATTACAATTTCTCCTATCTCTCATTGTTATGAAGCAATGGTACAGACACAAACACCGGGCACGACACCAATACATCGATAATAATTTGAAAAAAATGAATAAATTGAACGTAATCAAAATTAATCTATATAGCACCTACACTTGACGCTTAATTTTGACTTGTAATGTGTGTTTTGTTAGTCAATTAAGTCCTCAAAATGTATTGTCAGTTAGTCAATTAAGTCCTCAAAATGTATTGTCAGTTAGTCTAGTCTAAAAAAAAATGGATATCAAATATTTTGATTAGATTAATTGTTATGCATCGTCAGTGTAAAAAATTGTACACAGTCAATACATCACCATTATCCGTTAATATTATTTTTTAGGTGGTTGAAATAGAAGTTAAGCATTTTAAATAAATTAACGGTTTTGATTAACTGACAATGTAAAATATCTTATATTTTGGTTAAAAATTTAATTCTTATACTTTTAACATTTCACTACTCTTTAAAGTAAAATGTAAAATAGTTAGTCTTTTAAGAATTAAATAGAAAAGAATAAAAAAGATAAGATCAGAGAAAGAGAGTACATTCTTTAATATTTTTTTATTAAGGAGAGAGTAGATATTATTATTTTATTTTTTTTAGTACACAAGAGATTATATATTATTGTTTTATATAGATCCACTGGATATTGCTAATTACTAAGAATATTGTAATATGGACGAGATCTGATATGGTGGCATTTTGACAAAAGCTTATGCTTAGCCACCCTTAATAATTTTATTGAGTAGAGCCGTCTAGAGGGATATTAGAAGTATTAGATGAACTCCAACTCAAAATATACATTTTAAAAATAAAAAAACTACATGTAATGTCATGTATTTCAAGAAGAAAAAAAATTATGAGTATCAAAGAGAATTGTTTTAAATTTTTATGAATAAAAAAAATACACGTGTCAATTAAATTCTATTTTGATAGCTACTCCGATTCATGAAATTAATAACATAAGATATCTAAGAACAACTTTAACGCATAGTTGTTAAATCAAAATTTTGTATAGCTTACGTTAGTAATAAAGAATTTGCATTATAGTAGAGCTGACATGACATATGGGATGCTCTAAAACTAACTTACTTGCTCTACACAAACAACGTACTCTAACTCATTATTTAACATAAATAATATATTTTTATTAATTATTTAACATAAATAATATATTTTTATTAATTATTTAACATAAATAATAGATTTTTATTAACCATTTAATACCAAGTTTAAATTCCTTATAAACAATCACAAATAAAAATTTCTTAATTCAATTTTGGATTGCTTAAATCCTTCATGTCAATTTGGACCCACGTAAAATAATTTAGTTCATCCAATTTAGTTGCTCCCATTACTCTAAGAGATGTTTATCTAATTTTAATAAATTTGAAGACTGAATAATAATTCTTATCATTTTTATTAATATTATCATCACTATGACTATAATAAATGATTAATTAATAATAATAACAATAATAATAATAATAATAATAATAATAATAATAATAGAATTTAATTGATATATATTAGATGATAAGAAAATAATTAGAAGATATATAACTTTAATCATATTATAAATAAAGTCATGTTACATATAATCAATATAGATAATAATAAAATAATATTAATAATAAGTAATACTAATCAAAATAATTATAAAAATGTTTCCATAATAACAAAAAGTAATGGCATTCAAAGAAATCAAAACGGTGCGATAACGATCAAAAATGTTCCACGGCATACCTCAGAAGCCGCATTTGAAGTTAACACAGCGCGTGAAATAGAATGGTTCTTCGCCATGGCTACTCTGCGTTTCCTAACACACAATCTGCTCCCGCGGAAATTTGTAGACAGCAAAAGCTTCTTTTCTTTATCAACACTCTGCGATTGGAATAAAGTACCGGAAACAATTCCACGAGAACCAAGCTTACTTTGATACTCAGCAACCGATTGACAAAGCAAAGTTTGGTGAAAGATGCTATGGCTCATTGTGATAGATCCACTCACTCGCTTTTTCTTCTGTACAAATCCGAAACGCTTAATCAGTGAACACTACGATCCAAAAAAGAAATAATTGAAAAATTGATGATGACGACGAAGAAAAGAGTGAAAGGAACCTTTGATGAATCGGTGGAATGGGCGAGATTGGAAGAATCTCGCGAGAAGTGGAGTGGAAAATGGAAATATCTACGTTGATGAAGGAGAGAGAGCTTTGAAGTGTGTGTCAGTGAACGATAGCGGTTGCTTCACTAGTCACTCGTGGAAGGTGAAGGACGCGTGGCGGGATGGGATTGGACAGGGATTATATTAAAGAGGCTGTCACGTGCTGAATCGTGTGGAGACACGGCTCTTGGAGACAATCCCGTAGGGTCCGTGGGAGATGATACTTTCTTTTTTTGCTTTAATTTTGTTGCACACGTTTTTCTATTTTATTTCGTAAATAGAAACTCTGTCTTGGAAAAATCAATTTGGATTTTAGAGGAATATAACGTAACATTGATTAATTACTTATTACAAATAAAATTAACCTTAATATTTTTACGTAAATTATAAAAAATAGTGTTATATAAAAAAAGAAAAAAGAAAAACTATGAATAATTTTATAAAAATGTTTTTTATTAATTGTATAAAAAAGAAATTAAAAAATGATAGAGTAATTATTTTGAAAGATATAGAAGAAAAAGCACGTAATAATTTTTTTATTGTAAAATGATTTACAAATTAAAACAATTATTTGTTTTTTTAGAATGCATCTAATTTCTAATAAAGGAGTAGTAATAATAAACATTCCACTCATCATCTTTCTAATTTGTGTGTTTTGTCTTAAAAATACAAGTTAAAAAATCAAAACTAAAATTTTATTATTAAAAAATAATATTTTGACTTTAAAAATTGGATACACAACTTTAGACGAATATTTTTACATTGAGTTGTTTAACATATATCATAGAGCACACATTAATATTCTTCCTAAAATATTATTACTATCTTTGATTTAGTTTTTAAAATGTATAATTATAACAAAAAATAGTCATTAAAATATATAAAATCTATCACTTATTTACCTCTATTTACATCTCATAACAAGTGGGAGATTTGATTATTTTATACAAAGTTAAAAAAAATATTTTTAAAAAATGAAAGAAAGAGAAATATGCTTACAAAAGATATTTATTAAGTAATGAAATATAAAAGTAAAATATATTAAATTGAGAAGAATGTTGTTATGGTTGTAAACAACTAATAAAACACTAAAGAAATGGAAAATCAACTCAAATTATTAATTATGATGTTTTTTATAAAATTACACTCTTTTTATTTCACAAAATGAAAAAGTTATATTTAAGCCCCTTTATTGAGATCTGGTTTAGTAATGTTACAAACGAAAATCTTAGTTAAGCTATGTGTTTCGCCGTTATGATCTCTTTGAGTGTGGATGAACCTTACAAACACGGTCGTTAAGTTCCTCATTGCTCTACATGTCATACAAGTACTAATATAAGGGAGGTATTTGTTTTCTTTCATCATTTTCACCAGCATAAGGTTATCCGACACGAATTCGATTCTTTTAATTGAGTTTAAGCATTTACTCCATAGCAACGTCGACAATCGTAGCTTCCGCCGCTAAAGAATCCTTGTTACCTTGCCTTCTCGATGAATCATGCATTATAACGCCCCAATTTTATTTAATTATTTTAGTAAGTTTATTTTAAAATGTTATGCATTTTTATGCGTTGATAAGTGTAATGTTGTTCCATTGATGGGGGTAGTTACATTAAAATGGTAGGAATTAATGTGTCAGAGGTGTGGGAGTAATGGTGTAGGGATGGGATGTAGAGAGAATAGTTAATTAATTAATTGTTTTTATGTAATTAGTTAATTATGGTATATAGTAAAATATATTAATTAACTTAAATAATTATTTAGGTTTAATATGTTTTTATTAAATTAGAATTTGAAAAGTTAAATTGTTATTATTTGATTTATTGAGTTATTAGATAATAATAATAACAGTAGTGCAATAAAAGAAAATAGAAAAAAATAATAAAAAGGGATAAAAGGGAGAAGAGAAACAGTTTATACATGAATTAGAGGAAGAGAAGAAGAAAGAGGGAGAAAACCTAGAGTTAAGAAGAAGAAGAAGAGGGAACCACCATTTGTGAAGGTTTAGAAAGCTCAATTACAAGGTAAAGGTTGGGTTCTGATTCTCTAAGGGATAGTATGATGAATAGTAGATAAGGGTTTAGGTTTTTGCATTAATTGGATTGTTGTGTTTTCCTATGTTGTGAATTTTGATCTCTATTTGTTGATAAATTATGTGTTTTTAATAATACGACGAATATTGTGAAGGAATGTATGAACTGGTTGAATTGAATCCATACAATTGTGGAAATTAATTGTGATTGTGTTCGTGTATATGTTGTTTGAAATGAATTGAATCGAAGACAAAGTTATGAATCTATGCTTGAGGAATTGATTAATAATATGTGTTTAATCCCCTTGAATGATATGTTATATCTTATGACATGTTTTTGGGTTATTGGAGGTCAAAACATGAGATTTGGGGTCTGTTAAAATGCTGAAAATCGAGGGAAATCGCACAAAACCGCGTGAAAAAAATATTTTTCTAGGCTATATTACGACTTGTAACAGCTATTACGGGTGGCTGTAATAGCCCTCTGATCCTAGTATCAAAAATGTTCGAAAAATATGAAATTCTGGGTTTGGAGTATTACGGGTCATAACAGCCTTTACAGGCGGCCGTAATAGCTCCTAGGATTTTGTACTGCAAAATCGTTTCGATCATAACTTTTGATTCGTAAGTCCGTTTGAGGCATTGTTCGAAGCAGCGTGAAGCCGAGGACACGTACTTTCATTTTAAGTAGGTTGTATAACATGGGCAGTGATATTTTATTGTTTAATATGATTGTGGTTATGTTATAAAGTGGTATGTTATAATGCATTACTTCAAATGTGATTATTTTGAGTTGTTGTGATTGCATAAAAGATATATATGTTGTATGAACTATATTTTATGCTTGTTTTCCAATTTGGGAGGTGTACAATAATTGTGGTGGTGGGTTATTGTGCACGATGATATTGTTGTTGTTGTATGCATAAATAGTCGTATTGCTTACACTTGTAGACAATGGTCTGTTGTTGATGAGCCTAAAATTCCATTGTGTGGATTGGACTGGTAGCTAATTTTGGAGGTGATAGATTAGTGAGTGGCTTTGATCTTAGGAGGATGGATCATGACGGTGAACTTGAGTGTTTACGAAAATTGGTACCACGTGCATATACATTGAGTCTTGTGAGTCTCATTGCATTATACATTAACTATGTCGCTATGTTGCTAATATGTGGTATTATTGTGATTAATTGGATTTTTTATCGTGTGATTCCATGTTGGTTGGTGGTTAATTAGTGATGATGTTGTTGGTTGATTAATGATCTGACCTGATCAGAAAGGGATCACGGGTTGGCCACACGCTGTTGGACTACTATCTGTTCACCGGTGATGAGGAGGAGAAGGGGGGTGTACCTGCAAGACACTCTGATGCCAAAGTAAGGAATTGGGCAGAGTGAGAGCAGAGTACAGAAAGGGCAAGATGTGAATTACCTGACCCTCTTGAGGAAGAGGGTATTTATAGGGAGACCCCAGCGCTGGCCAACGGTCATTTGAGTTGGGCTGGATGGCCAGGCCCAACCCAAGTGACTGATAGGGCTTACGTGGCGTAGTGAAGACCAGGACGTGGTCTTTGCCCTGGTTCAACTGCTCCGTGGACTCCGGAAAGTGGGTTGACCTGCTCTTTCGGAGGTGGGCAGTTGGTGGATGACGTGTCCCTGCGGAGGGGAGCACGTGGAGAACGTGCACAAGGCACGTTGCTCTTCCTGCGGAGGGGAGCTTGCGAGGTTCCTTGGAGGTGTGTTGTTCTCCCCGCGGAGGGGAGCACACGAGGGCATGGGAGAGACACATTGTCCTGCTCGACTGTATGGGGATTCTACCCACGGAGGGAAATTCTGCCCGACGAGGGAAGAGCGCTGAGGGGTGTCTGGAAGCACGTTGCCCTGTTCGGCGGGAGCGTGCCCTGCCCGTCGAGGGGGTCGCATGCCCGACTAGCCTACTCAAATCATATTGGGCCTTGGTTGTGCGTTATTGGATTGGGCCGCGAGGTGAGGCTGGGCCCAGGGCAGAATAATTAATATGAGATATTTAGTTGAATTGTTGTTGTGTTATCCTTATGCTTGGATAATTTGGTGCTGATGTGGGGTGATATTTCACGTGTTAACCTAATGCATACCGTTTATCATGTTTTTCTTTATATTATCGTGATATCTCACCCTTTATGTTTGAATATTTCCTCCACATGGGTAATATGCAGATACTCCGCAGTAGGACTCAGATGTGAGTTGAAGATGGATTCTCCTTATTTTTCTTTATAGTTTGGCGTCTGCTCTAATTGTAACACTGGGGAATCATTGGGACGTGTTTATGTTTTATATTTCCTTGAGATTTGTGGATATCTCGTTTATTATGTCTAATCGTTGTTTAGATGAATTATGTGATTCCATGATAATTATTACATACCATGATACGGAAAGTGATTTTTATTATTCTACTGCAATAAAAGTAATGTTCATACATGTTCAGGTTTTTATGATTATATTTATAATATAAGTGTTACATAGCCTATCAGATGAGCAGGTTATGTATGTTGACCTGTAACATCCTAAGTTGTGTGTGTTTGATTTAATTACTCTGATGTTTTAAAAAAAAATTGCGGGTGAAATTTAGGGTGTTACATAGTGGTATCATAGCCGGTTGATCTGTTCGGCTAAGTTGTTGATTCGTTGGTGTGTGACAGTTGACTACTGTCGATGTTGTTTCCTTAACCATCATGTAATGTTTTTAATGCGTAATAGAGAATAGTTGTAAGGAACAATGTCGCTATTGTTGCTGCTTTGTGGGTTGTTGCTCAGGCGGTGCAGAATCAGTCTAATGCGGGTGAGAATGACAAGTTTTGGAAGAATAAACTGCCTACCTTCAAGGGAATATATGATTCAAATGGAGCACAGACTTGGCTCAGAGAGATCGAGAGGATCTTCTGGGTTATGAAGTGTCTTGGGGCATAGAAGGTGTGGTTCGGTACTCACATGCTAGCTGAGGAAGTCGATGACTGATGGGTTAGCACTTGTCAATTGTTGGGAGCCACAGGGGAAGTTATCACTTGGGTTGTGTTCAATATGGAATTCCTAAGGAAATACTTCCTTGAAGATGTCTGAGGTAAGAAAGAGATTGAGTTTCTGGAGTTGAAGTAGGGTAATATGCCAACTACAGAATATGCACCCTGATTCGTGGAACTTGCTAAGTTCTACCCTCACTACAGTGAGGCAACTACTGAGTTCTCAAAGTCTGTCAAATTTGAGAACGAATTTAAGGTATGAGATCAAACAGGCGATCAGGTATCAACGAATTAAGAGATTTCCAAATTTGGTGGATTGTTGTAAAATTTATGAGCAGGATAACAAGGCTCGATCAACTTACTATAAGGGGTTAGCCGAGAGGAAAGGAAAACAACAGATGAACCATGGAAAGCCTTATGCAGCTCTAGCTGATAAAGGTAGACCGAGATATGTTGATGGTAAGAAGCTAAGTAGGGGAGGTGCTCTTATTATTCCTAAGTGTTATAGATGTGGTGAGATGGGTCATCGCGTCAACGAGTGTAAGAGCGATGTGAATAAGTGCTACAGATATGGTAAGACAGGACATCTGATTGCTAATTGCACTGAGAAGGTAGTGACTTGCTACAATTACGAGGAACCTGGTCATATCAGTACTCATTGCCAGAAACCAAAGCAAGCTGCAATTAGAGGCAAAGTGTTCGCTCTGTCAGGAACTCAGGCTTCCAGTGAGGACAGATTGATAAGAGGTATATGTTATATTAATAATACGCCATTGATTGTTATTATTGATAATAGTTATACTCATTCCTTTATTTCTGACGATTGTGTAAAAAGGCTAGGCCTTAGTGTATTTGTGATGAAAGGAGAAATGGTTATCAAAACTCCTACTAAGGGATCAATAGCTACTTCTCTTGTTTGATTGAACTGTTCTTTGAGAATCTTTGATAGGGATTTTGGTGTGGACCTCATTTGCTTGTCATTGATAAATCTCAATGTTATCTTCGGAATGAACTGGTTGATGTTTAACCATGTTCATATTAATTGTTTTAATCAATCAGTGTGGTTTCTTACTCCTGGTGGTGAGGAGGGAGTTGATTTCTTATTTATGGAAAGGTTGAAGGAGCTTTTAGAAGATAATGCTCAGGTGTTTGCGATGTTCGCATCGCTATTTGTTGACAGCCAAGTTGTAATCAATGAAGTGCATGTAGTACGAGAGTTTCCAGAAGTATTTTCGGAGGATATTTCAGATGTACCGCTAGAAAGAAAAGTGGATTTTACTATTGATCTTGTTCCTGGTACCAGACTTATTTCTATGGCATCATATAGGATGTCGACTTTAGAATTAGCGGAGTTGAAGAAATAACTAGAAGACTTATTGGAAAAGAAGTTTGTAAGACCAAGTGTGTCGCCCTGGGGAACTCTGGTATTGTTGGTAAAGAAGAAGGATGGTAGTATGAGATTATGTATAGATTACCGGCAGTTGAACAAAGTGATGATTAAGAACAAGTATCCACTTCTTAGAATAGATTATTTGATAGATCAACTGGTAGGTGCTCGGGTGTTCAGCAAGATAGACTTGAGATCGGGTTATCATAAAATAAAAGTAAGAGATGAAGACGTTCAGAAAACAACTTTCAAGACTCGTTATGGAAATTATATATACTTGGTGATGCCTTTTGGTGTCTCTAATGCACCAGTGTATTTATGCAGTATATGAATCAAAATTTTCATAACTACTTAGATATGTGTGTTGTAGTTTACATTGATGACATTCTGATCTATTCTAAGTCAGAGGAAGAGCATGAGATGCATTTGAGGATTATGTTGTAGGTTCTGAAAGAGAAGAAACGTTATGTTAAGTTATCGATG
The DNA here is from genome assembly GCA_963859935.3 of Lathyrus sativus. Lineage (NCBI taxonomy): Eukaryota > Viridiplantae > Streptophyta > Magnoliopsida > Fabales > Fabaceae > Lathyrus > Lathyrus sativus. The sequence continues at coordinate 420,732,321 of OZ012738.1, forward strand.
TGTAAGTTTTGGTTGAAGGAAGTTAGCTTCCTTGGTCATGTTACAGAAATTCGAAGCTTTTTGGGATTGATTGGTTACTACCGCAGGTTCATTGAAAGTTTTTCCAAGTTAGCACTTCCTCTAACTGAGCTGACCTGCAAGGGTAAGCCGTTCATATGATATATCCATTATTAGAAGAGTTGAAGAAGAGGTTGACTATAGCTCCAATTTTGGTTTTGCCTGAACCAAATGAACCTTTTGTAGTATATTATGATGCATCATTGATGGCTTTGGGGAGGGGGAGTGTTGATGCAAGATGGAAAAGTTGTGGCTTATGCTTCTCGACAGTTGAGGATTCATGAGAGGAATTATCTTATCATGACTTAGAGTTGGCTGCAGTAGTGTTTGTATTGAAAATCTGGAGACATTATTTGTATGGTTCCAAGTTCAAAGTGTACAGTGACCATAAAAGTCTGGGGTACTTGTTTGATCAGAAGAAATTAAACATGAGGCATCGTAGATGGTTGGAATTCTTGAAAGACTATGATTTCATCTTGAACTAGCATCCCGGTAAAGCTAATGTCGTGGCTGATGCTTTAAGTCGAAAGTCGTTGCATATATCAGCGGTGATGGTTAGAGAGTTGGAGTTTGTGGAGCAGTTCATAGACATGAGTTTAGTCTGTGAATTAACACATCAAAGTTTGAAGTTAGGGATGCTAACAATCAACAACCATTTTATTACTAGAATTAAAGATAATAAAAAAACTAGATGTGAAATTGGTGGACTTGATGGCTGGAGATGGTCAAACTGCAGGGAATGATTTCAAAGTAGACGAACAAGGTGTGTTGAGATTCAGGAATAGAATTTGTATCTCCAATAATGCGAAACTAAAGAAGATGATTTTAGAAGAAGGTCATCGGAGTAGCTTAAGTATCCATCCGGGAGCTACTAAGATGTACCAAGATCTGAAGAAGATATTCTGGTGGTTAGGAATGAAGCGCGATGTTATGCAATTTGTTTATGCTTGTTTGACAATCGTTTGGAACTTCATTGAAAATCGTTTGGAACTTCGAACTATAAAGCATACTTGCAAAACACTAGGTTTTACCTTTGGTGCTAACATCTTTTTGGGATCAGGTGCATTAATTCTAAATGATATAATGTTGTTGCCTTTAGATCTTTTCAATTTATCAAAATAAAAAGGCTCTAAATGACCAACTCATTTACAGTGTGTTTGCACTTATAAATTAAATGATCCTTTTTCTTATGATCTATACATTTACTAGGTTTTCTATCCTTTTTAACTCCTAGTTCATTCTTATTTATGGAAGATTCTTTACTCGATAGGATCAACTCAAACTTACATAGGGTTTCGTGCAAATCATTGACTTCCTTCTTCAAGAAGACACATGTCCCACATGTTTCTCTTAAGTTTCTAATTTTATTTATTTCAACCTTTAATGATTTATTGCTTTACTCAAGAGACTTTAAAGACTCCTTAAGAGCTAAGTTGTGTTCCCTAAGTTTATCATTTCTTTAACTAACTAAGCACTCATTATAAACAATTGTTCGTAAGATGGTTTGGTTGCCTTAATAGTATCTCCCTTGTATGATGCCTTTAAAAACAATTTATCTTCTCCGTTGGAAGAAGTTTATTTTATATTTCTCCCCAAGGTTGATATTTCTCCGCCTCTTCTATGTACGAATATTGAAGAAACTTCTTCTTCACCATTTCTTAAACAAGAGGTTCCTTCATTTGATGTTAAATTTTATGAAGATCGTTCAACTACTAAGTATGTTCTTTCTAAGGATTCTACCAGAGTTGTATGATAGAAGTTAATGGGTTTTCGGATTCTACTTACTCATATTGAGTAATTGAACTAGATTTTTTAGCAATTTCCTTCTTTCTAGATTTTTCCGAAGATCGTTCAATTTCTTAACAATCTTCTTCTTTCTAGATTTTTCTGAAGATCTTCGAATTTATCAAAAATCTCCTTCTTTCTAGATTTTTCCTGAAATTCATGAAGGTTTCCACCTTTTGATTTAAGGATTGGGTTAAAATTCGTATTCTTAACTCTTATGAATTAGTTAGTGACGAATGTTCCAATAACATTTCTAAACTTTGAAAAATAACTAAAAGTGGTATCTTTATCTTCTTTGCCTCATGTGTTCATCTTATATTGTTCAATGATTAGAAAGACTATATTTATCATCTCATGAGTATCCCACATTTACTTGGAGGTATTACATTTATGAACATAGTAAAATTTACTATCATCTAGACACATTGTTGTAAGGCTCTTAGTTTTAAAATCTATCTCAAACTTTCTTTTATCCTGTTTGGTCCTAAGGGAGTTGAGTTTATCTACTACTTTTCCATTTACTTGGTGAGTGGGGACAAGCAGACCATTGATTATAGTTTTCCATAATTCATTATTTATGCTTTAAATGAAAATTCTAAGCCTAGATTTCCAAATATCAAATATATTATTCTTGAAAAGTGATGGTGTGTTTAGAAAGGAACTCTTGTTGGAAGATATTTTCCTCCTAAGATGATTAGTCCTTAAACAAGAGTTAGGCTCTAATTCCACTTGTTGGACATGTGACTTCCCACACAAGAGGATGGTGAATTGTGTGTGTCAAAAAAACTTGATTTTGGAAAACTTTTGGAATTAAAATCAAAGTTATAAAACACTTTGAAGATTGTTTTAAGGTTAAGTAATAGAAAAATAAAAATGCAGAAATTAAAGTGTGGAGATTAAAGAGTTTAAGGTAAGAGAGAAAACACTGAAAGTTATAGAGGTTCGATCAAACAGAGAAAATACATACTCTTCTCCCCAAAAAATGATCTTGAAAGTATACAATAAACTTAATAGATTTTAGTAGGTTAAACTCTTGAACCCCCTTATATAAGGAAAAATAAATTTTATAGCTAACTTCTAACTAAACAACAAACTACGGAGTAAAGTGGTGAATCTTTCTTCCATACGGAAGATTGAAGCGACTAGTCCTCTTTCCACAAGAATCTTGGAGAGATTAGTCTTCAAGCTTCTAACCAAACCCTATAAGCTTTTAATATCGGGATGAGCTCTCGAACCTTAAGCCTGTTTTATACCAGACTAATCAATAACTTGTGAGATTTTACCATCGGGCTGATCTCGACCCTAAATAAGCTTTTAACACCAGGCTAAGATTTAACCTAAACTTGGTTTTACCATGGGTTGACCAAGAACCTATGATATTTTACCACATGTTGATCTCGAACCTAAACAAGATACTTGATTACACATACTCCAAACCCAATATTTTTACGGGCTTAGCTTCGAACACAAACAAACAATCCATAATTAGATGAAATGTTCAATCAAGGTATAAATATAAGTGTTAGATGATATGCTTCAACCTAGAGGGGGTGAATATATCATAAAATTAAAATTCAAAATTTTGGAAAAAATAAATTTGAAAAGTTTTATGGCATAACAGAAACAATCTTAATCGAATCGTCTAACCAAACTTTTATCGAAAAGCTCAGATATGCGTAAAGATACACAAATATATGATAATAAACACAAATTGTTCAACAAATATCAATCACAAACAATTGAATGCCAAGCTACACGTAGAGCTTATTACCAATTATCAATAACGCAATTTATTGAATACTTTGTATGCAATCGATATCTGTAACACCCCAAAATTTGCTCTCTCTTTTTCTAATTTTAATTGGCTTTTGCTTCGCGTTCAGTTAATCATCATTAGGTCATAGCTCATAATCATACTTTGCGTTGGTCTTCTAAGACATGAGATCAGAAGTTTCTCTGAATCAGATCATTAGGTATCAAGTTTATTTGATTCAATATCTGTTAGGCATCAAGAGCTTAGGGTTTCATTATTCCTTTGATCCAAGTTTGTTGGCAAGATCAGAGTTATCAGGGATGATGGCATAACTTCTAGTCTAGTGTGGTTATTCAGTCATGATTAAGATCAGACGGAAGTTTGACATAATCTTGGTCAAACCATCAGGAGACTGCTTTAATCACAAGTTATTAGTATTAGTAGACTCTCTCAACCAGTGTGCGTCCAAGGTCAAATTATTATGGAACTCATTAGGTTATCAAGCAGTGGTTCATGTGAGGTTTGGTCCAGACGATCAGGTTTATCATGATCCATCCATTCAAATTATGTTCATCTATGGATTTATTCTCCCAGAGAGTGTTTCAGACAATTTCAAAGTTGTTTCGCTTCATCTACAAGTCATCTGTGTCTTGAGTTGTTTTGAGTGTAAGGATGCGATTAAATTTAAGTGCTTTGTGATTAAAGACCATCAAGGACCAGATCATGGTCAATTGGAGTTTTACGCAATGCAGTTCTGGTATCAATTCGTGATTATCTGATTCTCAAGGCATATCCAAGAAGGTTCAATATGAACACTTGTGGTTCATCATAATGCAAGGAGAAGTCGAGCAGACCATTTATGCAAGATTCGGGAATTGATTTACTTTCAGTCAGATTCAAATTCAAGTGGTTATCAGTTCAGGTTTGATTAATTAATGGTCGACTTGTATTTTTCAAAAATTAACTCAAGCAAGACTTTAGTTTATTCCAATTGAAAATTCAAGAGTTAGGTTTTGGTTATAATGATTTGTGGATCATACGGAAAAGTCAAACAAGTTTCTTTTCAAGTATGTGTCACTTAAGAATAGAGAGTTTAAATCGTCAAGTTTTCGAGCATGATTAAAAAAAATACAAGGATGCGTGGATATGAATTCCAAGGTCCATTACAATAATTTTGAAGTCCATTTCCATTTACAAAACAAGTCATTGTTCTTTCTTTTATTTTACAATCTCGTTAAGCCAATCCACCCATGATTCATATTGAAGGTCCAAACAAAATTGAACATAAAAAATAAGAAAAATGGGGCTGCAACAAGAGAGGGGAGGGCTGACTCTTAGGAAAAGAGGATACATAATTAAGTTACGAGCCAAATCCCCACATCCTGCGCAAGACTTCACAAGACCCCACAATTACCAACCTACAACCAAAAGAAAAAATGACCTTCGGCACATAATACTAAAAACCTATACCAAAATCATGGTACATACACTACTACCACTCCATTATGCACCTTCACACCATTTCAAAATAACAACATATTCAAAAGACAAAAGCCAGGCCATGGAAAGAAAAGGGCACCATGCACCAGCGTAACAGCACGACATGTCCATATGCACTGCTCCAAACCGTACAACAAAAACCTTTAGCACCAATTCACAAACCACTTGTACCTGCATAAAACAATTATGAGTCAACAAAACAATGTGAAAAAACTGTGAGCAAAACAACATCAAAATGGAATCATCACGCAGCTGGTCACAGCACAACAAAATCGTGATGCATATTCCACAAAGTATGTACCTTGGCTCACCATATAGCACAAAAACGCCAAAAACTAGTACGAGGCATTTCACAAAAATCTTCCAAATCAAAGCAATCCTCTCTTCACCTGCACAAGCCAAACACGCTCCAACCTTTCATTCATCCTCCTTCTCAACACCCTTTTTCAATCACTGGACATTCTTCATCGTTTAACCTTCATCTAAAACCCATAAAAACCTCCAAACCAAAAACATCCTTTGGCTCACTAACCTGCAGCTAGGGTTGGCAATGAACCAAACCAACTCGAAGATAGTTCGAAATTCGACTCGACAATTAAATCGTTGAACTAGGTTCATGAACCAAATGAGTTGAGTATGAGCGAAAAATTAAGTTCGTTAACTAAATGAGCTGAACTTGAACTATACATAGTTCGAATCGTTAGGTTCATGAGTCAACTCGATTACATATGAAAAGAATTATACTGTCTTTAAGATTAGGTTTAAATATTTACTTCAAATATTAGACAAATTTAATCTTCAATTTAGTAGTTTTTGAATTGGACTCTCAAATGTATCTCTTGAAAGTTGTGTAGGTTTTGAATTAGTAGATTTCGAAGATAAAGTTAAATTTCAATATGATAACTTTTATTTTATTTTAATATTTTATTTAAAATATATTTATTTATTTAAAATGTCAAATATACTAAAATATATATATATATATTTAAAAAAATAGTTTTTAAGTTCGTGAACCATGTGAGCTGAACCTAATGAGATGAACCTAACGAGTCGAACCGAACTGTTCGTGAACTTATAACGAGTCGAGTTTGAGCTTAAAAAAAAGTTCGTGTCAAACTCGAACTCGAACTCGAATTCGAACAATTCTTAACGAGTCGAGCCGAGCTGATGTGAGTTCGACTCGACTCGACTCATTTCCAGCCCTACCTGCAGCCACCATGTGAGACACTTCATCCCTATTTCATCACCACACGCTAACCGTGAACGCACTCACCTTCAACCTTTGTTCTATATCACATTGTCATAACAACTTTTCATAATAACCTCTACAACATCTTTCAAATTATCATCTCCTTCAACATCTCTTCACCAACCATAGAACCACGAATCTTCCTCAACATCCTTCAAAACTCCAACAAACCCAAATCACATCCACTCAACCAAATCCAAATAGAAGCAGAGTAGAAGAAAGGGATACGAACTGAAACAAAGCCCAAAACTCACCATAAATTGAAGTTGTCATGGAGTGTAGATATGAGACAAACCTGATCAAAGCAAATCGAGCAAAGGACGAGAGGGAAGGTTGGAACGAAAATTGCGCAATCGTAATCTTTCTAGTTTGTTGTGTCGTCGCGTGGGTTCTATGTTTTGATGAGAGCTTGGGTTTTTGTTGAAATCGGTTGTTGTTGTTTGACAATCCATCTTGCCATGCCTTTGGAAAGATATTAGGTTTTTTGTTTGTTTGTTGTTTTGGATGGTGGATTTTTTAGGCCCGTTTTGTTTTTCAGACCATATTTTCTCTCTTTGTTGCACTGGCTAATTTTTTTTTGTGAGAAGATGGGATTCTGAGTCCATATAATTCTCATGTGTACACACTTAGTTTTTTATTCTCACCTCCCCTGTTTGGATTGTTTCAGGATTAATCTTGTTTTGATTTTGATTTTATTTTTTGCTATTAATCTTAATTCTGATTTAGGTATTAACCTTGTTGGGTTTTTGGATATTGGATTTTGGATATATGATTTTGGAGTTTTAGATTTTTGTGATTTAGATTCTTGATTAATTTAATTTTGGATTATTTGATTATTTAGATTTTGATAATTGGTATTTGATTAGTTTCTTTAATTAATTTGTTTAATAGTTACTTTGCTTAAATATTGATTAGCTTCTTTGATTAGATTTTTGATAAACTTTAATTATAATTTTTGTTAATTAATTAGATAATGTTTGGTTAGTTCTTATTAAATCTTTGGTTAAAATTTCTTATTAGTTTGTGTTTAGTTTTGTTTAGATTGTTCTTGATTTTCTTGAGTTAATTCTTACTTGGATTTAATTTTCATGACTTTCTTAGATTAATTTTGTTTAGCTACATCGATGATTTTGATAAGATTTCTTGATGATAATGTTCATGAGTTTCTTGATACAATTGTGTTTAATTCTTTGGTATTACTTTTGACTAATTCTTGGCATTTATCTTGCTTAGTCTTTGATGTACACTTGTGAATATTTTCATGATGTTAAGTTCTATTAGAATCTTGGTGACTAACTTTGTTTTTCTTGATGATTGTTGAATTATCTTGATGAGATTTTTGCTTTGACGCTTGAGATATTTGTGTTTGTTTGATTTTGTTGATGTTTGAAATTGCATATGAATTCTCATTGGTTGATGTTGTTAAAACTCTCCTTGTGCATAAGTTGATTTGAATGTAGGAAATGATGTTGATGTATACAATTCTATTATGAAGATATGTGTTGTTAAGTGATGTTCTTATTTGCTTACTGGAATTTACGATTGTGTTGTGCTGAAGCGCTGTTGCTACCACTATTTTTGGTTTGGTTTATACTTGTATATCTCTGACATATCCTTTGTTATGTTGTTGATTATATGAAACATGCTTAAGGTTTAGCATTTTTTATTACAACTTGTTGTTGATTGAGGAGTCTTCACTCCTAGTTGTATGTTTGACTTGCGTGCTAATTCAAATGATACTTTAGTTTTTTTTGTTACAATTTTGTCATACTTTGTGGTGAGCGAGCAGTCACTCAGTCCTGCCTTTTGGATGAGATCACGACATCGTTCTTTTTGGTTGAGGACGAGGAGTCACTCAGTTGTGTTTCTTAGCTGAGATCACGACATCGTCTTTTAATATAATGTTTACTTGTGTTTGTTCACATGATCCTTTAGGATTTCTAGCTATACTTAATTTTTGATTAAGCTTGAGGTAGGAGAGACATTAGGATTTCAATCCTTTGCATGATAACAATTAGGATATTCCCTTTCTATCCCAACTTTAGGACCATTGTGCATGACAACATTAGGAGTCAGTTTCCCTTAGTTGTTTTCTTTTCAACCTTTGAGTTCTATCTTTTCTCATCTCTAAACATCATTAACACACTTAATAAAGATGATGAACATTATGCGCCACGAGCCTTAAGCATATGAGAAATAATGAGTGAGGGGTTTTTCCTTGCTTGTCTAGAGTGTTTAGTGTACGTCTCATCTGGGGGCGATATGCAACACATTCGCTCATATATCATAGAATTTAGTTTAATGTGAATCTCAAATCAAGTCAATTCACTTCTCTAAAACTCATAAACAAATTGCAAAACTTTTTATCCTTCGGGATTGTTGTTTCAAACTCATTTTCAAAAAAGAGTACATTATTTTTCTGTTCTTCCGCAAACAGGCATCGAACCTAACTGCTGGAATGAGAATTTAACGTTGCTCATAAAAAAAACTTAATCAATATGTGGTTTTGTTAGCACGAACTAAAGCTACTCTGATACCAAACAAGGATACGTAGGCACAAGAAGGTGATGTCTTGGTGGGAACCATTTTCCCTTTCTCATCCGTAGTAGGCCGAACTACGACTGCTCTGATTTCTCATACCAGATGAGGACACGTAGGCACGAGACGACAATGCCTAGGCGAGCAACCTTCCTCTTTCACCCGTAGTTTTCTAAACTACGTTGACTTTGACTTTCCTATTGCACGAGGGAATACGTAGGCATAGGGCGGCGATGTCCTATCGAGTCTCCTTTTTCTTTTTTGTTTCTGTTTAGCAGTAGGATTTAGATAATACACACTTTGATTAGACAACAAGCTTGGATCCTGTTGAGTACGACAAATGCAATAGGGTGATAATACCTTCCTCTCACATAACCGACTCCCGAACCCCATATTTGGTTGCGATGACCTTGTCTTCTCCCTTCTTTTAGGTTTTATTTGATCATTTTCTTTCCTTGTGGTGGGATAAATAACATTCGGTGGCGACTCTTCTGTTCTTTCTGCCAGGTGTTTTTCACAGTTGCGCCAGCTGGCGACTCTTCTGGGACTCTGGTTCCCTATGCAAGTTAATCCTAGCGCTTGTTTGTTTCTGTTTCATTGGGTGCTTATTTTTGTACATATTTATGTTGTATATGTTATATGTTACTGCATTTACATTATATTGTTTCATTTGATTATTGTTATCCTATTATACTGTTGCTGCTGTGTTGTTGGGTGGGTTTGTTCCATGAGAGATAAACCCGCTATCCAGACTTAAGTATACACTTAGGATTAGAATGGAGAGTAGTGAGACTTGCATGGCATCTGGCTACATATAGTTGGTACGAAATTCATGTCCAGACGAGGTTTTCTTTAGAGATGCTTTATCCTATACATCTGGTGCATATGATAGGGTGTTGACTTAGATAGCTTATGACTTTGGAGACCGTCTATTAGAAGTCGGTTGAGGCCTTCTTGATTGATGATGATGCCAAACCAAAAATGGTGAAGTATCATCGTTTCTCGACCTAAGATTCTGTGATACTGATGACCTGCTAGGATTGTCATACGTCCAAAACTAGAACCTACATGTGAGAGGGGATGGGTTTTACAGGAAACCTTGACTTTCAACCTATCCGGTTTTTTGGTTTTCTTGTTAGTGTAGACCTTTGATTTTAGGTATTATGGTATTCTTATTATCTTAGTATTCTGGATTTCTTGTCAGAGCATAATTCTGGACTTTTTCAGTCAACAACACAATAATTACTCAGAATTTATGGAGGCTTTGATCCCATGTCTTTTGCATCGCATATCATTAACATCTCTGCATCATTTTACATATCATTCTTCAACCAGCCAGTTCATTTATTCCACCTTTATTCATGATCAGCCAGTTGATTCCTCGGTACTCGTTCTGAACAGGTAGTGGCTGTTGAAAGACGACAAAGTGTTTGAAGCAGGATCAAGCAGTGTCAAGAAGTAAAGTTAAGTTGGAAGCTATTGGTAGCTATGTCAGGGAACAACCTTCAGAATGTTGACCCCCCCCCACACACACACACACACACACTAGGTTTTACTGTGATGACTAACCCTCTGTATGGTTTTTTCCTGATGAAAATTCTCCACAAGTGAACAACCTTACTCAAACTCAGTATGTGTAGCTCTCTATTGAGAATTAGGATTTACATGAACAGTATGTTGTCCAAAGTGGACATTCCTCTTCTCCTGATACTATGGACTATCATAGTTTTGTATTTTATGTGTTAAATACCCGAAGGGAGGTCCCGATCATGAAGACCAAGGACCCAAAAAGCTCTTGAGTTTGCTGAAAGATATTGTGTATTGGATGAGAAACTTAAATCCTTAGAAGTTCAGGATACTTTTAGTCGATGCTTCAGACATGTGTCTAGTACTCGGCCTAGTGATACCTCCAAGTTTCAAAGCACTGAAGTTTGAGAAGTACAAAGAGGATAGTTTCCCGAGGCAGCATTTGGTGATGTTTTGCAGAAGAATGACCTCATTTGTTCACAACGATAAGCTAATGATCCACTATTTTCAGGGCAGTTTGAGTGGGGCATCTTTAAGTTGGTACATGCAGTTAGAGAGTGGTTACATTCGATCATGGTTAGACTTAGCTAAGGCTTTTCTGAAGCAGTACGAATACAATCTTGACATGGCTCCCAGTCGCATGCAGTTGCAAAGCTTGTCTCAAGAGAACAATGAATCCTTCAGAGGGTATGCTTAAAGGTATAGAGAATTGGCTTCTAGAGTGCAACCATCACTTCTAGGCCGAGAGTTAGCAGACATGTTTATGGACTCCTTGCAGAACCCATACTTTGAAAGGATGGTTGGAATTACATCAAACTTCTCTGACCAGGTGTCATACCCTAAATTTGTCCTACCTTCTTGTAAATATTTTCGCTTTTTGATTCATGCCGTTTAGACACGTGCCCACCCGAAATTGGACGTTCTTTAAAAAAAATATTCTTTTTAACCAATTAAGGCGTGACACGTGGCCTAACAACCTTTTTTGTGAATTTTATTTTCTTAAACTTTTTCTGTTTCTAAATATTACTAATAATTTTTCTTTAGTAATTTTTTTTTCGTTTTTAAAAAAATATATATTTCAATCTATTTTTATATTTCTTTCAATACTTATTTAAATGTTATTGTTAATATTTATTTTATTATTTAGTTATGTTAATATATTAGTTTGTTCTATGGTTATGTTAATTAATGTTAAGAAAGAAAAATTAACAGAATTTAAAAAAAAGGAAGAAACGGAGTGGGCTAGGCCCATTGGAGAAGAAGGAAGAGGGGGTCAGATGGTCACGATACAGATAAAAAGGGGGAGAATTGATTGTAAGAGGAAACCCTAGGACACTGTTCATGACTCCCAATTCACCCCAAATCCGCCGCCCCAATTCAACCCAAACCCTAAATCTTCTTCAGCTCACAAATCTCGGCCATTTCCTCTCGCTTCTCCGCCATCAACTTCAATCCAACCTTTGCCTCAGGGAAATCATCATCATCAATTTGTAACCCTCACACTTGTCTGTCTCCGATTTCCTTCGCTTAAACAACAACACCAGCGAACATTCTTTTCATGGTGGATTCTTTTACGCGACAACAAAGTCAAACAGAAACCCTCTCCATTTAAAGTCAATTACGTTTCAAATCTCCTCGCTTCTAGCTCTCTGCCGATTCAATAGTTTCGAGAGACACGTTTTGAGCAACACGGTTCAACAACGGTGACATAACACCAACAACAAGTCATCACCGTACGCGGCGTGGTTGTGCGATTTCGCAATCGTTGTTTGTAGTTGAGGAAGAAGCCATTTCAACAGTGGTTTAGGTAACAGGTCCAAGATATAATGTTATGCTATTTTCGTGTTTTTTGTTCATGTCCATTTTTACTGCATTCTTTGATTGAGTTATTGTAAACAGGTTTATAAATTGTGTAGATACTATTTTTTTTATCTCTGTTTGGGTTATTGAAATCATATTCTTGTGTTTTCATCTCATATCCCCATTTGTTATGGCTTGAGTGTATACACCATGAATAAGTTTGTGTTGTTTCTGTAGAAGCATGCTTCAGTCTCAAGTTTTGATGATGTCAATACTACTCAAGGCCATCTCTTGATTGCAAAAAGACAAGCCGTTCAAAGTCATCAAGATCAAGTCAAGCTACATATGGAACTATGATTCTTCCAGACTTGGCTACATTACTGGTATATCAAATCCACCTTTATAATTTGATATACAAGTGTTCAAAAACATCAATCATTTATGCATAATACATAAGCATGTTTTTGAAACCTTAAAAATGGTATAACATTATTTTAAAAAAGCATTTTTCTGAAAATTAACAGTGTTAACCAATTAACCATATAGGTTAACCGGTTAACCAATTTGAATTTTGAATTTTCTGGGCTAACGTACCAGTGTTAACCGATTAACCATATGGGTTAACCGATTAACACTGAACGTGCAGTAAAAAATTGCTTTGTTTCAAGTTCAAAAATTATTTTTAAAAACATACCTTTTCATGGTTTGAATCTTTTAAAATCATACCTTTTCTGAAAGGTTATTTTACTGATATAAATTCTGAGTTTTTCATTTGTTGAAAAACAACCAATAGAACACAACACAAAAACATTTTCTACATTCATTTTTCAAAGTGTCTTAGAATCAAATTCACTATTTTCAAAAACTTTCATTAAGTGTTCATATGTGCATAAATTTCATATTCATCCTTGAACACTTGTATTGAAAAATTATAAGAGTGAATTCTGATCATTTGGAGGAGATCAACTTTGATATCATTACTCTCAAATTCAAATCGTTACAAACTTGTGTATATTGACTTGTGATCCAGGATTGTTGGACACAAGGGTGAGTGTTTACAAGAGGATTGTTCTTGTACACTTGTGAGTTTTATTGTTTGATAGTAGGCCTCACCGGTTGATGGTGTGATAGGTTGTACTGTTTTAAACAATAGTGAAAACTCTCTTTCATGTTGAAAGGGGAGTGGAGTACTCTCGGATTGTGAGGGGAACCACTATAAATTCTGTGTCTTTTTTTCTTTCTGTTGATTTACTGCTTTCCATAACCAAGAACACCATCCAGTATATTTCCAAGAACCATATAAAAACCAGAAAAATTTCAAAAGTCCTAATTCACCCCCCCCCCCTCTTAGGCATACTCTGTTCTTACAATTGGCATCAGAGCAGGTTAAGGTAACCTGTTCCTAACGATTCAGTATGGCTTCCGCAAGTACCAACCCGGTTTTTAAAGATGGTGGAAGCAGTAACAAACCACCACTCTTTTCTGGAGAATACTTTGATTTTTGGAAAATCCGTATGAAGGCACATCTTGAGGCTCAAGGAGATGGTATATGGGAAACCGTTGAAACTGGTCCACATGTTCCTACAAGTGTGGTAAATGGTGTTGGAACCCCAAAGATCAAATCCTCATATGATGAAGATGACAAGAAGAGAATCTTGAATGAGAAGAAAGCAATCAACATACTTCAAAGCGCTCTCAGTATGGATGAATTCTTTCGCATATCACAGTGTAAATCGGCAAAACAGATTTGGGATACCTTGGTAGAAACGCATGAAGGAACAGCAGAAGTAAAAAGATCAAGACTTAACACGTAAAGTCAAGAATATGAGATGTTCCGTATGCAGCCCGGTGAATCTATTGTTGCCTTGCAAAAGAGGTTCGTTCATCTAACAAATCACCTGATTGCTCTTGGGAATACCTTCACCAACGATGATCTCAACTTAAAAGTCCTAAGATCCTTGACAAGAGAATGGCAAACAAAGGTGACCGCCATTTCGGAAAAGAAAAGTCTTTCAACGATGACATCCGCTTCATTATTCGGGAAACTTCAAGAGCATGAACTGGAACTTGGAAGGCTTGATAAACATGAAAGTCAAGACAAGAAGTCCAAAGGAATTGCCTTGAAGACTGACACAAAGGATGACAAAATTGACGAATCCTCCGAAGACGAAAATTTCATGCTTCTAGTAAAGAAGCTCGGTAAGTTTTTCAATAATAATAAAACTTCTTCTTTTTCTAAAAAGAATAGACATTTCAGGAAAAAGAGGCATCCACATCAAACCAAGAAATTACATGTTATGAATGTGGAAAACAAGGTCACATAAAGCCAGACTGCCCAAAACTCGCAAATAAAGGAAAATTCAAGGGCAAGAAGGATTTCAAAACAAAGAAGGCTTATGTCGCATGGGACGACAACGAAGTGAGTTCATCATCGAAATCAGATAGCGATGAATGCGCAAATATTGCCTTAATGGCCTCTCACCATTCCGATGACGAAAATGAGGTTAGTAGTAATTTTTCTATCTATGATAATGATGCACAAGAAGTTATAGATGAACTTCTAAAAGAGTGCAAGACTTTGTATAAAGACATCTCATCACAAAAGAAAAGAATTTTACTTTTAGAAAAACAAAATTCTGATTTCTTGAAAAATATTGAAGATAAAAACCAAAAAGTGATGGATGAAAAACAAAGTCTTGTATGTAAGAATTGTGAGTCTTTGTCTTTTCAAATTGTTCAACTTAAAAGAGTTTTAGAAAGATACGAAAAAGGTCAAATTGGCTTGGAAGAGATTCTTAAACATCAAAGGTATCCTAATGATAAAAGTGGATTGGGATATTCTAAATTTTCAAAACCAAGCACCAATAAGACCATTTTCGTAAGAGCAAGTGAACAAATTGTGAAGAAAGAGACAAACACTTCTAAAACTCAACATCAAAATCATAACAAGAAAAGAATTAATAAGAAAAAGAATTATATTCCTAAATATAGAAGTCATTTTCAACCTACATGTTTTTATTGTGGTATTAAAGGGCACACACCTAATGTTTGCTATGTATGTAATATTGGTGTTGCAAAGGGGCATTATGTGTGGGTGGAAAAAGGTACTAACTATCAAGGACCCAAAGCAATTTGGGTACCTAACACTACCTAATTTTGTTTTGTAGGTATGCTTGAAGACAACCATAAATCAATGGTATCTTGATAGTGGCTGCTCGAAGCATATGACAGGAGATATAAACAAATTTTCAAGTCTATCATTAAAGGCCAAAGGATACGTCACTTACGGTGATGATAATAAAGGAAAAATTCTTGGAGTTGGAACCATTGGTGCACCTCCATGTACAATCATCGAAGACGTTCTTTTTGTTGAAGGCCTTAAGCATAACCTGCTTAGCATCAGTCAATTGTGTGACAAAGGGTTCAAAATCAACTTCACAAAGGAGGAATGCTTGATCGAACACGAAGTCACTCATGAGATTCTGCTAAAAGGTAAAAGATATAATAATATTTTTATGATCTCTTTTGATGACTCTTCCTTGAAGGTAAAGTGTCTTATGGCGAACAACAACGAGGCATGACTTTGGCATAAAAGATTTGCTCACATTCACATGGAGCATTTAAACAAATTAATCAAGCATGATCTGGTTGTTGGGCTTCCGAAGATAAAATTCATCAAGGATAAATTATGCGATGCATGTCAAAAGGGAAAACAGACCAAGACAACTTTCAAATCCAAGCAAGTGGTTTCTACATCAAGACCACTTCAATTTTTGCACATGGATCTTTTTGGTCCATCAAGAACGAAGAGCTTTGGAGGTAGTATTTATGCTTTAGTTATTGTTGATGATTTTTCTCGATATACCTGGACAATGTTTTTAGTGCAGAAAAATGATGTGTTTAAGGCATTCAAAAAGTATGCAAAACAAATTCAAAACGAGAAGTCACTCACTATAGCCTCCATAAAAAGCGACCACGGTGGAGAGTTTCAAAATTCAGACTTTGAAGAATTTTGCGAAGAACATGGAATTTCTCATAATTTTTCGGCACCAAGAACTCCTCAACAAAACGGCGTCGTAGAACGAAAGAATCGTTCACTAGTTGAACTTGCTAGAACAATGCTCAGCGACACAAATCTTCCAAAATATTTCTGGGCAGAAGCAGTAAGCACGACATGCTTTGTAAGCAACCGCGTGAATATTTGACCGCTACTCAAAAAGACTCCGTATGAGTTGTTCAAGGGAAGGAAACCGAATATATCATTCTTCCACATATTTGGCTGCAAATGCTTCGTTCTCAACAACAATAAGGACAATCTCGGTAAGTTTGATGAGAAGTCCGACGAAGGTATATTTCTTGGTTACTCTCTTTCTAGTAAAGCTTTTAGAATTTTTAATAAAAGAACTCTTACCATTGAAGAGTCCATTCATGTTTCGTTTGATGAGACTAACCCCTCGAAAGAGGATAATATTGTTTTGGATGATGATGATGATTTTGTAGATACTTCACAAAATGAAGAAATTGTTTCAAAAGATCAAACAATATTATAAGAAGATGTTACTCAAGAAAATCAAGATCTTCCAAAAGAATGGAGAACACACAGAGATCACCTAATTGATAAAGTTATTGGTGATATTAGTCAAGGCGTTGCTACTCGACTTAATTTAAAGGATGCTTGTCTCAACATGGCGTTTGTATCTCAAATTGAACCATCAAAGATCGATGAAGCTTTAGGCGACGACCAATGGATTATAGCAATGCAAGAGGAACTTAATCAATTTGAAAGAAATCAAGTTTGGACCCTTGTACCAAGACCGGACAATAAGCATATTATAGGAACCAGACGGGTGTTCAAGAACAAACTTGACGAGAATGGGATTATAGTTCGTAACAAGGCAAGATTGGTCGCACAAGGCTACAACCAGGATGAAGGAATTGATTTTGATGAAACATTCGCACCGGTAGCAAGGTTAGAAGCAATTAGATTACTACTTGCTTACGCGTGTTCTATGAATTTTCAGTTATTCCAGATGGATGTCAAAAGCGCTTTCCTGAATGGGTACATTAATGAGGAAGTCTACGTTAAACAACCTCCGGGTTTTGAAGACTTCAAAAATCCCTCACATGTTTTCAAACTGAAGAAGGCTCTCTACGGTTTAAAACAAGCACCACGAGCATGGTATGATCGCCTTAGCAACTTCTTATGTGAGAAAGGATTTACAAAAGGAAAGGTTGACAAGACGCTGTTTATAAAGAAGATCAAGGGTAACACCTTGTTAGTACAAGTCTACATCGACGACATCATATTTGGATCAACAAACAAAGAACTCTGCGAAGAATTCTCACTCATGATGCGAGAAGAATTCGAGATGTCCATGATGGGAAAGTTAAATTATTTTCTTGGACTTAAAATCAAGCAAACCAAGGATGGAATCTTCCTCAACCAATCCAAGTACTGTAAGGAATTAATAAAGAAATTCGATATGGATAGTTGCAAGATGATGTCTACTCCTATGGGATCCGGAATGTATGTTGATCAAGATGAATCTGGTACTCCAATTGATATTACTAAATATCGAGGTATGATTGGTTCATTACTATATTTGACGGTAAGCCGTCCTGACATTATGTTTAGTGTTTGTTTGTGTGCGCGCTTCCAAGCAAGTCCGAAGGAATCGCATCTCACTGCTGTGAAGAGAATTATCAAGTATCTCAAAGGAACGACCAACGTCGGATTATGGTATCCTAAAGGTAGTACTTGTTCTTTAGTTGGTTATTCTGACGCTGACTATGCAGGATGCAAAACCGATAGAAAAAGTACAAGTGGTACATGTCATATTCTCGGAAATGCTCTAGTATCATGGGCGTGCAAGAAGCAAGCTTGTGTAGCACTCAGCACCGCCGAAGCAGAATACATCGCCGCAGGAAGTTGCTGTGCACAGATTTTATGGCTGAAACAACAACTTCTGGATTATGGTGTTGACCTCGGATGCATTCCTCTACGATGTGACAATACTAGTGCCATAAATATCACAAAGAATCCGGTTATGCATTCCAGAACAAAGCACATCGATATCCGGCATCATTTCCTTCGAGATCACGTATTAAACAGAGATGTTGATGTTACTTTCGTCGACACACACAACCAACTCGCCGACATCTTTACCAAGCCTTTGGCAAAAGAATCATTCTACAAAATTCAGAGAGAACTTGGGATTCTTGATGAAGGTGACATCTGATCTTTGTCTCTATTATATGTATGCATTATTTGTGATATGTTTTCATGTGTATGCATTCTGTTTTTATGTATTTTTCAAAAATTCGAGCATGTTAATCGATTAACCATATGGGTTAACCGATTAACACTGTTGAATTTTCAATTCTGATTAAAGTTTTTAATGTGTTAACCGATTAACCTATATGGTTAACCGATTAACACTGTTAATTTTTCAAAAAATCAGAAACGAAAATTAATTAAATTTTTGAAAATTTTATATTTTTCTTTATATATTTTGTGTGGTCCATATTCTCTTAAATATCCATATCCATATCCAAAATCCACATTCCCTCTTAAAATCCTAACTTCTCTCTCCCACTCTTAAAAGTTGGAAAAACTCCCCACAACTTCTCAAACCCTAACTTCCTCAGAACCCACAACCCCAGTTCTCTCAAACCTCCATCCATGGCTTCAGCATCAAACCGCGGCAAGGGAAAACTTCCAGAACATCATTCTGCATCAGAATCAGATGACGACAGTATTCCAATGAAAACCACCAAAAAGAGACGGATGGATTTCAAAGTGCGTGTTCGTCAACTTATGCCGGTAAAGTATGTGAATCTTCGAGCTTTTCCTGCAATATCTTTTGATTTTCCTACTCTGTTGGAATATCAGCGTATCGACAAGTTCGTCACCGACTCTGGTATTATCTATCCTGATCTGGTTAAAGCTTTTATGAATAAAATGTCTGTATATCTGGACATGGATGAGAACCACATGATCCGGTCCACCATTAGAGATCATGAGTTTGTTGAGAATTTATCCACCCTTGCTAGACACCTTAAGATTCCATCAAAGGGATGCTTCCTGAGGAAAGGTGTAAACCATGTAGATGGACCCTGGGCAAACTATGATAAAATGGAGTATTACTATCAGATTTGCAGGTTCCCAAAAGAAACCGTTATTGCAAACTCTCGCACTGCTCGTATGCTATGCTATGCCAAGAATCTGACAGTATTTGATCGAATGCTTCACTACATTATCTGCTATGTCCTCATTCCAAAGGACTCAAATCACTCTCAGATCAACGATTTGGAAATGCAGCTGATCTTTGGTATTAAGAATCGCATCAGAGTCAATTGGATTTTGACTATTATGTATCATCTGCAGCAACAACTTCATTGCATTACCCGGCTGCCGTATGCTCGCTTGGTTTCTAGAATTCTGGAATTAACTGAACTTGACCTCAACAGAGAACCATCCTCCAAGATGAAACCTACAACTAATGAGATCAATGAGATTAATATTGTGACGAATACTGGAATCATCAAGGCGGCTGACGGTACCTACAGGTATACTGATGACGGTCCTGTGCATCACGTTTATCCAATGCCTGAAGGGGGTCTTACCAGTGAGTTTCTCTACACAACCATGATGAACCAGCATCGAGAATCCATGAATATGCATAGAGAGACCTCCCGAGCAATTGCCTCCCTTAGAAACCTCATTCTTAACCCTCCATATTCCAGCACCCGAGTTGTGGACGACGAGATTGAAGAAGAGGTTGATAGTGATGAAGAAGAAGAGGAGGAGGATATGGCGGATGAGGATTTTTAGAGAATATGCTGCTGCTGTTGTTTTTATTGCTTTGCTTTCTAGTTTTAAGTCTTTATGCTTTCAGTTGAACTATGTTTTATTGTAACAAGTACAATTTCTATTTGCTGCATTTTATATGTACTACTGTTTGTGCTTTGTGTTTACTTGGCTTTGCATGTGCTTATTACTATATATGCTGCTATCTTGTGATTTCTTTGAATGCTCTTCCTTTTTGCTGATGTCAAAGGGGGAGAAGAGCTTGGTTCTGTTAATGTCTCTCTGTGTGCAGATTTCTTTTCCTCTGTTAAGATAGGGGGAGTTGCTAGACATAGGGGGAGAACCAGATCAAGAACCAAGAGATATCGCACAACATTTTTGATTGCCATCATCAAAAAGGGGGAGAATGTAGAAGCATGCTTCAGTCTCAAGTTTTGATGATGTCAATACTACTCAAGGTCATCTCTTGATTGCAAAAAGACAAGCCGTTCAAAGTCATCAAGATCAAGTCAAGCTATCTTTCAAGTCAAGCTACATATGGAACTATGATTCTTCCAGACTTGGCTACATTACTGGTATATCAAATCCACCTTTATAATTTGATATACAAGTGTTCAAAAACATCAATCATTTATGCATAATACATAAGCATGTTTTTGAAACCTTAAAAATGGTATAACATTATTTTAAAAAAGCATTTTTCTGAAAATTAACAGTGTTAACCGATTAACCATATAGGTTAACCGGTTAACCAATTTGAATTTTGAATTTTCTGGGCTAACGTACCAGTGTTAACCGATTAACCATATGGGTTAACCGATTAACACTGAACGTGCAGTAAAAAATTGCTTTGTTTCAAGTTCAAAAATTATTTTTAAAAACATACCTTTTCATGGTTTGAATCTTTTAAAATCATACCTTTTCTGAAAGGTTATTTTACTGATATAAATTCTGAGTTTTTCATTTGTTGAAAAACAACCAATAGAACACAACACAAAAACATTTTCTACATTCATTTTTCAAAATGTCTTAGAATCAAATTCACTATTTTCAAAAACTTTCATTAAGTGTTCATATGTGCATAAATTTCATATTCATCCTTGAACACTTGTATTGAAAAATTATAAGAGTGAATTCTGATCATTTGGAGGAGATCAACTTTGATATCATTACTCTCAAATTCAAA
This sequence comes from Lathyrus sativus, assembly GCA_963859935.3. Classification (NCBI taxonomy): domain Eukaryota; kingdom Viridiplantae; phylum Streptophyta; class Magnoliopsida; order Fabales; family Fabaceae; genus Lathyrus; species Lathyrus sativus. Next base: position 420,753,526 of record OZ012738.1, read on the forward strand.
TCGTTACAAACTTGTGTATATTGACTTGTGATCCAGGATTGTTGGACACAAGGGTGAGTGTTTACAAGAGGATTGTTCTTGTACACTTGTGAGTTTTATTGTTTGATAGTATGCCTCACCGGTTGATGGTGTGATAGGTTGTACTGTTTTAAACAATAGTGAAAACTCTCTTTCATGTTGAAAGGGGAGTGGAGTACTCTCGGATTGTGAGGGGAACCACTATAAATTTTGTGTCTTTTTTTCTTTCTGTTGATTTACTGCTTTCCATAACCAAGAACACCATCCAGTATATTTCCAAGAACCATATAAAAACCAGAAAAATTTCAAAAGTCCTAATTCACCCCCCCTCTTAGGCATACTCTGTTCTTACAGTTTCTCTGCTGGTTGAATGTGAAGAGTTTATGTTACCATGTTATCATATCTATCGATATTCCTAACTGCTGACATACTCGTGAAAGACATTTGGTTGGTGTTGTGCTGTAGTGTACATGTTATGCAGGTACCGATTTCTGTCGGTGGGAATAGAAAGATGATAATAGCTTTGTAGAAACAGCCGCAACAAACTACGGATAACCAGCTGCAAACAACGGTTCAGTGCCTTCAAGGAATGGAGAAACGACAACACCAAATGATGTCATTCTTTGCCAAAACAGTCCAGAGTCCTGGCTTTCTTGGCTTAGTTTGTGCGACAGCGAAATGACAGCAGTAGGCGCATAACTGGGGTTAACCAAAAGCGTAAGCTTAAACAGGAAGCAACTCTTCAAGAAGTTCCTCCATCTTCAAAGTGGTCTTCTCACATTCCAACAACAACATTGTCATGACCATGGCGAGATGACAACAACAGAAGCTACAACGTTTTGCGGCTCAAAGGAAGCGTGGTGACTTCGACACTGTCTTAGTTTTCGAGTTACAACTGAACTCAATCTGTTCCCAGCTAGGATGCGACATCCCCAGTTAGTAGCGGCGAATTTCAGGTCTGAACTGGGCCAATCCCGGCATTACCGACAAATTCTGTTATTTCTCAGTTTCCAACACCGCTTCCAATGACAAGGCCGCACCACAGTTGTAATCAGTAGTATCTCACTCGCATCTTCAATTCAACTCTATTTTCATGAATTCTATAATTGCTTGTTATCTTGTTTGGGTGGTTCTGTTTTGTACGGGTTATGCATTCGAAATAAAATTTGGATTGAAAAAGCTTCCATATGGGACTGGTGATAAGTTCTAGGTTGCGACTTCGACAGCAGAAATATGAAGTCAAAGTGTATAGAGCAGCTAGAACTTATTAGCACGTCCTGAAAAGTTGAGAAGTAGCGGTCCGAATTTGATCATAAGGAGTACAGGGGTGACTCATTGAGAACCGCAGCCACCGACATCAACGTCAATACATTCAGCCCAACAGCTTTTCAGCTCACGGCAATGACTCGACAATGATACTACATCAACAACAATTTATGATGGCTGGCTCAATTCCATTTCAAATTCACAAAGAATGTGTATTATTGTCTGCAACTGTTTTTATGTGCAGTGAATTACAGCATGACAGCAAAACGGCTTGCGGCTCAGATAAACTAGGATGCGACATCCTCAGTTAGTAGCAGCAAATTTCGCGACACAAACCAACATCAAGGTGACATTTCCAGCTTTTGCATGCTACCTGCTTCCGTCATCGGCGGTATCGACTATTTCAGATGGTCAGCTGAGCCTTCATTTCGTGATCTTTGCTCACACTTTTGGTTAGTATATGACTGGTCTGACTGCTGTGCATAACAGATAGCTAGTTATAGTTTGGTTTCGAGTCTCGTATTTGGTATTGTTACTTTGATTGCATCGATCTCAATCCAACTATTTTCTGTATGTGCTGAGTTTAGATGTGATATACATGGAAGTTTGTTGAAAATGTGCTACTGTGGTAATGTTTTGGAGTTAATGATTTGGTATGAGGTTTAAGTTCATTATTTGTTTGCAAGCATTTTCAAAGGTAGATGAGCAGGTAGCAGTATGATTGTGAATATATTTTCATCTCTATCCAATTAGAATCAGGGTGGTGTTTGTTTATTTTTCAATAATCCATTTGAGTTTGTTAATTATTTATCAGTGTTTGAGGAATTGTTGGCCATAGATTTTCAGTATTGTATAATACTTGTTGCTGTTTGGTTAGAACTAATATAACTGAGATAGGTATCAACTCCATACTTGCAAAACAAGTCTCATCAACTCCATAATACATTATTGCTGGTGCTGTTCCATGTCTTAGTGTTTATACATATCACCATGAATCTCTGTCATCTCATCAAAACATGATATCAAATTATCAAACACTAACAAACATAGCACGATTTAAGGCTCTTGCTATCATTTTGAATTTTGAGGCCACATTTTTTATGGCACTGGTATAATCTGCTACTAACATTCCCCATGTTATATAAGTCAAGTGTATGTCCTGTTTTATATTTGAAGCGAAGCAGGGTAACCTTGCGGATGGCAGCAATCTTACGAGTGGATATCCTGTTTTATATTTGAAGTGAAGCAGGGCAACCTTACGGATGGCAGCAAACTTGTGAATGGATATTTTGTTGATCTGTTTATATTCTGTTTTATATTTCTTCTGTGCAGATTGCAAAGCCGCCGCAATTCACCGTGAACACTAAAGCTACGACTAGCTAGGATGTGACATCCCCAGCTAACGTGGCTTTCTTCAGCGGCATAGCAACAATTTTCAGAAGAAGCAACAATAAGGCATCAGGAACCTGTTGCGACTTCCTCAAATATCGGCAACAGCAACACAGACTCAAGGTGTATAGAGCAATGGTTGAGTTCACCAGCAGTTCAAAGCACCAATTCACCAAAGGCTGTCGCGACAGTTTGACGTTGTTTTTTATTGTTTTTTCGGTTTGACTTCGGTTATGGATTATGGTATCATGTGTTTTTCACTAATTCAATGTGTTTTGCCTACTGGTTTTTGGTGATTTTGTTATAGCAGCTATGTGGATAAATGCTTGTAGCTTGTTGATGATAACCGGTGTTGGCAAGTGTAAAACAAAACAGGTTAAGTGAATTAACATCGGAACCGCAAACGGTGGTGGTGGCATGCTGAGATTTACAGTTACTGCTCTTGTTTTTTTTTAAAGGTTTTTGGTTAATTAAAATTCAGTTTAGGAATCAGTTAGTTATTAATCAATTTTTATTATTTGGATATTTTAACTCAGTTTAATAATCATAGTGTTTGATTTTAACATGCTTAATTAATAGATTTATTTGCTTTTTAAGCAATTGATTTCACTAAATTAAAATTGATTAATTTATGTTAACATGAATTTCTAACTTATTTTTCTTAATTAAGTTATTTTCAAAATTAATTATTTTTCTAATCTTAATTCCACTTATTTTTTATATGCTAAATTTATTTTTTCAATCAAGTCCCGAAAGATTAAATTCTTGGAGTCTAGCACTTCTCGAGTTTTCGAATGAACATTATTAAGGTGTACACCTTAAATAATGTATTGTTCATTTTGTTTTATATATTAGGCAATTTAACTTTTATATTTTGTATATGCTTTAGTAAGTAGCATGTTTTAAACAATTCAATAAATTACACTTTAGTTTTTTTTCAAATTTACTTTTAACTTTTGATTAATTTATTTTTTTTGCTAAATTCAAATCAATTTATTTTAACTTACAATTTATTTTTCAGTTTATTTCTAAAATATGTTTGATTTTCTTTAAATCCTGTTTCAGTATATTTTTCAATACCAAATTATTTCTCAACCAAGTCATGAAATTAAATCCTTAAAGTCTAGCACTTCTTGAAATTTTTGGACAAACATTATTGGGGTGTACACCTTAAATAATATGTCATTCAACTATTCGTTTAGTACGCGATTTAGAACAAAAAATATCATAGGAATCTAGCATTCTGTGTGATATTTCCGCTGTTCATCCAAATATTTTTCAGATAAAAATGGTGTTATTGGAATCTAGCATTTCGGTAATACCCCGATTATTTAGTTGTGAGGCCGACGTCTCATTTATTAAATAATTGATGTTTTCAAACCCAATCTCGCGTTCTCACTTCTCACACGTTCACAAATTATTTTCATACCCCATTTCGCTTCAAATCTTTTTTTTTAAATTTTTTTTTCTCGATCAAACTTCGAAAGAAGGAGATACTTGGAGTCTAGCATTCCTTGTGTCTTCGAGTGAATAATTCTCGAGGCACGCTCTTGAGTTGTCATTCACTCAACCTTTCAACTCATTCAACCTCATCTTTCGTGGTTGTTACCACGAACTACGGACACTCTGATTCTTTATTCATTCTTGAATATAAGATACGTAGGCACAAGATTGCGATGATCTTAGCGAGCACATTTCTACCTTCCTCCATCATTCCATCCACTCATTCCCAACCTTTCCCGTAGTCGAACTACGACGCTCTGATTTCTCATTCTCGTCCGAATGAGCATACGTAGGCACAAGGGCCCCAATCCTTGGCGAGCACCCTATTCTCTAACCACCCATCTTCCCCTAACGTCTTTTATCCCGTTAACCTACCAATTCGCTTTTATCAACGAAAAGAAAACAAATAAACCTAAACAACACTCCCCACAATTACCTTAAGAGGTTCCCGTCGAGTACGACGGACGTGAGAGGTGTTAATACCTTCCCCTCACGTAACCGACTCCCAAACCCGGAACATGGTTGCGACAACCCTGTTCCTATCCTTTCGTTTTAAGAGGTTTTCTCGATATTTTCCTCTCCCGTTTGTTCGGGAAAAATAAAGTTCGGTGGCGACTCTGTCGAACCGCATTTCCGCGCCTTTCGCGCGAGGGTCGTTCTCTCCGAAATGTCTCCGTGATTTTTCGAGGTGCGACAGGTGGCGACTCTGCTGGGGAAGTATTGCTCCATGCAAAGAGAGAGTCGAGCCTATCTTTTGGTTTGTGAGGAGTGTTTGTTTTTATTTGTTTTCTTTTTGTATTTGTTCTCTTGTAGATTTTATTTGCGCTTGTTATCTTGGTGGCTTGTTGGTTCTTGGGATGACGTCATGAGTAAGGCTCTACGCCCGAGCTTTGGTAAAAGCAGAGAGAACACATAGTTTAGAATTGGTAGTCGAGTAGTGTTAGTCTCCGAGGACTTGCTCCTTGTGGGCCTAGCATGAAAGCTCCTCTAGAGGAGACCTATTCGTAGATCTTGTTGTAACACAACTAGCCTGTTGCACGACTTGATTAATGAAGGGTCCGTGATTCTGGGAACCTTTTGTTAGCACCAATTTTGATATTGGTGGTCGTGTAGTGTTAGTCTCCAAGGACTCGCTCCTTGTGCGCCTAGCATGAGGACCCCGCTCAGGAGAGACCTTATCGTCATTATCATCGTAATACAGCCAGCCTGTTGCGTGACGCTAATACGACTAGTGTCCGTGATCCTGAGAACCAAACATAGAAACCATCCCGTGAGAGGGTTTATGGGTAGAATGTTTAGACCTTCCCGTATAGGTTGTACCTGTCAGTTTTCTTTGAGCAGGAATTATGGTTGCTTATCTATTACAGTTACCAGCTTCAGGAGTTGTTTGATTGAGATCATGTGATCCTGGATCTTGTATCTTGCATTGCATCTTGCATATCATTCGCATTGCATTTCATATGTTGTGAATTTTGCATTTCCAGTCCTTCAACAGAATCTTATGTCTCCGTTCCTTCTTCTCCAGTAAATCAAGCTGATTCCTCGACACCAATACGCAACTAGAGCCAATACCAGACGAATGATGGAGCAGATTCAACAAGAGCAAGTCGCCTTCAGGGAAGAGTTGGATTCTATGAAAGGAAAGATCGACCAGATCCTCGAAGCCATCCTCACAGCCAGGAGAGAGGAAGAACAGCGTGAAGCCGCCGCTGTCGTCAACAACAATGGACAAGGGTCTACTGCTATCCCTTTGGTTCCAATTCCAAATTCTCAGGGGATGCCGTTGAACTTCAACAACGCAGCCGAAGGAAACACCTCTCAGCCAATCCCAGCGCCTGGGGTTACGGTTGGAGTTATCCCGCACGCCCAGCCTACTGCTGTGCAGATCCCAGCTCCACATATCGAAGATACTCTGATGGATCAGTATGACGACGTTCAGAACTATCATGCTGCTATCCCCATTGCCAGTCCTGTTGCTCAGGATTCTGAAGCCATGAAGATGTGCCGAGATCTAGCCGAGAAACTCCGCGCCATGGAGGGGCATAACTCAAATTCTTTCAGTGCTCTGGAATTATGCTTGGTGCCTGATGTTGTCATTCCTCCCAAGTTCAAAGTTCCCGAATTCTCGAAGTACAAAGGTCTTAGTTGCCCAAACATTCATCTGAAGATGTACTGTCGCAAAATGGCTGCCTATGCCAGAGATGAGAAGCTCACGATCCATTGCTTCCAGGACAGCTTGTCTGGGGCATCACTCGAATGGTATATGCAGTTGGAGCGTAATAGTGTGCGTACTTGGGCCGAGCTAGCTGATGCATTTGTCAAGCAGTACAAGTACAATACTGACCTTGCTCTTAATCGTACTCAGCTTCAGAGTATGACTTAGAAGGACAGCGAATCCTTCAAGGAGTACGCGCAACGATGGAGAGAGCTAGCCGCAAGGGTGCATCCACCTCTCGTTGACCGTGAACTTATTGACATCTTCATGGGTACCTTACAAGGCCAGTACTACGAAAAGCTGATCGGTAGTGTCTCCACTGGATTCTCTGACTTGGTAATCGTCGGTGAGAGGATTGAAGAAGGGCTGAAGAGTGGAAAGATCCCAGGAGGTTCTAACAGCCAGGCTAATGCCAAGAAGCCTTTTAACGGATACAAGAAGAAAGAGGGCGAAACAAATGCCATCTTTTTGCAGAAAGGGCAAGCTTCTCAACAAACTCCTGCTCCTATGCCTTATCAAGTTCCCTACTATCAGTATCCATGTGTTGCTGCTGCGCAATATGCTCCAATGCCTTATCAGCCAGCTGTTCATGCAGCGCAAGCTCAGATGCCACGACAACAAGCTCCTCAGCAACAAGCCTACAACCAACAAGGATATCAGTATCCTCCTCAGCAACAGCAGATGCAAGCTACTCAGCAACGACAAGGTGCTTGCCCACAGCGTTCGCAGAGAACATGGAGGCCAGATAGAGTCTTTGATCGTCTACCGATGTCATATGCCAAAATCTTTGCTCAATTGATGGAGAAAAAGGCTATTGTTCCAAGAGATTTGGCTCCTCCAACTATCATTCCTGCCGATTACGATGCAAATGCTCACTGTGAGTTTCATAAGGGCGCTCCAGGTCACACCATTGAGGACTGCAGGGCTTTCAAGCACATAATTCAAGACATGATCGACAGGGATGCTATTAACTTAAATGGGAAGTCTCCAAATATCATCAACAATCCGATGCCACCAGTCAACTAGTGCCAACAATTGATTCCAGTCAAGTTTGTTCCCCGAAGAAGGCAGTCATGTTGCCATTTCATTATTCGCAGTTTCTTATGTTTTATCTTTGTTTATTTAAGTATTGTATGCTCTGAACAATTGCCATTCGTATTTGGTTTTCATTAATGTATCGTTTATGCATGTTTTGAATTAGTTATGTCGTATTCACTCATTTTTCGCTTATCACCGACACATCTATTTACTCCACTCTATTGACTGTTGTTTAGCATGATTTGAGGGAGGATGATGAAAACGAGATACCCATAATTGCAAACCGTATGCTTTCAGATAGAATCTCGTCAATGATGTACAGGCATTGCTTCAATTCCCCTAAAACACCGGAGATATAAGGAGTTAATCCCTAGTAAACCACTTCGAGCCTAGAAGTAGCAGTTTTCTTCGGATATTCAAACCTTACACTTAACCTGGGGCAGGGTAGTGTTCAGTTAATCCATTTCCGCACTCGAATCAACAAAGCAAAATCCAGAAGACGGTTGTTCATCGAAGACCCACGGCATGGCAGTCACAACCTTCCAACAAAATCCAGAAAAAATCAAAAGCCTGCTAAGTCAAACACCTCAGACGGGACTTAGGCAAAATCAAGGCAATCCCGATGGACCTGACAAACAAAGTCAATCCATGCAAAAGATAGGGATCAACAAAAACAAAAGCAAAAGAGGACCCCGAAATCCTCAACAAAAACAAAAAAGATTCAGTGGCCACCCAAATCAAAAGGGGCACTGACGTTCATCAAAATAAGGTGACTGCCACAACGAGCAAACCTTGAACCATCAAGTCTACACCGTCCAGACAAGTGTAGAATTAACTGAGCGTAGGGCTGGAGATCATTAAGAAGAAGGTGTGGGTACAAATCATACTTTGAGCCTAATAACCTTTTGTTTCATAACCGTAAACCAGACCACGTTACCACCCTTGAAAGACCTAATTGAGACGAGGTTTATTCTGAAAGCATACTATCGCAAGGTTGCGTAACCTGACTCCTCACATGATTGTTAATCATCAGCATCAGCGTTTTTTCTCTTGCTATATCTTTCGCACCAATCAAACAGCACAACGTCTGGGCTAGCAGTCCATTCGTCTCACTATCACGACACTTCAATAAAACGATACTTTTTCAAATCTTGCATCGAACTTTGCATTAATGTCACCATTTATGAAATGTACAATTTTAATTGCAAATCAGTGCTAGGTATTCAAGGACATCTCAACAATAGACCATCAAGGAGGAGCTTGACTTTCAGTGGCTGACACAAAGCAAGACTACCTCAGAACCCACAGCCTGGGGCAAATTACTCAACAGCTCGAACAGGGGCAAGTCACCCGAGTTCAACTTCCATGTGTCAGAACTGGTTTATCTGGGGTAGACCATTGCCAAGTTCCAACTGGGGGCAAGACCAGGTTGTCCTGGCCATCAAGCAGAGTTGCAACCTTCTCTGAAGCCAATTCACAACAAGTCACTGAGTACTCAGACCAGGGGCATCCAGAGTATCTTCGCCTGTGTCAATCATGGTGTCTTCAGCAAACTGCGTGTCGAGGAAGTCAATCCTTCCCACCACCCGAAGTCCAATTCACATTGGCAACTACTCAAAGTCCACCACGCTGGCATTTCCACCCGTATTTCCAATCACCTGTCTGTAATCATGCATGTCATACGCATTGCATTCGCTATCATAAGCATTTTACATCATTTTGCATAACCAGTCGTATCATACTTCCCCAGCTCTTGCATCTCCGCACGTCAGCATTTGCATTCGCACGTCCACTCGTAGGGAATATCATCCAGCATTCATATATGCAAGTCAAGGTCCAGGATCAATCTCGAAGATTTCCAAGACCGTCGACCGCTCAGTCAGGGGGATCTTCCACAAGATGGTGGGTTTATCCCACGATTTTCAAGAACTTCAAAGCAATCACCAGCCCAGGCAGGGGCAATCTTCCGCAATTGGGTGTTTCTCCCAAAAATTCAAAGACATTCAAGGCAAGATTCAGCCCAATCAGGGGCATCTTTTTCAAGACCATGGGCGTCTCCCGTGACGAATTTCGACCTCGTGGTTGATCAAATATGCAAATCAATATTCAGCCCAGTCAGAGGCATACCATTCAAGACCGTGGGCGTTCCCCACGAAGTTGTTCAACCTTTTGTTGGGCAAATCCAAGAAGTTCAGTGCAAGATCCAACCCGAGCAAGGGCATCTTCAGCAAGACCGTGAGCGTTCCTCATGAAGTTGTTCAACCTTTTGTTGAGCAAGACAAGGCATCAAGACAAATTCAGCCCAGTCAGGGGCATCCTCTTCAGAATTCATGGGCGTAACCATGAAACCATCCCAGTAAAACGATGATATCCAAGCAAGTCGGTGGTCGTCCCCGCTAACTCATTTCGATTCAATATTCTCGGGGGTTCCCCAATGAGTTGTGCCCAGCAAGCGTGACCGTTGTCAATTGCCTTCCTATCATCCTTTTGGTGATAGTTGAACTTCGTCAGTTCAACCCAGCCTGCATCCTTTTGGTGTTGGTAAAACTCAAATCTGTGTTGTCCTATCATCCTTTTGGTGATAGCGGCTTATTTTGTTTATGTTTTCGCTCTATCATCCTTTTGGTGGTAGGTCTGGCATTTCGTCGATGTCAGATTGTGTGATATTTTATTTATGTTTTGCTCCGTCATCCTTTTGGTGAGGGGTCTATCATAGTCATTAATGATGGATTGTGCGATATTGTTTGGCGTGAGTTTCGCTCCCTCATCCTTTTGGTGAGGGGTCTATCATAGTCATTAATGATGGATTATGCGATATTGTTTGGCATGAGTTTCGCTACGTCATCCTTTTGGTGGGGGGGTCTATCATAGTCATTAATGGTAGATTGTGCAATTTGTTTTGTGTTTCGCTCCGTCATCCTTTTGGTGGGGGGTCTATCATGGTCATTTATGATAGATTGTGCGATGTCTTCGTGTGTGTTTCATCCCATTATCCTTTTGGTGATGACGACTTTTGCCGGCTATTTACAGCTTACTCAGAGGTTTACATCATCCAGCATTTTCAATTCTCAAGCATCTCTCTTTCTTTCGGACAAATTCAGGGTCTTTTTATATCTAATAGACTTCTACCTCAGGAATGTGAATGCCAGTGCAGTTCATTCTCCTAGGTTTAAGTCGATTAGATAGGGGCATCTGTCATACCCTAAATTTGTCCTACCTTCTTGTAAATATTTTCGCTTTTTGATTCATGCCGTTTAGACACGTGCCCACCCGAAATTGGACGTTCTTTAAAAAAAATATTCTTTTTAACCAATTAAGGCGTGACACGTGGCCTAACAACCTTTTTTGTGAATTTTATTTTCTTAAACTTTTTCTGTTTCTAAATATTACTAATAATTTTTCTTTAGTAATTTTTTTTTTCATTTTTAAAAAAAAATATATTTCAATCTATTTTTATATTTCTTTCAATACTTATTTAAATGTTATTGTTAATATTTATTTTATTATTTAGTTATGTTAATATATTAGTTTGTTCTATGGTTATGTTAATTAATGTTAAGAAAGAAAAATTAACAGAATTAAAAAAAAAAGGAAGAAACGGAGTGGGCTAGGCCCATTGGAGAAGAAGGAAGAGGGGGTCAGATGGTCACGATACAGATAAAAAGGGGGAGAATTGATTGTAAGAGGAAACCCTAGGACACTGTTCATGACTCCCAATTCACCCCAAATCCGCCGCCCCAATTCAACCCAAACCCTAAATCTTCTTCAGCTCACAAATCTCGGCCATTTCCTCTCGCTTCTCCGCCATCAACTTCAATCCAACCTTTGCCTCAGGGAAATCATCATCATCAATTTGTAACCCTCACACTTGTCTGTCTTCGATTTCCTTCGCTTAAACAACAACACCAACGAACATTCTTTTCATGGTGGATTCTTTTACGCGGCAACAAAGTCAAACGGAAACCCTCTCCATTTAAAGTCAATTACGTTTCAAATCTCCTCGCTTCTAGCTCTCTGCCGATTCAACAGTTCCGAGAGACACGTTTTGAGCAACACGGTTCAACAACGGTGACATAACACCAACAACAAGTCATCACCGTACGCGGCGTGGTTGTGCGATTTCGCAATCGTTGTTTGTAGTTGAGGAAGAAGCCATTTCAACAGTGGTTTAGGTAACAGGTCCAAGATATAATGTTATGCTATTTTCGTGTTTTTTGTTCATGTCCATTTTTACTGCATTCTTTGATTGAGTTATTGTAAACAGGTTTATAAATTGTGTAGATACTATTTTTTTTATCTCTGTTTGGGTTATTGAAATCATATTCTTGTGTTTTCATCTCATATCCCCATTTGTTATGGCTTGAGTGTATACACCATGAATAAGTTTGTGTTGTTTCTCTGTTGGTTGAATGTGAAGAGTTTATATTACCATGTTATCATATCTATCGATATTCCTAACTGCTGACATACTCGTGAAAGACATTTGGTTGGTGTTGTGCTGTAGTGTACATGTTATGCAGGTACCGATTTCTGTCGGTGGGAATAGAAAGATGATAATAGCTTTGTAGAAACAGCCGCAACAAACTACGGATAACCAGCTGCAAACAACGGTTCAGTGCCTTCAAGGAATGGAGAAACGACAACAGCAAATGATGTCATTCTTTGCCAAAACAGTCCAGAGTCCTGGCTTTCTTGGCTCAGTTTGTGCGACAGCGAAATGACAGCAGTAGGCGCATAACTGGGGTCAACCAAAAGCGTAAGCTTAAACAGGAAGCAACTCTTCAAGAAGTTCCTCCATCTTCAAAGTGGTCTTCTCACATTCCAACAACAACATTGTCATGACCATGGCGAGATGACAACAACAGAAGCTACAACGTTTTGCGGCTCAAAGGAAGCGTGGTGACTTCGACACTGTCTTAGTTTTCGAGTTACAACTGAACTCAATCTGTTCCCAGCTAGGATGCGACATCCCCAGTTAGTAGCGGCGAATTTCAGGTCTGAACTGGGCCAATCCCGGCATTGCCGACAAATTCTGTTATTTCTCAGTTTCCAACACCGCTTCCAATGACAAGGCCGCACCACAGTTGTAATCAGTAGTATCTCACTCGCATCTTCAATTCAACTCTATTTTCATGAATTCTATAATTTCTTGTTATCTTGTTTGGGTGGTTCTGTTTTGTACAGGTTATGCATTCGAAATAAAATTTGGATTGAAAAAGCTTCCATATGGGACTGGTGATAAGTTCTAGGTTGCGACTTCGACAGCAGAAATATGAAGTCAAAGTGTATAGAGCAGCTGGAACTTATTAGCACGTCCTGAAAAGTTGAGAAGTAGCGGTCCGAATTTGATCATAAGGAGTACAGGGGTGACTCATTGAGAACCGCAGCCACCGACATCAACGTCGATACATTCAGCCCAACAGCTTTTCAGCTCACGGCAATGACTCGACAATGATACTACATCAACAACAATTTATGATGGCTGGCTCAATTCCATTTCAAATTCACAGAGAATGTGTATTATTGTCTGCAACTGTTTTTATGTGCAGTGAATTACAGCATGACAGCAAAACGGCTTGCGGCTCAGATAAACTAGGATGCGACATCCTCAGTTAGTAGCAGCAAATTTCGCGACACAAACCAACATCAAGGTGACATTTCCAGCTTTTGCATGCTACCTGCTTCCGTCATCGGCGGTATCGGCTATTTCAGATGGTCAGCTGAGCCTTCATTTCGTGATCTTTGCTCACACTTTTGGTTAGTATATGACTGGTCTGACTGCTGTGCATAACAGATAGCTAGTTATAGTTTGGTTTCGAGTCCCGTATTTGGTATTGTTACTTTGATTGCATCGATCTCAATCCAACTATTTTCTGTATGTGCTGAGTTTAGATGTGATATACATGGAAGTTTGTTGAAAATGTGCTACTGTGGTAATGTTTTGGAGTTAATGATTTGGTATGAGGTTTATGTTCATTATTTGTTTGCAAGCATTTTCAAAGGTAGATGAGCAGGTAGCAGTATGATTGTGAATATATTTTCATCTCTATCCAATTAGAATCAGGGTGGTATTTGTTTATTTTTCAATAATCCATTTGAGTTTGTTAATTATTTATCAGTGTTTGAGGAATTGTTGGCCATAGATTTTCAGTATTGTATAATACTTGTTGCTGTTTGGTTAGAACTAATATAACTGAGATAGGTATCAACTCCATACTTGCAAAATAAGTCTCATCAACTCCATAATACATTATTGCTGGTGTTGTTCCATGTCTTAGTGTTTATACATATCACCATGAATCTCTGTCATCTCATCAAAACATGATATCAAATTATCAAACACTAACAAACATAGCACGATTTAAGGCTCTTGCTATCATTTTGAATTTTGAAGCCACATTTTTTATGGCACTGGTATAATCTGCTACTAACATTCCCCATGTTATATAAGTCAAGTGTATGTCCTGTTTTATATTTGAAGCGAAGCAGGGTAACCTTGCGGATGGCAGCAATCTTACGAGTGGATATCCTGTTTTATATTTGAAGTGAAGCAGGGCAACCTTACGGATGGCAGCAATCTTGCGAATGGATATTCTGTTGATCTGTTTATATTCTGTTTTATATTTCTTCTGTGCAGATTGCAAAGCCGCCGCAATTCGTCGTGAACACTAAAGCTACGACTAGCTAGGATGTGACATCCCCAGCTAACGTGGCTTTCTTCAGCGGCATAGCAACAATTTTCAGAAGAAGCAACAATAAGGCATCAGGAACCTGTTGCGACTTCCTCAAATATCGGCAACAGCAACACAGACTCAAGGTGTATAGAGCAATGGTTGAGTTCACCAGGAGTTCAAAGCACCAATTCACCAAAGGCTGTCGCGACAGTTTGACGCTGTTTTTTATTGTTTTTTCGGTTTGACTTCGGTTATGGATTATGGTATCATGTGTTTTTCACTAATTCAATGTGTTTTGCCTACTGGTTTTTGGTGATTTTGTTATACCAGCTATGTGGATAAATGCTTGTAGCTTGTTGATGATAACCGGTGTTGGCAAGTGTAAAACAAAACAGGTTAAGTGAATTAACATCGGAACCGCAAACGGTGGTGGTGGCATGCTGAGATTTACAGTTACTGCTCTTGTTTTTTTTAAAGGTTTTTGGTTAATTAAAATTCAGTTTAGGAATCAGTTAGTTATTAATCAATTTTTATTATTTGGATATTTTAACTCAGTTTAATAATCATAGTGTTTGATTTTAACATGCTTAATTAATAGATTTATTTGCTTTTTAAGCAATTGATTTCACTAAATTAAAATTGATTAATTTATGTTAACATGAATTTCTAACTTATTTTTCTTAATTAAGTTATTTTCAAAATTAATTATTTTTCTAATCTTAATTCCACTTATTTTTTATATGCTAAATTTATTTTTTCAATCAAGTCCCGAAAGATTAAATTCTTGGAGTCTAGCACTTCTCGAGTTTTCGAATGAACATTATTAAGGTGTACACCTTAAATAATGTATTGTTCATTTTGTTTTATATATTAGGCAATTTAACTTTTATATTTTGTATATGCTTTAGTAAGTAGCATGTTTTAAACAATTCAATAAATTACACTTTAGTTTTTTTTCAAATTTACTTTTAACTTTTGATTAATTTATTTTTTTTGCTAAATTCAAATCAATTTATTTTAACTTACAATTTATTTTTCAGCTTATTTCTAAAATATGTTTGATTTTCTTTAAATCCTGTTTCAGTATATTTTTCAATACCAAATTATTTCTCAACCAAGTCATGAAATTAAATCCTTGAAGTCTAGCACTTCTTGAAATTTTTGGACAAACATTATTGGGGTGTACACCTTAAATAATATGTCATTCAACTATTCGTTTAGTACGCGATTTAGAACAAAAAATATCATAGGAATCTAGCATTCTGTGTGATATTTCCGCTGTTCATCCAAATATTTTTCAGATAAAAATGGTGTTATTGGAATCTAGCATTTCGGTAATACCCCGATTATTTAGTTGTGAGGCCGACGTCTCATTTATTAAATAATTGATGTTTTCAAACCCAATCTCGCGTTCTCACTTCTCACACGTTCACAAATTATTTTCATACCCCATTTCGCTTCAAATCTTTTTTTTAAAATTTTTTTTTCTCGATCAAACTTCGAAAGAAGGAGATACTTGGAGTCTAGCATTCCTTGTGTCTTCGAGTGAATAATTCTCGAGGCATGCTCTTGAGTTATCATTCACTCAACCTTTCAACTCATTCAACCTCATCTTTCGTGGTTGTTACCACGAACTACGGACGCTCTGATTCTTTATTCATTCTTGAATATAAGATACGTAGGCACAAGATTGCGATGATCTTAGCGAGCACATTTCTACCTTCCTCCATCATTCCATCCACTCATTCCCAACCTTTCCCGTAGTCGAACTACGACGCTCTGATTTCTCATTCTCGTCCGAATGAGCATACGTAGGCACAAGGGCCCCAATCCTTGGCGAGCACCCTATTCTCTAACCACCCATCTTTCCCTAACGTCTTTTATCCCGTTAACCTACCAATTCGCTTTTATCAACGAAAAGAAAACAAATAAACCTAAACAACACTCCCCACAATTACCTTAAGAGGTTCCCGCCGAGTACGACGGACGTGAGAGGTGCTAATACCTTCCCCTCACGTAACCGACTCCCGAACCCGGAACATGGTTGCGACAACCCTGTTCCTATCCTTTCGTTTTAAGAGGTTTTCTCGATATTTTCCTCTCCCGTTTGTTCGAGAAAAATAAAGTTCGGTGGCGACTCTGTCGAACCGCATTTCCGCGCCTTTCGCGCGAGGATCGTTCTCTCCAAAATGTCTCCGTGATTTTTCGAGGTGCGACACCAGGTAATAGCAAAAGAACGCATTGAGAATGACCTAAAAGAGTGGAAAAATTCAGGATGGCTCGAGCAGTCAGGCTAGTGAAACTGAATCCACTAAGTAACTCCCAAGTCAGGCCAGTGAACATCATTATGCCGTCTCTTTCAAACAAGTCACAATTTCTTGCTTTATTGATTGTCGTTCAAGTTAATATTGTTTGTCTATTAAGACTTGTTTGTCGTAGCTCAATTCAAATTAAATTTTTTGTTGTTTAATGAAGTATATTGTATTATTTATATTTTGGTATTGTATCTTATTTAATTTAGGTGTTCTTAACTATTTGAACTTTTATTTTAGTTGTTACATTCTATTATTTTAATTTTGATTTGAATTAGTTTAATTTATTTTGTTATGATCCTTTAGTTTGTTCAAAATATTCTTAAATGATAATTGAAATGAAGTGTAGAACTATGTTAATATTATGTATTAAATTTATAATAGATTTCTGAAATATTTATTTTATTAAGTTGAAAACATATAATAGTATGTGACACATCTATGGAATTTAGTTTTATATTATTAGTTTATTTAATAAATGGTTAGACCGTAGGTTTAATTGGTTTAACCAATTAAACTTTAAACCGTAAATTTTACTGGTTCGATCTTCGGTCCAGTTTTTAAAACATTGTTACGGAAATTTTCAAATTTAAATTAATTCAAATAAAAGTCAACAATTAATTTATATTAAATTATATAAAATTAGATTGAATTTATTTATTTTATAATTAATTATTCAAAATCAAATCGAATTATAAATAATTTTATTTAGAGATAAGTCAATGTAAACTGCGTCCGAAATATTAAATTTATTTTATTAATTCGAACAAAATCTTCAGATTAATTCGATCCGCTCTGCAAGACATATATTATGGGTATCATTGTGAAAAGAATCACACAAATGATTAAGTATTAGAGTGTTTGTCTTATAATTTTTAGGACTATTGCATAAGTATTTTAATTATATACATGTCTATATATCTTATATTTTATGGAACATGTATATTTAATTAATTCTAACAATCATCTCACTTTATCAAAATAAGATGGGAAAATAAAATCTCAAAAAGACTATAAGAAAAAGATCAAAACTCAAATTTAAAGAATGAGATAAGTAACATTTAATTTTATTTAAAATAGAAAAATAAAATTGTATTTTAACTTTAAAAACTCAATCCATGGCCATGTCGGCCATATCTCCATCGTTTTACGCTTTTTGTTTTAGTGATACCACCGTCACTTTTCTAGATTTTGAGTATACGGTGGATCCAAGACACATTTGATGAAATATATTATTTATTTTCAATAGGATAAAGAAGAAAGAAAAGAAACAGTAATTTTTTTTTGTGACAGATAGGATATTTATTTCATTCATTTCTGTTTATGATTTTTACACCTACGGTTTTGAACCAGAATCCAACTTAAATATCTTTTTATCTGATTGGTGTTCTCAGTTTTTTTATACTATCTATCTCTATCTCTATTGTTTTAATATGAGTTAAAAACCAAGTCACCCTCAATCATTAACATTTAGACGGTTACGGAATGAGAAAAACTAAACTAAATGATTTTTATCTAGAAATATAATGTTGAACTATGTCTTGATTTTTATATAGAAATATAATGTTGAATTATATCTTAAATTTTTAAGTGATGAAGATAAAGTATGCAAATTAGTTTGGAATTCAAAGAATATAATGTGTAGAATTCCAGCGACGAATCCGGCGGGATGAGCGGAGGTGCGATCGGGTCCGTTTTGATAGTGA
Source organism: Lathyrus sativus (assembly GCA_963859935.3). Lineage (NCBI taxonomy): Eukaryota > Viridiplantae > Streptophyta > Magnoliopsida > Fabales > Fabaceae > Lathyrus > Lathyrus sativus. The sequence continues at coordinate 420,771,647 of OZ012738.1, forward strand.
GATGTTGATCGAACTCTAGTATGGTCGAAGGGTAGCTTCTGGTTCGACAGATATTAGGCATGAGGTTAAAGTCTGTTCGCATGCTGCTGTCGGAGCAATGCGTGTTGTAGTCGAAGTTTGTTCTAATATGCATTAGTCAATATTGCTATGGTTGTTAGCATGTTGAATTGGGTCTTACTTGTAAGTCCAATTGTTTAAGTTAGCTTGTACCCTAAGTTAGCTTGTAATGGGTAATTGTTAAAAAAACTCATTAGGTTAGTGTGTTATTTTTCTTATAAATAGGATGTTAGTTTCTCAATCTTGGCATAAGGAAAAATAGGAAGATAAAATCCTAATTTCAAGTGAGAGAAGTTATTTGTTATTCTTGTATACTTGTAATCTTGTTTCTAAGAGTAAGGAAAAAATAGCAGTTTATAACTAATCTTGTTGTTCCTTGTTGTTTTACCTTGTTTTCTTTGTTAACCCTAACCCTTGTGTGGTTTTTGATCATAAAGAAACCGTTTATATTTCGTTTCAAGACATCCGATTCACAACAAATTGGTGCGGTGAGCGTGGAGAAGATGCCTTCAACAAAGTATGAGATTGAAAAGTTCACCTAAGTGAACGACTTCAGTCTGTGGCGCATGAAGATGAAAGTCTTACTGGTTCAGCAGGGTTGTTAGGAAGCGTTGAAGGAAGAGGCAGCCATGAACGTTGCATTAACGGCAAAAGAAAAGACGTGTATGATTGAGAAAGACCACAATGCAATATTGTTGAGCCTTGGTGATAAGGTTCTTCGATAGGTATCAAAGGAGACTACAACATCAAGATTATGGGTGAAACTTGAAAGTTTGTACATGATCAAATCTCTGGTGAATCGACTCTACCTGAAGCAAGCTTTGTATTCATTCAAGATGAGTGAAGACAAAGTGTTGGCTGAGCAGTTGGATATGTTCAACAAGCTGATTCTTGATCTTGAAAATATTGATGTGAAGATCGACGATGGTCGATGAAGATCAAGCACTGTTGCTGTTGTGTGCTTTGCCCATAATACATTCTCACTTCAAAGAAACTCTCTTGTATGGAAGGGAGTCCCTAAGCTTTGAAAAAGTTCAATCAGCCTTGTATTCTAAGGACTCAAATGAACGAAAGGAGCATAAACCTTTGACGGTGGGTGAAGGTTTGACCGTTAAGGGAAAATTCTTGAAAAGATGGTAAGTTCGACAAGAAGAAAGGTAAAAGTCAACAGACGTCTTATAGTGGAGAAACATCTGGTATTCGATGTTATCACTGTAAGAAGGAGGGTAACACAAGAAAGATACGCCCTAAACACCTGAAAGATCATGAAGGTAATGGCAACGCAACCATTGTTCAAGATGACTTCAACTCATCTGATGTTCTTGTGGTTTCAAGTGCCGACTCGAAAAAAGAGTGGATTATGGATTCAAGTTGCACTTGGCACATGACTCCAAACAGAGAATTGTTCGAGGAGCTATGTGATCAAGATGGTGGATTTGTGCTGCTGCGAAACAAAAAATCTTGCAAAATTGCAGGTATTGGATATGTGAGATTCAAGCTCCATGATGAGTCAATAAGGTTATTGACTGAAGTCAGGTATGTACCCTACTTGAAGAGAAATTTAATTTCTCTTGGTGAATTCGACAGAAAGGGATGCGTTTTTCAAGGAGAGAAAAGTATTCTAAGAGTCATGAAGGGGTCAAATAAAGTTTTGAGAGGCGTGAAGAAACAAGGCTTGTATACTCTCGAGACTGAGGTTGGAAGTGGTTCGACAAATCTTGCATCTATGAAACCTGTGCCGAAGACAGAATTATGGCACATGAGATTGGGTCATGTCAGCGAAAGAGGCCTGGTCGAATTAGGAAAGCAGAACATACTAGGAGGTGACAAAGTTGAAAAGTTGAAGTTTTATGAATCTTGTGTATTTTGTAAATCCTGTAGGGAGAAGTTTAACATAGGAAAGCAAAGAACACATGGATCCCTGGATTACATTCATGTTGATCTTTGGGGGCCTGCAAGGAATCCTTCACACTCAGGTGCAAGGTATTTTCTATCCATTGTTGATGATTATTCCAGAAAGCTATGGGTATTCATTCAGAAGACGAAGGATGAAACTTTTGAGAATTTCAAAAGTTGGAAGATTCTGGTCAAAACTCAAACTGGCATAGAGGTTAATTGGTTGAGAACCGACAATGGCCTTGAATTCTGCAACGAAGCATTCGACAGTTACTATGTTGAGTCTGGGATTGCAAGGCATAAGACTGTAGCAGGTACTTCTCAACAAAATGGCTTAGTTGGGAGATTCAATCGAACAATCCTTGAAAGGGTTAGATGCATGTTGGTTAGTGCTGGATTGAAGAAGGTGTTTTGGGCGGAAGCTATTTCGACAGCAGCTTACCTAATAAATAGATGTCCCTCGACTGCCTTGGGAATGAAGACACCTGAAGAAGTTTGGTCGGGACATCCACCTAGTCTCGATAGACTGAGAGTATTTGGCTGTGTGGCCTATGCTCACATTAGGCAAGACAAGGTCGAACCTAGAGCTCTGAAATGCATGTTCATGGGATACTCTGAAGGAGTCAAAGCTTATAGGCTATAGTGCCTAGACTCAGGTCACAGAAGGTGTATCACCAGTCGAGATGTATTTTTCAATGAAGCAGTGATGACTTTCAAGAAAAATGATGATGGTAATGAAGAGCTGGAACAGGGAGAGATTCCTGTTGAGGTGGAGCATGTTGATGTTGAATTACGTATCCTAGGTGAAGTCGAAGAAGACGCGGAAGATGTTGTCGAAGATAAAGAGACTGATAATGACTACCTTCTAGCAAGAGACAGGTCGAGGAGAGTCATCAAGCCACCTCAGAGACTTGGGTATGCAGATCTTATAGTTTATGCCTTAATATGCCTTAATCTTTACAAGTAGGTTCTAGACGAAGAACCTAGAAACTTAAGGAATTTATGGGGAGTCGAAATAAGACTGAATGGATGAAGGCCATGGATGATGAGATGAAATTTGTTCATGATAACAACACATGGGAACTGATCAAGAAACCTACTGGAGCCAGTTTAATCAACTGTAAATGGATTTTCAAAGTTAAGGAAGGAATCAAAGAAGTGGCTTCGAAGAGATACAAGGCAAGATTGGTCGCTAGGGGGTTCACTCAGAAAGAAGGTATCGAATTCAATGATGTCTTCTCTCCTGTTGTGAAGCACAGATCCATTTGAATGTTGCTTGCCACGGTGGCCCAGTTCGACCATGAATTGGAACAGATGGATGTGAAGACTGCATTTTTGTATGGTGATTTAGATGAAACAATCCTGATGAGGCAATCTGAAGGGTATGTCGACAGGGGGAAGGAAGATTATATGTGCAAACTGAAGAGATATTTATATGGACTGAAACAATTTCCTCGACAGTGGAATAGGAGATTCTATAAGTTCATGACATGCATAAGTTTCATCAGAAGTCAGTTCGACCACTGTGTTTACTTCAGATTTCGACCGGGTAATTCATTTATTATTTTGTTGCTCTATATGGATGATATTCTAATAGCAAGCAACACTGTCGAAGATGTAATGAGGGTGAAGGCTGAACTCAATAAGGAGTTCGACATGAAGGATCTGGGAGCTGTGTCCAGGATTCTTGAGATTCACATCCGAAGAGATAGAAAGTAGTCGAAATTATGCTTATCTCAAGAGGCATACCTACGGAAGATTCTAGAAAAGTATGGTATGTCAAATTCAAAGCCTGTTGTGACTCCGACAAACCCTCAATTCAAGCTGAGTGTAGATTAGTGTCCCAACACTGATGTCGAAAGAACTTATATGAATAGCATTCCATATGTTAATATAATGGGTTCTTTGATGTATGTTATGGTATGTATTAGACCTGACATGGCATATACAGTAAGTCTTGTAAGCAAGTACATGGCGAATCTTGGAAAGGCTCACTGGCAAGCACTGAAGTGGATTCTAAGGTACATAAATGGGTCTCTGAATAGAGTCCTAATTTATGGTGGAGCCTTGGTTGAAGATAGTCAAAGTACAATACACCTGTCAAAGAATTCAACCGATCATGAGAAAACTAAGCACATTGATGTGAGATTGCATTTCATCAGAGGGGTAATCGAGCGTGAAGAAGTCCAAGTGCTAAAGGTTTCGACAGATCATAATGCTGCTGATATGATCACTAAGACGTTGCCTAGTTTCAAGTTTTTCCACTGTATTTAGTTGATAAAATCGCATGAAGAAAGCCAGTTTCTTGATGTTATAGAGTTAGATCCAAGACGGAGTTTTGTGAGATATTGTATCGAACTCTAGTATGGTCAAAGGGTAGCTTCTGGTTCGATATGAATTAAGCATGAGGTCGAAGTCTGTTCGCATGCTGCTATCAGAGTAATATATGTTGTAGTCGAAGTTTGTTCTAACATGCATTAGTCAATATTGCTAGGTTTGTTAGCATGTCGAATTGAGCCTTGCTTGTAAGCCCAATTTTTTAAGTTAGTTTGTACCCTAAGTTAGCTTATAATGGGTAATTGTTAAAAAAAACCATTAGGTTAGTGTGCTATTTTTCTTATAAATAGCATGTTAGTCTCTCATCTTGGTATAAGGAAAAATAGGAAGATAAAATCCTAATTTCAAGAGAGAGAGAGAGAGAGAGAGAGAGAGAGAGAGAGAGAGAGAGAGAGATAGAGGTGTTACACCCCAAAATTTGCCCAACTTTTTGCTTTAGCTGGCTTTCGTTTCATTGCATTTATCATTGCATTCATAGCATTAGCATTTGCATACCATAGTCCATGAACAGGGGATTGAGAGGTGTGTGCTTATCAAGAGAGGGATATCAAAGGTCTAAGCCTATTCAAGGGGTTATATTCGAGCTATCAAGTGCTTATCATTATCAGAAGAACGCCAAAGCTCATCAGAAGGAGTGGATTGGTTAAGAATGGTGTACCTCCTCTCTTGGGGGTCTATGAAGGTCATCAAGTGGTTTTGAATCCATGGTTATGGGTGGAGAGTATTGTGAGGACTCATGGGAGACCTTGAGGGTCATCTTGAAGCTTATGTTAGTCATTATATCAAGTGTGTGAAGCCACAGTCAAGATTGGTGCAATCAAGGTTTTCACCTGGTCAACCCTAAGTTAACAGTTGAACTGAAGGAGATTAAGACTCAATTCCAAGTCTTTATGATCATGTGATGTTGTGTTAAGACATGCCAAAGATTATTCCAATATCATTTCATCAACATTCAAGAGTGTGAGAAGTTGCTAGGCTAGGGTTGATGTGCTTGGCAGTGTAAAATCCTCTGGTTTAACGCCTAACTTCAAGACCACGTAACTCAAGATGCAAGCCTCATCTCATCTTGACATAAACATGAGACTTATAGAGAATGTTCATACCTTTAATTTGAGTATTAGAAGTCATTCATTGGATTTCTAGAACTCAAGTTATGAGGCAGACAAGTTACGGGTCCCACTCTGCTTGGAAAATAACCTGCTCTGCACGGGATACGCCAATGCTATGAATGCAATGAAACGAAAGCCAGCTAAAGCAAAAAGTTGGGAAAATTTTGGGGTGTAACAAGAGGTTTTTTTTTTATTTTTGTATACTTGTAATCTTGTTTCTAAGAGAAAGAAAAGAATAGCAGTTTATAACCAATCCTTGTTGTTCCTTGTTGTTTTACCTTGTTTTCTTTGTTAACCCTAACCCTTGTGTGTTTCTTGATCATAAAGAAACCGTTTATATTTTGTTTCAAAACATCTGATTCACAACAAATAATAATATACATAATATGCAAATAAGACGGAATGTGATACATGTGCATGCAATGTGAATGCAAGCTTAATGGTTTCAAGGAACTCAAAAGTAAGTTGCAAACATTTTGGAAAAAACTGAAAAGTTTCATTTCATAATCCATGGTCTCTATTTATTTTTGAAAAGAAATGAACAACTGAGTTCCTTTAAATCAAAGGGTTATTCATGAATGCATGAATGTATGGATGGATGTATGCACAAACACACATATATACATATATACATATATACAGAAACACAAACATGGAGCTTAGGGTTTGAGATCACGAGCATGGAGTCATGGTCTACCCATCCCAAAGGTATGTGCTATGGATTTATTGTACATGTACAACGGGTTCTACAAAGTTCCCAGAGTCATCGATAAATCTTTCGGATATTATCGGCTTGCACGACTACTCATGCGAGCTAATAATATTCTCAAGATAAACTCGTCTGAGTGTAGTATCACATGGCAATCATCATAGGTATACACGTAGATAATCACTGCACTACACCCTAAGAAAAGGCTAAGAGGGTGAAGGGATATCAAAGGTCCTCAGCTTCACAGACTCCCATGTCGAAAAAAGTAACGCCAATACGGCTAATCATATGAAATCGGGAATTCCTAAGGGGGCCCCACTGAGTGTGATTATACCATATGTTAATCATGTTATGACTACTCCCAACAGCTAACTATTAATTATACCACAATCATATCTAATTTATGTACACTTAAGTCTGGGTTAGGACTTACCTCACCACAGAAAAGTCACCACCCAATCAATGGAGAAAACCAAACAACATAAGCAAACAAATATACAAATAACACAAATAAACAAGGTAGGCTTAACCCTCTTCGGGTAAATCCCCAGTGAAGTCGTCATTTCTGTTGCGGTGAGAATCAGATATCAAGCTATTATATTAACTTGAATCACAAATCTTTAAATTTCACCACTAAACTTTGATTTATCCAAAGGAAAGGGAAAATATAAAAAAAAAAAACCTAATTGCGCAATGTAGCAACAATGCTAAGAGATCTAAGGTTCGGGGGTTGGTTATACTAAGGGAATGTACTAACACCCTAAGTATCTATAGTAATTTATAGGAACCTATTATTTGTATTTATGTTATGTTATTTTGCTTGTTATTGATTGGGAAGATCCTATAGGGAATACCTAGAGGATTTACTAAGTATGCTCGCCAAGAATCTGCGGTCTTGTGCCTACGTATCCTAACTAGGATGAAATTAGAGCATTCGTAGTTCACCAAACTACGGATGAGGAACTTTTGATAGTGATCAAGGTTCCAAGGGGGAGGTAAGTGTCCATGGCAATGACACTTACATAGATTTTACAAACTCTATCCTAAGTCTAAGTTGAAAAGGGAGGTGACTCTAACAAGGTCAAAAGGGGAAGGTTGAGGTAAGGCTAAGCTACCTATGGCATAAAGTCAATGAAAGAGACTTTCCTTTGGATTTGGGAAGAAAAGAGAATAAAGAAGGATGAAGGCTAATAAGCTAACATCACTTAGGCGTATCTTGATAAAGTTCAAGGTAAACATGTATAAGTCATAATAATACTTAAACATGGATAGGATTTAAAGTACAAACAAGACATGTATAAGTCAAAACATTACTTAAACATGGTTAAGGTTCAACAATGCATAGATAAGTCAAGGCATTAATTAAGCATGGATAAGGTTCAAACAAGCATGGATAAGTCAAGGCATTACTTAAGCATGTATAAGGTTCAAACAAGCATGGATAATTTAAAACATTACTTAAACATGAATAAGGTTCAAACAAGCATGGATAAGTCAAAACATTACTTAAACATGGATAAGGTTCAAACAAGCATGGATAAGTCAAAATATTACTTAAACATGAATACAATTTTGGACATGGCTCAAGACATAGGTAACAAATAAAAGTAATTAGTAAGGTTCATGGTGATCACATTCAAAGATTAAAACATCACAAAGATTTGGTCATGGCAAACATACAAGTTGTGAATCATGCAAAGACATGCCATTAAAGTTAAAATTATTTATGAACACATGAACAAAAGTGGACAAGTACAAGTGCATACATACAAATGTTCAAGGAAGTATGAAAAAATTGACAAATATCATGGCAAAAATCAAGAAGAAAACTTCACAATCATGCGTGGAAAACAAGTTCATTTGTACATGAAAAAGAATGCGTTTAAGTACATTAAACTTAAACAAAACTCAAGGCAACATGTTATCAACATAGCACAAGGTCCAAACATGGTATACTACATTCAAACAAGTCAACATGGCCAAGGGAAATCAAGGAATAAGTCAAAGAGTTCAACTAAGGACCAAAACAAACCCTAAATAATTTCTATCTTTAACTACACATAAGTATGTAAGAAATAAATATTTAATGGAAGTTGAAAATACAACAATAAAATAAGAAAGGTAAGAAACAAGTAGGAAAAATAGTGGTTCAAAAAGGCCAAAGGATCAATAAGTTATTACCTTTCAAAGTTGTAAAGAAAACCAAACAACTTAAGCAAACAAATATACAAATAACACAAATAAACAAGATAGGTTTAACCCTCTTCGGGTAAATCCCCAGTGAAGTCGTCATTTCTGTTGCGGTGAGAATTAGATATCAAGCTATTATATTAACTTGAATCACAAATCTTTAAATTTCACCACTAAACTTTGATTTATCCAAAGGAAAGGGAAAATATAAAAAAAAAACCTAATTGCGCAATGTAGCAACAATGCTAAGAGATCTAAGGTTCGGGGGTTGGTTATACTAAGGGAATGTACTAACACCCTAAGTATTTGTAGTAATCTATAGAAACCTCTTATTTTTATTTGTGTTATGTTATTTTGCTTGTTATTAATTGGGAAGATCCTATAGAGAAGACCTAGAGGTATTTACTAAGTATGCTCGCCAAGAATTCACGGTCTTGTGCCTACGTATCCTAACAAGGATGGAATCAAAGCATTCGTAGTTCACCAAACTACGGATGAGGAACTTTTGATAATGAGGTTCCAAGGGGGATGTAAGTGTCCATGGCAATGACACTTACATAGAGTTTACAAACTCTATCCTAAGTATAAGTTGAAAAGGGAGGTGACTCTAACAAGGTCAAAAAGGGAAGGTTGAGGTAAGGCTAGGCTACCTATGGCATAAAGTCAGTGAAAGAGCCTTTCCTTTGGATTTGGAAACAAAAGAGAATAAAAAAGGATCAAGTCTAATAAGCTAACATCATTTAGGTGTATATTGATAAATTTCAAGGTAAACATGTATAAGTCATAAAAATACTTAAACATGGATAGGATTCGAAGTTCAAACAAGACATGTATAAGTCAAAATATTACTTAAACATGGTTAAGGTTCAAACAAGCATAGATAAGTCAAGGCATTACTTAAGCATGGATAAGGTTCAAACAAGCATGGATAAGTCAAGGCATTACTTAAGCATGTATAAGGTTCAAACAAGCATGGATAATTCAAAATATTACTTAAACATGGATAAGGTTCAAACAAGCATGGATAAGTCAAAACATTACTTAAACACAGATAAGGTTCAAACAAGCATGGATAAGTCAAAATATTACTTAAACATGAATACAATTTTGGACATGGCTCAAGACATAGGTAACAACCAAAAGTACTTGGTAAGGTTCATGGTGATCACATTCAAAGATTAAAACATCACAAAGATTTGGTCATGGCAAACATACAAGTTGTGAATCATGCAAAGACATGCCATTAAAGTTAAAGCTATTTATGAACACATGAACAAAAGTGGACAAGTACAAGCACATACGTACAAATGTTTAAGGAAGTATGAAAAATTGACAAATATCATGGCAAAAATCAAGAAGAAAACTTCACAATCATACGTGGAAAACAAGTTCATTTGTACATGAAAAAGAATGCGTTTAAGTACATTAAACTTAAGCAAAACTCAAGGAAACATGTTATCAACATAGCACAAGGTCCAAATATGGTATACTACATTCAAACAAGTCAACATGGCCAAGGGAAATCAAGGAATAAGTCAAAGAGGTCAACTACGGACCAAAATAAACCCTAAACAATTTCTATCTTTAACTACACATAAGTATGTAAAAAATAAATATTTAATGGAAGTTGAAAATACAACAATGAAATAAGAAATGTAAGAAACAAGTAGGAAAAAGAGTGGCTCAAAAAGGCCAAAGGATCAATAAGTTATTACCTTTCAAAGTTGTAAAGAAAACATAAAAAATAAAATGGTAAAAAAAGAAATGGCCTTGGGAGGGTTTGAACCCGTCACTCTTAGGTTGCAGCTCTAAAACTAGACCACCAGGCTATACACGTGCGTGTCAAAATTAATGGAAACACACACACACACACACACACACACACACGATAGAGGAGAAAGAAGGCGAAGACAAGGCGCATGCTACCACTGGGGTGGTATTTACTTCCATTCATTAAATGGAAACAAATAAATAAATACTATACAAACATAATAAGACAAAAATTTGACACATCAGCAAACAAACCCTACGCTCTTCTTCTTCCTCTCTCCCTTGCTCGTGCTTTTTCGTTTCCTCCATTATTTTTCTCAATCTTCCAACACTCATAACTCTTTCAATTTTTAACGAAATTAAAAGATATAATAAGGAAATTGCTAAGAAAAATCACAGGAATCCAATGGTATTATTCTAACAAGCTAAAACTCATCGTACAAGTCACATTAATTCAAAAACCAGTTCTAAAACTTAAGGTTTTTTTCTCAATCTTTCTCCTACCATAATTCACTCAATTTTAACGAAATTAAATAATATAAAAAAGGAAATTGCTTAGAAAAATACTAGGAATCCAATGGTATTATTTTTACAAGCTAAAACTCATTGTACAAGTCTAAAACTTAGGGTTTCTACCACTCAAAACTTCATATAGGCAAAATAAAATGCAAGCAAGCACATGTACACATTCAATATATTAATGTCTACATTTTTGCTTTAGAAACCACATAATAATAATGCATGTATCACGAGTTTCAAAGTTCAAGTTTCTTACCTTTTGGAGTAAGGTCCAATGCCGCTTCACAATGCTTCAAAAAGTATTGCAATGGTGTAGTTAGCCTTTTGATACTTTAATGAACTTGTTTGAATGAATGGTTTGGTCAGAAACTTCTTATATTCCTCCAATTGAATCCTTTTACAAATATGGAGGTTAAAAATGCAAAGTGGTTGTAAGGATGATACATAAGTTGCTTGAGGGTTTAAATGGATTATTTGTGATGTATATGAGAGGTTTGGATGGTTGGTTGAGGAAGAAATCAACAGGAATACAAGTTATGGAGTTTTTGTTTTTGAACTTGCAAAAATGTTGATTTTTGTCAACTCGGATATAGAAGGTTTTTGTTGAGGTTTGAGGGCTGTTTCTTGTACATTTGAGGCTTAGATGATGCCTCTATTTATAGTAGAGGTGAATGGATTGAGGAGGCAAATTGAACTTGTAAGTTTGTCATTTGGTTTGGTTGAAATCAAAATACTAGTTTCATGAAAATGTGGAGTTCCAAGATGAGGTACAATGGTTATAGGGTGGTTGAGAGCTTTTAGAGGTATTGCTTCTGCAAAAGAAACCATCATAAGGCTCTACACAAATTGGTTTATGATAAAAGCAACGATACAAGAATGTCATTATGTTCTTTTTGTATAACATGCTACAAATGGTAACATTACTTGGATAATGCATCAATTCAATTTGTAATGCACACAAAACTTGTGTAGTTTTCTAATCATGGAAGGATTTGCAAGTTACAAGAACTGAAATTAAGTGATTTGGAGATTTGAAGTGGTTTTGCAACTTTTTCTTGACATGAAAAATGACATAAACTTCAAGTATGAATGGCCAACTTTGCATCTGCGAAACTCCTAGCTCAAAAATAGTATCAATGAGTTCTTGGACTCTTTTGAAAGCTTGAGACATGCTCTACAAATTTCATGTTTTGATTTTTCATTGAATCAAAATGGACCATGGTGAAAACTGACTCACAAGTTGGTTACTTTTCAAGGCATATTTGTAGCAAACCATTTCTAAGTGTTGGAAATCACTTTTGAAAAGAACACCAACTTTATGGCTTCATAACTGGAAATCTAAGCATTTTTTGGGAATTCCTCCTCAGGGACAAAATTGTAGTATGAAATGAGCTCTTCAAATTGATCTTTGGAGCATAGAAAATGGATGCTTGGTGAGGATGTTATGGCCTTGCCAAGTTGGCTCCAAATTAGAGTTTTCCATAACTTAGAAAAAATTCAATTTCTCTTTTGTTTCCCTTTTTGCAAGTTACCTAATTTCTCTTGATTTTTATTGATCAAACTCAATCGTCAAACACGTTTGAGATTAAGAAAATTTGAATGTCTTGAATCATGTCTCAAGGTTTGAGATCATTCCTTGATCAAAAGTCAAAGGTGCAGTTGACTTTGGTTGAAAAACCCTAGTTTGTGGCCAGATGAAATTGGATCTTGAAGAACTTGTAATGAAGCCAATTTTCATTTGATATTTGATTAAAAGAGGTCTCTTAAGTGTATGAGAACTTGATTAATGATGATCCATCCAAAACTTTGATTGATCAATCCTTTAAGGCTCTTAGAGCAAACCTTAATTCACATATGAACAAAACAAAGTCATATATTGATAATTAGTTAACTATGCATAAATGATTGACCTAGAATGTTATGCAAATGATAGGTGAATCTAGGGGTAAAATTTGGGGTATGACACTTCCTTATCGGAGAAGGAGAAGACAACGATGTTGAAAAAGTCCATAGTTTTGTGGTGTTGAGCCTTTTTTATTAGGTTCTCCGGCAGGTTTCAAAAGAGAAAACTGCAGCTGGTGTGTGGACGAAACTTGAAGGTTTGTATATGAAAAAAATCGTTGGTTAATCGTCTCTACCTGAAGCAAACTTTGTATTCATTCAAGATGAGTGAAGACAAAGCCTTGGCTGAGCAGCTGTATATGTTCAACAAGTTGATTCTTGATCTTGAGAATATCGAGGTCAAGATTGATGATGAAAATCAAGCGTCACTGTTGTTATGTTCTTTACCTAAGTCTGATGCTCACTTTAAAGAAATTATCTTGTATAGAAGAGAGTCATTAACCTTTGAAGATGTTCAACCTGCCTTGTACTATAAGTATTTGAACAAACAAAAAGAGCACAAGCCATCTTCTGTTGGTGAAGGTTTATCCGTTAAGGGGAAATTCTTGAAGAAAGATGGTAGGTTTGATAAAAAGAAGGATAAAGTTCTACATAGTTCTTATGATGGTAATGCTCATACTATTAAGTGTTATCATTGTAAGAAGGAGGGTCATACAAGAAAAGTATGCCTTCACTATGCCAAAAAAGACCTTTAACAACGCTTAAAAGCGTTGCCAAAAGTGACACTGCTAAAGGTAAAGGCAGCGCTTTTTTTAAGGAAAAAGCGCTGCTAAAGGATCCCTTCAGCAACGCTTTTAGCAGCGTTTTTTTCACCCTATAGCAGCGCTTTAAAAGCGCTGCTATTCCCCCTTCCCCTCCCTTCAGCAACGCTTTTTCAACCCTATAGCAGCGCTTTTCCCTCCCCTCCTTTAGCAGCGCTTTTAAAAGCGCTGTCTTAGACCCCCTTTAGCAGCGCTTTTTTAAAGCGCTTTCTTAGACCCCCCCCCTTTCCAACCTATAGCAGCACTTTTTTGGCCTCTCTTTGCACCCTTTAGCAGCGCTTTTTTTAAAAGCGATGTCTATTCTTCATGATTTTTAAATTTTTTTTTAATAATCACATTTTTTATATATTTTTCGATAAACCTGCTTATAACAATTACATTCTCTGCTTATAATTCAGGTCTTTAATTCAACAGTTTGGCCTTATATATAAAAATTATTTTGGCCTTATTTATGTGTGTAATACCCCAAATTTTACCCTTATATTTAGTCAGTCATTTCGCATATCATCTCATATGTACATTTGCTAACCACTAACAAGTTATGGAGGTGTTTGTTTTGCAGATTTGGTTCCAGGGGTATTTTGGTCATTTTACGCAAATTCTGCTAATTCCCTGAAGACAGGCTATTATTAAGTTCTGAGGCGTTTGATACACTATCTTTTGAGGCATTTACCTATCACCAGGGCTAATTATATCAAGGTGCCAATTTGACGTGGTCGATATTAAAGTTTGCCGAACACAACTGGATTTAAGATCCATTCCAAAGCGTTTCCGTTTCTGTTATTAAGGCACAGTCGTAATTGGGTGTTATTGGATTGTAGCTCTTGGCATTCGGTCAGTGGAATTTAGTTACGAGTAGTGTTGTGTGTTGATGCTGAAACTGTTGTGATTATGACGCACACCCGTGTTTGGTTGAAATGGTTGGTTAACATTTGAATGGGATTTTAATCAGACGATGAGATTAGGATTACAAATGAGACGAGTGCACAAATAAGAATATCACTTGGGAGTGTTTATGTTTTATGACTATGTTAATGAATTTAAATACTTGTGGATTTATTCACAAATGTTTATATTTTTTAACTAAGAATAAAATATAAATGAATTCAAATTTTGGGAATTTTATTTCATAAAAAATCTCATCATACAAGAAATGGAGTGCTTCACATTTTATACGCACTGTTACAAGGAATTACATTAAAGTTCTAAATCCTAAGGAATTACATTAAAGTATCTATCCTAAATCCTAAGAACATCTAAGTGTCTTCATGTTGTCTTTGAGCTTCTCCACGAATCCTCGATTCACCTGCACGGCAAAACATAACAAACAATATAGAATATGTTAGAAGATGTTTTTGACACTCTCAGAACAATGTCATCATCGAGTGCCGGGAGTGGCACAACCGAAGCTGCGTCCTACCCCCGTTACCGATCCGCGCCGTGGGCGTCTGATCAGGTAATACCTGTTCTTATCGATACGGGACATCCGAGAGATAGAAGAAATAAAAGAAGCGGGACTGATTCGTTTTGCCGCGATTGGATTTCCAAACTGATACGAGAATAAGGCAACATAGGCAAGTTCTGACTCAGACCCGGATGCCGGCAGGTCTGAGTCACTTTGGTTTCAAAACTTCCAACACCTGAAAAGCCACAAGCATCATCAGAACTCAAAGCATAAACAAAACTAGGAAGGGGCTCGCGCCAATACAGGTATGAATAGCCACCAAAGAAACAAATCTGTTACCAAACAGAATGAAGGCCAATGGTCCAAACAGAATGAAAATCAAGTTCAAAACAGAACAAGAGAAGCCAAACCATAGGCATCAAACTGCAACAATCCTGAACAGGACAAGAGAATTGAAATACAAGCCAAAACTGCATCAAATTGCAAACAGAATACCATATGCAAACTAAACTGCATCAAAACAATGCATCAGAATGCAGATTTATGCGCAAGAAGCCACAAGAAAATATCTCATAGGTCTGTCATAACAAGATCCAAAGAAAAGGTAACAACAGATAATACAAAGAAAGCCAGAAGAATAAAGCTGTAACAAGCTGCCAAGCTGTACCAAAAGGCTGTCAGTTAGGGGCAAGCCTCACGGATGGCAAGTCACAAAAATGGACACCAAGTTGCAGCACAAAGCATAGCGCAGAATGAGGCTCAGTCATAAACATCATTGCCCCAACAAACAAGTTACCGAAACAAGTTATCAAGCCATACTCAGTTCATGAAACAAACAAATGGCTCGGTTAACCAAACACCATAACCCAAATCATCATCGCCCAAACTCACTATCGCGTAAGTGCATCGAGGCAACATTAAGCATTCATAGTTGGACACAATTGCCCAGAGTATCAGCTCTGAAACACAAGAATTAAATATCATCATCAGTTAAAACAACTCAAAAGGGAAATAAGTGATAAACCACACGCGAAGGTCATCAGAAGCAACCGCGACATCGTCGAAGAAACATCCCTTGAAGGCTCAGAACGGTGTCATCATTGCCGTATACCTTTCCCGGCAATTCTGATTCGACCGAAGTCGTAGCATCAACCTTCTCTGAAAGAAGAAGAGGAAAAGCTAACTGCACCAGAAAATCAAAAACAAATCGAAAACGCATCAGCACAGTCCAGACTGAATTCAAACAGGACAAACAAATTAATCCAGATATCGAACAGATCAAGTAAATTCAAAGGCAACCCAATCTACATCAGAAAATGATCAAACACAATCGAATCTGGAAAGGGAAAGTTTGAGCCAGATCCAAATGCATCAGGAAACATCTTCATTGGAACCAATCTGAACCAATCTGAACCAATCTGAATCAATTCGAATCGATCTGAATCAATCAAACAAATCAATCAAACAAGTCAGTCAAAAACGAATCAGTTCGAAATCAAACGAATCAGTACAGATCAGTCAAACAAATTAATTTCGGATCCAATGAAATCCAATCGAATCAGAAAATCATATCAGCTCAAAACCCCAATCAGGTTCCAAAAGAAGAAATGAGATCCAAATCGTATCAGTATACATCCCATTTGAATTCAATCTAGAAAAACCAAACAAAATCAAATCAAATCGGATCATCAAATTCACATCTCAGAAAATAACGCAAGTTCAAGGCCCAAAAAGAGAGATAGAGAGAAATTATAAAAAGGGAACGATCACCTCGTTGAAACCCTAGACGAAGCGGGCAGAGAACGCGAAAACAGCGAGAAGGAGAACACCGAAACCATCATATGAACGAAACCCTTCGAAGGAGTTCACCAGCACCGTCCATCT
Organism: Lathyrus sativus; assembly: GCA_963859935.3. Lineage (NCBI taxonomy): Eukaryota > Viridiplantae > Streptophyta > Magnoliopsida > Fabales > Fabaceae > Lathyrus > Lathyrus sativus. The sequence goes on from OZ012738.1 coordinate 420,788,186, forward strand.
GAGAACGGCGAGTAAACAAACTTCAAGGCTCAGAACCTCGTCATCATCGCCTCATCGTCGCAACCACGCCGAAAGCCACCGATCGCAACCACAAAACGTAAGTTGTGAGTTCATCGTGTTGTACATTTAATGGTTTAATGTTGAATGTTTTCAGGTTTCAACATAGAAAGGGACTAGCATCAATGGAAATCAGACAGACGAAGGCCATCAGAGTGTGAAAATCATGAGAAACGGAATGAGTTTGTGAGAGAAGGGAGCGAGCGGCGCCGTAGAGGAAAAGGAGAATTAGGGTTACCCTAATCCCTTTACTCCCCTTTTGGGAATGACCGTGGATCGGGTTGGGACCGGATGTAACTACCGGCCCAACCCCTTTTTTTTATTTTATATTTTTATTTGTTTATTTATAATTATTATGTTTTTTAAGAATTTATTAAAATTATCTTTTTAAATACTATTAAAACTTGTTTTTTCAAAAATAAAATAGAACTTTCTTTCTAATTAATAATAAAACCTTTTTTATAATAATAAAACCTTTAATAAAAAATAATAATGATAACATTAAAAAAAACTTTTTTTAGATTATTAAATTAAAACTGTTTTTGAAAATTAACTTAATTTTTTTTTTAGTATTAAAACTTCTTTTAACTTAAATCATAAATTTTTCCTTTATATAATAAACAGCTAAAAATCTCAAATCTTGCATTTTTAGTTCCTTTGGTCGCCGTCTGGCGTTGCCTACTAACATTGTTCATTTGTTTTGCAGCTTGTCCTGTTTACCGTTATTTATTTTATTTTTCGATTCAAGTTTCGTTTATATTTGTATCTGCTTCTCGATTGTAACCTCGCGAACCTAATAATCGCGTTTACTTTTCGCATTTAAATTTCTGCATGATGTATGATTTAAATTTCTGCTGATGTATTGCAATATTTCTGTCACCTTACACACTCCGAAGGAATTAGGTCTAGCATTTGACCGCCGTGTCAATAGTCCTCAACCTTAAAACCTCAAAACTACACCTTTTCAACCCTAAATTTTCACAAATGCCTCGCCGCAGGCAAAATTACCATTTTACCCCTAGCATTAGGTCAAAGAGCCGCCGCGCTCATTTTAGGGTTTCCCGCCGTGGAATCCCTAATTTAACCCTAATTACAACTTAACATTTCAACGTAGAGATTTGGAGTTTCTACACTCCACGTAAGCGTGTCCTTAAGATGCGTTTATTCCCCTTGAGACCTTGACCACAGTCAAGAAGTTTCTAACCTCCCTTTTGAGGGGAACTACGATTACTCTGATTCCACTCCCATAAGGATACGTAGGCACAAGATGCGATGTCTTGCCGAGTAAACTTAGAATTAACCCCTTAGGTCTCTTTTCTCACTTTTAATCCCTTTGTACATATACCTTAAGCAAATAAATAAAGCAAATAGTAAACATTTGAACAAAAGGTTCCTGTAGAGTACTACAGAAGTTTAGGGTGCTAATACCTTCCCTAAATTTAACCAACCCCCGAACCCTAGATTTTTCCCCGCATTGTGTTTACGATGCAAAATAGGTTTTCCCTCTTTTGACCTTTTCCTTCGGATAAATCAAAGAGCGGTTGTGAATTGAATTGCGATTCAAACTAATTAATAGTTTGATATCCTATTTCCACCGCAACAGAAAATGGCGACTTCACTGGGGAGATCTAACATTCTTAATTTTTGAGGGTCATCCCTAATTTGTTTATATTTATTGCTACTTGTTTTGTTATTTTGCATGTATATATTTGTGCTCTGGTTTGGGACAGTTCCTTGTGCTGTGAGATAAGTCCTACGCCCGGACTAGTGACATTATTATAGGATGGGGATATATTCGATGAGGCTTATAGGGAGTGAATCCCGACCAAGCTGATTCGAGAATCTCCGCTCAGTTGAGACTTTTTCGAAAATGGTTCGGTTGAACGAGTAATCGCGAAAACTTTTTCCATGGTCGACTGGAGTCTGTGATATTGAGGACCGTAGTACCTTAACACCACCTTGGCCTTATTTAGGACGTAGTGCGGGAGCTATGTGAGAGTAATCTTACAATGGCTGCTACGCGATACTACACTCAAAAGAGGTTCTCTTGAGAATATTATTAACCCCTGAGTCAGTCGGAAGGTTGATAATATCCGAAAGATGGGCTGATGACTTTGGGCACTTTGTAGAACCTTGTTCGGCAGGTACAACTAACCTATAGTACACTCCTTTTGGGAAGGGTAGACCTTGACTCCGCTCACGTTCCTTTAACCTAGGACTTTGTGTGTTTTCATGCATTGCATCCATAAAGCATCTCATTGCATTGTATTTCATGGAGTTCAATCATCATTTATGAATATCGCGGGATACCATGAATAAAAAAAAAATAATAAAATGAAAAAAACAAGAAAAAGATTTCTTTGGTACCCCACGACCTTCGTAAATGTTTGAATTCCATGAAATCTTCATTTGCATCATAGCATCATTTACTCTCTTGCATTGCATGTGTCTTCCGTTTTCTCATGTTCGGTTCTCTCGCCTTCCAGTTTCGTCACCCTGAGTTCTCGGCACCAATATAACACCAGAGCTCGAACTCGGAAAAGAATGGAGGATCAGGCAAAAGAGATTGATCGCCTTAGCAATGAACTTGAAGACCTTCGAGGGGGTATGGGGCGTATGATGGAATTGTTGCATGTCATGAATGCTAAGATGGATACCCAGCCCACTGTTGTTTCTGAGATTACCGGCGTTACTGTGGACCCTCCACCAAGTGTGACCGTAGCAAGGGACCCACCTTATGGTCTTGCTCCCGGTTTTGTGCCTCCTCAAGCCACAGTTCCAATTAATCAGCCTGTTCAGCAAGCCATGCCTTTATTTTTTGAAGTTTCTAGGGGGGCTCCTATCTTTGCACCACCTGTTGTACACACTCGTGCGCAACCGTACTTCAATGAGACAGTTTTTGATAATCTTGATGAGAATGTTGAGGGTTATGAGAAACATGATAAGCTTCGTGAGGAAGTAAACACCATCGTCCAGAGATTGAAAAAGGTAGAGGGCGATCAAATTTTTGGGACTGCTGCAAGGGATGTTTGTTTGGTCTCAGGTTTGGTTATTCCCCCGAAGTTCAAAACTCCGAACTTCGATCGTTATGAAGGTGCCACCTGTCCTAAGAGTCATCTGATCATGTATTATCGCAAAATGGCTGCCCATGTTGAGAATGATAAACTGATGATTCATTGCTTCCAAGATAGTTTGAAGGGTGCTTCTTCCAAGTGGTATTTAACTTTGGACCAGTCCCGCGTTAAGAGTTTTCAAGATTTATCTGACGCTTTCATCAAACACTACAAGTACAATATGGATCTGGCTCCTGACAGAAGACAGTTGTTGAGTATGTCACAAAAGAATTCTGAGTCATTCAAAGAGTATGCTCAAAGGTGGAGAGAGACTGCTTCGCAGGTAGAACCTCCTTTGACCGAGAAAGAGTTAGCTGATTGGTTTGTCGACACGGTCCGTCCAGAATTTTACGAGAGAATGGTGGGTAGTGTGACTTCAAATTTCTCCGACATCGTTGCTGTGGGTGTCAAGATTGAATTGGGTATGAAAAGTGGTAAAATGACAAATAATCACGGTGCTTCTAAGGATCAGCCGAAGAAACCTCCGTATAGCTCCCAGAAAAAGAAAGAGGGTGAGACTAATGCTATATCCTCTGGTAGACCAAGAGAACGCTTTTATCGACATCCGCAAGGTTATGCTCAACCTCAAGGGTACCCAGTCCAATATGCTCAACAACCCTATGTGGCAGCTATTACACCTTCTTTCAATCAACAGGTTCCTATGTATCAACCTATGCAACAGCCTCCTGTTTATCCGCCTCCTATAAACTGCCTACAGGCGCCCAACACTCCTGCTCCTCAACAGCCAAAGAGTCCGGCTCCTCGCCATAATGTTCCGAATAGAAGAACGTATAAGCCTTGTCCGCCGATTCCGATGACTTTCACTGAGTTGTATCCCTCTTTGGTCAAGCAAGGTCTGATCACTACTCGGGCTTTGGGTCCGCCTCCTAATCCTCTACCCGCCAATTACAACGCCGCCGCTCATTGTTTATTTCATGAGGGTGCGCCTGGTCATGATCTGGAGAATTGTTATGCTCTCAAAAATATTGTCAGGGATTTATTGGAAAAGAAGATTTTGTCATTCGAAGATCCTCAACCGAATGTTAAGAAGAACCCTTTTCCTAACCATGAGAGTGTCAATGCCATTAGTGCTGATTCGGAGGAAGGTTATGCCCTTGACGTTGAACATATTAAGACTCCTCTCAAGATGTTCCATTCGAAACTGTTTGAAGCTGGTTTGGTAGATACTTCCCACGTTGCATGCGTAAGTTGTGAAGTCAGCATTAAGGGTTGTGTGTTGGTTCAGAACAATGTTCAGAGGTTGATTAATGAGGGTGTTTTACAAGTGACAAGCCAAGCCAAGAAGGATGAGGTCGCTGTGATTGAGCCTGTCTTCCATCAGCCTGAATCAAAGGGTAAGGTACCAGTGTTTAATCTATCAGGGGCAGGTTCTGCCAATCCCGTGTTCGATATACCAAAGTCGTCTATCCCTGAGGTGAATCAGCCTAAGCCTATAGTTATTCGAAGACCAAGTCCGTTTCCTTTCAGTGATCCTAAAGTTGTGCCTTGGAAATACGACGTGACGATGATTGACAAGGAGTCTGGGAAGGTTATTCCAAATGAAGAGGTTAAGGGCACTGTGACCAATATCGCAGAGGCAAGCAGGATGACTCGCAGTGGCCGTGTGTATACTCCCCGTTCCAATGAGGTCCCACCTAAGGAAACAACCAGTATCCCAGTGCCTGCCAAAGACAAAGGTAAGGGAGTCGTTACTAATGATGAAGATGTCGAGTTTTTGAGGATCATCAAGAAAAGTGACTATAAAGTTATCGATCAACTTCATCAGACTCCCTCCAAGATTTCGATTTTATCACTGTTGATGAGTTCACCCGCTCATAGGATGGCCTTGCAGAAGGTTTTAACTCAAGCACATGTGGATCAAGATATCAGCACCAGTCGGTTTGATAGTGTGATTGCCAATTTGACCGCCTGTAACACCCTCAGTTTCAGCAATGAAGAGTTACCGAAGGAGGGTCAGAACCATAATCGTGCTTTACATATATCGGTGAAATGTCAGGAGGACAATTTAGCGAGAGTGCTAGTAGACACCGGGTCTTCTCTGAATGTTCTACCCAAGAGGGTTCTTGATAAGTTGGCTTGTAAAGAGACTGTGTTGAAACCTACTCCTTTGGTCGTCAAGGCTTTCGATGGCTCTCGTCGGTCGGTAATGGGGGAGGTTGAGCTCCCTATCCTGATTGGTCCGCAAGTTTTTAATATCACGTTTCAAGTCATGGACATTAATCCCAATTACAGTTGTTTACTTGGAAGGCCGTGGATTCATGCCGCTGGGGCCGTAACCTCAACGTTACATCAGAAGATGAAGTTCGTGATCGATGGAAAGTTAGTTATTATACACGGTGAGGAGGATCTGATGGTCAGTAACCTGTCTTCTTTCCGTTACATCGAGGCCGATGAGAATGCTTTAGAAATCTCCTTTCAAGCACTTGAGATCGCCAATGTTGTTCTGCTAGAAGTCGAAGAGACAGTGGGTCAGGGTAATCCATCTTTCGCATCTCTGAAGAGTACCAAATCAACAATTGACAGGGGCATTCCTGAAGGTTGGGGAGAGGTAATCGATGTCAAGACCAAGACTGATCGCTCTGGGTTGGGTTACAAACCAACTCAGAATGGAGCTGCCACAACTGTCGAAGGGCGTCCGAAGGTTATCCAAGAGGTATTTGTCAGCGGAGGCTTCCAAGTCAATGCCATCAGTAACTGTGAGGAAAATGAAGAGCTGAGCAACCTGGTGTTTAAGGGTGATGCAGTTTTGAACAACTGGGAGGCCGTCGAGATCCCTGTTATCTTTCCCTTGTCAAAGTAATTGTTTTTTAAAGTTTCATTTACATTTTCAAATAAAAATCTGTAGCTCTGCCCAAGGCTATAGGGTCGTTTTTATTGGGCCACCTTTCATTCCTAAAAAGATATTAATAAAAGCATTTTGTTCAATTCCACTTTGGTTCATTTGCGTTTTTCGTTTTCACCTTTAAAAATGAAATTGGCAACCTTTTTTCCCAAAAAAATAAAAAAAAACAGCATTTCATTCTTACATATCTTCGAGCATTTTAATTAAGTAAGCCTTCCATCATGCAGAGACATTGTAAACCTTGTTGGATCCAATGACTTTAATGACACTCCTGACTGGGATGCACCCATCAATCAAGCTGAGGACGAGGGTGAAGAAGATTTTGAAGTACCCGCTGAACTGACAAGATTGATTGAGTACGAGTACACAGAGCTTCAACCGCATAAAGAGCAGGTGGACTTAATTAATCTCGGTACAGATGAGAGCAAGAAAGAGGTCAAGATTGGCGCAATGCTTGGGACAGAGGTTAAGCCGAGGTTGATTGAGTTGTTAAAAGAGTATATTGATGTGTTTGCATGGTCGTATCAAGATATGCCGGGCCTAGACACGGATATTGTTGTTCACAAGTTGCCACTTAAGCCAGATTGTCCACCTATCAAGCAAAAACTTCAAAGAACGAGACCCGACATGGCTTTGAAAATTCGAGATGAGGTTAAAAAGCAGTTGGATGCAGGTTTCTTGGCAGTCGCAAAATATCCAGATTGGGTTGCCAACATTGTGCCAGTGCCTAAGAAGGACGGTAAAGTTAGGATGTGTGTGGATTACAGGGATCTGAACAAAGCAAGTCCGAAAGACGACTTCCCTCTGCCACATATTGATACACTGGTAGACAATACAGCCAGTTTTGCGTTGTTTTCATTTATGGATGGTTTCTCTGGCTATAATCAGATCAAGATGGATCCCGATGATCGAGAGAAGACTACTTTCATTACTCCTTGGGGGACCTTCTGCTACAAAGTCATGCCCTTTGGTTTGAAGAACGCTGGGGCAACTTACCAACGCGCTATGACCACTCTTTTTCATGATATGATGCACAAAGAGATCGAGGTGTATGTGGACGATATGATAGCCAAATCTCAGAGTGAAGAGGAGCATCTAGACCATTTGGTGAAACTGTTTGAACGACTCAGGAAATATCAGTTGAAATTGAACCCTGCTAAATGTACCTTCGGTGTCAGATCTGGGAAACTGCTTGGTTTCATTGTTAGCCAGCGAGGGATTGAGGTGGATCCTGACAAAGTCCGAGCCATTCAAGATATGCCGGCTCCGCGAACCGAGACGCAAGTTAGAGGTTTTCTGGGACGTTTGAATTATATTTCCAGGTTTATCTCCAATATGACCGCTACTTGTGAGCCGATATTCAAGTTACTTTGCAAGGGGCAGACGGTTGAGTGGAACCCCGATTGTCAGAAAGCGTTTGAGAAGATTAAGGGTTATTTGCAAGATCCCCCTATTCTAATTCCTCCTGTGCCTGGAAGACCGTTGTTTATGTACCTTACCGTTCTTGAAAAGTCTATGGGTTGTGTGCTTGGGCAACATGATGAGACTGGGAAAAAGGAGCATGCGATTTATTACCTGAGCAAAAAGTTTACCGATTGCGAAAATAGATACTCACCATTGGAGAAAACTTGTTGTGCATTGGCATGGGCCGCTAGGCGCCTTCGGCAATATATGGTCTGTCAAACCACATTGTTGATTTCTAAAATGGATCCGATCAAGTATATTTTTGAAAAACCTGCTCAAACCGGGAGGCTAGCCCGTTGGCACATGTTGTTATCCGAATATGACATCCAGTATGTACCCCAGAAGGCAATTAAGGGTAGTATTTTATTGGATTATCTTGCAGAACAACCAATTGAAGATTATGAACCTCTTAAGTTTGATTTTCCTGATGAGGATATTTTGTTGATTAAAAGAGATTCTGAAGAGCCAGATCCGAGCGAAGGTCCGGAACCAGGTCTTTGGTGGAGGATGATGTTTGATGGTTCCTCGAATTTCAATGGGCATGGTATAGGCGCCGTTTTGATGAACCCAAAGGGTGGATTCACTCCATTTACAGCAAGGTTGGACTTTGAGTGTACTAATAACGTCGCAGAATATGAAGCATGTATTCTTGGCCTCGAAGCGACGATTCACCTCCGAATCAAACTTCTTAAAGTAAGTGGTGACTCAGCCTTGGTTATTTACCAGGTACAAGGCAAATGGGAAACGAAGAATGAGAAGTTAATCCCTTATAAGGATTACATTATTGAGCTGATCAAGTATTTCGACGAGATAGAGTTCGAGCATGTTCCTAGATCAGAGAATCACGTTGCTGATGCTTTAGCCATGTTAGCATCCATGTGGAAAGTTAAATTCGTTAATGAAGCACCTCTTATCCATATTGAGCGCAAGGTTGAGCCCGCTTATTGTCAGTTGGTCGAAGAAGTTGAGGTGGATGAAAAGCCTTGGTTTCACGATATCAAGAACTATCTCGTCAAGCAAGAGTATCCCGATGGTGCTACTGGTCTGGACAAGAAAACATTGAGAAGACTGGCGTCCAAATTCTTTATCAGTAATGGTGTGTTATACAAGAGAAATCACGACATGGTCCTGCTCAGATGTGTTGATAAACGGGAAGCGGACATGTTACTACAGGAAATTCATGAAGGGACCTTCGGGACTCACGCCAATGGTTATGCTATGTCCAAGAAGATGTTAAGGGCTGGGTATTATTGGTTAACCATGGAAGCTGACTGTATCCAATACGCTAGAAAGTGCCATAAGTGCCAAATTTATGCTGATAAAATGCATGTACCTCCATCACCGTTGAATGTTTTGTCTTCACCCTGGCCGTTCTCTATGTGGGGCATTGACATGATTGGGGCAATCGAGCCGAAAGCTTCTAATGGACATCGTTTTATCCTTGTTGCCATTGATTATTTCACTAAGTGGGTAGAGGCTGCCTCCTACACCAACGTGACCAAGCAAGTGGTTGCCCGCTTCATCAGGAAAGAAATCATCTGCCGTTATGGAATCCCAAGCCGGATAATAACTGACAATGGCACCAACCTGAATAACAAGACTATGAAAGAGCTGTGTGATAGTTTCAAGATCACTCACCACAATTCTTCTCCGTACCGTCCTAAAATGAATGGGGCCGTTGAAGCTGCGAATAAGAATATCAAGAAGATCCTGCAAAAGATGGTTGTGACTTACAAAGATTGGCATGAGATGTTACCATTTGCTTTGCATGGATACAGAACCTCAGTGAGAACTTCGACAGGGGCAACACCTTTCTCATTGGTGTATGGAATGGACGCCGTGCTCCCCATCGAAGTAGAGATACCTTCTTTAAGAGTGTTAATGGAGGCTGAACTTGAGGAAGCTGAGTGGGTTCAAGACAGACTGGATCAGTTGAATCTCATCGACGAGAAGCGTTTGACAGCCATGTGCCATGGGCAATTATATCAGAAACGGATGAAAAGAGCGTTTGATAAGAAGATCCGTATCCGTGAGTTCCGCCAAGGAGAGCTCGTACTCAAAAAGATCTTACCAGTACATAAAGATATGCGTGAAAAGTGGATGCCCAATTATGAAGGCCCATTTGTTGTAAAGACTGTTTTCTCTAGAGGGTCTCTGATACTTACGACAATGGACGGTGAAGAACTAGCACATCCCGTGAATTCTGATGCAGTCCGAAAATATTATGCCTAAAAACCCGCTAAGTCGAAAACCTGCAAAAGGCGACTTAGGCAAAAGTAAGGGTTGAAAAAAAGAAATAATAATAAAAAGCTCGCTAAGTTGAAAACCCGAAAGGGCGGCTTAGGCAAAAAAGAGCGTCCCGGTGGATTGAAAACCTGAGAGGGCGGTCCAGGCAAAAGTTAGGGACAAAGGCATTTCATTGCATCAGAGGACACTGATCATCTCAAATACACTTTCCGCATAAGAGCCATGTTTCAGTTCTTTCATCCCTGCCCAAAGCAAGATTCTGGATTTAGTCTTAGTTATTAGTGTCAGTAGGTGTCATTGGATTCAATGTAACCTTTTCCCATGTTGCCAATTTCAAAACATAATCATCTGTGGAGCTATGCCTTCAGTGAGCTACCGCCCTTTAAATAAAAGATACCATCTTGTTACTTACATTCTTTGGTGCATTGCTCTTTGTTTCCTATTGTTATGCAAAATGCGTTTATTCTTAAAATTTGAAAATGAAAGGTGCATTGTAGATTTTTCAAAACTGTTTTTCAAAAACAACAAATTTGAAATGTAATAAATTACTTTGACTAGTGGAAATTTCGGAAGGATCTCTTCACTCCCCGGAAATATCATTATTGCAGAAACACTTTCAAACCATTGCTCTAACACAGTCCCCAGCGAGACTATAAGCTGACAACCCTTTCTTGGGTAACTCAAAAGTGTCCCTCAGGTTTTCTTTTCCCCATGTGAAGACGTGATACTGTACACCCAAGCAGATTACTTTCTCCCCAGAGAATTCAGAATTTTGAAACCAGATTGGTTCTACCATTGATCCTTCTCGCCATGATTGATGTATTGGTTACAGAGAACGCGGGGTATCCCCGTCGAGATGTTTATTTCATCTCTCGTCCCGTCTCTAGTCTGTTCGTCAGCATACGCAAGAGCTTAAGCATCATATGCCTATTCATTACATATTCATTACATACTCATTACATACTCGTTACATACTCATGGCATACTCATTTCATAATATCCTGCATATTTAACTACATACATAGACATTAACATACATTCATATTAACATATTCATTAAAATACGCGTTAGCATGCACAGGTTCATTGTGTCTCTACCATCGGTCGTTACCACCGAGTAACTGGGTTTGTCCATTCTCTCCAAATAGATTGTCAGCCCTAAGCATAAAATACATATGTGTTTCCAGTTTCCCCACGGAGCTCGATCCTCGTGGATGACGGTTACTTCAGCTATCTTTCCTCACCAGGATAAGATGTTTACCCTTCGAGTTCATTCCCTCGATGGAGTCTTGATTACCAGTCTTCTTTCTAGCTCGATCCTAGATTGAACCTCAGTATTGTCGGTCGTCAAGCCCAACCGGACGTGCATTTATTTTGCACCATCTAAAGATGTTCACCATACCATGGCAGATACGTTTGTTCTCGCCCGAGAAGTTTATCATTGTACGCGGATGTGCATTTATTTTGCACTATCTTTCAAAAATCAATCACAATCCTTTACGGATACACGCCAGTTCACGCCTGGAAAATCTACCAGTACAACACTTTACAATCCTACATGTTACAACACTTTACAACACTTTACATCTTACAGCATCAATATACAACATTTCTCACCTAAGAAGTCGATCCTATCTTCGTTATGACTCGCAGCAAATGGCCATCTCCATGGAGCAGTTGGGCTTCCATTTACCTGTCGTCTTGAAGTATAGGAGGTATGAACCAAATCGTATTCAGGAGAGCACGATCTTGAAGTACGGGGAGGTTTTGAGCGGAATCATATTCAGGAGAGCACGATTCTGAAGCATGAAGAAGTTCATTTATCCTTTAGTAAAAGAAGGAGCGGAATCATATTCAGGAGAGCACGATTCTGAGTTATGAGGAAGTTCAATTGGCCATTTTTCAGGAGAGCACGATTCTGAAGAATGAAGAAATTTCAAGAACCGAATCATATTCAGGAGAGCACGATTCTGAGTTATGAGGAAGTTCGATTTACCCTTTTCATATTCAGGAGAGCACGATTCTGAAGTATGAAGAATTTCATTTACAAGAAACAACCGAATCATATTCAGGAGAGCACGATTCTGAGTTATGAGGAAGTTCAATTAGCCATTTTCATATTCAGGAGAGCACGATTCTGAAGTATGAAAAAATTCATTTACAACCAAATCATATTCAGGAGAGCACGATTCTGAGTTATGAGGAAGTTCAATTATCCATTTTCACATTCAGGAGAGCACGATTCTGAAGTATGAAGAATTTCATTTACACGAAAAAGCCGAGTCATATTCAGGAGAGCACGATTCTGAAGTATGATGAAGTTCAGTTTACCCTTTTCATGTTCAGGAGAGCACGATCTTGAAGCATGAAGAAGTTTATTTACCCTTCAGTAAGAGAAGAATCAAAATCGTATTCCAGGCGCCGACCTTAAATACGAGAAGATTTATTTATCAGATAAGCAGCAACCTCTTTATTTGAATGCTTATCCATTTTGGCATATAAGTCCCTTCCAACGATGAGTGACAATCCTCCCGCGAGAAGCTTATCAGGGCATTTCCCATCAAAGTCCATTTATTTTGGCATACAGCCGGTCTTTACCCTGTATATTTGTTACGGAGCTCCGAAAGGTCCGTTTGACCCTGTCACGAGAGATAGTTTACAGAAGCTTGGATGTTATTCTTTGCTCAATGCTCCAGCATTCTGTAATCGATCTTGCAATCGTACGTGATCCAGTTTTATTTTTAGATTCCCCAGTGGAGGCCGTCTCACAGGTGTCATCTCCATTTGAGAATCTCGTTCCCAAGATGACAATTGGTCATGTTCGCACCAGTTGACTATCATTTTAGGATTCCCCAGTGTTTGTACTGTGTCTCAGCACGTCATTTTCCCCAGCGTGTTCTTCTCGTAGCGTCTGTGCCGTAGTATTCGTCATCATTTTCGCATACGCATCACATCATATTCATATCATCTGCATTAAGCGGTCCTCGCTTTGTCCATAGCACTGCATACTGTCGCATATAAGGGCAAAATTTTCGGTTATCTATATTTAAATCTCTCCACCACGATTCCTCGAGTCTCTGTCACTCAAATCGTCCGGTGTAGCTATTTAAATAGGGGCAACTGTAATACCCCAAATTTTACCCTTATATTTAGTCAGTCATTTCGCATATCATCTCATATGTACATTTGCTAACCACTAACAAGTTATGGAGGTGTTTGTTTTGCAGATTTGGTTCCAGGGGTATTTTGGTCATTTTACGCAAATTCTGCTAATTCCCTGAAGACAGGCTATTATTAAGTTCTGAGGCGTTTGATACACTATCTTTTGAGGCATTTACCTATCACCAGGGCTAATTATATCAAGGTGCCAATTTGACGTGGTCGATATTAAAGTTTGCCGAGCACAACTGGATTTAAGATCCATTCCAAAGCGTTTCCAGTTCTGTTATTAAGGCACAGTCGTAATTGGGTGTTATTGGATTGTAGCTCTTGGCATTCGGTCAGTGGAATTTAATTACGAGTAGTGTTGTGTGTTGATGCTGAAACTGTTGTGATTATGGCGCACACCCGTGTTTGGTTGAAATGGTTGGTTAACATTTGAATGGGATTTTAATCAGACGATGAGATTAGGATTACAAATGAGACGAGTGCACAAATAAGAATATCACTTGGGAGTGTTTATGTTTTATGACTATGTTAATGAATTTAAATACTTGTGGATTTATTCACAAATGTTTATATTTTTTAACTAAGAATAAAATATAAATGAATTCAAATTTTGGGAATTTTATTTCATAAAAAATCTCATCATACAAGAAATGGAGTGCTTCACATTTTATACGCACTGTTACAAGGAATTACATTAAAGTTCTAAATCCTAAGGAATTACATTAAAGTATCTATCCTAAATCCTAAGAACATCTAAGTGTCTTCATGTTGTCTTTGAGCTTCTCCACGAATCCTCGATTCACCTGCACGGCAAAACATAACAAACAATATAGAATATGTTAGAAGATGTTTTTGACACTCTCAGAACAATGTCATCATCGAGTGCCAGGAGTGGCACAACCGAAGCTGCGTCCTACCCCCGTTACCGATCCGCGCCGTGGGCGTCTGATCAGGTAATACCTGTTCTTATCGATACGGGACATCCGAGAGATAGAAGAAATAAAAGAAGCGGGACTGATTCGTTTTGCCGCGATTGGATTTCCAAACTGATACGAGAATAAGGCAACATAGGCAAGTTCTGACTCAGACCCGGATGCTGGCAGGTCTGAGTCACTTTGGTTTCAAAACTTCCAACACCTGAAAAGCCACAAGCATCATCAGAACTCAAAGCATAAACAAAACTAGGAAGGGGCTCGCGCCAATACAGGTATGAATAGCCACCAAAGAAACAAATCTGTTACCAAACAGAATGAAGGCCAATGGTCCAAACAGAATGAAAATCAAGTTCAAAACAGAACAAGAGAAGCCAAACCATAGGCATCAAACTGCAGCAATCCTGAACAGGACAAGAGAATTGAAATACAAGCCAAAACTGCATCAAATTGCAAACAGAATACCATATGCAAACTAAACTGCATCAAAACAATGCATCAGAATGCAGATTTATGCGCAAGAAGCCACAAGAAAATATCTCATAGGTCTGTCATAACAAGATCCAAAGAAAAGGTAACAGCAGATAATACAAAGAAAGCCAGAAGAATAAAGCTGTAACAAGCTGCCAAGCTGTACCAAAAGGCTGTCAGTTAGGGGCAAGCCTCACGGATGGCAAGTCACAAAAATGGACACCAAGTTGCAGCACAAAGCATAGCGCAGAATGAGGCTCAGTCATAAACATCATTGCCCCAACAAACAAGTTACCGAAACAAGTTATCAAGCCATACTCAGTTCATGAAACAAACAAATGGCTCGGTTAACCAAACACCATAACCCAAATCATCATCGCCCAAACTCACTATCGCGTAAGTGCATCGAGGCAACATTAAGCATTCATAGTTGGACACAATTGCCCAGAGTATCAGCTCTGAAACACAAGAATCAAATATCATCAGCAGTTAAAACAACTCAAAAGGGAAATAAGTGATAAACCACACGCGAAGGTCATCAGAAGCAACCGCGACATCGTCGAAGAAACATCCCTCGAAGGCTCAGAACGGTGTCATCATTGCCGTATACCTTTCCCGGCAATTCTGATTCGACCGAAGTCGTAGCATCAACCTTCTCTGAAAGAAGAAGAGGAAAAGCTAACTGCACCAGAAAATCAAAAACAAATCGAAAACGCATCAGCACAGTCCAGACTGAATTCAAACAGGACAAACAAATTAATCCAGATATCGAACAGATCAAGTAAATTCAAAGGCAACCCAATCTACATCAGAAAATGATCAAACACAATCGAATCTGGAAAGGGAAAGTTCGAGCCAGATCCAAATGCATCAGGAAACATCTTCATTGGAACCAATCTGAACCAATCTGAACCAATCTGAACCAATCTGAATCAATTCGAATCGATCTGAATCAATCAAACAAATCAATCAAACAAGTCAGTCAAAAACGAATCAGTTCGAAATCAAACGAATCAGTACAGATCAGTCAAACAAATTAATTTCGGATCCAATGAAATCCAATCGAATCAGAAAATCATATCAGCTCAAAACCCCAATCAGGTTCCAAAAGAAGAAATGAGATCCAAATCGTATCAGTATACATCCCATTTGAATTCAATCTAGAAAAACCAAACAAAATCAAATCAAATCGGATCATCAAATTCACATCTCAGAAAATAACGCAAGTTCAAGGCCCAAAAAGAGAGATAGAGAGAAATTATAAAAAGGGAACGATCACCTCGTTGAAACCCTAGACGAAGCGGGCAGAGAACGCGAAAACAGCGAGAAGGAGAACACCGAAACCATCATATGAACGAAACCCTTCGAAGGAGTTCACCAGCACCGTCCATCTGAGAACGGCGAGTAAACAAACTTCAAGGCTCAGAACCTCGTCATCATCGCCTCATCGTCGCAACCACGCCGAAAGCCACCGATCGCAACCACAAAACGTAAGTTGTGAGTTCATCGTGTTGTACATTTAATGGTTTAATGTTGAATGTTTTCAGGTTTCAACATAGAAAGGGACTAGCATCAATGGAAATCGGACAGACGAAGGCCATCAGAGTGTGAAAATCATGAGAAACGGAATGAGTTTGTGAGAGAAGGGAGCGAGCGGCGCCGTAGAGGAAAAGGAGAATTAGGGTTACCCTAATCCCTTTACTCCCCTTTTGGGAATGACCGTGGATCGGGTTGGGACCGGATGTAACTACCGGCCCAACCCCTTTTTTTTATTTTATATTTTTATTTGTTTATTTATAATTATTATGTTTTTTAAGAATTTATTAAAATTATCTTTGTAAATACTATTAAAACTTGTTTTTTCAAAAATAAAATAGAACTTTCTTTCTAATTAATAATAAAACCTTTTTTATAATAATAAAACCTTTAATAAAAAATAATAATGATAACATTAAAAAAAACTTTTTTTAGATTATTAAATTAAAACTGTTTTTGAAAATTAACTTAATTTTTTTTTAGTATTAAAACTTCTTTTAACTTAAATCATAAATTTTTCCTTTATATAATAAACAGCTAAAAATCTCAAATCTTGCATTTTTAGTTCCTTTGGTCGCCGTCTGGCGTTGCCTACTAACATTGTTCATTTGTTTTGCAGCTTGTCCTGTTTACCGTTATTTATTTTATTTTTCGATTCAAGTTTCGTTTATATTTGTATCTGCTTCTCGATTGTAACCTCGCGAACCTAATAATCGCGTTTACTTTTCGCATTTAAATTTCTGCATGATGTATGTAACACCCCCTTCTACACCCCAAATAAATGCATATAAAACAATTAAACACATACAAATTATCAGAGTAAAAAGGTTTTATAATAAGGTATAAAAGAAGAATGCCACAATTTCACCAACGAAACCCTTCAACATTTTGCTCCATAAAATATGTAACAATTTCGTAGTTTTAGAATTCACATTTCAACATTCAATTTGAGCGGAAAATAACATCATTTGATCAGTTCCAAAATATTAATTCAAATGCACATAAGTCATCCAGATTAATGCATCATATCAGTTAGATTACAAAACCACATCAGCTGATACATCGCAATGTATCACAAAAGAATGACTATACTAGTCTAACTACCCGGTGTTACATATCAGAGCAGCCGACTCAAAAGAATGAAGACTAACTTCACAAAAGGACTCCAGCATCCTAATCTGCAATGCCTCATAGAGCATTATAAAACAGCAGAAGGGTGAGAAATATAACCATAATAATCAAAGCATAAGATTATATATATATATAGGTAGTCATATAACACATATTCACATTTCTCACCATACTTCATTCTCTTAGTCATATATATTTACCACACATATATAGACAAACCTGGATATTCACAAAGCATTTCCACATTATGCATACACTTACAATTTCCACAATCTCATCATTCACACATAAGCATCTCTTCATGCATATGTCATATATCAATGTGACTCAATAACTCAATGCAACTCATGCAATGCGGTACCGACTTTCGTTATCTTTTTTCGGTTTTTACATTAAACCGGGTCCACTCTTCTAGACCGATAACCCGTTATCTTTTTTCGGTTTTTACATTAAACCGGGTCCACTCTTCTAGACCGATAACCACAAAGGCCCGTCCTCTAAGCCTTCAAACCCACTCTTCTAGGTTTGGGACAAGCCACTAGTTTCCACGAAACTAACAGACATTGCCTCTTGACTAAATGATGCATGTACAATCAACCACAACAAATGCACTTAAGACCGACATCTTAATCTCATGCATTTACATAATTCATCTCTTCAAGAATTATACAATGATTGCACATACAGCATATATCACAACAATCAAGGTATTCACATCACAATACCAATCATACAATTACAAGTGATGCACACATATTCACAATGTTCTCATGCATACTCATCACATAATTGTATACACATCAAGCATTCACAAGTTCATTAAATAATACACACATAATCACCTATTATGTTCACATGTATTTATACTTGATGCAATTAACATTCAAATCACAATTCTAGGATTCACGCCCGTAGGCTACCCACAACACACATCATCACAATAGATCATATCTATATCATATCATAGAGGTATTGACCTCTGAGAGGCAACCAAACCATCTCCACATGAACAACACAGCAAAGGAAAAATGCTGTCACATTCGCCTCCATTCGCCTGGCGAACCCTCGCAGCGAACCTTCGCCTGGCGAACTCTCTCAGCGAACACTCGCTAGGCTTCGCCTGGCGAGACTTCCCAGCGAGCCCAAGTCAGTAGCTACTGACTTCATTCGCCACCATTCGCCAGCACCTTCGCTGGGCGAACCCTCGCTACTCAACTTCGCCTGGCAAACCCACCAGCGAAGTCCACTGGGACTTAAATATAATTATTCGCCAACATTCGCTAAGCTTCGCCTGGCGAAGCTTCGCCTTCGCTCGCCTGGCGAGAGCCAGCGAACCTACGCAGAACAGAACCCTATTCTGTTCCACCTCTACCATCCACCATCATCCAACTTCTCACACAACAAAATCAGTACAAACAGCATCAACACATGTTACCCAACTATTCTACGGCATTATTGCTCAGTTTCAACCGATTAAATCATCAATCTACCGATTATTCCAACTTTTGCCCTAATTGGAAAGTGATGAAAACTCTACCAAACCCCAACCCAACATACATAACATCATACAATGATCAAATAGAAACATTTCTCACCCTTACCTCGATTAATCGGATCTTTGATGTTGGTTCTTGATGATTTCCACTTTTCCTCTTCTTCTCTTCTCTTTCTCTCCTTTCTTCTTCTTTCCTCTTTCTTTCCAAATGTTTTCTATCTTTCTTTTCTTTTCTTTCTCTCTTATATATTTCCTTCATTTTCCTTCCTCTCCAATTCCTTCTTAATTCTCTATTAATCCCAATTAATAAAAATTAATTTCCAACATTGATAAAATCCCACTAAATAAATTAATTACTACAATTAATTATTTAATGAAATTTGGGCTGTTACAACTCTCCCCCACTTTAGGAATTTTCGTCCTCGAAAATGTTACCTGATTCAAACAGTTCTGGATAAGACTCCTTCATCCGACTCTCAAGCTCCCAAGTAACATTTCCACCAGCCGGTCCTCCCCAAGCGACCTTTACTAAAGCAATCTCTTTACCTCGAAGCTGCTTCAATTTCCGATCCTCAATCCGCATAGGTGATGCCTCAACAGTCAGGTTATCTTTCACCTGCACATCATCTATTTGGACTACATGAGACGGATCCGCAATGTATTTCCTCAACTGAGATACATGGAATACGTCATGAAGATTAGCAAGCGACGGTGGTAAAGCCACACGATAGGCCACTTCTCCTATCCTTTGCAAAATCTGATAAGGACCAATGAAACGCGGCGACAACTTGCGCGACTTCAGTGCCCTACCAACACCTGTCATCGGAGTGACTCGAAGAAACACATGATCTCCCTCTTGAAATTCAAGTGCCTTCCTCCTCTTGTCATAATAACTCTTCTGACGACTCTGAGTAATTCTCATCTTCTCTTGAATCATCTTGATCTTATCAGTAGTTTGTTGAACTAACTCGGGTCCAACAACAGAACTCTCTCCGGACTCGAACCAACACAATGGTGTCCTACACCTCCTACCATACAACGCCTCAAATGGTGCCATACCAATACTCGAATGGAAACTGTTGTTGTAGGTAAACTCAATCAAAGGCAAGTAGCTATCCCAAGCTCCTCCTTTTTCCAATACACAAGCTCTCAAAAGATCTTCAAGCGACTGAATCGTCCTCTCCGTCTGACCATCAGTCTGAGGATGATACGCTGAACTCAAACGCAACTTAGTACCCAAAGCACTCTGCAGGCTCTCCTAAAATCTCGAAGTAAACCGCGGATCTCTATCCGAAACAATACTCAGCGGAATACCATGCAGGCACACAATCCTTTCAATATACAAC
The DNA here is from genome assembly GCA_963859935.3 of Lathyrus sativus. Classification (NCBI taxonomy): domain Eukaryota; kingdom Viridiplantae; phylum Streptophyta; class Magnoliopsida; order Fabales; family Fabaceae; genus Lathyrus; species Lathyrus sativus. The sequence goes on from OZ012738.1 coordinate 420,808,009, forward strand.
TTAGCCAACTTCTCCAAAGGGTAATCCATACGCATAGGAATAAAGTGAGCAGATTTAGTCAACCTATCCACGATAACCCAAACAGCCTCAAAATTACTCGGCGTCCTCGACAAACCCGATACAAAATCCATGGAGATACTATCCCATTTCCACTCAGGAATAAACAACGGCTTCATCAAACCCGATGGCTTCTGATGCTCAATCTTCGACTTCTGGCAAGTCAAACAAGAATACACAAATTCCGCAATATCCTTCTTCATACTAGGCCACCAAAATACTTTCCTCAAATCCTGATACATCTTAGTAGCACCCGGATGAATACTCAATCCGCTACGATGTCCTTCCTCAAGGATGCTCTTCCTAAGCTCAACCATGTTCGGAACACAAACTCGGTCCCGACATCTCATAATACCATTCTCATCAATCCGAAAATCACCACCTTGGCCTTGGTTGATTAAAGTCAACCGATCAACTAAGCTCAAATCCGATTTCTGTCCTTCTCGAATTTCGTCCAAAATACCACTCGTAAGCTTTAACATACCCAACTTAAATCCAAAAGAAGTTCTCTCACATATCAAACTCAAATCTCGAAATTGCTCGACCAATTCTAACTCTTTCACCATCAACGCCGACATATGCAATGATTTCCGACTCAATGCATCCGCTACAACATTCGCTTTACCCGGATGGTAATTCAAGCCAAAATCATAATCCTTCAAAAGTTCAAGCCATCTTCTTTGTCTCGCATTCAATTCCTTTTGATCAAAAAGATACCTCAAACTCTTGTGGTCACTAAACACTTCAAACCTCGCACCAAACAAATAATGCCTCCAAAGCTTCAACACGAACACAACGGCGGCCAACTCTAAGTCATGCGTCGGATAATTCTTCTCATGCACTTTGAGTTGCCTCGAAGCATAAGCCACAACTTGGTTATTCTGCATCAACACACCTCCTAAACCCATCAAAGAAGCATCACAATACACGACGAATGGTTCTTCTGGATTTGGCAGAATCAAAACAGGAGCTGTCGTCAACCTTCGCTTAAGTTCTTGAAAACTCGTTTCACACTTGGCGTCCCAAACAAAGGCTTGACCTTTCCTAGTCAACTGCGTCAACGGCAACGATAACTTAGCAAATCCTTCAATAAACTTCCGATAATAACCGGCTAAACCAAGAAAACTTCTGATCTCAAAAACTGACTTCGGAGTCTCCCATTGCGACACCGCTTCAACCTTCGACGGATCAACCGCAACACCACTACTAGAAATCACATGACCAAGGAAACTAACTTCCTTCAACCAAAATTCACACTTAGAAAGCTTCGCGAACAACTGCTTCTCTCTCAGCACAGATAACACAATCTTCAGATGCTCGACATGCTCTCCTTCGCTCTTCGAATAAACCAAGATGTCGTCGATAAACACCACCACAAACTTATCCAAATAAGGATGGAAAATCCTATTCATGTACTCCATAAATACACCCGGTGCATTAGTCACACCAAATGGCATCACAGAATACTCATAGTGTCCATACCTCGTTCGGAAGGCCGTCTTCTGAATATCCTCAGCTTTCACACGGATCTGATGATACCCAGATCTCAAATCAATCTTGCTGAACACGCTTGCACCAACCAACTGATCCATCAGATCATCAATCCTTGGAAGTGGATACTTATTCTTAATAGTCACCTTGTTCAACTGTCTGTAATCCACACAGAGCCTCATAGAACCCTCTTTCTTCTTAACCAATAACACCGGTGCACCCCACGGTGACACGCTCGGACGAATAAACCTCTTTTCAAGCAAATCCTCAAGTTGACTCTTCAACTCTTTTAACTCTGAGGCCGACATACGATATGGAGCCATCGATATCGGACTAGTTCCAGGAATCAAATCTATCGAAAACTCCACTTCTCGCTCCGGCGGTAAATCCTTTATCTCATCAGGGAATACTTCCGGAAAATCTCTAACAATGGGCAAACCATCAATCCCTTCACTCTCACCAGTCCTCAAAGTTGCCATGAGCATAAACACCTTAGCCCCATCTTGCACCGATTCTTTCACTTGTTTCCTCGTCATAAACAATTCCCTTTCAACATCCGAGTCGGGAAAAATAACCGTTTTGTCAAAACAGTTAATATACACACGATTGAATTTTAACCAATTCATTCCAAGAATGACATCCAGTTGATCCAAATGAAGACACACTAAATCAATCCCAAAATCTCTACCGAAAATACTCAACGGGCAATTCAAGCAAACATACGGTGTAGTTACCGAACCCATAGCAGGAGTATCAATAACCATACCGCCACCAATCATAGACAACTCAAGATTTAACCTTCTAACACAATCCAAAGAAATAAAAGAATGCGTAGCTCCGGTATCAATTATAGCGATCAAAGGTGTACCATGAATGAAGCACGTACCTCGGATCAATCGATCGTCGCTAGCAGTCTCAGATCCAGATAGAGCGAACACTTTCCCGCTCCCTTGATTCTTCTTCGGCTTATCGCACTTGGTACTGATGTGCCCTCGCTCACCACAGTTATAGCAAGTAACACCCGCACCGCTTCTACACTCTAGAGCCTTGTGGCCTGGCTTGCCACACTTAAAACACTTCAGATCAACACTTTTGCACTCCGGAGCACGATGCCCCGCTTCACCACACTTGTAACACCTAACCAGGGTAGAAACTCCCCCACTTGGCCTCTTGCCAAAACCAACCTTTTGTTTCCCCTTATCAGCAGGAGTCACGTAAGGTTTTCCTCTGAATTGTCCCTTTCCTTTCTTGTCACTTAGACTCTTGTAGTGGCTGGACCTAGCCCTACTGTCTTCGTCATAAATTCTGCTCTTGTTAACCAACTCAGAAAACCGTCTGATTTCCTGATATCCAATAGCTTGTCTAATCTCGGGTCTCAAACCGTTTACAAACTTGAGGCACTTAGACCTCTCAGCATTACCAGTATTATAGCGAGGACAAAATTTGATCAACTCCTCAAATTTCGCCGCATACTCAGCAACCGTCGAATTACCTTGCTTCAACTCAAGAAATTCGATCTCTTTCTTCCCCCGCACATCCTCTGGAAAATACTTCTCCAGAAAGGTTTCTCTAAACAAATCCCAAGTAATCACAATATCATCTTCCTCAAATCTTTGGCGAGTATTACCCCACCAATCTTCAGCTTCTTCTTCGAGCATATGAGTCCCAAACTGCACCTTCTGGGCATCCGAGCAATTCATAACTCGAAAAATCTTTTCCACGGCTTTCAACCAAATTTGTGCCTTGTCCGGTTCATGAGTTCCCTTGAAGACCGGAGGGTTATTCTTTTGGAATTTCCCCAAAGCACGGAATCCATCATCAGCATGATTCCTCTCATTCACATTGGCCGGAGGATTCTGCCCAATTGCCCCCGCCAATCTCGTCAATGCCTCCGCAATCGCTTCGTCGTTCCTTCCTGCAACCATCTTACTAATTCCAGCAACAGAACCACGTAAGGACAACCAATATTGATAATGCAACACACGCATATCAATAACACATAGGGAAAAACACTCTAACAACTTGGCCGGACGGACCGACCTGCTCTGATACCACTATTGTAACACCCCCTTCTACACCCCAAATAAATGCATATAAAACAATTAAACACATACAAATTATCAGAGTAAAAAGGTTTTATAATAAGGTATAAAAGAAGAATGCCACAATTTCACCAACGAAACCCTTCAACATTTTGCTCCATAAAATATGTAACAATTTCGTAGTTTTAGAATTCACATTTCAACATTCAATTTGAGCGGAAAATAACATCATTTGATCAGTTCCAAAATATTAATTCAAATGCACATAAGTCATCCAGATTAATGCATCATATCAGTTAGATTACAAAACCACATCAGCTGATACATCGCAATGTATCACAAAAGAATGACTATACTAGTCTAACTACCCGGTGTTACATATCAGAGCAGCCGACTCAAAAGAATGAAGACTAACTTCACAAAAGGACTCCAGCATCCTAATCTGCAATGCCTCATAGAGCATTATAAAACAGCAGAAGGGTGAGAAATATAACCATAATAATCAAAGCATAAGATTATATATATATATATAGGTAGTCATATAACACATATTCACATTTCTCACCATACTTCATTCTCTTAGTCATATATATTTACCACACATATATAGACAAACCTGGATATTCACAAAGCATTTCCACATTATGCATACACTTACAATTTCCACAATCTCATCATTCACACATAAGCATCTCTTCATGCATATGTCATATATCAATGTGACTCAATAACTCAATGCAACTCATGCAATGCGGTACCGACTCTCGTTATCTTTTTTCGGTTTTTACATTAAACCGGGTCCACTCTTCTAGACCGATAACCCGTTATCTTTTTTCGGTTTTTACATTAAACCGGGTCCACTCTTCTAGACCGATAACCACAAAGGCCCGTCCTCTAAGCCTTCAAACCCACTCTTCTAGGTTTGGGACAAGCCACTAGTTTCCACGAAACTAACAGACATTGCCTCTTGACTAAATGATGCATGTACAATCAACCACAACAAATGCACTTAAGACCGACATCTTAATCTCATGCATTTACATAATTCATCTCTTCAAGAATTATACAATGATTGCACATACAGCATATATCACAACAATCAAGGTATTCACATCACAATACCAATCATACAATTACAAGTGATGCACACATATTCACAATGTTCTCATGCATACTCATCACATAATTGTATACACATCAAGCATTCACAAGTTCATTAAATAATACACACATAATCACCTATTATGTTCACATGTATTTATACTTGATGCAATTAACATTCAAATCACAATTCTAGGATTCACGCCCGTAGGCTACCCACAACACACATCATCACAATAGATCATATCTATATCATATCATAGAGGTATTGACCTCTGAGAGGCAACCAAACCATCTCCACATGAACAACACAGCAAAGGAAAAATGCTGTCACATTCGCCTCCATTCGCCTGGCGAACCCTCGCAGCGAACCTTCGCCTGGCCTTCGCCTGGCGAACTCTCTCAGCGAACACTCGCTAGGCTTCGCCTGGCGAGACTTCCCAGCGAGCCCAAGTCAGTAGCTACTGACTTCATTCGCCACCATTCGCCAGCACCTTCGCTGGGCGAACCCTCGCTACTCAACTTCGCCTGGCAAACCCACCAGCGAAGTCCACTGGGACTTAAATATAATTATTCGCCAACATTCGCTAAGCTTCGCCTGGCGAAGCTTCGCCTTCGCTCGCCTGGCGAGAGCCAGCGAACCTGCGCAGAACAGAACCCTATTCTGTTCCACCTCCACCATCCACCATCATCCAACTTCTCACACAACAAAATCAGTACAAACAGCATCAACACATGTTACCCAACTATTCTACGGCATTATTGCTCAGTTTCAACCGATTAAATCATCAATCTACCGATTATTCCAACTTTTGCCCTAATTGGAAAGTGATGAAAACTCTACCAAACCCCAACCCAACATACATAACATCATACAATGATCAAATAGAAACATTTCTCACCCTTACCTCGATTAATCGGAGCTTTGATGTTGGTTCTTGATGATTTCCACTTTTCCTCTTCTTCTCTTCTCTTTCTCTCCTTTCTTCTTCTTTCCTCTTTCTTTCCAAATGTTTTCTATCTTTCTTTTCTTTTCTTTCTCTCTTATATATTTCCTTCATTTTCCTTCCTCTCCAATTCCTTCTTAATTCTCTATTAATCCCAATTAATAAAAATTAATTTCCAACATTGATAAAATCCCACTAAATAAATTAATTACTACAATTAATTATTTAATGAAATTTGGGCTGTTACAATGTATGATTTAAATTTCTGCTGATGTATTGCAATATTTCTGTCACCTTACACACTCCGAAGGAATTAGGTCTAGCATTTGACCGCCGTGTCAATAGTCCTCAACCTCAAAACCTCAAAACTACACCTTTTCAACCCTAAATTTTCACAAATGCCTCGCCGCAGGCAAAATTACCATTTTACCCCTAGCATTAGGTCAAAGAGCCGCCGCGCTCATTTTAGGGTTTCCCGCCGTGGAATCCCTAATTTAACCCTAATTACAACTTAACATTTCAACGTAGAGATTTGGAGTTTCTACACTCCACGTAAGCGTGTCCTTAAGATGCGTTTATTCCCCTTGAGACCTTGACCACAGCCAAGAAGTTTCTAACCTCCCTTTTGAGGGGAACTACGATTACTCTGATTCCACTCCCGTAAGGATACGTAGGCACAAGATGCGATGTCTTGCCGAGTAAACTTAGAATTAACCCCCTTAGGTCTCTTTTCTCACTTTTAATCCCTTTGTACATATACCTTAAGAAAATAAATAAAGCAAATAGTAAACATTTGAACAAAAGGTTCCTGTAGAGTACTACAGAAGTTTAGGGTGCTAATACCTTCCCTAAATTTAACCAACCCCCGAACCCTAGATCTTTCCCCGCATTGTGTTTACGATGCAAAATAGGTTTTCCCTCTTTTGACCTTTTCCTTCGGATAAATCAAAGAGCGGTTGTGAATTGAATTGCGATTCAAACTAATTAATAGTTTGATATCCTATTTCCACCGCAACAATATGTATTCATCACTTTGCCCATAACCATTTTAATACACATAAACCTGCTTAAATATATTACAACATCACAAAATACATTCAATTTACAACATCACAAATACATTCAATTTACATATAATTATAAATCTGATAACTTTACAAATAGATACGTTATACAATTCTCAACTCAATAATAAATTGACACCAGTCCTCCTTAATTTCTTCCAATCTTGCTTTCGAGTAAGTACCGCACTTGTATTCATCAAAGTACTACATAATATAACAGAACATGCACGATTTAATTTTAAAACTAATTACTCATATGAAATATCGGTTAATTATCAAAATGAATCATATAATTTATGAATTGATCCATACCATGATTGGAATCTCTATTTGACCTGAAAGAATAATTTCCTTCATAAAGCGCAATACAAAATATCCGCAGTCAATCCCACTGCGCTGACGAGGACACTGTAAATGGAAAAAACAAACGAACATTTATCAGTATATATAGTTTAAATAGTTTTATCAAGTAGAACCACTATAACAGTCAAACATGGGAAAATATACCTCCACTCTGATCCAGCTGATGTTGTTAGCCTTCCTTTTTGGCACTGTTGCATCTCTTTGTGCTCTGAATATTTGTATAACTCTAACATAATATAAACGCATATTTAGAACAATGTCACATAATAAATAAAGATATATAACTATTCAGAACAGTATATCTCATCACTTACGTATCAACCATGTTCTTCAGATCATGATATTTTGTTGTATCGCCATCCAATGAATCTATATAATACACTATTTCTTTCATCGGATTAATCGCGACCAACAACTAGTGTCCAGTATAAAATAAGACAACAATTTAGACGGAAATGTTATATAGATTAATGGCAAAAATCGAATAATTATAATAAATGAATTTAGAATAAAATCTAACCCATTGCCAGTATTATATGGCAACAAGAACAACTTCTCTGTAGTCGCGATCATTAAATAATTCTTGTAATAAAATTAATTAATTTGTAATTAATATGAACTCATATACAATTTTTACAATTTTTACTAACATATTAATTATTTAAAACTTTATATTTATCGAAAATTATCTAAAATTTTATATAACTTGAGTTTATATTTATCTAAAATTTTATACAATTTTTACTAACATATTAATTATTAGTAAAAAGAACTCATATAAAGTGTAAAAATTAGACAATAGTACACTTTATATGTGCTTTAGGATGATAAATGATGTCCTTTGCGTTGAACAAAATTATTTTCTTATACTATTTTGGTAAATTAAATGTTACTAAATTAGCAAGACGGTACAAAATGCAAATCTTCCCACATAATATTATTAATACTCAATATACCTGAGAAAAATTGACTATAACAGGAAGAATATGTGCCACACAATCTTGAGGCTCCAACAATTTTCCAAGAGCTACACAACCCACAACAGCAAGAAGCCGAACAGAATCTTGATCTACAAGAACAAGAGTCAATAAGTTATTATTTTTATATACATATAGATAGATTCAGTAGGTTACTTCAAAAACAATTTGCTATTCAATAAATGAGCACAACAAACAAAAATTATATTCACTTCAAGATTAACAGAAACTTAAAGCTTTCATCTGAATCACAAATAGTGTGAAGCTTCTAAGGCAACATAATCTAAAAAACCATTGAACAAACAAAATTTATCAGAATGCCAATTTCAAATAAGATTTGTAGGCAACAATAATAAAAATTATTAGTAAAAAGAACTCATATAAGGTGTGGCATTTCAACAAACACCTTGTATACGGCTAGATATAATGAAAGTTAACATAAGTAAATTCATTGTGGCATTTCAACAAACACCTTGTATACAAAACTCAAGCCAATATCAAAAGAGTAGTTCTCATCAACGGTATCAACAAAAACAAGTCAATAACTCAGAAAAGAAGTAACACTAACATCATATAATCCAGAAAAATGAAATACTAAGACAATAATCCAGGAAAATGCAAAATGAAAAACTTCAAATACCGTAACAATGACGGAAATGCGCTACAGAGGTTGTCAAAAACGGACGGTCAAATGAAGGAGATATGCAACACAGGATGAACGGAGGTGGGCGACGGAGGCACGACAGTTGGACGGAGGAGGGCGACGGCCGGTCGTGGTGAATAGGGTTCTGGTTCGTAGAGAGGAGAAAGAAAGAATGAAGAACGTACGCGCGCGAGCTAGCAATGTGTTATGTTTCTTTAAAAAATTCTGTGATATTTTAATTTAATTATAATAACACCTATGGCAACGCTTTTTAATACCTACAGCAGCGCTTCTCAAAGCGCTTTCTTTAAAAAACCATATAGCAGTGCTTTACAAGGAAAGCTCTTTCTTTAAAATTCTGTGATATTTTATTTTAATAATAATAACACCTATGGCAGCGCTTTTTAATACCTACAGCAGCGCTTCAAAAGTGCTGTCTTAGCCCATGGATATAACAGTGCTTTAGAAGGAAAGCGCTTTCTTTGACACACCTTACAGCAGCGCTTTAGAAAAGCGCTTTCTTAGGACCAATCTACAGCAGCGCTTTAACAAAGCGTTGTCTTAGCCCATGCCTTTAGCAGCACTTTTCCTAAAAGCACTGTCTTAGGTATGCTGTTTTTTTCTTTTTTTTTTATAACTCTTTAGCAGTGTTTTTCCTAAAAGCGCTGTCTTTGTATGCGCTGCTAAAAGTCAATTCTGGCATAGTGCTTGGTCGAATGAACAATCCTGGTGGAAAGGATAATGGTAATGCAGCCATTGTGCAAGATGGTTATTGTAAGTTTTGTGGTTTTTGGATTCGCAACATTTTGGTAAAAACATGCTGTCAGCAAGATGTTAAGCCAGATGTTCTGCTATGAGAGTCAAACATCATGTTTAGCATGATATTATGACATGTGCCAAGACATGTTATACCAGAAAGTTAGGGCATGATTATTTTGGTATTTTAAGTGTGAGTTTTGAGTGTATTTTAATTCACACATTATTGTTATCCAAGGGTGGATATTTTGGGAATGTCTGTTTTGATAGATTTGATTGTATTTCTTAAAAATGATCTTTGAAAGTCAACTTCACTAAGTCTATCTGTGTGGTCACTAATGAGAAGGATGAAGTTCTGATGCGAGGAGTCAGATCTAAAGACAATTGTTACTTGTGGACACCCCATTCAAGAAAGAGTTATCCTACATGCCTACTGTCTAAAGAATATGAAGTTCAAATACGGCACCAAAAACTTGGTAATTTACATCTAAAAGGGATGAAGAAGATTGTATCAGCAGAAGCTATTAGGGGAATTCCCAAGCTCAAGATAGAGGAAGGAAAAATTTATGGTGAGTACCAAATTGGAAAACAAACCAAGATGTCCCATCCCAAGGTGCAACATCTGACTACTTCAAGAGTGTTGGAACTTCTTCACATGGATTTAATGGGTCCCATGCAATTTGAGAGCCTTGGTGGAAAAAGGTATGCTTATGTTGTTGTTGATGATGATTTTTCAAGATTCACCTGAGTGCATATCATCAGAGTAAAATCATATGTCTTTGAAGTATTTGAGGGATTATGCCAAAAGCTTCAAAGAGAAAAGAAAAGCAAAATTGTCAAAATTAGAAGTGGTCATGGAAAGAAATTTGAAAATAATAATTTTGCTGATTTTTGCTCTTTTTAAGGCATTGTTCATGAGTTTTCTTCTTCCATCAGATGACTTTTGATTTATGTACCTAACTTTATCTAGTGAAATAAAACTTGATTGTTGTTGTATGATATTATAACAATGTTAGATGGATCAACCCTTTTGTTTTTTAATTTCAATAGTAAACTTGTGTATAGTAATGAAAATATAAAATTGGCAATACAACCCTCACACAGTAAAATGTTAAAAAAATGTGAATGTTGCCAATGAAATGATGACATGTGGTAAATAAGAGAGCTAAATTCAGTTTTTGCCTATAATAATTGTCTGAACTAACTAATTAGATATTCATTTACAAAAGTTATCATAAAAGGGCATTTGGTCTAGTGGTATGATTCTCGCTTAGGGTGCGAGAAGTCCCGAGTTCAATTCTCGGAATGCCCCACACTTTAAAGCTCAGTGTTTTTTCATTTATTTTTGAAGCTAGCAGGGTTTTTTATATTCTTAGTTTTTTCTGATATTCATTCAGAAAGTTGACATTTCAATATATTTCTCTAGCTCCGATTATGGATCTAACCCCTCACCAAATAATTTGAGGGCTCAAGTATCTAGCATTTGTGTCACATCACTTTGCTAACTCTTTTTGATGCCTTACAAAGAAAAGCATCTTAGCTTCTAAGGAATTGGTAGCTACATCAAGTGGTCTCATTTTTACACATAGATTTTCTGCTGCAACTATAGTCATTGATTTTTACTGTCAGATCTCAAATCAATGCCCAAGCTTGCTTATAATATATATAATGATTGTGTAATATAAGTTGTTGGATCTTAAATCTTACCCGAAAATGGTTACCATGTATAATGATGTTATTTTTGTATCGTAGGAAATCTGAGTCTCTATTTATTATAAGAAATATGACAGGACCAACATTGGTTACTTAGCAGCGGGTTGCTACAAGCAGATTTGGTCATCACTTGTGTTGGTTGATCAAAGTACTATTCCTTTACTTTGTTAATCAATAAATGTTGATATAGCTTCATGAATATTGTCTTTATTGGTCTTACTACTGTTTCTGCGTGCGATTTGTTCTTTTTCAAGGTCAAACAAAAGTTATTCTTCAATAACCTTACATCGCATAAACAAATTTCAACAGACTAGTCGAATGTTAGTAGGTTAGTGACTATAAATAAAATATGCACATATATAAATAGAATACTCAAAATGATAAATCTATCGCAATGTACTTAAAAACTAACACTAGTCCTCAACAATGACTCCATTTTTGTTGTAGTGTAGATATGAAGTTCAATTTTATCGTTTTCATAGAGATTGATTGTGTTTTAAAGACCGTTCAATATTTTTTATGATTTTAGGATGATTTATCACATGTTGGATTGTTTTTTAATACAAAAAGTAAAATAAAAGAACAGAAAATAATTCATAGCTTTAGCAATATCCAATATATGAAAAACTTGAATCTAGTAGTGACAAGTACCTTTCGCATATCAAGTCATACTATGAAAACATGTCTTAGGTAGCTAATGAAAAATAAGCATTAAGAACAAAGAACTCATCAATATTAAAGCTTAAGAAGAATTACATAAAACACCATGATCGAGATTAAGACATGAGTATTCGAAAGACTACATCTAATCCCGACAAAAGAGAAATTATATCTTCTTACTCATCATAGCTTTACAATTGATCCCTGAAAGAAAGATGTTGAAAACATCTGTTTCAAATTCCTTGAACAATGCTTATGCCTTCAGTCTTCCTCTCCTTTTCTTTCTAGTTGTATTTTTGGTATATAATGGACTTCTCTTACTCCCTACCGAAAAGACTAGTTAATTACACCAAATTATCTTCAAATGAACTGTCTGGACCTCTATTTATATGGTCTTGTCCTGCCATTCTCGCTAAGGAAAGTTCAAAGTTTGTTTATTGCATATAGAATCTTTATCATTAAGAAATGTTAGCCTATCCTACAAGTGGTCTTGATCGCCTTAATCCCGCTTAGCGAACAACCCTTTCTTTATAATGAAGTAGTTTAGTCCTGAAGTTATCTAAACCATTATACCTAGCTTCGCGCGCTTACTAGCAAGATTTGGTTCTTGGTTGAGGTTACATGGCTTTTAAGCATTATTTTTCTGCCCTTTTTGGGTTAGCGAGGCCCTATAATTGTCTAAGCGAGCCTCGGTGTTTAAATGATGCATTTTGTCTATTTTTGGTGTTTGGTCCTTTTGACATATACTTAGTAAATACACTATTAAAAAATTCATATAGGTGTTCACGATTTTTTGATAAATTGAGGAATTTTTCATTGATTACCGGTAAAATAAGTCAATAAGTTTCTATCCATTTTGTATATTTTGGCCACTTATCATATATAAGATGTATATTCTAAATATCTAATGAGAGCAAAATTAGAGACCAAACACTATTTATAGGCTTATTCTACCATCAAGAATTAAAAAGTCATTAATATAATTAAAAAACCATTATCATACATTATAATGATCATTAAAAGTCATATAATGATTGGGCAGTCTGGTCGATAGGCTCTGATACCATATTAGAGTTTGGCATAACACAACCTTACAAAACCGGTTGATAAGGTGAGGGTGTCACTCTATATGAACTATTTCAATGCTCTATCTCCAACCAATGTGAGACTTTAGGATCTTCGTAACACACCACGATAGAAAGTCTTTCTTTCATTCTTCAAATTTATCACTATTTGTGATTTTTTGGGTTAAGGGATCATACCTGAATGAAAGTAGATCGTATCATATGTCATCTTTATCAGAAAGACATAGTAATTTCCATTTGTTAAGTAGGGCATCATTGAACACCTCTAAATTGGTTAAGTAGGGCATCATTGACTGCAATACCAACTCAAAGATCCTTAAAATAGTTTTGATACTTTTTAAGTTATCAATTGAGCCTTTCATAAATAATATAATGTCGTCTGTAAACTGTACGATGTTGAATTTCAAACCATGTTACTTGATATCCTTCATAATCTCCATTTAGGATTTCCTCATGAAATAAGTTGGTAAGCCTTTAAGCTATTATTAAAAAGATAAAGGGCCCTAATGAATTTCCTTAGTGTAATCCATGACCCATATTAAATTCCTCTGTTGGAATCCTATTCAGTAATAGCGACTAACAATTTTACACAATCTCTTATCCACCTAATCCATTTCCATCCAAAGTCAATTCTTTGAAGCATATATTTCATATATCTTCATTCAAAACAATCACATACCTTCTCAAAATCAGTTTTGAAGATGAGTCAATGATTTTTCCTTCTTTTGGCTAAATCGATTATCTAATTCTCCACAATAACCCCATCAAGAATTTATTTTCCTTACATAAAGGCAATTTGGAATTTTAAAATGAGTTTTCCTAACGACAACCTTAATCTTGTAACTAGTAGCTTTGAAATAATTTTGTAAAGGAAACCAATTTGGGCCTATAGTCACTTAGGTCTTGAAAGTGGTTGTTGGGTGTTAAGGTTAAGTGTTATTCATTAAACCCTATGTAGTGATAACACACCCTATGGAAACCCTCAAATTCCCTTCATATACTCCATATTTCAAAATTCAAACACATTTATTCTACAAGAAAATAACTTATGATTGAGGCGCCCTAGTTTTGTCAAAAATTAGTCCGAAATCCAATCTTTGGATTAATGTTGCATGTGTATTTTCTTAAAGTTTTGGATTCTAATCTCCAGATTAACCCCATGATAAAATTTTACACCCTTTTACAGTAAGTTGGAAAAAATTTGACATTTTTAAAATAAATTTACATTATAAGTCATTTATAAATCAAGCCCACAATAAACAATATACATTTGTCATTGAATAATAAGAACAAAATAGAAGAACTAATGCGTATATATGAATGCCAAAATGTTAAAATGTCACATCTAAAATGTCAATATATCATAAGCAATCCTAGTATAAACCACAATACAAAAATATCAATATATATAAAATAAAACCCCACTACTCCGTATATCTAATGCTCATGTTCCTCCTCTACTGCTACTACAACGCATGTTATGCCTCTGCTACGATGTCATGTAGAGTGGCAATTTGAAGAGTATCTTCCTCAAACTCAACTCTATCTATGACATCTATTCCAATAGTCGCAACGCGATGACATATCGCTAACACATTAATGACACGGTTCTCCATTGTCTGGTGTCATGCATGTATGGATGTGACACTATAAAACCATTAAATTTAGCTGTATTTTGCACTCCAGGGATAAAGAGTTGACACACAATGTACATTCCCTAAAACTAAATGATCGTACTATGCTGGAAAAAACTCATCAAAGCCTATGTAGAGGACATTGGTAATAGCATCAATGGTAGAGTCTCTGGGTATACAATGCATATATCCGATGTGAAGCATGAGTTGCTCAGGTAAATGTGGGTACATAAGTCGAGACCCACATGCCATCCATCCAGAGTGTAAGGCTATCACCTTCAAAGGTCGTGTTTCACGGTTATTTTCATACGATATAAAGTACATATCATAAAGCATAAGGATATTTAAGTAATGCATGCATGTGAAATAAAAAAAAATGAAAAAGAATGAGCAACTTACCAAAGCAATGGAGTAGAACTTCATATACTTGCAATGCATTGGAGTAGAGACGTGATAAACATTAATGTAAGGATGATATAGAAGTTGCTTGAGGGTTTAAATTGATTATTTGTGATGTATATGAGAGGTTTGGATGGTTGGTTGAGGAAGAAATCAACAGGAATGCCAGTTATGGAGTTTTGGTTTTTGAACTTGCAAAAATGTTGATTTTTGTCAACTCAGATATAGAAGGTTTTTGTTGAGGTTTGAGGGTTTTTTCTTGTACCTTTGAGGCTTAGATGATTCCTCTATTTATAGGAGAGGTGAATGGATTGAGGAGGCAAATTGAACTTACAAGTTTGGCATTTAGTTTGGTTGAAATCAAAATGATAGTTTCATGAAAATGTGGAGTTCCAAGATGAGGTACAATGGTTGCAGGGTGGTTGAAAGCTTTTAGAGGTATTTCTTCTATAAAAGAAACCATCACAAGGCTCTATACAAATTGGTTTATGATAAAAGCAACTTTACAAGAATGGCATTATGTTCTTTTTGTAAAACATGTTACAAATGGTAACATTACTTGGATAATGCATCATTTTAATTTGTAATGCACACAAAACTTGTGTAGTTTTCTAATCATGGAAGGATTTGCAAGTTACAAGAATTTCAATTAAGGGATTTAGATATTTGAAGTGGTTTTGCAACTTTTTCTTGACATGATAAATGACCTAAACTTCAAGTATGAATGGCCAACTTTGCATCTTCGAAACTCCTAGCTCAAAAATAGTATCAATGAGTTCTTGGACTCTTTTGAAAGCTTGAGACATGCTTTACAACTTTCATGTTTTGAGTTTTCATTGAATCAAAATGGACCATGGTGAAAACTGACTCACAAGTTGGTTACTTTTTCAAAGCAGATTTGTAGCAAAACATTTCTAAGTGTTGAAAATCACTTTTGAAAAGAACACCAACCTCATGGCTTCATAACTTGAAATCTAAGAATTTTTTTGGTAATTCCTCCTCAAGGACAAAATTGTAGTATGAAATGAGCTCTTCAAATTGATCTTTGGAGCATAGAAAATGGATGCTTGGTGAGGATGTTATGGCCTTGGCAAGTTGGCTCCAAATTAGGGTTTTTCATAACTTCAAAAAATTTAATTTCTCTTTTGTTTACCTTTTTGCAAGTAACCTAATTTCTCTTGATTTTTATTGATAAAACTCAATCGTCAAACACGTTTGAGATCAAGAAAATTTGAATATCTTGAATCATGTCTCAAGGTTTGAGATCATGCCTTGATCAAAAGTCAAAGGTTCAGTTGACTTTGGTTGAAAAACCCTAGTTTGTGGCCAGATGAAATTGGATCTTGAAGAACTTGTAATGAAGAGCACAAGCCATCTTTTGTTGGTGAAAGTTTGTCCGTTAAGGGGAAATTCTTGAAGAAAGATGGTAGGTTTGATAAAAAGAAGGATAAAGTCCTACATATTTCTTATGGTGGTAATGCTCATACTATTAAGTGTTATCATTGTAAGAAGGAGGGCAATACAAGAAAAGTATGCGTTGGTCGACTGAACAATCATGGTGGAAAGGATAATGGTAATGCAACCATTGTGCAAGATGGTTATTGTAAGTTTTGTGGTTTTTGGATTCGCAACATTTTGGTAAAACATGCTGTCAGTAAGATGTTAAGCCAGATGTTCTGCTATGAGAGTCAGACATCATGTTCAGCATGATATTATGACATGTGCTAGGACATGTTATACTAGAAAGTTAGAGCATGATTATTTTGTTATTTTAAGTGTGAGTTTTGAGTGTATTTTAATTCACACATTATTGTTATCCAAGGGTGGATATTTCAGGAACGTCTGTTTTGATAGATTTGATTGTATTTCTTAAAAAGGATCATTTAAAGTTAACTTCATTAAGTCTAAATGTGTGGTCACTAATGAGAAGGATGAAGTTCTGATGAGAGGAGTCAGATATAAAGTCAACTGTTACTTCTGGACACCCCATTCAAAAAAGAGTTATCCTACATGCCTACTGTCTAAAGAAGATGAAGTTCAAATATGGCACCAAAAACTTGGTCATTTACATCTAAAAGGGATGAAGAAGATTGTATCAGCAAAAGCTATTAGAGGAATTCCCAAGCCCAGGATAGAGGAAGGAAAAATTTATGGTGAGTACCAAATTGGAAGACAAACCAAGATGTCCCATCCCAAGGTGCAACATCTGACTACTTCAAGAGTGTTAGAACTTCTTCACATGGATTTAATGGGTCCCATGCAATTTGAGAGCCTTGGTGGAAAAAGGTATGCTTATGTTGTTGTTGGTGATGATTTTTCAAGATTCACCTGGGTGCATATCATCAGAGTAAAATCATATGTCTTTGAAGTATATGAGGGATTATGCCAAAAGCTTCAAAGATTAAAGAAAAGCAAAATTGTCAAAATTAGAAGTGGTCATGGAAAGAAATTTGAAAATAACAAGTTTGCTGATTTTTGCTCTTTTTAAGGCATTGTTCATGAGTTTTCTTCTCCCATCAGTCTCAGCGGAATGGAGTAATTGAGAGAAAGAATAGGACTCTTCAAGAATCTGCTAGGGTCATGCTCTATGCTAAGCGACTACCATATCACTTTTGGGCTGAAGCTATAGATACTACACATTATATTCATAAAGAGGTTACATTAAGGGCAGGAGTTACTCTCTATGAGCTATGGAAAGGTGAATGACCTACAATCAAATACTTTCATATTTTTGGAAGTAAATTCTATGTCTTGGCTAACAAAGATCAAAAGAGTGAGATGAATCTCATAAGTGATGAAGGAATATTTCTGGGTTACTCATAAAGCAACAAAGCTTATATGGTATTTAACTTCAATGCTGGAATGACAATGGAACCCGTCAATATGGTAATTAATGATTCAATTATTGAACAAAGGATGGATGTTGAAGACAATGTTGAAACATCCTCTATGCAGACTAATAAGGCAGGAAGAAGAGAAAGTTGTAATTTCACTAGCATTATATCAGATAACTCTCAAGTCACTTCAGATATCTCTGTTAAAGGTCATTCAGACCAATCCAAGGATCTCATTGCAAGACACTCTATTGAAAGAAACATTACTGAGTTTATAAAGGAAATATCAAACTCATATCTTGTCTGCAAGCTTAAACCAAGGATGAGTCCTAGTATTTAAGAAAATAAGATCTCAAATTGAATTATTAGGACAAGTTTGAGTTCCAAGATCAATAAGAAGCAAGTATGTGCTTCTTGGTGTACTACTGAAGCTGAATATGGTGAAATCAGACGAGGTTGCTTTCAATTAGTGTGGATGAAACAGATCTTGAAGAAACTTAATGACAAACCTGATTTCATGACATTACTTTGTGAAGATCTGAACATTATCAGAGATCTCATTCAACATGGCTAGAACAAGAATCTTGAGAGTCATAATAAACTAATCAGGAATATTGCTGGAGGAAAGGTTGTTATTTTGGAGAATGTGAACACAAAGAATAACTAATTGTTATATGTGCTAAAGCCTCACATGCAAATCTATTTGAGGACATAAGGTGTGAAGTTGGAACTTGCACTATTAAGGAGTTATATCAATTACAGATATGGAGAGATGCAACAAATACTACATCTTCCCTCTATTTTCTGATGCTTGATAAGCCTAGACAAGTGACTATAGTTAAGGGATGGAGCAAAAGATTTGTGCAAGGTAGAAAGGTTTACTTGAAGAAGACATGTTCTAAGGATACGGCAATGGAATTTAGTGTCAATTCTTCTAAAACATGTGACGGCTTTAAGGAGTGTAGAAGGATCTTTGACAGGGGCAAGATGTAGAAGATTACCTGAAGATGATTTAAATTTGTGTTTCCATTAGAGTTGTTTGTTTCCATTGCTACTGTGTGCTTCCATTTATGTTTGTTTACATTTACTCTTTTTTTTTTTTTGTTGTCAATTTTTGACTAAAAAGAGGAGTAAAGTGTTAGTATGTTTGTTGTAATGTACTTTTCTAATGTTGGATCAGGTGTCATGATATCATGTCATGTTTTAGTGTGCTTTGTGGTTGCTTGCTGTATGCAATTATTAACGGGGGCATGAGTGTCTGTCATGCTTGTGGTTTAAAGAATGATTTTCTAGCTGCATGTGTCTTTGAGATAGTTCAGAATGTCCTTTGTGATAAGGAGCAATGATGTGTCTTGTCTGGGAGAATTTATTTTTCTCTGTAGTGAGTTGTGGTCTTGAGGGGGAGTTCTGCTAATGGGTCTATACTGCTACTGGTTCTATTATGTCATACTAGATGTCTTGACATTGTGTTTTTTGTGATGTGTGAACTTGGATAATTCATATTTGTTTCTTTTCTTGTGATTTTGGTTTTCTCCTTGAGGGGAAGTATTGTCTATGTGTGGCAGGGGAAGTTATGAACCTGTCTTGTCCGTTGCTGCAAAGTTACAGTCTGTACAAAGCTTACATGGTTTCATGTAGCGTGTGTTGTTTGTGATTCCGCTGTGTATACTCCTGATTTGTTCTAAGGTTGTTTTAGGCAAAATTTGCCAAAGGGGGGAGATTGTAAGTTCTGTGGTTTTTGGATTGGCAACATTTTGGTAAAACATGCCATCAGCAAGATGTTAAGGAAGATGTCCTGCTATGAGAGTCAGATATCATGTTCTGCATGATATTGTGACATGTGTCAGGACACGTTATACCAGAAAGTTAGGGCATGACTGTTTTGGTACTTTAAGTGTGAGTTTTAAGTGTGTTTTAATTCACACGTTATTTTTATCCAAGGGAAGATATTTTGGAAACGTTTGTTTTGACAGATTTAATTGTATTTCTTAAAAAGGATCGTTGATCCTTTTTAGGAAACTTTCTATTTTGTTCCTATTATTGTGTAGGATGTTATGCAATTGATCTAAAGCTGATTCCTGGTGATTTGCGTTTTATTTTGAGAGCCCAAGCCTATGCAGTAGTGATGTTTACTTAAATGAGTTTTCTGGACCTAAAGATTGGGTGGATTTGAAGAATTAGGATTAGTCGTGTCTGTTAGAACACAGATTGGTTTTTAATAATATCTCTATGTTTTGATGATAACTATTATGAAATTTTGTATTAAAGAATTATATACTCTAAAATTTGCTTGAGAATGTTTGCTACAGATGTTAAAGTAAATATCACTCCAGAAGAAAATTAGATCTGAACATAAGAAATATGCAAGGCTCAGAAGCGTCAGAAGCATCTCTTAGAAGATTCTGAGCGCTGCCTCCAGAAGAATCTGAAGCAGAAACTACAGAAGAATCTGAAGCAAAAGCCAGAAGCATTTGAAGCAATGAAGAATTCTGTATGAAGAGTTTGCAAGCACAGTTACTTCAGAAGACTCTGATAGTACTAACGCTGCCAGTACTGAGGATCTGATCCAAAACTCTGCTCTGAACTTATACACGCTGAAAGTACACTTGCTGCAAAGACTCTGATTCAGCAAACTCTGATGAACATCAGAAGGCTCTGACCATTTTAGACTCTGATGATTCTTGCTGAAATTTATTGAAGAAGTATTCAAATTTATGTCCGTTGAAATAACCAAACGACTCTTTCCTTATTTATGCTAAACACAAGAACACAGACAAAAAGGATTTCTCTGTGCATTCTTCTTCCAGGAAAGGTCATATGATGTGAAGACAAAAATGCTCAAACCTTTTTGGTACACTACTCTCAACGTGAAAAGCTCTTGGATCACTGTGCCTATAAAAGCAAGTCTCCATTCATCTTCTTCAGTTGACGAAAATACTTGAAAAGAGTTCATAACAAAGCTCTCATACAACTCATAAATTCTTGCTAGAATTATTTCATTGTTCTTCATCTTAAGTGAAAAATCACAGTTGTGATAAAGCTTTATTAGAAGCATTTTTTAACACTTGTATTATTATTACATTTGATTGTAAGAGAACCTTAAGAAGATCCAGTTAGGATCAGTAGTTCTTGAGAAGACTTTGAACAGTTGTTCTTAGTACTTACTATTGTAATCAGTTGATTAAATAATGGATTAAGTCCTTGTTTGAGAAAGGCAAATCACTCTAGATAGGGTGGACTGGAGTAGTTGAGTCAACGAACCAGGATAAAAATCCTTGAGTTTTTATTTCTAAGTTTTACCTTCATACTTATTCAACCCCCCCTTCTAAGTATTTTCTCACCTTCAGTTGGCATCAGAGCTCCGGTTCTGTGTGTGCTACCACTTCACAGTGACAGAAAAGATCCAGTGAGAAAAAATTTGATATATATATATATATATATATATATATATATATATATATATATATATATATATATATATATATATATTTGGTTGTTATTATGGCTGATGCTTCAACATCCAACAGATATGAAGAAAGAAACAGAATTAGTACAAAACCCCCTATGTTTGATGGGGAGAAATTTGATTATTGGAAAGACTGGATTGAAAGTTTTTTCCTTGGTTATGATGCTGATTTGTGGGACTTGGTCATAGATGGGTATGTTCATCCCACTGATGGGAATGGCAAGAAAGTAGACAGAAAATCTATGACAGAAGCCCAAAAGAAGGAGTTTAGAAACCACCACAAGGCTAGAACAATATTGTTAAATGCAATATCTCACACTGAGTATGAAAAGATCACAAATAGAGAAACTGCATTTGACATGTTTGAGTCCTTGAAAATGACTCATGATGGAAACCTTCAAGTAAAAGAGACCAAGGCTCTGGCGTTAATACAGAAGTATGAAGCGTTCAAGATGGAAGAATCTGAATCCATAGAAGCCATGTGCTCTAGATTCCAGATTCTTACAGCTGGTCTAAAAGTTTTGGACAAGGGTTACTCAACTGCTGATCATGTGAAGAAGATCATCAGAAGCTTGCCTATCAGATGGAGACCTATGGTCACTGCTTTGAAGCTTGCCAAGGATCTGAACAAGATCACTCTAGAGGAGTTAATCAGCTCACTAAGGAGTCATGAAATTGAACTTGAGGAAGATGAGCCTCAAAAGAAAGGTAAATCTATTGCCTTAAAATCTAACAAATATGTGAAAGCTTTGTAGGTGTTAGAGGAAAGCTCTGAAGAATCTTCTTATTCTGAAGAAGATGAATTATCCTTGCTGTCCAGAAGAATCAACAGACTCTGGAAGCACAAGTAGAGGAAGTTCAAGAACTTCAAAAGACCAGATCAGCGCAAGGAGTCCTCTGGACCAAAGATCTGGAAAGAAGGAAGTTGTCTGCTTTGAATGTAAAGAACCTGGCCATTACAAGAGTGAATGTCCAAAGCTTCTTAAAGAAAAGCCAAAAAGGAAGTTTGACAAAAAGAAGAAGGTTCTAATGGCAACTTGGGATGACTATGATGAATCTGGATCCTCATCAGAATCTAAAGATGAATGCGCCAACATGGCTCTGATGGCAGGCATTGAAGATCGGAATGAAGAATCATCTGTATCTGAGTCTGATTCTGAATCTAACTCAGAGGAGGTACTTTCTGATCTCACTAGGGAAGAGCTTATTAAAGTCTTATATGAAGTCCTGAAAAATTATAATCAGATTAAGCTCAAGTGCAAGAAGCTTAAGTGCAATCTTGGCTCTGAGAATAATCTGTTAAAATCAGAAATTGCTGAGCTAAAAGAAAACAATTTAAAAATGAAAGTTGATTTTGAAATAGCTCAACAAAACTCTGAATCTGAAAGTAAGTCTAAATGCAAAAACATTTTAGAAGAATATGACTTTAGCTTTCATAAATTTCTTGCTAAAAGCATAGACAGAAGCAAGATGGCTTTTATGATCTATGGGGTTAGCAGAAATAACAGGAAAGGAATTGGATATGAATCCTCCTCTGGAAAGGATTTAAATCCAATGCCTGTTGATAAACTTGTTATCAAGAAAACTCCCTTGTATTCTCATTTCAAGTTTGGTCATCTGAATGACATTAAACACACACGTTCTGATCAGAATGTTCCTATGTTTAAGCCAAAAGTAAGTCAGAACAATACTGTTGTAAAAAGACAGAAGTTCAGACCAACTTTCAAGGCAGCTAACCAAAAAGGACCCAAAAATATCTGGGTACCTAAGGCTAAGATTATCCCTGTTGCAGATGTTTTTAGCAGAAAAGTCAAGACGTCAGTCATGATACCTGGACTCTGGCTGCTCACGTCACATGACAGGAGAAAGGTTTATGTTCCAAAGCCTGGAACTTAAATCTGGAGGAAAAGTGAAGTTTGGAGGGAATCAGAAGGGCAAGATCATTGGCTCTGGTACTATTGGTAATGGTAACTTTCCCTCTATATCTAATGTTCTTCTTGTAGAAGGATTAAAGCATAATCTATTGTCCATAAGTCAATTAAGTGACAATGGTTATGATATAATCTTTAATCAACTATGTTGTAAAACTGTTAGTCAGAAGGATGGCTCAATCCTATTCAATGGAAAGAGGAAGAACAACATTTACAAAATAAATCTTTCAGAACTTAAAGTTCAAAACGTTAAATGCCTCTTGTCTATTAATGATGAGCAATGGGTCTGGCACAGAAGATTGGGGCATATTAATATGAGACATATATCTCAGATTAATAAACTCAATCTGGTCAGAGGACTTCCTAAGCTGAAGTTCAACTCAGATGCTCTTTGTGAAGCATGTCAAAAGGGAAAGTTTTCAAAATCTTCCTTTAAATCTAAAAATGTTGTTTCAACCTCAAGACCATTAGAATTACTTCACATTGATCTGTTTGGACCAGTGAAAATTGCATCCATCAGAGGCAAGAAGTATGGATTAGTCATTGTTGATGACTACAACAGATGGACATGGGTAAAGTTCCTAAAACACAAGGATGAGTCACATTCTGTGTTCTTTGACTTCTGCAAACAAATCCAGAATGAAAAAGATTTCAAAATTATAAAAGTCAGAAGTGATCATGGTGGTGAATTTGAAAACAAATATTTTGAAAAATATTTTAATGAAAATGGCATTGCTCATGATTTTTCCTGTCCTAGAACTCCACAACAGAATGGGGTTGTAGAGAGGAAAAATAGAACTCTGCAAGAAATGGCCAAAACCATGATCAATTAGACTAATCTGGCAAAGCACTTTTGGGCAGAAGCAATCAACATAGCCTGTTACATTCAGAACAGAGTGTCTGTAAGACCTCTTCTAGAAAAGACTCCCTATGAATTGTGGAGGAACAAAAAGCCCAACATTTCATATTTCCATCCTTTTGGATGTATTTGCTATATGTTGAATACTAAAGAGAATCTGAACAAGTTTGATTCTAAAGCACAGAAGTGTTTCATGCTTGGGTATTCTGAACGCTCTAAAGGCTACAGAGTATACAATACTGAAACACAGATTGTGGAAGAATCTATTCATGTTAGATTTGATGATAAACTTGGCATTGAAAAGGCAAAGCAGTTTGAAAGTTCTGCAGATAGAGAAGTAATTCTCACAGAATCTGAAGGCTCAGTGGCAGACAAAGCTCAAGTGAAGGAACCTGAAGCAATGCCGCAATTCCCTTAACTTCTCAAATGAATAACTTAAACATTTCTGAAGAATCAACTGTTAGAGGATCATCTTCAAGAATCAAAGCCTTTCATTCAGAGGATATGATCATTGGAAAGAATGATGACCCCATTAGAACAAGATCCTTCCTCAGATCTTCTAAAGCATCATTATTTGGGTTGGTGTCAGTAATTGAACCAACTTTTGTGGATGAAGCTCTGCAAGAAAATGACTGGATTATTGCCATGCAAGAAGAGCTAAATCAATTCACAAGAAATGATGTGTGGGATTTAGTTCCAAGACCAAAAGGATTCAACATAATTGGAACAAAATGGGTCTTCAGAAACAAGCTTAATGAGAAAGGAGAAGTTAAAAGAAATAAGGCAAGGCTAGTTGCTCAAGGTTATAGCCAGCAAGAAGGAATTGATTATACAGAGACTTATGCTCCTGTAGCAAGGTTAGAGTCTATTCGCTTACTCTTTTTTTTTGCTGCACAATTTAACATCACTCTATATCAGATGGATGTTAAAAGTGCCTTTCTAAATGGTATTATAGAAGAAGAAGTTTATGTTCACCAGCCTCCTGGTTTTGAGAGTGAAAAATTTCCAGAACATGTTTTTAAACTAAAGAAATCTCTTTATGGTTTAAAACAAGCTCCCAGAGCTTGGTATGAGAGGTTAAGCAATTTTCTTCTGGAGAAAAATTTCATCAGAGGCAAGGTGGACACAACACTCTTTTGTAAAACATTTAAGAAAGATCTTCTAATATGTCAAATATATGTGGATGATATTATATTTGGATCTACCAATACTATGCTGGGAAAGGAGTTTGCTCAATGTATGCAGGCAGAATTTGAAATAAGCATGATGGGAGAATTGAGATTCTTTCTGGGAATTCAAGTCAACCAAACTCCAGATTGCACTTACATTCATCAGACCAAATATGTTAAAGAACTTCTGAAGAAATTTAACATGACTGATAGTAAGATGGAAAAGACTCCCATGCATCTAACTAGTACACTTGGTAAGGAAGAGGTAAGTAAGAAAGTAGATCAGAAACTCTACAGAGGTATGATTGGATCTCTTCTCTACTTAACTGCTTCTAGACCTGACATTTTGTTCAGTGTATGCTTATGTGCAAGATTCCAATCAGATCCTAGAGAATCACACTTAACAGCTGTTAAGAGGATTCTAAGGTATCTAAAAGGTACTTCTAATGTGGGTTTGTGTTACAGAAAATCTGATGATTTCAAGTTAGTTGGATTCTGTGATGCTGATTATGCTGGAGACAGAGTGGAAAGAAAAAGTACTTCTGGAAGTTGTCAATTTATAGAAAGAAATCTAATCTCTTGGTACAACAAGAAGCAACCCACAATTGCACTATCAACTACAGAGGCAGAATATATTGCTGCTGCTGGATGTAGCACGCAGATGCTCTGGATGAAAAGTCAGCTAGAAGACTATCAGATATTTGAAAGTAACATTTCTATATTCTGTGATAATACTTCTGCTATATGTTTGTCTAAAAACCCCATTTTACACTCTAAGGCAAAACATATAGAAATTAAACATCATTTCATCAGAGACTATGTTCAGAAGGGAATTATAAACTTAGCCTTTGTTGATACATCATCAATGGACAAATATTTTCACAAAACCCCTTGCTGAAGATATGTTCAAATTTATTCTGAAAAATATTGGTATGGATTTTTGTCCAGAATAATATTTATCAGAAGCAAATTTTTCAGATGTAAAATGTTTATAACTCTGAAGTATTTCATCTGTTGCTTATTAGATTTATGTTTACTTGTGTGTATCTGAACTAACCAATCTTAGAGGATCTGAACGTTGACTAACGTTTCATTTCTTAACAGAATTCAGAAGCACATGCAAGCAAACACGTGTCACTCTGAATCTGAAAAGATTGCGTGTACACTACTGAAGAGACATTTGAGGTATGGTTTGAATAGTGAAAATCTTGATTTTCCCCCCAAATTTGTCAGAATCAATTAATGCTTGAAATGATTTTTATTCTCTTTCATTAATTATCATTAAATGCTATGTGAAAACGTGCTTTGTATGTCTGTTTGAGTGCCTTAAGTGTTTTCTATAAATACCACATCTCACACCAATTTCACACTTTTCACATCACAAACAAGTTTATGCATTTTTGTCTTCTATTCTCTCATCACAAAAACCCTAAACCTTCGTCCAAATCATCTTCATCCTCTTCAATGGCAACCTCATCTTCTACAGCAGCTCAGTTTCAATCAACCATGACTGCAGTTACTTCTGCAAATATGGGTGTGACTCCATTCACTGTTCCTAAAAGGACTTTGTTAACTCCTGTTGACAAACTTGAAGTTCTCTGTGAATCAATGGTGGAATTTGATTCGTTAGCTGAAAATGGGTTTGAATTTCGTTCAATAATTGATGCACAAGGCTGGGTAAAATATTTTGACAGATTATTTGGACCAGTTTACCCTCATCTGGTGAAAGAATTCTAGATACATGCTTCTGTTTATCCAAAATTCATTTTATCTTCTGTTCTGGGAAAGGAGATCATAATAACTGAAGATCTCATCAGGAAACTCATAGGGTATGAGGAGACTGATGGAGTATGTCATCTGCCAGCTGGGTGTGTGGACATGGAGGAAGTTTATGAGGAAGTCATCTCTTCTGGACAGGCCTCTAACAAATTTAAAGATCTGAAGCCTGACTACAAAATCTGGGCAAAGATTTTTCTGGGATGCATTCATCACAGAAAATCTACCAACTCTCCAGATTATGTGAATAATGAACAACTCTACTTCATGTTCTGTTTGAGTCAGAGTACTAAGGTAGATCTTCCTTACATTTTATTTATGCATTTATGGAACCATATCAATGCTTCAAGAGAATCTGTAAAGGATAAGGGTCAGAAGATCAGAACATGGATCCCCTTTGGAAGATTAATTTCAGACATTCTGACAGAGAATGGTCTGGTGACTGTTCTGTATGAAGCTGGAGTTAAGGATGAACTTGAATCTATTGTTGGAAAACCTATGAATGCAAAGAGTCTTCAGAGACTAAAAATTGTAGAGGAACTCACATCTGCACCCAAGAAGCTGAATATTTCTGAAATCAGTCAGAAGCAAATTCCAGTTGAAAACTTCCCACTGTTTGGTGCTGAAGAACCAATGGATATAATTGTGAGATATATTGATTCATGCAAAGCAGATGGAACACCCATTCCTGCAGATATTCTGAAAAGATCAAGAGAACAAATGCCAGATGTATACAATGAGAACATGAGGAAAAAAAGTCAGTCAGAAGCAGTGGAAACTGCTGCTCAGAAGAAGCCAAAAGTTACTGGCAAGCCACAGAAGCTGATCAAGAGAAAAGCCTTTGGAGACGTTCCCTTTGTTCCCACAAAGCGTATCAAAACTAAAGGTACTAAAACATTTGTATCTTCTTTCTCTAAAATTGTTATGAATGAATCAACATTTAGTTCTATTCCAAAACCACCTCCTACTCAAAAACACTGTATTCCTGCTCCATCCCAAAAATCTGAACCATAAAAAATTCCTTCCCCACAAAAATCATCTGATCCTATTTCCACTACTCCACTAAAAACTTCTGTTATTCCACCATCTGAACCAACAACAGCAACACCAACAAATCAAACTCCAACACCTATAACAAAACCAACAGAACAACCTTCATCACAACAACATCCAGAAAAACAACAACCAGATTCCTCTGAACCCATACAATCTGATACAGTTACATCTGATCCAGTTGCATCTGATCCAGTTGCACCTGAACAAGTTGTTACTGAACCACCTATCTTTGAACCACTTGTATATGAAACTCCATCAA
Organism: Lathyrus sativus; assembly: GCA_963859935.3. Taxonomy (NCBI): domain Eukaryota; kingdom Viridiplantae; phylum Streptophyta; class Magnoliopsida; order Fabales; family Fabaceae; genus Lathyrus; species Lathyrus sativus. The sequence continues at coordinate 420,836,291 of OZ012738.1, forward strand.
AACCTTCTGAGACTCAACCAGAATCAACCAATCCTCCTGAAACACATATACCTGAGACAGAGGTTCTAAACGTTAAACCACTCAAGACTGTATTTGAAGTGTCTTCTACATCTTGTACCCCAACCACCTCCTCTGATTCCTTAGAATCTGATATCCATCCAGATATTCTTTCACCCCCTCTCTCAGAACTTTTGAAGCTAACCAACCAGAACCACCCATTTCTTCTGAAATTACCATTTCTGAAATCATTCCTGAACCAAGAACATCTGAATTTGTTTCAGTTGTTTCTGCTAAACCTTTTCCCTCTGATCACCTTCCATCTGGACTTGATATTGAAAATTTCTTTGATCAACCACCTCAATCAACGTTTATTCCTTTTCTTATCAAAGAAAAACAATATGCTTTTATTCCATACTTTGACGACCCAAAAGCTGTCATTCCTTCCATTCGCAGAATAAAACCATACTTTCGTATCATGTCAGCCCAGAAGAAACCAGCATATCCTAGCCCTCTCATTATTATTCCAGAATTTACCATTCCACCTTCACCTCAACCCAAGCCATTCACCTTGAAAATCCTTCTGAAACCAAAACCTAGGCTGAATGTTGATAATTTATTTTCAAGTTTTATGAAAGAAATAGAGATGCACTTTGGCTCTGTTCAGAGGAAGTGCTTATCAACAATGGATGCAAATGAATCTGATGCTATTTGGAATAGCTTCATCAACAGATTCAATATTGTAGCCTCAAATCTGAAGAATGTATGTTCTGATGATGCGAAGCTCAGATTTGCTGAGACTGCTAGAAGCTTAATCTGGACTGTTAAAAGATCTGAACCATTGCTTCTTGAAGATGTTCCTTCATCCTTTGCAGTATGTGATACAGAAGTGACTGCTGAATCTGCATCTGAAGAAAACCCTCTGACTATGACTCTTGTAGAACATCCCTTTGGATCTGTTGCTCCTGACTATGCATCTCCTATGGAAATTGACTCTGTTCCTGCTTCAGGATCTGCCCCACCTTCTTCATCTGAGATCAAGAAAGAGTATCCTGATCTTGCGGATAAGATTGCAGTTCCGGAGGCTGGTCAATCTGAGATGAAGTCATGGATGGTCAAGCAAGATCAGAAGTCTGAAGACATGGCTCAATGGATGTCCAAACAAGATCAGAAGAATGAAACCATGGCTAAGTGGATGTCAAAGCAAGAACAGTCCTCCTCTGAGATCACTTACTTGTTGAAGATGATTTTGTCCAAACAAACTTAGTTTATTTTTTTTCTGATGTTTGCACATGTACTTAAATCTTATCTGATGTTTGTATTATTTGCTCTGAATGAATGAATGACTTAATATTTTCTCTACCTGATTTATCTTTTTTGTATTTCCTTTTATTTGTCTTTTAAAGTTTTTTACTTTTTGATTATGACAAAAAAGGGGGAGAAAATGGATCTGACTAGTCAAATAAACTCTACCTAAATGAAACTTCAGACATGTCAATTCTAACTAATGTAAACTCTTAGTGTTTCAGAATGTTTGATAAATCTGACATATTCTTTAAAAGAAACTCTGAGACTCCCAGATCATATTTAACTTATCAGACTCGGACTCTGAAACATGCAAGATTGAATGATTGGAACATTCAGGATCTAATTCTGAAAAGAATACTCATGCAAAAAGGGAAGTTTCTATTCCTTCTTAGTATTCAATTCAGGGGGAGATTCATCATCTCAGGGGGGGGGGGTTATAATTATTTTCTTTACTATTAAACAAAATTTCTGATGTTTTTGTCATCATCAAAAAGGGAGAGATTGTTAGAACACAGATTGGTTCTTAATAATATCTCTATGTTTTGATGATAACTATTATGAAATTTTGTATTAAAGAATTATATACTCTAAAATTTGCTTGAGAATGTTTGCTACAGATGTTAAAGTAAATATCACTCCAGAAGCAAATTAGATCTGAACATAAGAAATATGCAAGGCTTTGAAGCGTCAGAAGCATCTCTTAGAAGATTCTGAGCGCTGCCTCCAGAAGAATCTGAAGCAGAAGCTACAGAAGCATCTGAAGCAATGAAGAATTCTGTATGAAGAGTTTTCAAGCACAGTTACTTCAGAAGACTCTGATAGTACTAACGCTACCAGTACTGAGGATCTGATCCAAAACTCTGCTCTGAACTTATACACGCTGAAAGCACACTTGCTGCAAAGACTCTGATTCAGCAAACTCTGATGAACATTAGAAGGCTCTGACCATTTTAGACTCTGATGATTCTTGCTGAAATTTATTGAAGAAGTATTCAAAGTTATGTCCATTGGAATAACCAAACGACTCTTTCCTTATTTATGCTAGACACAAGAACACAGACAAAAAGGATTTCTCTGTGCATTCTTCTTCTAGGAAAGGTCATATGATGTGAAGACAAAAAGGCTCATACCTTTTTGGTACACTACTCTCAACGTGAAAAGCTCTTGGATCACTGTGCCTATAAAAACAAGTCTCCATTCATCTTCTTTAGTTGACGAAAATACTTGAAAAGAATTCATAACAAAGCTCTCATACAACTCATAAATTCTTGCTAGAATTATTTCATTGTTCTTCATCTTAAGTGAAAAATCACAGTTGTGATAAAGCTTTATTATAAGCATTTTTTAACACTTGTATTATTATTACATTTGATTGTAAGAGAACCTTAAGAAGATCCAGTTAGGATCAGTAGTTCTTGAGAAGACTTTGAACAGTTGTTCTTAGTGCTTACTATTATAATCAGTTGATTAAATAGTGGATTAAGTCCTTGTTTGAGAAAGGCAAATCACTCTAGATAGGGTGGACTGGAGTAGTTGAGTTCAACGAACCAGGATAAAAGTCCTTGAGTTTTTATTTCTAAGTTTTATCTTCATACTTATTCAACCCCCCTTCTAAGTATTTTCTCACCTTCAGTGTCTTGGTGGTTCTTTAGGATTTAGTGTGCTTTCCTTGTATGTCACTCTTGTATCAGTTTTGATGCATTGAGTTGACTGATTGTTAATTGTACTCGTAAGCTTTTAAGTAAGAGAGTATTGTTCTTAGTTAAAATTTTTAAGAAAAACTAAGTATTGCACTTGAAAATGTTGGTACTTCTATGTGAAAGTATCACCATAATATTTATTTTGGGACGGAAAAGTAACACTTAATAAATAGATTAAAAAATAGAGAAAAACAAATTAAAATGTTTCGCTAATTTTATTTTGTAATCATATAAAAATTTACTTACACATATTAAATTTTAGTGGCTAATTTTGTGGTTAAGTGACCGAAATTTTTTTAGTCACTAAGTCAATTACTAAAAACATTTTAGTAGTAAGTTCAAATATTAAATATTTATAAATATATTATTATATTCTTTTCGACATATTAATAACTTTGATATATTTTGGGAACCAACATTTAAATAAAGTTCATATACACGAAAATATGATTTAAATATTATTCAAACAAATTTAATAAAAAATAAACATTATTTTTTAATAATATCTAAAATAAAATTCATATATATATATATATATATATATATATATATATATATATATATATATATATATATATATATATATATATATATATATATATATATATATATATATATATATATATATATATATATATATATATATATATATATATATATATATATATATATATATATATATATATATATATATATATATATATATATATATATATATATATATATATATATATATATATATATATATATAATCTTCAAATTGCCTTCCCGGGCTCTTGCCATATGTCTCCCTTTGCTACATTCCTAAGGAGGATATGATGACATGTTGATTTGGACTAGAACTAATAATGGTTAGCTTAGTTTGAAGACTTACGTTTTGTTGGCTAAACCTAACACTACTAACTTATGGAGCTCATTCTCTTAGAATCCTAGCATCCCTCCATCAAAGTCACTCATGGTGTGAAGATTCATGCATAATAGGTTATCTACTCATGAGAACATGTCCATAATAACTTGTTTTTCCTTATATGTGTTCTCTTAGCTTCACCTTTGCACTTCACAATCATATACATCTTTTATTGTCATAAATTTCAAAGTCTTTCTTAACATCAATATGCAATTCTACTTTTACATTTTCTTCTCGCTGTTGAAAACCCATCGGAATCTGGTAACATGTTTTAATCAAAGAATTTGGATTTTTACTCAATACATGGATTTAACCTGAATGCCCATTAACTGTTTGTTGATATGTTTCTTCCAGCTGCTTGTTTAAATTTCAATACTGTGTTTTTTTTTGGGTTACTTCTGGAAAGTGGAGTTGTAAAAATGTCATTTTTAGTGCACGACACTGTAAATATACACGAATTCTTTTTCTAAATTTGTAGAGTGTTGAGAGTCACTCATGAAAAATCCTGTTGAATCGGAAAATTTTGTAACTGCATATTGACTCCTGTAAATTCTTCTTTGTAACTGGTATTGTATCCGTCGCATACTTCCATGCAATACTTGAGGGTTTATTGAACTGATTAATTCTCAGACTAGCTTGCTATCAATGAAGTTATGAGATGCTCTTGTTGTCAACCAAAACCCTCGCCTTCCTTCCATCAATACTCCTCCATAAATGTAAGAAACTCAAGGTCCATCGGGCATTATATGATGAAAGCTATACAAACTTGCATTCCATCCTATGTGCCTGCCTCCATGTTCTCTGTTGAGTTGTTTCTCTCCTTTCTCTCATCACACCCAAAAGACTAATACAAAAGGCCATGTTCCCTTTTATCTTATAACTCCCCCAAATCTACCCTTGCACCCCTCTCCCTGCATATTACTTGATCTACCACTGTATGAGAAATTGGGAGCAGAGACAGAAATCCAAGTGCAGCATCAATCTCAGCATTGTTGGGCTTGCATTGCGTCATCAAAGAGGTTTTTGATGTATAGTTTGATTTGCATATTGTATTTAATTTCATCTGTCACAAAAGAACTATAGTATTCGATGTTGAAAACATTTTGATTTCAGTGTTATTTTTTTTGCTTCAGTCTTGATCAGAATACATAATGAGATTCTATATGGATATTAGATATAAATATTGTCATCCACTTGTTTACTGATGACATGTGGTGAAAATAGGAGGTATGTACTTCAACTTTTTCCCCTAAAACAATTGTCCCAAGTATGTTATTTACAAACTAAACCTTTTTATATTAGGGCATTTGGTCTAGTGGTATGATTCTTGCTTTGGGTGCAAGAGGTCCCGAGTTCGATTCTCGGAATGCCCCTTCTTTTTATTGTTTTGAGGCTGTGGAAGTTTAGTATCGTTGATTGTTTAATTAATTGCGAATAAGCTACAAATTTATTTTTATATTTGTTTAAGATATGGAAGCTGACAAGCTTGACTTGTTTTCTGGTGTATTAGTTAAATAACTATTGTTTTCTGGTGTATTAGTTAAATAATTATTAGACTTCAGGGACTGCATGTGAATGGCTTGTGATGAATGCTGTATCAGTAGCCAAACCTATGTCCCAACATGACAAACTCTTCCTTTTGCAGTCACAATTGACTAATAAGTTATTTTATAGTAATGTGAAAAAATTTCATTGTTGTATGAGATGAGATGTTGGACAATAAAAAGCTGAGGTCCATGGGGATGCTGCACTGGATTAGTGAAAATGCAAGACGAGAAAGGATCTCTAACCCAAAAGGAGAGAGAGGAATAGGAGTTATATCATTAAAGAGAGTGTTAGGGTAGAAAACTAGCACATATTATAAATAATATGGTTAAATATCGACTTAGGTGGTTTGAACACCCGTAGGCAGAGTCATTTTTGAACGCGTGTAAGGCGGACTACTGCACATTACCAATATTTTGTCACAATTAAACCTTGGTTAAATAAGGTCTCATAAAATGTTTGTTGCGTTTAAATCGTGGTTAAATACGTTCTCTATTTGTGTTATCATGATTAAACTGCAATTAATCTTCACACGACCTCCAAAAACTTGAGATGGATCTAGAATGTGGGGGGTATCTAAATATCCTATAGTAAGGAGAATTAAATCATATGGGTGGTGGCACAATTGCTAGATTTAGAGAAATTTCATGAGAACTATTAAGAAATGGAGAGTTCCATATTTTGGCTATATATATATGACTTAGGTTATAAGTTAAAACGTTACGACGACTTTTGATTTATGTACCTAACTTTATCTAGTGGAATAAAACTTGATTGTTGTTGTATAATATTGTAACAATGTTAGATGGATCAGCCCTTATGTTTTTTAATTTCAATAGTAAACTTGTGTATAGTAATGAAAATGTAAAATTGGCAATACAACCCTCACACAGTAAAATGTGAATGCTGCCAATGAAATGATGACATGTGGTAAATAAGAGAGCTAAATTCAGTTTTTGCCTATAATAATTGTCTGAACTAAGTAATTTACATATTCATTAACAAAAGTTTTCATAACAGGGCATTTGGTCTAGTGGTATGATTCTCGCTTAGGGTGCGAGAGGTCCCGAGTTCAATTCTCGGAATGCCCCACTTTGAAGCTCAGTGTTTTTTCATTTATTTTTGAAGCTGACAGGGTTATGTGAATACCACTGAGCACCAGTTTTTATATTCTTAGTTTTTAAGATCCAGAGGCTGTGATGTTGAATTATATACTTGGTATAGTACTAGTAGTAAAATAACAATGGCTGCATGTGAATGAATGCCTTGTTTTGATAAATAATATGCAGACTCTCTTTGATACTTTTTTCATAACAAAATATTCTCGCACACCGATGACCTCGGATATTCATTCAGAAAGTTGACATTTCAATATATTTCTCTAGCTCTGATTATGGATCTAACCCCTCACCAAATAGTTTGAGGGCTCAAGTATCTAGCTCTTTTTGATGCCTTACAAAGAAAAGCATCTTAGCTTCTAAGGAATTGGTAGCTACATCAAGTGGTCTCATTTTTGCGCATAAATTTTCTGCTGCAACTACAGTCATTGATTTTGACTGTCTGATCTCAAATCAATGGTCAAACTTGCTTATAATATATATAATGATTGTGTAATATAAGCTGTTGGATCTTAAATCATACCCGAGAATGGTTACCATGTATAATGATGTGATTTTTGTATCGTAGGAAATCTGAGTCTCTATTTATTATAAGAAATATGACAGGACCAACATCGGTTACTTAGCTGCGGGTTGCTACAAGCAGATTTGGTCATCACTTGTGTTGGTTGATCAAAGTACTATTCATTTACTTTGCTAATCAATAAATATTGATATAGCTTCATGAATACTGTCTCTTTTGGTCTTACTACTGTTTCTGCGTGCAATTTGTTCTATTTCAAGGTCAAACAAAAGTTATTCTTCAATAACCATACATTGCATAACAAATTTCAACAAACTAGTCGAATGTTAGTAGGTTAGTGACTATAAATAAAATATGCACATATATAAATATATATAAATAGAAAACTCAAAATGACAAATCTATCGCAATGTCCTTAAAAACTAACACTAGTTCTCAACAACGACGCCATTTTTGTTGTAGTGTAGATAGGAAGTTCAATTTTATCGTTTTCATAGAGATTGATTGTGTTTTAAAGACCGTTCAATATTTTTCATAATTTTACGCCATTTTTGTTGTAGTGTAGATAGGAAGTTCAATTTTATCGTTTTCATAGAGATTGATTGTGTTTTAAAGACCGTTCAATATTTTTCATAATTTTAAGAATGATTTATCACATGTTGGATTGTTTTTTAATACAAAAAGTTAAATAAAAGAACAAAAAATAGTTCATAGCTTTAGCAATATCCAATATATGAAAAACTTGAATCTAGTAGTGACAAGTACCTATCGCATATCAAGTCATACTATAAAAACATGTCTTAGGTAGCTAATGCAAAATAAGCATTAAGAACAAAGAACTCATCAATATTAAAGCTTAAGAAGAATTACATAAAACACCATGATTGAGATTAAGACATGAGTGTTCGAAAGACTACATCTAATCCCGACAAAAGAGAAATTATATATGCTTACTCATCATAGCTTTACAATTGATCCCTGAAAGAAAGATGTTGAAAACATCTGTTTCAAATTCCTTGAAAAATGCTTCTGCCTCCAGTCTTACTCTCCTTTTCTTTCCGGTTGTATTTTTGGTATATAATGGACTTCTCTTACTCCCTACCGAAAAGACTACTTAATTACACCAAATTATCTTCAAATGAACTGTCTGGACCTCTATTTATAGGGTCCTGTCCTGCCATTCTCGCTAAGGCAAGTACAAAGTTCGTTTATTGCACATAGAATCTTTATCATTAAGAAATGTTAGCTCATCCTACAAGTGGTCTTGATCGCCTTAATCCCGCTTAGCGAGCAACCCTTCCTTTACAATGAAGTAATTTAATCCTGAAGTTTTCTAAACCACTATACCTAGCTTCACGCGCTTACTAGCAAGATTTGGTTCTTGGCTGAGGTTACTTGGCTTTTAAGCATTATAATGATGTGATTTTTGTATCGGAGGAAATCTGAGTCTCTATTTATTATAAGAAATATGACAGGACCAACATCGGTTACTTAGCAGAGGGTTGCTACAAGCATATTTGATCATCACTGGTGTTGGTTGATCAAAGTAATATTCCTTTACTTTGCTAATCAATAAACGTTGTTATACCTTCATGAATATTGTGTCTTTTGGTCTTACTACTTTTTCTGCGTGGGATTTGTTCTATTTCAAGGTCAAACAAAAGTTATTCTTCAATAACCTTACATCGCATAAACAAATTTCAACAGACTAGTCGAATGTTAGTAGGTTAGTGACTATAAATAAAATATGCACATATATAAATACAGATATATAGAATACTCAAAATGATAAATCTATCGCAATGTCCTTAAAAACTAAAACTAGCCCTCAACAACGACGCCATTTTTGTTGTAGTGTAGATACGAAGTTCAATTTATCGTTTTCATAGAGATTGATTGTGTTTTAAAGACCGTTCAATATTTTTTATGATTTTAAGAATGATTTATCACATGTTGGATTGTTTTTTAATACAAAAAGTAAAATAAAAGAACATAAAATAATTCATAGCTTTAGCAATATCCAACATATGAAAAGCTTAAATCTAGTAGTGACAAGTACCTTTCGCATATCAAGTCATACCATGAAAACATGTCTTAGGTAGCTAATGCAAAATAAGCATTAAGAACAAAGAACTCATCAATATTAAAGCTTAAGAAGAATTATATAAAACACCATGGTCGAGATTAAGACATGAGTGTTTGGAAGACTACATCTAATCCCGAAAAAAGAGAATTTATATATGCTTACTCATCATAGATTTACAATTGATCCCTGAAAGAAAGATGTTGAAAACATCTGTTTCAAATTCCTTGAACAATGCTTCTGCCTTCAGTCTTCCTCTCCTTTTCTTTCCGGTTGTATTTTTGGTATATAATGGACTTCTCTTACTCCCTACCAAAAAGACTACATAATTACACCAAATTATCTTCAAATGAACTGTCTGGACCTCTATTTATAGGGTCCTGTCCTGCCATTCTCGCTAAGGCAAGTTCAAAGTTTGTTTATTGCACATACAATCTTTATCATTAAGAAATGTTAGCTCATCCTACAAGTGGTCTTGATCGCCTTAATCCCGCTTAGCGAGCAACCCTTTCTTTACAATGAAGTAATTTAGTCCTGAAGTTATCTAAACCATTATACCTAGCTTCGCGCGCTTACTATTAAGATTTGGTTTTTGACCGAGGTTACTTTGCTTTGAAGCATTATTTTGCTGCCCTTTTTGGGTTAACGAGGCCTTATTATTGTCTCAGCGAGCCTCGGTGTTTAAATGATGCATTTTGTCTGTTTTTGGTGTTTGGTCCTTTTTACATATACTTTGTAAATACACTATTAAAAAATTCATATAGGTGTTCACGATTTTTTGATAAATTGAGGAATTTTTCATTGATTACCGGTAAAATAAGTCAATAGGTTTCTATGCATTTTGTATATTTTGGCCACTTATCATATATAAGATGTATATTCTAAATATCTAATGAGAGCAAAATTAGAGACCAAACACTATTTATAGACTTATTCTACCATCAAGAAATAAAAATTCATTAATATAATTAAAAAGCCATTATCATACATTATAATGATCATTAAAAGTCATATAATGATTGGGCAGTCCGATCGATAGGCTCTGATACCATATTAGAGTTTGGCCTAACACAATCTTACAAAACCGGTTGATAAGGTAAGGGGTGCCACTCTATATAAACTATTTCAATGCTCTATCTCCAACTAATGTGAGACTTTAGGATCTTCCTAACACACCACGATATAAAGTCTTTCTTTCATTCTTCAAATTTATCACTTTTTGTGGTTTTTTGGGTTAAGGGATCATACCTGAATGAAAGTAGATCGTATCATATGTCATCTTTATCAGAAAGACATAGTAATTTCCATTTGTTAAGTAGGGCTTCATTGAACACCTCTAAATTGGTTAAGTAAGGCATCATTGACTGCAATACCAACTCAAAGATCCTTAAAATAGTATTGATACTCTTTAAGTTATCAGTTGAGCCTTTCATAAATAATATAATGTCGTCTGTAAACTGTACGATGTTGAATTTCAAACCATGTGTTACTTGATATCCCTCATAATCTCCATTTATGATTTCCTCACGAGATAAATTGGTAAGCCTTTAAGTTATTATTAATAAGATAAAGGGTGATAATGAATCGCCTTGGTGTAATCCATTATCCATATTAAATTCCTTTGTTGGAATCCCATTCAGTAATAGTGTCTAACAATTTTACACAAACTCTTATCCACCTAATCCATTTCCATCCAAAGTCAATTCTTTGAAGCATATATTTCATATATCTTCATTCAAAACAATCACATGCCTTCTCAAAATCAGTTTTGAAGATGAGTCAATGATCTTTCCTTCTTTTGGCTAAATCGATTATCTAATTCTCCACAATAACCCCATCAAGAATTTGTTTTCTTTATATGAACGCAATTTGGAATTTTAAAATGAGTTTTCCTAACGACAATCTTAATCTTGTAACTAGTAGCTTTGAAATGATTTTGTAAAGGACACCAATTTGTGTAAGAGCAAGATTTTTCTCTACAGGATAATCTCTATGTTTTGATGATAACAATTGAGTATTTGTGAAAGAACCATTTTATGGTTTAATGTTTGTTATGTGCAGGTCATATTAAATTAAATATATTAAGACCAAACAAACAGAAGCAACGTGTGCAGCTAGTAACTTATGGAATTACTTAGTGTGACGTCATGAAGCGCTTGTAAGAAGTTAGTTTGCTATGTATCTGATCACCATCAGTAAAGAACCAAGGGTGCTGGATATTGCAGTTGCAATGTTCCTGTGGTTTCTGCTCTGAAGAAGTGCATCTGATTTAAAAGCAAATGAAGCTCAGTAAAGAAGCAAGTTTGTTTCTACATCTGATCATGTTCAGTAAAGAATCAAGGATGCTGGATATTGCAGTTACAATGCATCTATGGATTCTACTCTGAGTTATGCATCTGATCTGGAAGCTAACGAGCATCTCTGAAGAGTGAGTCCTCTGAAGAACAAAGTGCTAAAAACTCTGATGACTTGAAGTTCTGAAGGCTGAAGGCTCTGAAGACCAAGTGCGTCAAGACTCTGAAGACTGGTTCTGAAGGTCAAGACTCTGAAGACTCTGAAGACAGGTTCTGAAGGTCAAGACTCTAGAGACAGGTTCTGAAGGACAAGACTCTGAAGAAGTGTTCTGAAGGTCAAGACTCTGAAGAAGTGTTCTGAAGGTTAAGGCTCTGAAGATTCTGAAGACATTGTTTCTGAAGAATTAGTCATGAAGATTCTCAAGATTGTTTCAGAGGAAACTTAGTTCTTGGAATGCTGAAGACTGGATTCTGAAGTGGAAGATTGTGTCAGAAGAAGATTCATCCAGATGCAAGACGTGTTACATCAGATAAGCTGCTGTTGTTCAATCTGATAAACATGTGCTTGAGTTAACAACTCTGATGCTGAAGCTTTCATACCAAAGTAGTTCTGAACTACTCATCAGACGAATCATCAGAAGAATCAAGAAGATTGAAGTACAACGTATGCAATTATTCAAATATGGTAAAGACGTTGGTACTGTTCAAGCGTAGTTTCCAAGGATTAAATATATTGAAGCTACAAGCTAAGGTCACTGTTCCAACACATGAGCTTATTCTATCTGTTGGGATATGACCGTTGGAATGAGAAAGGACAACTATATCCTTATAACAACTCTATTGGATGCAATATAAAAAGAAGAATCATTTGATCAAAAATGTGGTTGAGTGGATGGGTTGCTGAGTCAAGCAACGTTGTTGCTGTTAAGCTGCTCTATATGAAATAATATTTGATTCATTCAAATGTTACCATGCTAGTAAGCATGAAGTGAAGAAAGAAAGAAAGGAGAAAAGCTTAAAATGAAAAGAAGCCTTAGTGCTCACACACAGAAAAGATTTTAAGCAATATGGAAACTATGTTCTTATAATCTCTTAGAGATTCATCATTAGATTAGTTTCTGCATTAGGAAGCAAGGAGTTGTTACTTATTACTTGCTATATGCTTAACTTGGAGTAATTAACTTGCTAGGAAACACCATTGTAATCTCCGGCAACACAACATTCTATTTTAGAATTAGTGGTTCCTCAAGTGATCTTGTGAAGATCAGTATACTTGAGATGACAAGTGACAGTAGTCATTTGTGGTTTTCTAATAGGAGATCTTTAGTGATCAGATTCTATTAGATGTTAATGAACGTTATATCCTTGGGGACCCCTGAACGTTTCATTGATCTGTTGTTAGTCACTTGCAGTTAGCTTGTGCATCTGTAATCAGTTTGGTTATAGTGGATTAAGTCCTTAATTGATTAAGGTGAAATCACCTTGGAAGGGTGGACTGGATTAGCTTGGGAGTTGCTCAAGTGAACCAGGATATATGCTGTGTTCTTTACTTTCAGTATGCTTTATTATTTATGCTTCCGCAATGTATTTAATATAAGCGCATAAAGCATCAAGTGAAAGAAGAAGATAAGAAAAGGAAAAAGTTTTATTTAGGCATAAACCCAATTCAATCCCCCCCTTTCTTGTGTTTATTTCTCACCTTCAATTTGGGCCTATAGTCACTTAGGTCTTGAAGATGGTTGCATTTGGGTGTTAACGTTAAGTGTTATTCACTAAACCCCATGATATATAACACACCCTATGGAAACCCTCAAATTCCCTTCATATACTCCATATTTCAAAATCCAAACGCATCCATTTTACAAGAAAATCACTTATGACCGAGGCACCCCAATTTTGTCAAAATTAGTCCAAAATCCAATCTTTGGATTAATATTGCATGTGTATTTTTTGTGTTTTCTTAAAGTTTTGGATTCTAATTTCCAAATTAACCCCAGGATAGAATTTTACACCCTTTGACAATAAATTGGAAAAAAATTGACATTTTTTAAAAATAAATTTACTTTATAAGTCATTTATAAATCAAACCCATAATAAACAATATACATTTGTCATTCAATAATAAGAACAAAATAGAAGAACTAATGCATATATATGAATGTCAAAATGTTAAAATGTCACATATAAAATGTCAATATATCATAATCAATCCTAGTATAAACCACATTACAAAAATATCAAAATATATAAAATAAAACTCCACTACTCCGTATATCTAACGCTCATGTTCCTCCCCTACTGCTGGTACTACAACACATGTCATGCCTTTGCTACGATGTCCTGTAGAGTGGCAATCTGAGGAGTGTCTTCCTCAAACTCGCCTCTATCTATGACATCTATTCCAATAGTTGCAACGCGATGACATATCGCTAACACATTAATGAGATGGTCCTCCATTGTCTCCTCCTTCTCTAAGATCACCAGATGAGCTGATCTTAGAGGAACTCCTTCTACATCTGGTGTCATACATTTATTGATGTGACACTATAAAACCATTGAATTTAACTGTATTTTGTACTTGAAGGACGAAGAGCTAACATACGACGTGCATTCTCTAAAACCAAATGATCATACTATGCTGGAAAAAACTCATAAACGCCCATGTGGAGGACATTAGCAATAGCATTAATGGTAGAGTCTCTGGGTGTACATTGTATATATCCGAAGTGACGCATGAGTTGCTCAAATAAATGTGGGTACATAAGTCGAGACCCACATGTCAGCCATCCATAATGTAAGGCTATCACCTCCAAGGGTCGTGTTTCACGGTGATTGTCATGCGATATAAAGTACATATCATAAAGCATAAGGCTATTTAAGTAATGCATGCATGTGAAATAAATAAATAAATAAATAAAAAAGAATGAGCAACTTACCAAAGCAATGGAGTAGAACTTCATATACTTGCAATGCATTGGAGACGTGATAAACATCAATGTAATGGATAAAAACTTTGAGAATGTTTGGAAACGAGGAGAATAAGCTCTATAACACAAATGAGGAGAAACTCTCTATTTCTCTATTTTTGCTCTTTTTAAATAAATGCTTAGGGATGTAAATGGATATCTACGAGAACGGATACTATGATATCCATATCCGTCCCATTGGATAAATATGATATCCATATCCACCCCATATCTATGAGGGTATCCGTTAAGCGGGTAATCCGCTGGTTTTACGATATCTGCGGATATTTACAAATACCAATGGATATTTTTTGAAAAAAATATTTTTAACTTCTTTTAAAAACACAAAAAGATATTACCATATATCATTCATACAATTCTCTCTTAATTTAACAATAAAATTACATCAAATTGATTTTCTTCTTATTCACCAAAATATAATTAGATCCAAACATAATATCCATACATTTCATTTTTAACTAGACAAATAAAAGATATTTTGATTGTGAGTTATGATGAAAGAACGGACGACCGAGGAGTAGGAAGGAAGACAGTAGTTCGACAGAGGAATGATGAAACGTTGGTTGAACTATAAAATTGTTGAATTGAGGTATGAAGTATTGAAGAGTTTAAATATGAAATGCCTAATAGAATTTGAATGAAATGTGAAAGGTTTTTTTCAAAGAAAATTTCAAAAAATAGAAAGAAATATAGGAAGATCCATTTATTTTTTGCCATCCTTATAAATGCTATAGCCATGAGCGATAAATCTAATTAAATTCAATAGACACAAATTATAGCATATTATTATATTATAGAATAATCAATATTATTAAGAACGATGTACCTTACAAGATTGAAGAGACTGTCGTTAGAGAGTGTGAGTATGAGAGAATTACTACCTTCATTGTCGTTTAGAGTTTTTTTGTGTATGTTAATTGTCTAATAGGAAGACACTTAAATAGCTAAACGACTGAGGACAGTGATAACGCGAAATCATATCGTTTATTTGACTTGACTTACATGAATTTATTTGCGATTATTGTTAATTTATCTTGATTTATGTTTTATTATACGGTTATTTTACTATGTTTTGCAGATCATGGAGAATTTGGATTAAAGAAAGAAAAGAAAAAGAAATGGAAGGAAAATAGAGAAGAAAGAAAGAAAGAAATAGAGAAGAGAAACAGAAAAACAGATTCTGTAGGTGTGACGGTCATCACTGACCCGTCATGATTGTCGAGAGCGTCATGATCGTCACAGACCCTTCATGATCGTCATGAGCGTCATGGTCTTCATAGACCCTTCATGATCGTCACGAACGTCATGATCGTCACGATCCCAAAGTTCAGTTCGTTCAAAACAGAAGTGGCCACGAACTACCTCAACTTAATTTCTTCCTACGCTTCCTCCACTAACTACCCACTACAGGAAGTTACTACCATTTCCCCCATAACTCGTGCATGATCTCTGGAAGTTGAGAAATGAAATATCTCCTATAAATAGGCCTGAGATTCACAACTCTATGGGGGTGGATTCTACGTCCCGAAGGGCTGCCAAAATTCTATTGAAGCTATTTTTCTTGTTTCTTTTATTTTCTTCCTTTTTTCCTTTAGTTCAGAACATTATAATTTCTTTCTGCAATTTATTTCGCCAAAGTAGAATCCTGCCGACATTGTGGAGGACTACTCTTCAATTTCAGTACTACTTTCCAGGTTCCTATTAATTGAATTATTACATTATTTTCTGTCATAATGCATATTTTATTACTTTGTTGTTTATGTTTATTTCTGTTTGCATTAATTATCATGTCTAGCTAAATTAGTTTTATCAGTATGTAATCGAATTAGTAGGATGAGATTCGATAATACCCGGTGCACCTTCCCTTTTACAAACACCTTTCTGGCCGTAGTTTTTAATCAAAATCTTCTAAATAAACCTTCGTCGCGAAAGCGAGAAATTATTTACAGTAGTTTTGCCACGAAAGTGGGAAATTCATTAAGGTACGAGCCGACACCCGAAAGCTGGGGTACAAACCGGATAGTAAGAACTAGGCATTGATTTTAAACACAGCGAAAGCGCTTTAAAAGAAATCAGAATTTATTTGTTTTCAAAAAGTAGTTTTAACCCCAAATGGGACTGTGAGAGCGTACATTTCGCCTTAGAATTATGACCCGAGTCAACAACCATCGTGAGGCAAAGGTCTTTAAACGAGTATTTTCTCCTGAAAAGTGTTTGCTAAGACTAAAAAAGCACCGGCGACCTGTCGAATCCCCAAAAACTAAAGCATTACATACTGATATCCCTTTACCGCTATTCCTTAAACAAATAATCTTTATTTCCGTTGTATTTAATTTCATTCACATTTAACTTTTCTAATTCCATTAGCCTTAGCTTTACGCCGCGACAATAGATAATAGTAGGTTGACATTAGTCTCTGTGGGTTCGACAAATCTTTTATATTACTTCAATATTTCCGTGCACTTGCGGACGCATCAAGTTTTTGGCGTTGTTGTCGGGGACCAACAGTCAATATTGTGATTTTGTTGTTACGTAGTATAGACTAAGGCACTCTTATCTAAATCACTATGTATAGCCCATATTTCCCTTATAACTACCACCCCAAATATTTTGAGGAACCACAAGATCCGCTTAAATCTGACCTCAAAATATTATTAGAAGATTTCAATACGACGCTTTTTCACCCAAATTCCCTCTACGATGACCACTCCCAATATTTTGAGGAAATACAAGATTCTGATACATCCAACCTTGAACTATTACTAGAAGAACTCGATTTGACGTTTACTCACTCTAGGATGAAATCTATGATGGAGTGCTTTATGGAGACACAAACTCTCCAAAATGAAGATTTTAGAAAACAACATCTCCAAATTAATGAAAATCTTAAGCAGATGAGCATTATGGTCGATTCCCTCGCGATTCACAGCAAGGCTTTGGAGACTCAATCCTCCCTGCTTAGACAAACATCTCTAGGACCCTTCCCAGAAGGACATGTGAATGTTGTAACAACCATTAATGAAGAAAGATTAGAAAATCCTAGGGAGAGTGATAATGAGTCTGAGGAGAGTTTTGGTGAGAAAAGCATACATATTGAGAAAAATCCACCGGCACCACCCGAAAGGGAGGTTTTCAAAGAGGTAGAGAAGGAAGCACCTATTGTTGCTCCTCCTCCCTATACCCCACCTAATTCTTTCTCACAATTGGTTGTGGAAGTTAAGGTAGACTCCTAATTCAAAACACATGTGGAGGTATTGGAAAATATCCACACAAATGCACCTTTGTCTAAGACCCTTCATAACAAAAGAAAATTCAAGGATCATGAAACTAGGGTCATCATTACTGTTAAAAGGGTAAGATTAACTTTTGAGGTGGTGGATGAAATAACTAAGTCCAAATTTGAAAAACTGATACTCAGGATAGATCTAGAACCATCACCACAAGTTCAAAGCAATGAACCACCCTACAG
This sequence comes from Lathyrus sativus, assembly GCA_963859935.3. Taxonomy (NCBI): domain Eukaryota; kingdom Viridiplantae; phylum Streptophyta; class Magnoliopsida; order Fabales; family Fabaceae; genus Lathyrus; species Lathyrus sativus. Next base: position 420,854,222 of record OZ012738.1, read on the forward strand.
AAGAAAGAAAAGAAAAGGTGAAAGATATGAGAGATGGCTTGATAAGTGGCCATGGAAACCGAAGACTATTCAAAGTTCGATCGAGGAACCATTCTTGAAAGAACCACCATGAGTACTTGCACTCCTTAGTCGTCGAGTTATCGACGTTAAACAAAGCGCTGTGGGAGGCAACCCACAAGGTCTTTATTTTAATTTTGTTGTTTAAATTTGCAGAAAATAAAGAAATGTATCGCTTGTTACGTGTTAGCTATATCTAGGCGAAAACTCACTACATGACGATTAGCTGTGCCCACGGACATTCCTACGAGTGTCGCTGCTGGTGATGACACTGATGATGAGTACTTCCTCCGGAAGCAAGTAACGTGATGAGCTGGTTCGAGAATTACACGAACGAAGGTATCTCAAAATTCCCGCCGCCGAAGTGGAAGTGATCAACAAAGACATGGACATCAAGAGCAGGATCATAGAGGATTTGGCACGCAGTAGCACTCACACAGGTTCTATCTTTCCTTTTTCCACCTTTTATTAAAACATTGAGGACAATGTTTGGTTTAAGTGTGGGGGAGACCGCTTTCATTTTATCGCTTTTTAGTTTGATTTATTGTTTTTATCTATTTTTAACGTTATGTCAAAGTCTTTGCATGTGCTGTCGAGTCTTTATGTGTGGTTTTCACTTGTTATTCAATCTCCCCAAAATTTCAAATTTTCAAAATTTTAACCTCCAACAATTTCTGCTCCGATTCATGACATGGTACTCTAAGAGTATAAAATTTTAACATCCAACAATTTTTGCTCCGATTCATGACATGGTACTCTAAGAGTATAAAATTTTAACATCCAACAATTTTTGCTCCGATTCATGACATGGTACTCTAAGAGTATATAGGCTGTCCATGCTTTGTTAGAAAAAACTTGGGAAAGTTTTGATAAAATCGACATCATCCTGACACCCGTAACCCCCTAAATATGCCAAATCAATTTGAGTACCCATTATGCCAAGACCTTAAAGCTCCTGTTTCTTTTAGTAATCCCTAAGTAGTTTATCTAAGCAGTCAGCACCATCCTAAACACACTAAGTAAGAAACCGATGCAAATAAGTGTATGATCTCTGGTTTAAAATGAGAAATTAAGAAAGAAAAAAATTATTATGAATAAAAATACATGTTCCTTCTAAGTTAAGTGCTCCTCACCCGACCACTTAGCCCAATGGTACAAACTCTTTAAGTTCAATTGATGCTTAAGCATATTTGCAGAGAAAAATGAAATAACAATGAGATCATAGTCACTAACAGGTTTACTTGCCATGAATGTGTATGGGATAACGGGCTTAATGTGATTGCACTAGAATGAAATGGGGTGAAAGAGAGCATGAGATATAGAGTCTCATCGTGTCCTTGTTTCAAATTATGCTTATTTCTTTTTTTAACCGTGTTGGTTGATTGCTTAAGGACAAACAATGGTTTAAGTGTGGGGGAATTTGATAACGCGAAATCATATCGTTTATTTGACTTGACTTACATGAATTTATTTTCGATTATTTTTAATTTATCTTGATTTATGTTTTATTATACGTTATTTTACTATGTTTTGCAGATCGTGGAGAATTTGGATTAAAGAAAGAAAAGAAGAAGAAATGGAAGGAAAATAGAGAAGAAAGAAAGAAATAGAGAAGAGAAACAGAAAAACAGATTCTGTAGGTGTGACGGTCGTCACAAACCCGTCATGATCGTCACAGACCCTTCATGATTGTCACGAGCGTCATGATCGTCACAGAATCGTCATGATCTTCACGATCCCAAAGTTCAGTTCGTTCAAGACGGAAGTGGCCACAAACTACCTCAACTTAATTTCTTCCTACGCTTCCTCCACTAACTGCTCACTACAGGAAGTTACTCCCATTTCCCCCATAACTCGTGCATGATCTCTGGAAGTTGAGAAATGAAATATCTCCTATAAATAGACCTGGGATTCACAGCTCTAGGGGGTGGATTCTACGTCCCGAAGGGCTGCCAAAGTTCTATTGAAGCTATTTTTCTTGTTTCTTTTATTTTCTTCCTTTTTTCCTTTAGTTCAGAACATTATAATTTTTTTCTGCAATTTTTTTTGCCAAAGTAGAATCCTGCCGACATTGTGGAGGACTACTCTTCAATTTCAGTACTACTTTCCAAGTTCTTATTAATTGAATTATTACTTTATTTTCTGTCATAATGCATATTTTATTACTTTATTGTTTATGTTTATTTCCGTTTGCATTAATTATCATGTCTAGCTAAATTAGTTTTATTAGTATGTAATCGAATTATTTACAGTAGTTTTGCCACGAAAGTGGGGAATTCATTAAGGCACGAGCCGACACCCGAAAGCTGGGGTTCAAACCGGATAGTAAGAACTAGGCATTGATTTTAAACACAGCGAAAGTGCTTTAAAAGAAATCATAATTTATTTGTTTTCAAAAAGTAGTTTTAACCCCGAATGGGACTGCGAGAGCGTACATTCCGCCTTAGAATTATGACCCGAGTCAACAACCATCGTGAGACAAAGGTCTTTAAACGAGTATTTTCTCCTGAAAAGTGTTTGCAAAGACTAAAAAAGCACCGACGACCTGTCGAATCCCCGAAAACTAAAGCATTACATACCGATATCCCTTTACCGCTCTTCCTTAAACCAATAATCTTTATTTCCGTTGTATTTAATTTCATTCGCATTTATCTTTTCTAGTTCCATTAGCCTTATCTTTACGCCGCGACAATAGATAACGGTAGGTTGACATTGGTCTCTGTGGGTTCGACAAATCTTTTATATTACTTTGATATTTCCGTGCATTTGCGGACGCATCAGGCAGAGACCTCTTATTGGACTTAATTGAATGGTTCAACTCATCATGGTCCATTGAGGCACAAAACTCAATCAAATAGTTCATCTATTTAGTGTTTAATAACAATAGATCATAATATAATTAATTAATTATGTCAATCCATAGTTGATTAATTAAATAATTAATCTAACAATCTACCACTTGAATGACAATAAATAAATTATTAAAAATATATTGGTTTTAATATTAGAATATGAATAATGGTTAAAACACTAATCAATCAAAGATAAGTAAATTTCAACGCTGCATAAATTGTATCCGATAGAGAAGACAAGTCATACATGTTAAAACTCACAACTTTATATAAAGAATGATGAATTTAGAGTAACATATTTAAGTTAAGAGTAATATGTTATAAATAATGGTTCAAGCATATGAAAATGTTATTGATAAACTCTCACTAATTCAAAATATCACAACTTATTCATGTGTATAAGTCTATGGTTAGTGATTATACTAATGAGTTTTTAAATTAAAGGTCATAGAATATCCACATAGGTCTAAGAATAGTAATTATATATAAGCATACCATATTACGAGAATAATTATATTACATTTAATCATAAGTACCTTCATAACACAATATCATACTCGATAGGAGTATCGATATTTACTTGTACTTTCATATTATGACCTAACAAATGTGTACTATTAAACATAGAATAACACAATATTATTGCATACTAAATAATTATTGTGTATTTTCAATATTGACTTAAACATTAAATTATGATGTTTCTTGAGATTAAGGGAATAATCTATTTCACAGTAAATAGAATAAGACTTCTTAGAGTTATTATATATTTTGAAGTCTTCTTAGAACATGTCATATTTTATAACGCGACAAAAATATATGACAATATGAGAATAATAATCTAAATTTTTTAGATTATATAATTAAGTGCACATGCACTCCCACTGATCCAATAGAATAAAAATTTATCAACGTCCACTAGTATACTCTGATTATATAATGGAATACTAATTTTATTTTAGTGCAAAACTATACAAAGAAGTGGTTCTATAATATATCATCATTAGAGTTTTACAAACTGAACAACATATTTTGCACGTAAATAGAATATACCATTATTTATATTATTTCACATGAAATAGTATGATGGTCATATAAAAAGGTTTATCATCAATTGAGTGAGATCAAATCCATATAACTTTAAATAGTATATAGGATTGTATATAACATCTTAATAACTTACTCAAAACTCAAATGCTACAATGATAACTACACACATTTGAGAATTATATTATGTTATACGCAACAGAAAATATGAGACTTAAGTTTAACTATTATTGAGGATATAACATGAATAGTCATAAATTTTATTACTAACATAGGACTATAATATTCTCAATATAAGTCTTCATAAATAATATTATATTAAATAATATTTGATTCTCATTTTATAAAATTGACATTTAAATTCTCTCATTTGATAGAGAAAAATATTTGAATTATTAATCTAAGACTTTTAAAATATTTAAACAAATACTCAAATATTTTCTCTATCATACATTGATCATGTCAAGTAATGTCACGCCGATAAAATATGTTCATCACTTACATAATACTTTGAGAAGTGAAATTCATTTTAATAAAATATTTAAAATATATGATTGGATTTCATAAAGTATTACATGTCTTTAAAATAATTTCTTATTTATCAAATACATGTTTCAACAAAATATAACAATGTACAAATATTATATCACCAATAAATTCTAATACCGATAGGGTACTCAAATTATAATTTACATAATCATAAATTATAAGTACATTGAATAAAATAAATTATATTAATAATAACATACCAATACCAATAGGATATAACTATTATCAATATAATCCTTACTATAATTAAAATAAATTTAATTATTTTATTAAACAAAATTTATATAATTGTACCCACGATAGGTGGGTTATAGGAAAGTTTATATAATTGTATCCACTATAGATGAGATTACAATTATACTAATTAATTGTGATTATTTAATTTCTAAAATAAAATTCATAAAACAATAAAATTTTAATATACTCATAAAATTATATTTTTATTTATTTATTTGAGTATATAAATAAACTCAATTTGTGACAATAAAAAAATTTTTAATTCAGAATATTCTAGAAAACTATTAATTTTATATAAATGCAATTTATATTTTTCAAAAAAAGTAAATAATATTAGAAACAAACTTTTCTTTATATGAAAATATATAATTAGTTATATGAAATTGAAAATAAATTATAACTAATTTTGAGAGTGTCGTATTCATCCTTTTCCAAAGAACCATTAAATTTTAATGACTTTTACAATTTATAATGTCATCTCAAATAGTTTATAGTAAAAAAAGAAATATGATACAAATACAATAAATAATTTTCTTATAAATTGCTCAAAATAATGATTAACATATAAATATTGAGATAATATATAATTTATTAACATCATTTTAAGTCCAATGTACATTTAATTTTATCATATTTCAAAATTACAGTCCATGTCAATTTCTAATACTATAACAATGATAAATTAAATTAATATATATATATATATATATATATATATATATATATATATATATATATATATATATATATATATATATATATATATATATATATATATATATATATATATATATATATATATATATATATATATATATATATATATATATATATATATATATATATATATATATATATATATATATATATATATATATATATATATATATATATATATATATATATATATATATATATATATATATATATATATATATATATATATATATATATATATATATATATATATATATATATATACACAATAAAGTGTCATAATAAGTTTTGAGAAATATTCAAAATTTCAACTCAAAACTTAAATGTATATTTAAATACAAATTAGTCTCAATAACAAATAAAATTGTCAAAATTTTAGAAAGTTTGTTAATAATTATGAAATCAGTAATTTATTAATAATAATGAATAACAAAGCATTAGTAATCAACAATCAATGAAAGAAGAATAATTTAGATTTAGTGGCAAAAAGAAAACTTAACAATAGCAGCCATAACTATTTTACCGTATCAATATTTGACTTTTTTTATAAATAAAATTTAAATTTATTCTAAAATTATAAAATATAAAAAATTATTGATTATTAAAATATTAAATCAATTATTTAATAACACAACATATTAAGATATTAATATATTTAAATGTTAAAGGAATGTTCTCTCAAAACAAACTAGTGGGAGACCCGTGCATTCGCACGAGTATTGGTATGAGACGCGCATTGATTTCAAGAGAAAAATAAAAAATTGAAAGAAAAATAAAAAGGAGCATAGTGTAGAATGTAAAAAAAACAAAATGATGTTTAGTTGGAAGGATAAAGTAAATAGTAAATAATTAGAGAACATAATATCTGTTAAATAAACATGGAAAGATAAATGTAAAATGAAATATAGAATTACATAAGGTAGTACAAGTAATATAAGGTGACCAAGTTAAATTACAAGAAACAAGTGTACTGAGTTTGAAGACCAAAAGAACCAAAATATATTGGTCAATAGCACGATGCATGAAATACATAGGTTGTTTAGGGCAACATTCCATAAAAAAAAAACAAAATATTAAAACATTTGTTGGAACAAACCACCAACAATTTAAAACTTTGACAACAACTGTGTCACCACAAGGATCGATCACAATGAAAGCAAGGCGATCACCCTTTCTAAGACGCTTATTTTTGGCGAAGACATACATTAATCCCTTGCCAATGAACATGTCAACACCATATTTTCTTTCAGAGCGGTGAAGTTCACAATCATAACGTTGCCGATTATCTGCACCAAATAATTTAATACCTCTATCTCCAAACCGGCAGCATTCCTTAATAACCCTGTGGGGAATTTGCTAAAGGAAAAATAAAAGTGGAATTGATATTCAGAATGTATGTAAAAGTGTATTACTGTTGCTAATAAAAGAAAAGTTTGGGAGTTACAAGCACGTTGTTTCTTGCCGTTTTATTAGACTTGATCTTTTGTTTCCAAATAAACCACTTAGGACGCCCAGGAATAATCTTAGCACAGGCATCCACATCGGAACTATTGAGAAACATTTAAGTTAAAATCAGATAACGGAGTAAAGAGTCATACATTACAAAGTCAAACTATGAAAAAGAAAAACAAAGTTTAAGTATTGCATTACAAAAAATTCGAATAAGTGATATAAAGAAGTATTGTTCACTATCAGATGAAACCGTTATGCGGGAGGATCAGGCAGGTGAGTCGAGTGTGGGTTGATTGTGTTTGGTTTGTCTAAGTTGAACTGGACGCTTGCCTTTTGGATCTTTATCAACATCAAATATTTCCAATGGCATAGAGACAAGATTGGATTGTTCAGGCATGAATAGGTCTAATGCAAAACAACAGAACAATAATAAGATGTATGCAAATAGGAGTTAAAATAAAAAGTTGTAAACAAATGCATATATGCACGGGTAAACCCAGAAATACCCTCCGATGGTTATTGGTTTATTAGAAGATTCTTCGTTCTGACGTAATAATTGAAATTCTTCCAAGGACATGATTTTCTTCCTTTGTTTCTTCAGCTCCTGTGTCTCTTGGTACTCGAGGTAATCAAGTTGCAGCATAATTTCTTTCCGTTTTGCCTCCCTTGCTATTCAATTGTTAGATAGACTGGAAGAATGTTAAAGTACAGATTCAGATGGTTCGATCGTTAGAGAGACTGGAAGAATGTTAAAGCACATATATGTTTAAGATGGTTATGAAGTGTAAACCCTAAAGCATAAATAAGTAAATACGGGAAAAAAATGTATAGAATGTAAAACCCTAACGCGTCCTAAAGCATACAATACAAAATGGAAGCTAAAATTGGGAAGACATTGTTAGAACATTTCCATGGATGAAGATTATTAAGCATTTGAAAACAATAGTTTAAAAAAGGAAAAGAAGAATCGGTATTGCGTTAATAATTGAAAGTCTAACGATGTGATATTGAATAGGAATATAGAAGGTGTTGAAGTAAGTGTGGAGATATCAGTCAAAGAAGAAATTGAAGGTGAAAAGTTGAAGAAGTTGAGAGCCAGGTACATTAATCATCTATAATATAAATGCATCACAAGTAGTGTTTGAATAAGCTACAAATTAAAGTGATTCTGGTGCTAAAGGGTTATAGGAATTTTTTATAGACGTATGTGTTCTAAAGATTTGTAAGTTAATAATGTTTTTATTATCATGATCGATTTGTAGAAATGTTGAGGCCTGGTTGAAAGAGAAACAGGAAATCGATGATAAGATCCGTGAGCTGGGTGTGGAATCATATGGTGAAATGTTTCAAAGGAAGCAAGGTCAATCATCGAAGAAAGTATCATTTACCGAAAATTCAGTGGAAGTGATTGGAGTCAGCAACACCGACGGTGCCAATCGTGACGAAAGAGGTGACCTAAAAAGTGTTAGGTAAATAAAGTGTGGCATATAAAATAAATGAGAAATTATGAATTTGAAAGCATGTTTGAACTTTGTATAAATTATAATCAACTTAATGTTGTGTCAAATGTATGAAGAAATTATGATATAAATTTGAAAATATAGTAAGTTGTTGATATGTATAATTGAGTTGTGAATTGCTTGGGACAGTACCAAGAACTGAAATGTAAAAATGTATGATTAAAATTTGTATGTTAATATTGTTAGATTGATGGAAGAAGAATGTGTGTTGTTAGCTTTTAAATGTAATGGCGAATAGCAGGTTGAGTGATGTTGGAGATGCTTGTTTCAAAAACAGATGCAGAACCTGTCCTGCAAGTTGGTATTATGATTAGTCATCCAAATCCTATGGAAGTTGATGAAGATGAAGATGATTCAGAGGAAGATGATGCACATGATGAATACACCTTGGAAAAGACACTCAGATTTGGATTCAAATCCATGAGAAACGTAATGGTAAGATTTAAATTTAGATTAAAAATCAATAGATTTGACTTAATGCATACACACTTGGTTAAAACAGAAACTGATTAAGTTATTGATTAATATATTGCAGTACTTTCTTACATACGTTGCGAAGAATATCTTAGGAATGAATCAGAAGGTCATAGAGTTGGTTGACTCGAACAATGGGAGGATATACCGTGCGAAGGTTTATTGAACCCGGCGTGCCGAAAAGATTGTGAAGATAGAAAAGTTCATGGGCGTGGCTGGTACCAGTTTGCACATTATAGGAGGCTTGGGAGGGGCGATAAGCTTCGCTTCAGAATAACGATTCCACCATAAAGGGTTTATGTGTCCGTTGTAAGAAGGGAAATTTGAAGTTTGTATGAATTTTGGATGTTGGTTGAAGTTTTAGTAGGACAGTTTAGTTGACCTTAGTATTTTGTGAGACATCCGTTACATGAAAGTATATTTTATAAGTTTTATGTAGAATTAAGGTTAATTAGTTTGTTTCAGAAATCGAAATCAGATTGTGAAATTCGTACAGTGTGTCGTTCTGTAATGTGAATTTCGTATGGTAATATAAGCATTCGTTTTGTAAATTGAGGCTTAGGAGACAGTTTTCCCATTTTGCTAATTATGTTAAAAAAATTTGCAGAGTAAAGTTAATGTTATGTTCGGTAACGATACTGCACTTCATAAAAAATAGTAGTAGCAGTGTTGTTGGAGGTGAATAAATTTTGATACAAACATCATAATTTTATATTAACTTGAGAAGAAAAATAGAGTGAACAATATAATGTTGTTAAATCTTCATAAGAAGAATGTTATTATAAATTGATTGGCATCAATTAATGGTGTGAATTTGAATAAATTCTATACGTATTGTAGTATAAATATGTGGGTTGTATGTATATGTTGTGGAAAGATAATGATCTATAATAAAGATAATGATATTCTAAATATGATATAAAGAGAAGTAGATCCATAAAAAAATGCCTTATATATTTAAGTTGATAATCGTGTGATACAGATGTAGGGATATTGGAAAATATAATCACAATTTTTTTTGTAGAGATATTGGAAGAGTTGGAAAAGTATGGATATAGTAAAAGAAATGCATTTCCATGTAAATTATGAAAAGTTGAATCATTCCATTGATCGCGACTTTCTATGTCTAACAAATCTAACTGCAAGTGCACAGTCTATCGCATAATAATAAAAGATATCGATCCCACAGGGACTCGTAATCAATCTAGTATTATCGGGTGTTACGGTGTTTAGCTAGGTCGGTAAGGTTTTAGGGAGTAATAGCAGAAGGAACATGTATAAAAAAAAGGAAACAAAAACGTTAATTAAGGTATGAATTTATGAATCGATATGCAATAATTTTGTTCTTCGGGGATTCGACAAATTATTGGCGTATTAAGTGTTTTCAAACTTAGTTTAAGAAGAAGATAGTGATCTAAAGAGTTTTGTCTCACGATGGTTGTTGACGCTAGTCGCAACTCTAAGGCGGAACGTATGCTGTCGCTATCCCGTTCGGGGTTAAAGTTACTTTTTGAAAATCTCTAAGTTCTAATCCTTTTTAAAGCGCTTTCGCTGTTTTTAAATCGAATGCCTAGTTTTTACTATCTGGTCTTAGCCGCAGCGGTCGCTTGTTGGTTCGTACCTTAGTTAATTTTCCACTGTCGTGGCAAAACTATTTTTAAATAAGTTCTCGCTGTCGCGACGAACGTTTACTTAGAAATTTTTGATTAAAAACTAAAACCATAAATGAGTTTTGAAAAGAGAAAGATTACGCCAATTATTATCAAATTCCGTCCGAATTATTATTACATATCGAATACGGTAATTTAGCTAGACATGGAAGAAGAATTGACAATGCATAAATAAAAGCAGTAATTGAGAACATACATCATAATGAAAATTTCAATTACGATTAAAATAAAAACCTGGAAATATCCCAATTGGCTTTTGGGCAGATCCTCCACAATGTCGGCAGGATTCTGGTCTTTGTGCCAATTGATCGTACAAGAAATGGAAAGTACAAAAATACCAAAGAATACAGAGACGAAAAAGAGAAACAAATAAGAATATGAGAAAGGTAAAGTTGCTCTGAAGATAAATTGGCAGCACTTTGTTGTCTTGAATGCGGCTCCCTTTTTCAGGTCCCAGCCTCTTCCTTTTATAGAGGGAGAGTATCTAACGGTTATTTCTTCAGGAAGTGGGTTTGAGGCAGAAAAGTAGGAGTTAGTGGTCACTCTTTTGGTCTTTGAGGGGAAATTATAGCACGTGACCTCATTCTGCATGTTCTGGGTGCATGACGGTCGTCATGGATGTGTGACGGTCGTCACACGCATGACGAGCGTAACGGCTATGTGACGGTCGTCATATCAGTAGAACTCGTATCTACTGTTTTTCTCTTGGTTTTTCATCTGGTTTTCACTTGTTTTTGCTCCTTTTCTTCATATTGCTTTGCTTGGACATGTTCTTTGAATACCTGCAAAATACTTAGACAAATAACATGGAATGCCCCGAATTCGGAGTGAAACCAGTCAAATATTAGTTAAAACACATGTCATTATATATATACGATTTCGCGTTATCAAACTCCCCTAAACTTGAATCTTTACTTGTCCTCAAGTGAACGTTGGAAAAAGTTAAAAATGTGTTAAACACGCGACACGCTTCTTCTTTCCAAAAGGTTTTTCAAATAATAAGTTAGGAAGGCCGGGCCTTAAATTGAAACAAAACACATACGGTGGTGACACTGAATTGTAAGTCTTCGAAGGCCTCCCTTTTATGCAAGCCAGTCCCAATCATGCTACTGCAGCTCGGCGTCAAGTTCCTTGCAACAAGTTTTACCCGGTTTGTTCTGGCGCAATCACATTAAGCCCGTTATCCATATACTTTCATGGCAAGTCAACCTATTAGTGGCTATGATCTCTTTTCTATTTTGATTCTTCTTTGCACATAAGCTTATGCTATTGATTTCCAAAGACTTTCCGTACCGTTGGGCTAAATGCTCGGGTGAGGAGCACTTAACTTAGAAGGAACATGTCTCTATACTCAGGCTATATGCCTTTTCTTCTTCATGATTTTTTTCATTTTGATCTAGAGATCACACACTTATTTGCATCGGTTTCATTGCTTAGAAGCATTTAGGGTGGTGCTGACTGCTTGTATAAACTACTGGGGGCTACGTTTGAGTAGGAGCTTGAAGCTTCGGTACGTGTAGGTAGTGAAACGGACTTGCATAAACTGGAGGTCTAAGGTGTCAGGACGGTAATGTAATTGTTAGAATTTTCTTCTCGGGATTTCCACATTTGATTGAACTTTGGCGTGTATAAACTGGAGGTCTAAGGTGTCAGGACGGTAATGGAATTGTTAGAATTTTCTTCTCGGGATTTCCATGCTTGATTGAACTTTGGCGTGTCCTCGTGATGCTTTGAGGCAAGTGTTGCACCCCAAATTTTGATCCCTTAGATCCTCCTCATAATTTTAGGATCATATTCGTTTGATTATCTAATCATAACCTATTTCAAGTTTGTCTTTGTCAAGATACAGGAATCAGGGTTTTGTACAGCCGAAATCGAGGTTTCGAGGGTTAATCAGTCAACATTTTGGATTGGTTCTCTTTGAATTGAGTATCCATATCATCAAATGTATTCCATTGGATCAAGTATGAATCCAACTCGAGGTTGTCACCCAGGAATTAAGAACAGTGCAGTTCAGGATACCCGATTAGGGTTTTCGATCAGGAAAAGTCAACTGTAGTTTGAATTTTTATTTAAAAGGTGTTCCAATGGTGGGATCATGGTCTATGAAGTTCCTATGGATTAGTAAAGTCTACTCAAGAAGTTTCAAGGCCTCAAAATACCCGGAACATCAACAGTCGACTCGGTAGCCACCGATCGATCGTTCGGTTGACCGAAAAGTCAACTCTTCACTCATGAGGAATTTGACCTCAATATGGGAATAAAAAATGGTCCTAGTGACATATTATACCTGCTCATGAAGTTTCATGACCATTGGATCAAGGGTTAGGGAGTAATCGCAAAAGTTGGGAAATTAAGGTTTTGAAAAGGGCAAAGCCATAACTCCTTAACCACACAAGGGTTTTTGACCTAGTTTCAAGGGGAATGAGTTCCTAACACAAGCATAAATATTGTAGTACCTAATTATGGATTTTAAAAAGTACAAGTGGGTTCCATAACTCTTCCTGGTTAGAGAGAACCAAGATCCACAAGTTGGCAAAAACTCACATTCGCAAAACTAGGTCAGCATGAGTTTTTTTATTCCAAAACCTCTCCAAATCGATGCTAATCAAAGACTAAACCTCATTTATGATGTTTGTATTGATAATAAACATTTTTAATATCAATTCCCATGAAAATGGAACAAAGATCAAAGGAAATTATTATTTAATGCAAGTTGCAAAAGTGAATAGTGAAGAAAGAGAAAAAAGGTGGTTACCCTTGTCAAATCATCAACTTTACTTCAACAAGTCATCTCCTAACCTATAAATCATGATGAAAACAATATATAGGGCATGGATAATATCTTAGTAGAGTGGCTTAAATACAAGTATGAAGATTACATTGGAAAACTCAAAGATTTTCATGATGGAAGGTTAAAATTGACAATTTGCTTCACTTTTGCCCATACCTTGATCCAAGGCCTTTGGCTATAAATAAAACTCACTTCCTACATCACAAACACACCAGTTCCATTATATAAACCATCTAGAACTCTCTCCCTTACACAATCACCAAATTCTTGCAAAATCTCGTTAAGTCTCCAAAATCCCTCAAAATCTATTTTTGCAAAACACCTTCCAAAATCATTTCCAAAATTTTTCCAACTCAAGAAACACTTCAAACACATCAAATATGATGTATTGAAGCTATCCAAATCACTTCCACACTTATGTAACAAGGTTTGAGTGATTTGGTCTTTGAAATATTTGGATTTTAGAGTTTTTCCTTCATTTACAAGGCATTTTGTCCACTAGCTTGCTTGGAGGTTGTTTGGAGTATCTATTCATCAACCTAGGAACATTTGAAGACCTTGTAAGAGCTCTCAATATCTCTGGTTTTCTTATTGCTTAAGCTTGCTTCAAGAGGTAAACCTAAAACTCATAAATGTGAACTTTCTACTTGCATTTCACATGCTACCATGAATGTTTTTAGGGTTTTCACCTTCCTATCTCTCATTTATTCATTTCAAAACTTTAATTTCATTCTCTTTTAAGTTTTATTTTAAAGTTATGATTTTGGCTTGTTAGCATCCTTGTGTACTTGAGTTTGACTAAAACTCTTGCTTGTAAGCATTTGTGTGTAATCATCATTAAAACTTGAAAGTTTTCTCCCATGAAGTTTTGAACTTCTCACTTACATTTGTTGTGACATTATTTGATTAGGATGTGATATCTTGACGAGCAACCTTCCCCCTTTCTCCCACCTTTTGGTCTGGATAGAACCAATTGATCTCACAACGTAGAACTTTAGGATAGAGTTTGGTTAACTCTATGTAAGAATCATGGACATGATTACTTACTTCTCTTTCTTGAGAGTTCAACATAGATCTAGAGAGTTTTGTGAAACTCTGCACAAGCATGGATATGTTTGTTCCCCTTTGAACCTTTAGCATAATCAAGTGTTCTTCAACCTTAGTGAGGTGAACTACGATTGTTCTGATTCTATCCTAGTTAGGATACGTAGGCAGAGGACGTGACGTCTTTGCGAGAAAGCTTAGAAACTATCTTTAGGTTTTAACCTTCACCTTTACCCAATCCCAATCCATAGCAAACATTTACCAAACTTAGCATGCAAATAAACAAAAGGTTCCTGTAGAGTACTACAGATGTTTAGGATGTGAAATACCTACCCTAGGCATAACCAACCCTCGATCCCCGAATCTCTTAGCGTTGTTGTTACATCGTGAAAAGGGTTTTTCTTTCTTTAGACCTTTCCTTTGGATAAATTAAAGTCCGGTTGTGAATTTAAGAATTAAAGATTCAAGTTAATCAATAGCTTGATATCACGATTCTCACTGCAACAGAAATGGCGACTTCACTGGGGACACTTAAACTTGAGGGTTTAGCCTATTTTGTTTAATTGTATGCTATATTTGTGAATATTTGCTTAACATGTATATTTGTCAATATATGGGTATTGGGTGCTTTGAGTGGTGAGACGGTCCTATACCCGGACTTGAGTGAAATTATGATAGGATGGTGGTATATTCAAGAAGGCTTATAGGGAGTTGATTCCCGACCAAGCTAACTTGAGAAACCACCGCTCAGTGTAGGCCCTTTTGAAAGCTTAGTATTGTTGGTCGAGTATTCGTGAAAACAGTGCTACTTTCAACGAAGGAGCCCATAACACTGTGGATTTTTAGATTACATTCTCCCCCACTATTGGCCTTATTAGGACGTAGTGCAATGACTACAAGGGAGTATTTCCGAAGTAGTTGATACGCGATACTACACTCAGACGAGATTCTCTTGAGAATATTATCGATTACCAAGTGATTTGGGAAGTTGATAATATCCGAAAGATGGGTTGATGACTCTGGGAACTTTGTAGAACCTGTTCGGCAGGTGCAATCAATCCATAATACAAATCTTTGGGGGTGGGTAGACCCTTGGACTCATGCTTGTCCTTAAACCTAAACATGTGTTGTATGCATATGCATCTTGCTTGTGTTTGTGCATTCATATCATCATGTCATCATATCATCATATGGTTTCATGGAACTCAGACTTTGTTGTTTGTAAATATCAGAGGTCGTCATAAACAGTGAAAGAAAGAAGACTTTGAAGTACACTTACAAGGGTTTTAACCTAGATGACTTGAAAAGGTTGAGCACCTTAGTGACAGATCCAGAGGGATTTCAAAGCCGATATGGGAAGCTGTTGCTACTCTTGAAGATAAAGATGGATAATGGACTTCTTTCTACTCTCCTCCAGTTTTATGACCCACTTTACCACTGTTTCACATTCCTTGATTATCAGCTAATGCCCACACTAGAAGAGTATTCCCAGTTAATTGGATTGCCTATTCTTGAAGATTCTCCTTTTTCGATTGCAGAGAAGGACCCTAAAGAGCAGGACATTGCCAAAGCTACACGTTTGGGAGTGGTTGATATAAAAAAGAATCTGATTACGAAAGGAGGAGTCTTTGGGTTAAAAGCAGAATTCTTGGTTGAGAAAGCTCAGTATTACGTAGATCATTTAAGCATGGATGCATTCGAGGCTATCCTTGCCTTACTCATCTATGGTATATTCTTGTTTCCAAGCTTTGAGAATTTTGTGGACCTCAATGCCATCAAAATTTTCTTGAAGAAGAATCCCGTGCCTACCTTGTTAGCAGACACATACCATTCTGTTCATCTGAGGAACTTCCATAATGGAGGAATGATCACTTGTTGCGCTCCTTTATTGTACAAGTGGTTCATTTCACACTTACCCAAAGCCAACGCTTTTTGGGATCCAAAGAAAGGATGGTGGTCACAAAAGATCATGGCTCTTACCCATTCCGATATTGATTGGTATAGTCGTGATTATGATGGGACAATGATTATTGACAGTTGTGGGGAATTTGGCAATGTGCCTCTCCTCAGCATTAATGGAGGGATCAACTACAATCCAATACTCGCCCGCCGACAATTGGGATACCCTCTAAAGGACAAACCCAAAAGTGTTCAAGTGGAAAGTATCTTCTTCAAAAAAGGGGAAGATAGTCAAGAACTGAAAGGGAAAATTCTAGAAGCTTGGAAGCATATACACAAGAAAGGGAAGAAGGATCTTGGAAAACCCAACTGTGTCTCTTTGGAACCTTACCTCCAATGGGTTCGAAAAAGAGCCGTCACACTAAGGATGCCGTATCCTAAACAGGAGCCTATGGCCTTAAAGGAAGAACGCCCGTTGGTCTTCATGTCTAAAGAAGAAAAGTTGAAAATTGCTTTGGTCAAAGCACGACAAACTGAAGAAGCTTGGAAGCACAAGTATCAGATAGTCATTGAAGAAAATGCGGAGCTCCAGAGACAACTCCAGTTGAAAGATGAAGAAATCCTCTCTTGTAAGAAGAGGAAAGCACTAGAAGAACCTTACGAACCTCAGTCTAATCCATGGAAGATAATTGTGGACAGACTCATCTTCGAGAAGACTCAGATGGAAAGAAAGATCGAGAAGCTCAACCTCAGACTGCTAAGAGAAACTTGATAGGATTCACCTGGTTGTTTAGTTAAAACTCTTGTAAGAGGAAACGATGTTTTGTAATCCGTTTTGTTAATCAATGAAATGACGACTTCTGATGTTTGGAAATATCTGAGTTCCATGACAATCATTTGCATTTGCATTTGCACTTCTTCTAACCATTCAAGGAAATTCATCTTTTTCTTTACAGGCAACAACATGGTAAGAAGAGACATGCTTCGAGTCCCGGATCTGAGATTGGGCCGTCTAAGAATGTTAACTAGACTTGTCCGAAACCCTGCTGCTTTCATAGCCAAATATGGGGACCTATTGCCATTAATAAGCGCTCCGATCAATGAGCCCATGTTGCAAGCCTTGGTAGAATTCTATCATACAACTTACCACTGCTTTGTGTTTCCAGATTTTCAGTTACTCCCGACCCTCGAAGAGTATAATGCTTACTTAAAGATCCCATGGACTTTTACGCTCCCTTATGGAAAACCAAAGAAGAAGGACTTTGCTAAAGCCCTGCATATCAAGCTGGAAGACTTACCACCAATGAGGGCGAAAGGAGGGTGGTATGGAATGGATGCCGGGACTCTAATGGAGATGGCCGAGTATCACTATGAAAGCAGAAACCTGGGCATTTTTGAGGCGATTTTGGCACTACTAATATATGGACTGTATCTGTTCCCAAGCAGTTACGACTTCATCAGCGAAGAAGCAGTCCGCCTTTTCATCCTCAGAAATCCGGTCAACACAATACTGGCTGATACTTATGTAGTCATTCACCGTTTCGCCTTGTATGATTGTGGACGATTCTCATGTTGTCTTGCACTACTCGACCGATGGTTTACTTCTCATCTGCCAAGGACCCATATCCTTTGGAGGCTTCCTACCAAAAGCGCATGGGTTTCTAAACTTGTCACTCTCAGACACCATGATATCACATGGTATGACACTAGCATCGGTGACCAAGTCATGATTTCCAGCTACGGAGATTTCCCCAATGTGCCTCTCATTGGGATAGAAGGGGTGATCACTTATAATCCTATTCTCGCTCGGCGTCAACATGGGTATCCTACCGGGCCTGAGCCTGAACCAGAACTGTTGAGGCCTCGCTTCTGTGAGACAGGTCGCAACCAAGAACTAGAAGAAAATGCTCAATAGGCTCAAAGAGATCCACACCTCGTGGGCCCAACTCCAATAGAGAATGCAAGTTGTTTAACCACCAGAGGGTACCTGCTATGGTCAAAGGAAATTGCCTTAATCATGTTCTACACTCATGACTATGAGATAACCATGGAACCTGAGGTCCCCGTAACTAGGGAAGAGCTAAGATACGCTTTGGTTAAAGCGCAAAGAGAAAACGAAGACCTGTGGGAGATTATCAGCCAGGATCAAGTTCATGTCAGAGTCCAAGAAGGAGAAGGGTCGTCTTGTTAGATTGATCTTTGTTTCACCATTTCCCTGCTTTCCCTAAAAAAAGATTGAAATCCTGCTTGTTGCATTTACTTTCATTGTAAGAAAAGTCTTGCTTTTTAGCAAAGGCCACTCTATTGTAATAGATTTCCAGCTATCAAATGAAAAACGCTTTTTAAGCATGTCGTTACGTGTTGGTCTAACTTTTTGTTTGTAAACGAAAATTTTGAGTTTCCTTGAATGGTTTATGCATCCGCATTTGCATGTCATCCTACATCAGTCCTGCATTTGGGGTTCCGCAGCTCATCTTTTGTTCTTGTCCAGAGACAGAGGAGATAAGGAGTCACGCTGAGTACCCACAGATACAACACACGGTCCCAAGCTCAAAAGAAGATGGCAGATAACGACCAAAGGTTCGATCGAATGGATAATGACATTGAAGGGATCAAAGGGGACGTCAACCAGATCATGGAAGCCCTCAACGTAATCAAAGAAAAAATGGATACACAGCCTACAGTGATCTCCGAAGTCGCCACAGCAGCAGCCAATGTCACAATAGCTCCTGTTACTTCAGCGGAGTTTCCCTATGGCATGTCCCGGGATTTTGTGCCACCTTTCAACAACATGCCGTCTTCAGGTCTCAATCCGTTGTTCGACTCAACAATCAGAAACCCCGTTTTTACTCCAGCAGGTGAACCTACCACAATACGACCAGTCTTCGCCAATCAACAGCCAATCTTTGATATACCCGATGGGTCTGAAGCTGAGGACGAAAAACACGTAAAATTAAGAGTGGAGATGGACATCATGGCCAAAAGGATGAGGGCCATTGAAGGAAATCATGTCTTTGGATCTGATGCCAAAGATCTATGTTTAGTATCTGGATTGGTGTTTCCTCAGAAATTTAAAATGCCAATCTTCGATAAATATGAGGGGACCACCTGTCCTAAGGAGCACCTAATCATGTACTGTAGGCGGATGGCTCTGCATATTGAAAATGATAAACTGTTAGTACACTGTTTCCAAGATGGTCTTAAAAGGGCTTCGGCCAAGTGGTATCTTGGTTTAGATCAAGCTAAGATCCACAGTTTCCAAGACCTTTCAGATGCTTTTATTCAACAGTACAAGTATAACATGGACTTAGCTCCCGACCGCCGTCAGCTTCTCAGCATGACGCAGAAAAATACTGAAACCTTCAAGGAGTATGCGCAAAGATGGCGCGGAACTGCAACACAAGTAGAGCCTCCCCTTACTAAGAAGGAGTTGGCAAACTGGTTTGTGGATACGGTCCGACCAGAATTCTATGAACGTTTGATCAGCAATGTTACAACAAATTTCTCTGATATTGTGGCAGTGGGGGTCAAGGTGGAAGCAGGTTTGGAGAGTGGAAAAGTGACCACTCCAAATGTTACCTCAAGCGCCAGCACGACAAAGAAGCCAGTCAGCATATTCCACAAAAAGAAAGAGGGAGAGGTGAACGCAATCACATATGGGAAGAAAGTACAAAGCTCACGAAGCCACCACCAACAGTACCAACCATCATATATAGCGGCAGTGACCCCGGTTTTTCAACCTTCTTCACAGCATGCTCCCCAACCTGGGGCATTCAACAATCAACACCAGTATCAGTCTGGCAGTCAGCAACAGTATCGCACCAATAATCAACAACAATACCAGCAGCCGCAGGGTCAACAACCTCAGAACAGGGCCCCGAGGGCAAATTATCAAGCAAATAGGCCAAAGATACAACCTATTCCAATGAGTTACACTGATCTGTTTCCCATGCTAATAGAAAGAGGGTTGGTTAAAACAAGAAAATTAGGTGCTCCACCTAATCCACTCCCGTTCTATTACGATGCAAATGCTCGCTGCCCATTTCATGAGAATGCTCCAGGCCACAATCTCGAAGGTTGCTTCGCCCTTCAGCACCTAGTTCGTGAACTTATTGAAAAGGGAATTCTATCCTTCGAAGATAATCCGCCTAACGTTAAGAGCAACCCTCTTCCAAATCATGGTGGAGTCAATGCCATTACTGAAGAAGGGGAGGGGTCAGAAGACAAGAAAGTTACTATTGTTGGTGAGATCAAAGTGCCACTACCAGACCTACACAAACGCCTCGCTCAGGCATGGTCACTCAAGACATTTCACGAAGATTGCAAAGAATGTATGCTGAATCCTGAGGGTTGTGACGCTGTGAAAAAAGACATTCGAGCTATGATTGAACAGGGAATGATAGAAATTGCCCACCAGAAAAAGGAAGGAGATGTGGCAGTCATTGAGCCTGTGTTTAACATACCAGGAGAACCCAACAAAGGAGCCGTATTCAGAGATGATAACAGTAACAAAAACTACAAGAACGTTCGGCCAGTATTTCGTGATGATGCACCCCCGAAATTCGGGAGGGGACAGACTAGGTTTGAGCCAAGGGGAGGATCCCAGCCTCACCCAAGAGCCATGACACCAAAACAAGACTATTCATGGTGTGAAGGGATTTTCATAGAAAAGAAACCAGTAAGTGTGGCCAACATTGCCGGTGGAAGCAAAATGACCCGGAGTGGTCGTGTCTATCAACCTCGAACATACAACGAGGCTCCTCCACCAGCAGTTTCTGTTCAAAAGACGCCTGTTCCTCAGAAGCCTGTTCCAGAGACAACCACCGCCAAAGAACCTTTAGTTATAGGAAAAGAAAGTCTCAAGAACGATGAAGAAGAGTTCTTGAGAATCATTTGACGAAGCGACTATAGGGTGGTGGACCAATTGAATCAAACACCCTCCAAGATCTCGGTCATGGCTTTGCTTTTAAGTTCTCCAGCACACCGCCAGGCATTGCTCAAAATCCTGACACAGGCCCACGTCACTAAAGATATTATAGTGGGGCAGTTTGACTCCGTTGTAGCAAATATCACTGCCTGCAACACTTTGAGCTTTGATGATAATGACTTGACAGCTGAGAAGCGTAAGCACAATCGTGCCTTGCATGTGTCAGTCAAGTGTGAAGAGGATACAATGTCCCGAGTTCTTGTTGACACGGGATCAACACTCAATGTAATGCCTAAAAGGACTTTGGCCAAGCTGGCATATCAAGGTGCTACCATGAGACCAACCTCTCTTATAGTCAAGGCATTTGACGGGTCCAGGAGAACTGTGATAGGAGAAGTTGATCTTCCTATCCTAATTGGACCACAAATTTTCGAAGTCACCTTCCAGGTGATGGACATAAATCCGGTTTACAGTTGCCTATTGGGAAGACCATGGATTCATACAGCTGGCGCTGTCACTTCCACGCTCCACCAAAAAATAAAGTTTGTTGTGAATGACCAGCTAGTCATTGTCCATGGAGAAGAAGACTTAATGGTGAGCAACTTGTCATCTTTTCGATATATTGAGGCTGATGAAGACTCTCTCGAGACAGCTTTTCAAGCGCTAGAAATAGCTCACGCTGTTCTAGTTGATGAATCAGACATAACCCAAGGGCCATCATTTACCTCTGCTCAAAGTTTTAAGGCAGCACTGAAAGCTGGAGTCCCACTGGGATGGGGAGAGGTCATCGAAGTCAATGCTCGAGCCAAGAATGACCGACAAGGGTTGGGTTACAAACCAACTCCGGAAGGCGAGCCAGAAGAAAGCACCATGAAGAAGAAGTCCTTAAAAGAGATATTCACCAGTGGCGGTGTGCAAGTCAATGCCATTATTGCTGAAGATGAGGACGGTAATCTGGATCATCTAATAACTAGAGGAGGAGGAGCATTGCGCAATTGGGAGGCTGTGGAAGTTCCCATCTTTTTACCTTTAGAGTAATTCATTCTGCTTGTTAGCTTTGTGTTTTTCTTTAAAAATTTCCTAGTCTTGCCCAAGACCTACGAATTATTTTGTATTGGGCCACTTTGCAAAAATTGAAAATCATTAATGAAAAAGTGTTTTTGTTAAAACTCTTGTTATTTGTTTTGCGCATCACTTTCACTCTTTTTGAAAAAATGGCAATCTCTTTTGAAAAAAAATAATAGTAAAAACAACCCTTCATCTGCATGTCTGTGTGTGAGTGCCTGATTGTTCCTAAATAAAACATGCAGAATACCCCCATCAACCACAAAATCCTATGATCATTCGGTTCCTTCTACTAGCGGTTCATTTGTCTTTCAAGCTGAAGAAGAGAACGAAGAAGAGTTAGAAGTCCCAGAAGAGTTAAAGAGAATGGCTGAATACGAAGATGATTATATCCAACACCATAAAGAGCAGACGGAAGTCATCAACTTGGGGTCAGAGGAGGACAAAAGAGAAGTCAAGATTGGGGCATTATTAAGGCCAGAAATCAAAGACAAGCTGATAAAAATCCTCAGATATTTTGTTGACGTATTTGCTTGGTCCTACCAAGATATGCCAGGGTTGGATACTGACATTGTCATGCACAAGCTCCCCCTGAAACCAGAATGTCCTCCGGTCAAACAAAAGCTTCGCAGGTCGAGACCAGACATGTCGCTTAAAATCCGAGATAAGGTCAAAAAGCAAATAGATCCGGCTTTCTAGCAGTATCCAAGTATCCAGAATGGGTGGCAAACATTGTACCGGTCCCGAAGAAGGATGGAAAGGTCAGGATGTACGTCGACTACAGGGATCTAAATAAAGCAAGTCCGAAGGATGATTTCCCGCTACCACATATTGACACTTTGGTGGATAACACATCAAGCTTTGCAGTGTTCTCGTTTATGGATGGATTTTCTGGTTATAACCAAATAAAAATAGATCCAGATGACATGGAGAAAACAACTTTCATCACACCATGGGGCACCTATTGTTATAAGGTAATGCCTTTTGGTTTGAAAAACGCAGGGGCAACGTATCAGAGAGCTATGGTCACACTCTTTCATGATATGATGCACAAAGAAATCGAGGTGTACGTGGATGATATGATTGCAAAATCCCAAAGTGAAGAAGACCACTTGGATCATCTGCTGAAGCTATTCAAGAGACTCCAAAAGTATCAATTGAGATTAAATCCAGCAAAATGCACCTTCGGAGTTTGCTCAGGCAAGTTACTTGGTTTCATCATTAGTCAGCGAGGAATTGAAGTAGACCCTGACAAGGTTAAAGCAATCCAGGAGATGCCTGCTCCCAAAACTGAGAAACAAGTTAAAGGCTTCCTTGGACGTTTGAATTACATCTCCAGGTTCATCTCTAATCTGACTCCTACCTGCACACCGATCTTCAAGTTGTTACGAAAAGATCAAACGGTGGTATGGAATGAAAACTGTCAGGCTGCGTTCGAGAAAATCAAGCAGTATTTGCAAGAACCTCCAGTGCTGATTCCTCCGGTACCTGGAAGGCCTTTGTTCATGTATATGACAGTGTTAGAAGATTCAATGGGCTGTGTCTTGGGACAGACTGATGAGTCAGGGAAGAAAGAACATGCAATCTATTACCTAAGCAAGAAGTTCACTGATTGCGAGAGTCATTACTCTCCCCTGGAAAAAGCTTGTTGTGCGTTAGCATGGGCTGCCAAACGTCTGAGGCAGTACATGATTTGTCACACTACGATGCTGATTTCTAAGATGGACCCCATCAAATACATCTTTGAGAAGCCAGCTCAAACTGGAAGATTAGCCCGATGGCACATGCTCCTATCAGAGTACGATATCCAGTATGTCTCTAAAAAATCCATCAAAGGAAGCATCTTGTCAGAACACCTTGCAGAGCATCCTATGGAGGATTATCAACCGCTCAAGTTCGATTTTCCTGATGAAGATGTGATGTACATTCAGCGCACGAAACCAGAGCCTGGTCCAGAGGAAGGTCCCGAGCCGGGATCCCGTTGGGAGATGATGTTCGATGGAGCGTCAAACAAAAATGGACATGGCATCGGAGCTGTTCTGAAAAATCCAACTGGAGGGTACACTGCGGTCACAGCCCAACTTTGTTTCTCCTGTACAAACAACATAGCAGAGTATGAAGCCTGCATCCTAGGATTGGAGGCTGCCATTGACCTCCGTATCAAGATCTTGGAAGTAATTGGTGATTCTGCTTTGGTGATATACCAACTGAAAGAAGAATGGGAAACCAGAGATGAAAAATTGATTCCTTATAAGACCCACATCTTAGAGATGGCTGAATATTTTGA
Organism: Lathyrus sativus; assembly: GCA_963859935.3. Classification (NCBI taxonomy): domain Eukaryota; kingdom Viridiplantae; phylum Streptophyta; class Magnoliopsida; order Fabales; family Fabaceae; genus Lathyrus; species Lathyrus sativus. Next base: position 420,878,813 of record OZ012738.1, read on the forward strand.
TGAAATTACCTTCAAGCACGTACCAAGGGCAGAAAATCACATTGCCGATGCGTTAGCCATGATGGCGTCCATGTGGAAAATCCAGTTTGTCAACGAGGCACCTCTGATCCGCATCGAAAGAAGGACAGTACCCGCATACGTCATGGCAATAAACAAAGAATCTGGGGAGAAGCCATGGTTTCATGATATCAAGAATTTCCTTCAAAACCAAGAGTATCCCGCTAACGCGTCCACAATTGACAGAAGAGCAATACGAAGGTTGTCATCTAAATTCTTCATCAGCAACGACATCTTGTACAAAAGAAACCATGACATGGTCTTACTCCGATGCGTCGATGAAAACGAGGCGAATCTCATAATGACCGAAGTACACGAAGGAACCTTCGGCACCCATGCAAATGGCCATGCCATGGCTAAGAAAATCTTAAGAGCGGGTTACTTCTGGTTAACTTTGGAGACGGATTGCATACTCTTCGCTCGAAAGTGTCAGAAATGTCAAGTTTATGCTGATAAAGTGCATGTCCCTCCACATCCTCTCAATGTGATGACATCACCTTGGCCGTTTGCAATGTGGGGCATAGATATGATCGGAGCAATAGAGCCAAAAGCTTCTAATGGCCATTGCTTCATCCTTGTCGCAATCGATTATTTCACCAAATGGGTGGAAGCAGCGTCATATGCAAATGTGACGAAACAAGTGGTTGCACGCTTCATTAAAAAGGAGATCGTCTGCCGATATGGTATCCCTAACCAGATCATCACTGACAACGGGTCAAATCTGAACAACAAAACAATGAAGGAACTTTGTGACGATTTTAAGATCAAACATCACAACTCGTCCCCTTACAGACCTAAGATGAATGGTGCAGTTGAAGCTGCAAACAAAAACATCAAAAAGATAATACAAAAAATGGTCGTAACTTACAAAGATTGGCATGAGATGTTACCATTTGCTTTGCACGGCTACCGAACATCAGTACGCACTTCGACAGGGGCAACTCCCTTTTCCTTAGTGTACGGGATGGACGTTGTGCTACCCATTGAAGTCAAAATACCTTCCTTGAAGATCTTGGCGGAAGCCAAGCTGGATGAAGACGAGTGGATAAAAGAAAGATTCGATTCGTTGAATCTCATCGACGAGAAAAGAATGACGGCCATGTGTCACAGTCAAATATATCAACAAAGGATGGCCCGGGCGTTCAACAAGAAGGTTTGTCCCAAAGAGTATAGGGAAGGAGAGCTTGTGCTTAGAAAAATCCTACCTACACAAAAAGACATGCGTGGCAAGTGGATGCCCAACTATGACGGCCCTTTCGTTGTGAAGACTGTTTTCTCCGGAGGATCTCTGATTCTCGAGACTATGGATGGCGAACCACTCAAGTATCCCATCAACTCAGACGCAGTAAGAAAATACTACGCTTGAAACGAAATACATAAAGGGAGGATTCCAGTGCCTCGACAAGATGAAAGCCCAATGTTTGAAAGATGACAGACGCTGGGGCGGACTCCTGTGCAGAATATTAGAAGAAAGGTCAACGCTTGTTGTTCTCGTCAGAAGCGGCAGAGCAAGTGAACTGGCAGTCGGAAGGACCGGATTATTAGGGGATTTTATAACCTTTTCTGTTGCCATTTTTCAAAACTTATAAAATTCCCAAGGCTTTGCCTTTTGTAAAGTTCTTGTCTATCAATAAAATCAGTTTTTTGGCCAAATCATTGTTATGATCCGCTATTTTTGTTATGCAATTTAACTTATTTGTTAATAAGAATTTTCATGAAAGCAAAGTGTTTTGAAAAATTTAAGTCTTGTTTTAAAAAGAAAGCTCAATTTGACAAAATGATTGAAAAGTTCTAGAGGTAATATGATGATATTACACAGTTCTTGAAGTTGTGGAAATCGCTGTTACCTTTGACCGAGATAGGTGCGTCCGACAGCAGTTCTGGCTACTAAGCTAAGACTTCCTCTCTGCAGGATCACGAAGATATTACTGAGAAAATATCGTTACCTGCACCAAAGAAGGAAGTGTCGCCTGACTTGAGGCATTTTGAAACTCAGCGTGACGAGTTCTCTCTTTATTTGGTTTTCCTTTGTTCCTACAGGTCGTTCTGCGTCTTGCATACAACATCATGCCAGCATACGCATTTGTTTGCATTCCCGCCGTCGAGATCCTTTGGTCGTTACCTTTATCTTTGTTTTGTTGTTACAAGTTCGCTTCAAAGTTGACATCCTGGGGTTTCCTTATCTGCTCTGGGAAGCTAGTGGTGACTAGCAATGTCTAATTTACACAAACAGGGGGTTATTACCAATTTTAACCTTCGATTTGGTTGTCACCAACAAACATTGAAAGATTAGTGGTCACTAGCACATGTTCAGAACTAATTACGTTCGGTACAGTAATTCGGTCGTCACCAACTGTTTTTCAAACCCAGTTGATACTGATTCTGTTATAAAGCAAACCAATTGTTATTGGAGTCCCTCTGATTCGGTTTTCACCAATTTGGCTAAAAGTCTAATGGTTACTAGTATTGCCCTCTAAAAAACCAATGATCATTAACATTGGAGTTGGTCGTCACCAAAATTCCCTAAAAGTCCAATGATTATTGGCATCACCTTCAAATCCAATTGTCATTGGTACCCCTTGATTCAGTTATTACCAATCTCTATAAGTCTAGAGGTCACTAGCCTTGTTGGGAAAATCTAGTGGTTACTAGCACTATCCAGAACCAATTGTTATTGGTATGCCTAGTTCGGTCGTCACCAATTGACCTAAGTCCAATAGTTATTGGCATCGCTTGAAGCAGGTCGTTATCCTCTGGTCGTTACCAAACTTTGTAAAAGAAGGAACCAATGGTCATTGGTCTCCCTGGACTCGGTCGTCACTGAAAGCCCTAGTTAAGGCTAGTGGTTACTAGCATTGTCTAGAACCAATTGTTATTGGTATATCTTGATTTGGTCATCACCAGTCTCCTCTAAGACCAGTGGTTACTGGAATTGCTTGAAAACTAATCGTTATTAGTACTGAAAGTTGATTGTTACCAACTTCCCCAGCCAGGGGCCTGTTGTTTTGACAACATTGCTTGGAATTTCCCAATTGTAATTGGAAATTCGATCTGGTCGTCACCATATCCCCAGGAAGTCTAAGGATATTTAACACTTCTTGGAAACCGTTATTGTTTTGGTCGTCACCATATCCCCAGTAAGTCTAGTGGAAACTAGCACTGTTTGAAGCTATTTGTCATTCTGGTCGTCATCAGTCTCCCCAGTTGAAGCTTTTGCTTTTCCAGTCGAGTCTCGGAGAACTAGTGGATACTAGTTTCCCCGGCACGTCCGGTCTTGTTTCTAACATTTTTTCCTGAAGATCCCGTTTGAACTCTTTGTTATAGGAAATTTCTCATCTGGTTATCCCCAGTGAGATTCGTGTCTCCATTCCATCTTTTCCCCGGTGAAGTTTTGCTTCCCCAGTAGATTTGTTCCCCAGCGAAGTTTTCCCTAGTGGGTTCCTTCCCCAGTGAGGATTACGCTTCTTTTCTTTCGTTTCCCCGGTGAAGAATTGTCTTCTTCCCCGGTGGGATTCCTCATCCGGTTATCCCCAATGATGTTTGTGTCTCCTTTCCCCAATGAAGATGTGTTTTCCCTGGTGGAATTTGTGTCCTCTGTGTGTGAAAGATTCCTTTGAAAAGCATCTTTAGTCATGTTTGAACTATTTTGCTTACTGTGCCTTGAATCTCTCCCCAGTGAATTGGGTCCCCGTGAGTGGTTACTCGTCGTCTTGCCGTTCTTTTATATTTGCTCGTGTGTCTTCATTTGTCTTACATTCAAGCATCATAAAACAACATTTAGAACTCATTGCATTTCAGTATTGGTCCTTTTGCATACCATTGGATCTAAGGGACAAAATTTCTGGTTTGCTATATTTAAATACCTTTCACTATGATTCAATGAGGATTATCATCTCTCATTGCCATCTAGTGAAGATATTTAAATAGGGGAAACTTTTGCACCCCAAATTTTGACCCCTTAGATCCTCCTCATAATTTTAGGATCATATTCGTTTGATTATCTAACCATAACCTATTTCAAGTTTGTCTTTGTCAAGATACAGGAATCAGGGTTTTGTACAGCAGAAATCGAGGTTTCGAGGGTTAATCAGTCAACGTTTTGGATTAGTTCTCTTTGAATTAAGTCTCTACATCATTAAATGTATTCCATTAGATCAAGTATGAATCCAACTCGAGGTTGTCACCCAGGAATTAAGAACACTGCAGTTCAGGATACCCGATTAGGGTTTTCGATCAGGAAAAGTCAACTGTAGTTTGAATTTTGATTTAAAAGGTGTTCCAATGGTGGGATCATGGTCTATGAAGTTCCTATGGCTTAGTAAAGTCTACTCAATAAGTTTCAAGGCCTCAAAATACCCAGAACATCAACAGTCGACTCGGTAGCCACCGATCGATCGTTCGGTTGATCGAAAAGTCAACTCTTCACTCATGAGGAATTTGACCTCAAGATGGGAATAAAAAATGGTCCTAATGACATATTACACCTGCTCATGATGTTTCATGACCATTGGATCAAGGGTTAGGGAGTAATCGCAAAAGTCGGGAAATTAAGGTTTTGAGAAGGGAAAAGCCATAACTCCTTAACCACCAAGGGTTTTTGACCTAGTTTCAAGGGGAATGAGTTCCTAACACACGCATAAATATTGTAGTACCTAATTGTGGATTTTAAAAAGTACAAGTGGGTTCCATAACTCTTCCTGGTTAGAGAGAACCAAGATCCACAAGTTGGCAAAAACTCACATTCGCAAAACTAGGTCAGCATGAGTTTTTTTATTCCAAAACCTCTCCAAATCGATGCTAATCAAAGACTAAACCTCATTTATGATGTTTGCATTGATAGTGAACATTTTTAATATCAATTCCTATGAAAATGGAACAAAGATCAAAGGAAATCATTATTTAATGCAAGTTGCAAAAGTGAATAGTGAAGAAAGAGAAAAAAGGTGGCTACCCTTGTCAAATCATCAACTTTACTTCAACAAGTCACCTCCTAACCTATAAAGCATGATGAAAACAATATATAGGGCATGAATAATATCTTAGTAGAGTGGCTTAAATACAATTATGAATATTACATTGGAAAACTCAAAGATTTTCATGATGGAAGGTTAAAATTGACAATTTGCTTCACTTTTGCCCATACCTTGATCCAAGGCCTTTGGCTATAAATAAAACTCACTTCCTACATCACAAACACACCAGTTCCATTATATAAACCATCTAGAACTCTCTCCCTTACACAATCACCAAATTCTTGCAAAATCTCGTTAAGTCTCCAAAATCCCTCAAAATCTATTTTTGCAAAACACCTTCCAAAATCATTTCCAAACTTTTTCCAACTCAAGAAACACTTCAAACACATCAAATATGATGTATTGAAGCTATCCAAATCACTTCCACACTTATGTAACAAGGTTTGAGTGATTTGGTCTTTGAAATCTTTGGATTTTAGAGTTTTTCCTTCATTTACAAGGCATTTTGTCCACTAGCTTGCTTGGAGGTTGTTTGGAGTATCTATTCATCAACCTAGGAACATTTGAAGACCTTGTAAGAGCTCTCAATATCTCTGGTTTTCTTATTGCTTAAGCTTGCTTCAAGAGGTAAACCTAAAACTCATAAATGTGAACTTTCTACTTGCATTTCACATGCTACCATGAATTTATTTAGGGTTTTCACCTTCCTATCTCTCATTTATTCATTTCAAAACTTTAATTTCATTCTCTTTTAAGTTTTATTTTAAAGTTATGATTTTGGCTTGTTAGCATCCTTGTGTACTTGAGTTTGACTAAAACTCTTGCTTGTAAGCATTTGTGTGTAATCATCACTAAAACATGAAAGTTTTCTCCCATGAAGTTTTGAACTTCTCACTTACATTTGTTGTGACATTGTTTGATTAGGCATGATGCCTGTAAGTATACATGTCATCTTGTAAGCCCTAATGAAACTTCATCTTTGTTAAGATCCCCTTCCATCTTTATTAAGATGTACCCCATTCTTCGTTAAGATATGCTTTGGTTTTCACCTTTCATTAAGTCTTGAAATAACTTTCCCCTTCTAGATATTATAATATCTTGATGCTTGATTTGGTCGTAACCATTTACCTTGATTGAAATCATTGATATTGTAATATCTTGATGTCTGCTTTGGTTGTAACCATTTATCTTGATTGAAATCATTGCTTGATATTGTAATATCTTAAATGCTTGCTTTTGGTTGTAACCATTCATCCTGATTGAAATCCTTGCTTATTGTAATATGCTTGATCATTCTTGGTTGTAACCATATCCCTTATATTCATCATGTGTGAATGTTTATGCTTTGTTAAGTTTACTTTCCCCAAGTGATGGAACTCTTTAGTTCTCGTCCGAGTTGCCTCATCTTTTCCCTTCCAAAGGAAAGCCTCTCCATTGACCCTTGGGTCATAGATAGCTCAACACACTCATAGGTCTGGATAGAACCAATAGGATTTAACTCATTAGGCCTGGATAGAGCCTTCTCCCTCTTTTTGGTCTGGAAAGAACCAATTGACCCTTATTCTGTAGTTCGTGCCCAAACTACGACCGCTCTGATTTCTCATTGGACAATGAGAATACGTAGGCACAAGATGTGATATCTTGACGAGTAACCTTCCCCCTTTCTCCCACCTTTTGGTCTGGATAGAACTAATTGGTCTCACAACGTAGAACTTTAGGATAGAGTTTGGTTAACTCTATGTAAGAATCATGGACATGATTACTTACTTCTCTTTCTTGAGAGTTCAACATAGATCTAGAGAGTTTTGTGAAACTCTGCACAAGCATGGATATGTTTGTTCCCCTTTGAACCTTTAGCATAATCAAGTGTTCTTCAACCTTAGTGAGGTGAACTACGATTGTTCTGATTCTATCCTAGTTAGGATACATAGGCAGAGGACGTGACGTCTTTGCGAGCAAGCTTAGAAACTATCTTTAGGTTTTAACCTTCACCTTTACCCAATCCCAATCCATAGCAAACATTTACCAAACTTAGCATGCAAATAAACAAAAGGTTCCTGTAGAGTACTACAGATGTTTAGGATGTGAAATACCTACCCTAGGCATAACCAACCCTCGATCCCCGAATCTCTTAGCGTTGTTGTTACATCGTGAAAATAGTTTTTCTTTCTTTAGACCTTTCCTTTGGATAAATTAAAGTTCGGTTGTGAATTTAAGAATTAAAGATTCAAGTTAATCAATAGCTTGATATCACGATTCTCACCGCAACAGAAATGGCGACTTCACTGGGGACACTTAAACTTGAGGGTTTAGCCTATTTTGTTTAATTGTATGCTATATTTGTGAATATTTGCTTAACATGTATATTTGTCAATATATTTGTTTGTGTGTTGGGTATTGGGTGCTTTGAGTGGTGAGACGGTCCTATACCCGGACTTGAGTGAAATTATGATAGGATGATGGTATATTCAAGAAGGCTTATAGGGAGTTGATTCCCGACCAAGCTAACTTGAGAAACCACCGCTCAGTGTAGGCCCTCTTGAAAGCTTAGTATTGTTGATCGAGTATTCGTGAAAACAGTGCTACTTTCAACGAAGGAGCCCATAACACTGTGGACTTTTAGATTACATTCTCCCCCATTATTGGCCTTATTAGGACGTAGTGCGATGACTACAAGGGAGTATTTCCGAAGTAGTTGATACGCGATACTACACTCAGACGAGATTCTCTTGAGAATATTATCGATTACCAAGTGATTTGGGAAGTTGATAATATCCGAAAGATGGGTTGATGACTCTGGGAACTTTGTAGAACCTGTTCGGTAGGTGCAATCAATCCATAGTACAAATCTTTGGGGGTGGGTAGACCCTTGGACTCATGCTTGTCCTTAAACCTAAACCTGTGTTGTGTGCATATGCATCTTGCTTGTGTTTGTGCATTCATATCATCATGTCATCATATCATCATATGGTTTCATGGAACTCAGACTTTGTTGTTTGTAAACATCAGAGGTCGTCATGAACAGTGAAAGAAAGAAGACTTTGAAGTACACTTACAAGGGTTTTAACCTAGATGACTTGAAAAGGTTGAGCACCTTAGTAACAGATCCAGAGGGATTTCAAAGCCGATATGGGAAGCTGTTGCTACTCTTGAAGATAAAGATGGATAGTGGACTTCTTTCTACTCTCCTCCAGTTTTATGACCCGCTTTACCACTGTTTCACATTCCCTGATTATCAGCTAATGCCCACACTAGAAGAGTATTCCCAATTAATTGGATTGCCTATTCTTGAAGATTCTCCTTTTCCAATTGTAGAGAAGGACCCTAAAGAGCAGGACATTGCCAAAGCTACACGTTTGGGAGTGGTTGATATAAAAAAGAATCTGATTACGAAAGGAGGAGTCTTTGGGTTAAAAGCAGAATTCTTGGTTGAGAAAGCTCAGTATTACGCATATCATTTAAGCATGGATGCATTCGAGGCTATCCTTGCCTTACTCATCTATGGTATATTCTTGTTTCCAAGCTTTGAGAATTTTGTGGACCTCAATGCCATCAAAATTTTCTTGAAGAAGAATCTTGTGCCTACCTTGTTAGCAGACACATACCATTCTGTTCATCTGAGGAACTTCCATAATGGAGGAATGATCACTTGTTGCGCTCCTTTATTGTACAAGTGGTTCACTTCACACTTACCCAAAGCCAACGCTTTTTGGGATCCAAAGAAAGGATGGTGGTCACAAAAGATCATGGCTCTTACCCATTCCGATATTGATTGGTATAGTCGTGATTATGATGGGACAATGATTATTGACAGTTGTGGGGAATTTGGCAATGTGCCTCTCCTCAGCATTAATGGAGGGATCAGCTACAATCCAATACTCGCCCGCCGACAATTGGGATACCCTCTAAAGGACAAACCCAAAAGTGTTCAAGTGGAAAGTATCTTCTTCAAAGAAGGGGAAGATAGTCAAGAACTGAAAGGGAAAATTCTAGAAGCTTGGAAGCATATACACAAGAAAGGGAAGAAGGATCTTGGAAAACCCAACTGTGTCTCTTTGGAACCTTACCTCCAATGGGTTCGAAAAAGAGCCGTCACACTAAGGATGCCGTATCCTAAACAGGAGCCTATGGCCTTAAAGGAAGAACGCCCGTTGGTCTTCATGTCTGAAGAAGAAAAGTTGAAAATTGCTTTGGTCAAAGCACGGCAAACTGAAGAAGCTTGGAAGCACAAGTATCAGATAGTCATTGAAGAAAATGCGGAGCTCCAGAGACAACTCCAGTTGAAAGATGAAGAAATCCTCTCTTGTAAGAAGAGGAAAGCACTAGAAGAACCTTACGAACCTCAGTCTAATCCATGGAAGATAATTGTGGACAGACTCATCTTCGAGAAGACTCAGATGGAAAGAAAGATCGAGAAGCTCGACCTCAGACTGCTAGGAGAACCTTGATAGGATTCACCTGGTTGTTTAGTTAAAACTCTTGTAAGAGGAAACGATGTTTTGTAATCCGTTTTGTTAATCAATGAAATGACGACTTCTGATGTTCGGAAATATCTGAGTTCCATGACAATCATTTGCATTTGCATTTGCACTTCTTCTAACCATTCAAGGAAATTCATCTTTTTCTTTACAGGCAACAACATGGTAAGAAGAGACATGCTTCGAGTCCCGGATCTGAGATTGGGCCGTCTAAGAATGTTAACCAGACTTGTCCGAAACCCTGCTGCTTTCATAGCCAAATATGGGGACCTATTGCCATTAATAAGCGCTCCGATCAATGAGCCCATGTTGCAAGCCTTGGTGGAATTCTATCATACAACTTACCACTGCTTTGTGTTTCCAGATTTTCAGTTACTCCCGACCCTCGAAGAGTATAATGCTTACTTAAAGATCCCATGGACTTTTACGCTCCCTTATGGAAAACCAAAGAAGAAGGACTTTGCTAAAGCCCTGCATATCAAGCTGGAAGACTTACCACCAATGAGGGCGAAAGGAGGGTGGTATGGAATGGATGTCGGGCCTTTAATGGAGATGGCCGAGTATCACTATGAAAGCAGAAACCTGGGCATTTTTGAGGCAATTTTGGCACTACTAATATATGGACTGTATCTGTTCCCAAGCAGTTACGACTTCATCAGCGAAGAAGCAGTCCGCCTTTTCATCCTCAGAAATCCGGTCAACACAATACTGGCTGATACTTATGTAGTCATTCACCGTTTCGCCTTGTATGATTGTGGACGATTCTCATGTTGTCTTGCACTACTCGACCGATGGTTTACTTCTCATCTGCCAAGGACCCATATCCTTTGGAGGCTTCCTACCAAAAGCGCATGGGTTTCTAAACTTGTCACTCTCAGACACCATGATATCACATGGTATGACACTAGCATCGGTGACCAAGTCATGATTTCCAGCTACGGAGATTTCCCCAATGTGCCTCTCATTGGGATAGAAGGGGTGATCACTTATAATCCTATTCTCGCTCGGCGTCAACATGGGTATCCTACCGGGCCTGAGCCTGAACCAGAACTGTTGAGGCCTCGCTCCTGTGAGACAGGTCGCAACCAAGAACTAGAAGAAAATGCTCAATACGCTCAAAGAGATCCACACCTCGTGGGCCCAACTCCAATAGAGAATGCAAGTTGTTTATCCACCAGGGGGTACCTGCTATGGTCAAAGGAAATTGCCTTAATCATGTTCTACACTCATGACTATGAGATAACCATGGAACCTGAGGTCCCCGTAACTAGGGAAGAGCTAAGATACGCTTTGGTTAAAGCGCAAAGAGAAAACGAAGACCTGTGGGAGATTATCAGCCAGGATCAAGTTCATGTCAGAGTCCAAGAAGGAGAAGGGTCGTCTTGTTAGATTGATCTTTGTTTCACCATTTCCCTGCTTTCCCTAAAAAAAGATTGGAATCCTGCTTGTTGCATTTACTTTCATTGTAAGAAAAGTCTTGCTTTTTAGCAAAGGCCACTCTATTGTAATAGATTTCCAGCTATCAAATGAAAAACGCTTTTTAAGCATGTCGTTACGTGTTGGTCTAACTTGAAATTATCCTTATATGAGATATATGGTGTGTTAAAACCCTTAACTAACTTGTACATTGAGTTTTCTTAAGTTTTGCATTTGTGCCTTAAGATGCAAGCAAGCAATTTCCAAAGCAGCTCCATGATCTAGGCCTCAAATCAAAATTGTGGCTGAACCATTGTTTTTAGAATGTCTTTTAGAGTCAAAATGACCTATTATATGACATGGTTTGGATGTGTAACTTGGGATTTCCAATTTCCAATTTCAACTTAATTAACTTATGCCTCCATTTTAGGTCATTTTTATCACTTTTTGCTACAAGCCTTTTCAACATCTCATGACCTCCTTACTAGCCTTAAAACATCATTCTAAGCAAGTTTGATGTTGAAAATTTTTCCATTTGAAGCTTGGAAATAGGAGATATGGCCTTATGCTTGAAATGACCTATAATATCCAAATGACCAAAATGCCCTTGACTTGTCAAAGCCATAACTTGAGTTCTACAAATCCTATCAAGGACTTCTAGTACTCTCTACAAATCTAAGAAGATGAGGAACAATATTCATGTTGACCAAGAATTCATAGGAATCATCCTTTTAGGGAAAAAGTTGGATGCAAGTTGGGTGACTTTCAAGGACCCAGATTCACATACCTCAGATGACCTGTAACTTGTCAAAGTCATAACTTGAGCTCTACAAATCGATCGCGACTTTCTATGTCTAATACAACCTAACTGCAAGTGCACAGTCTATCGCGTAGTAATAATAGATATCGATCCCACAGGGACTCGTAATCAAACTAGTGTTCTCGGGAGTTACTATGTTTAGCTAGGTAGAATATGTTTAAGGGAATGAGATTGTCACTAAAAGGGAACTAAGAATACTATTTAGATTATAAATGATTAAATCGATACGTAGTAATTGTGTTCTTCAGGGATTTGATAAGTTACTGGTGTATGAAATAATTTTCAAAGTTTATTTAAGCAGAAAATGGTGATTTGAAGACTCTCGCCTCACGATGGTTATTGACGCTAATCATAATCCTAAGGGCCAAACGTACACTTCCGTATCCCGTTCGGGGTTAAAATTACTTTTTGGAAATCTCTAAGTTCTAATTCATTTTAAAGTGCTTTCGCTGTTATTAAAATAAATGACTGGTGTTTACTATCTGACCTTACCGCAGCTTTCGCTTGTTGGTTCGTATCTTAATTAATTTCCCACTTTCGTGGCAAAACTACTTTTAAATAAGTTCTCGCTTTCGCGACGAAGTTTATTCAGTGAATCAATTTTAAACACTCAGACCATAAATTACTTTTTTGAAAAGAAAGTTTTTCAACCAGTTGTTATCAAATCCCATTCGAATTATTACTACATATCGGTTACCTAAGTTTAGCTAGACATGGATTTGGGAAAGATAAAATATAAATATAAATAATAAATAATGATTTGCATTATAATAAAACTGGAATCGATTGAAATGAGAAACCTGTAAATATTCCAATTGGCCTTTGGGCAGATCCTCCACAGATGTTGGCAGGATTCTGATCTCTAATGCCAAATTGATCGTACAGTACAAGTAGAAATTACAGAAGAATGAAAAATGGAATACAGGAAAGGTAAAGAGAAACAAATAAGAATATTGCTGGAAAATATGCTCTGGAAAATAATTTTGGCAGCACTTCGTTGTATGAATGCAACACACCTTCTGAAGTCCCTTTCTTGCCTTTTTATAGAAGTGGAATTCCAACGGTTATCCTTGGAGATGATGGACTTTGAGGCAGATAATTTAGGGAGTCATGGTCCACTCTGTGGGAATTGGAACTGATTCTTTAACGTGTAATTGAAGTGGGCCGTTTTTGCCTGCATGACGGTCGTCACAAGGTGTGACGGTCGTCACCCGTGTGACGGTCGTCACCCGTGTGACGGTCGTCATGAAGCTGTGACGGTCGTCACATCAGCAAAAACAGCTTCCTGCGCTTTTCATTGTGTTTTCACTCCTTTTTCGTCCATATTTCATCTGAGATTGCTTCTTTTCTTCATGTTGCCTTGTTTAGACGTGATCGTTGAATACCTGCAAAACATCAGACAAATACACGGAAATAACCCGAAATCGGATCGAAAACGGTTAGACTTTAGTTGAATTATGCATAAAAATATCTATATGATTTCGTGTTATGAAACTCCCCTAAGCTTGAATCTTTGCTTGTCCTAAAGTAAAACATGGAAAAGTCGGCAAGCACGAGGCAGCTTCTTCGTTCGCAGAGTTTGGAAAAACCGGGATTCTTGGTAGGAACAGGACGAGTATCATGACGACACTGGACTACAAGTCTTCGGAGGTCTCCTTTTTATGCAAATCGGTCCCAGTCATGCTACTGTAGCTTGGTGTCAAGGTTCTCGCGGCAAGTTCACCCTATTTGTTTTAGCGCAATCACATTAAGCCCGTTGTCCGCACACTTTCATGGCAAGTCGACCTGTTAGTGAATATGATCTCATTTCTGTTTTTGATCTTCTTCATTGATCATAAGCTTATGTCATTGATTTTTCAATGAGTTTTTCGTGTCGTTGGGCTAAATGCTCGGGTGAGGAGCACCTAACTTAGAAGGAAACGTGTCTTATATTTTTGGGCTATTTAGCTCTCTTTTCATGATTTTTCATCTTTTTGGAGATCATACCCTTATTTGCATCGGTCGCTCGCTTAGAAGTGCTTTAGGATGGTGCTGACTGCTAGTATAAACTACTTGGGGTTGAGTTTGCGTAGACACTTGAGACTTTGGTACACGTAGGTAGTGAAACCGACTCGCATAAACTAGAGATCTAAGGTGTCTGGACGATACTGGTTTTGTTAGAACTGTCGTTTCCTCGGAGTTTTAAAACTTGTTTTGAACTCAGGTGCATTCTCGTGGTGGTTTTGCTTTTGAGGAACGAACAAAAGTTTTTGTTTACGTTGAATAATGTGGGGATTGTTTGCGTAACGGGAAAAATATATAGACGAGATTTATTTGCTAAAAATAGAAAGTGTTAAAATAGAAATTACGAAAATTCAAAGTGCAGTGAAATGGAAATAAAGGAAATAAAGGAAATTCAGAGTACAGTGGAATGGAAATAAGGCTCCGCTCCCACACTATCTTGATCAGTTTCCTCACTGATTCTTGAAGCGTGCGAGGGGGAGATACAACTGAAAATGAAAATACAAATAATTGAAATATAGTAAACAATAAAGGAAAAAAATGGAAATCTAGTCACGACCTCTGTCACGTCCGCGCTGGCGTCCTCTGGCTCTGGCAAGGGCTACTCTGTCCTCATAGCTCATAGCTCCGGTGTGGTAGACGGTGTCTCGGAGTCCTTCGACCTGCAAGGTCAGATTTTCTAGGCTCTCAGTGATCGTAGCTTGGCCGGTGTGAAGTTGTTACATTTGAGTCCGGTGCCAAGCTTCGAACTGGTCAGCTCGCTGATTCTGCTGCTGCAGCATCGCGAGTATCTGTGCCTGCTGGTCTAGGGAGCGGCGGAGGTCCTCTTCTGTGTAGTCTGGCACGGGATGATGGCGGCGGCGGCGAGAGGATGTACCTACGGGAGGAGGAGGCTGCGATGCCTCTGGCTGCTCGGACCTGTCCAACTCAGCTTGGATTTCATTGTCGGAACCGTGAGTGTGGTCCTGAGTGGGAGCAGCGGCAACAGGAGGGGCAGTGAGGTCGAACAACCAGTTGGTACGGTCCTCTGGATGGATGCGGGTGCGGGACGGAAGGATGATGCTTCAGACGGTCTTGCCACGCACAACCGGATGGTAGTTGCCGTCAGCTCGGGAGCAGATAAGATGAGAGGCTCTGCAGTGGTCGGTGTCAAGGAACACCGAGGGGATGGACCGGAGGTGCTGGAGGCGGTCGCCAAGGTTCAGCCCAAGTGCAATAGCCGTGACAATCCCGCCAAAGTAGAATGGCTTCGAGCCACGATTGCAGTTGGCCTGAATATGAGCCAGCAGAAACGGGGCAGCGTTGACAGGTTCATTGTTGAAGATGCAATGGAGAAAGAAGAGCTCTTTCGAGTTCACTTTGTGGTTGCTGTCTCTGGCGAAAATAGTGTTGCTCAACGCTCTGTGAAAGTACCGGATGGTTGGGTTATGGATATGAGTGGCGTGCAGGGAGTCCCAACCATCGGCATTGAGGTCGGTCAACTGATACCACAGCGCGAAAGCTTCGTGCTGGAACTGATCGGTGATGCGGCGGTGAGCGTTGTCCCCGCGAGGTAGCTGTAGGATGCTGGCAATCTGATTTTGATTCACCTGATAGTTGACGCCAAACATCCGGAAGCATGCGACACCTGTGTGCTGGTTAAGTTCGCCGCTGGATGTGGCGTAAGTGAACGAACTCAAGAACTCAAGAGTGAGTTGTTCATATGTTGGCTGTGGGTTGGTGCAGAGGTGCTAGATGCCTGCCCTTTGAAGCATCCAGGTTACGCCTTCAAGGAGTCCGAGCTCCGTAAGCGATGGAAGGTGCGGGTAGTGAGTCGGCTGGAGCGACCTCTGATGAAATGCGATGTAGTTTGCTCGTTGTCTTTCGCCTAAGTCTCCTTCACTGAAGGTAATGTTGCTGACATCCGGGGTTTCTGCATTCCTTGCCATTGTTGGAAGATGGAGAGGTTTCTGAGGATTGGGGTTTTTCTGCAGAGAGGGAAGAACTGGCAGAAGTGTGGTTTGGAGGTTGAATTTGGAGTTGAAATTTATAGTTCAATGTGGGGGGGACGAAAATTCGTAGTGGGGTAGGAGTTAGGATGATTGAAAGTGATAATGGGGGGAAGTGGAAGAGAACACGAACCCTGTTTTATCAGATATCAATTTTTGACTGCGTGACGGTCGTCACGTATGTGTGACGGTCGTCACCCGCGTGACGCTCGTCAGGGTCCTGTGACGGTCGTCACAGCAGCAAAATCTGCAGAACGCAGAATTTTGCTCTGAGGGCGTCCTCGTAGTGAATTTAAGGCTTAGTGATGATACTACAATATAATTGAATAGCCAACAACCAACGGATAATGCGAAAATAGAATAATTTCATAAAAACTAGAATTGAAATAACATAAAATTGAAACGATTGTATGTAGTACATAAAGAAAACTAACAATGCGAAAAATCCAAATGATTAAATGAAACTAACTAGACTAGACTAAACTGAAACTACTGCTAAGAGCTAGTAACTAATCTTTTCGTGCCTTCAACTCATCGAATTTCCGTAAATAGTAGTCGAGTTGGTCGCAGACTAGATCCATGAAGCCTACCAGTTCGCTGTGCATGCTTGCGATGTCAGCTTTTACATTAGTCAGAGCTGTATCGACGTCGTCCAATCTGAGTAACACGACATCCATTTTGTCGGTGGTCTCCTCAGGGATAGGCTCAGGATAAGTGTTGTAGTGCGGAGGAGTCGTAGGGTTTACTTCAGTTTCAGATACAGTGTCCTCATAGTACATATAGTCGTGTGCCTCAGAGATGTGGTCACTGTCATACATATAGTTCTGTGGTGTTGACTGTGGTGAAGGAGGTCCCATAGGCTCATCCAATTCATAGAGCCAGTTGTCCTTGTTGTGGATACTTGTCATCAGATGATCAGGCAGTGTGAATAGCTGTACTGGTTTTTCGTTAATGAGATACTCATACGGTCCAGGTCCCATAGTTCCTAAGATGCGCCTGTTAAAGCAGAATTGTATGTTCATGGGTCGGATGGTGCTAAAACGAGTGCTGGCATTTAAGTGGAATCTAAGGCCAAGCTCATGGGCAATCATTGTTACTAGGCCCCCTATGAGAATAGGTGTCTGAGGTTCCAGCGTGAGGCGTTTGAAAGATCTCATCATGAAAGGCACTGCATTTACTGTCCGTCCCTGAAAAGCACAGAACATGATGAATAACTCCTCTTTAGATACTGCAGTAATATTTTCTTCTTTTCCAAACAAGGTGTGAGCTAGTATCTTATGGAAGTATCTGAAGGCTGGGTTATGAATGTCATCATTATACATTCTGTCTGGTTCAGGGTGATAGTCGCCTGTGATTCTACCCCAGAATTGATCGAGTTGAAAATCAATATCTTCATCTTCTGCACTGATGAACACATGCGGTCCGCTAGTGAATCCTATGAGGTTAGCTAGTGACATCCGGCTATGGGTTTGGTCCATTCCAAACAATCGGAAGGTAATCAGCTCTGTGCTGGATCCAAAACCATAGTTGGGTATGTATCGGAAAGAACTAAGGAATTCATAGGTAAGATCCTTGTAGGTAGCGAAACGTGTTTTCAGAGCAGTGTTCTCCCAACCCAGTTGATTGAACAGGTATTGAATGCTATCCTTGATCCCTAGTTTATCCATAGTAGCCTTATCATAATACAGCGTTAAGGCGAATTCTCTTTCGGTCAGTGCTGCAAATCTTGCCTTTTGAGCGAGTCCTCGGAAGTGAACCTTTGTGAAGTCGTATTCGGCCATACTCGCAGGTAATTCGGAGAAAACAGAAGGAATGTTTTGAAGGCGTTTAAAAATCCTGAAAAGTTTGAAACAAGAAATTGAAGTCAGGATTTTTAGAAACGAAAGGGGTAGAAACAAAAGACAAAAGAGAGAAAATAAAATAAGAATAAAAGTATGAAAATGAACGAAAGTAGAAAGTAGTAGTAATTATAAGTTTAGAATTTTCGATGGATTTTCAAAGTAAAATTTTAAAGAAAAATACAATAACGAGGGAAATTGGGTTGCCTCCCAGTAAGCGCTGTTTTTAACGTCTAAAGCCAGACGATAGCTTGGTGAGAAGCTATTCGGGTGTTTGAGCTAGAAGCTCAAGCAATGCTATGCTGCTGACTTGGGGACTGTTTTCGTTCTTATTATAGTGTTTTAGACGTTGCCCGTTTACGATGAACGGCGCATTCATCTTATCGGTAATTTCAACAGCTCCACTCTGAAGTACTTTAGTCACTTCATAGGGCCCCGACCACCTAGATTTTAGTTTACCTGGGAAGAGTTTTAATCTTGAATTAAATAGCAATACGATGTCTCCCACACTGAATTGTTTCCTGATTGAACGTTTATCATGCCACTTTTTAGTTCGTTCTTTGTAGATACGGGCATTTTCGTAAGCGTCTAATTGAAGTTCTTCCAACTCGTGTAAGTTCAAGATTCGCTTTTCTCCTGCCTCGGTGTAGTTGAAGTTGAGTGTCTTAATGGCCCAGAAGGCCTTATACTCTAATTCTACAGGGAGATGGCAGGATTTACCGTAAACCAATTTATAGGGGGTAGTACCTATTGGTGTCTTAAATGCGGTCCTATAAGCCCATAAAGCTTCTTGTAGCTTTGACGACCAATCTTTCCTTGAGGTAGCGACGGTCTTTTCCAAGATCTGTTTTATCTCTCTGTTCGAGACCTCTACTTGTCCACTAGTTTGCAGATGATAAGGCGTAGCTACTCGGTGTCGGACTCCATATTTAGAGAGAAGTTTATCGAATATTCGCGATATGAAGTGAGATCCGCCGTCACTAATGACGAGTCTCGGTACACCGAATCTAGGAAAGATTGTGTTTTGGAAGAGTTTGATTACTACTCGTGCGTCGTTTGTTGGAGCAGCTATGACTTCTATCCATTTGGACACGTAATCGACAACGACGAGTATGTAGTTATTACCAAAAGAAGGTGGAAAGGGTCCCATGAAATCTATTCCCCAGACGTCGAAGATTTCTACCTCTAAGATTCCCTTCTGAGGCATTTCATCGCGTCGTGAGATGTTGCCAGTTCGTTGGCATCGATCGCACTTTTGCACAGCGATGTGAACGTCTTTCCAGAGATTAGGCCAGAATAAGCCGGCTTGGAGAATCTAAGCGCACGTCTTGGATGTACTAGCATGACCATCGTATGGTGCTGAGTGGCATTGGGAAATAATATTTTCTATTTCTTCCTCTGGGACACAGCGACGATATATGTTGTCGGCACCTCTCTTGAAGAGTAGGGGTTCGTCCCAATAATAGTGTTTCAGGTCGTGGAAGAATTTCTTCTTTTGCTGATAGGTAAGATCCGGTGGAAGCACGTCCGCAGCGAGGTAATTAACGATGTCAGCATACCACGGTAATGTGACTTGGGCATAGACGGCTTCTACGGCTTTTTCGAATTCTGAATCTTCCGAGATTGAATTGGGTGCGTCACTTTCTAATTTGGCTATCAGACGTTTGTACGGGAAATCGTCATTTATCGGTACTGGTTCATGTTTGATGCCTTCTATTCGGGATAAGTGATCTGCAAGAACGTTCTCGGTTCCTTTCTTATCTTTGATTTCTAAGTCAAACTCTTGTAATAACAGGATCCATCTCAATAGTCTTGGTTTGGCATCCTTTTTGCTTATTAGGTACCTTATGGCAGCGTGGTCTGTGTATATGATAATTTTTGCTCCTACTAAGTAAGAACGGAATTTGTCAAGCGCAAATATAACTGCTAGAAGTTCCTTTTTTGTGGTAGCGTAGTTCATTTGGGCAGGATCTAAGGTTCTACTGGCATAGTAGATAGCATAGAGTTTCTTGTCCTTCCTTTGTCCTAGAACTGCGCCTACAGCATAATCACTCGCATCGCACATGATTTCGAACGGTAGTCGCCAATCGGGTGGTTGCATGATTGGTGCGGTGATAAGGGCTGATTTCAATGTTTCGAATGCTTTTAAACAGTCGTCGTCGAAGACGAACTCAGCATCTTTCATTAACAGGCCGGTCAGAGGTTTTGTGATTTTCGAAAAATCTTTTATAAATCTTCTGTAGAAACCGACATGTCCTAGAAAACTCCCTATTTCTCGTACGGATTTTGGAGGTTGGAGATCTTTTATAATCTCTATTTTAGCTTTGTCTACCTCAATCCCTCTATCTGATATGACGTGTCCTAGAACTATTCCTTGTCGGACCATAAAATGGCATTTCTCCCAATTTAGGACGAGGTTCACTTTTACACAACGTTCTAATACCATTTCTAAGTTTTGTAAGCATCCTTCGAAACTTTGTCCACATACCGAGAAATCGTCCATAAATACTTCCATGATATCGTCTATGAAATCTGCAAAGATTGCCATCATGCATCTTTGGAAGGTTGCTGGAGCATTACAGAGTCCGAATGGCATTCGGCTGTAAGCAAAAGCACCATAAGGACAGGTGAATGTAGTCTTTTCTTGGTCATCAGGATGGATGGGAATTTGGAAGAATCCTGAGTAACCTAAAATTCATCACAAAATTATGGAAGAAATCCAGGGGGGAGCTAAAGTCCTAATCTAACTATCCTAAAAAGAATGGCCTAAAAATACTAAGGGAACTACCTAAACAAAATTAACCAAAACTATGTATCAACATAAAAGAATTAAAAAAGCTATTAAAAGAGAAAATACACAAAAAATATTAAAAATGTGAAATGCAAATATTTTTATTTGATAATTTTCTAGACATGAACATGAAATGGGAGCAAAAATTCCCACTTAAAAATCGTTAATTTCCTATTTATTATGATTTTTCAAAGATTAATAAAAAAGGGAGAAAAAGAAATTAAAATGAGAAAAATTGGGTGCAGATAGCAACTATGTTCAGTTCAAAATGCAGATGGGCTCAAAATAGGGGTGCAGATAACAATACATGCCAGGCCCAATCATCATCAGAAATTTAATCAAAAAATGAAAAGAAAAATAGAAAAATCAACGGTGCAGATAGTAATGAAATTCAGTACATTTACACAATGGGTCATGATTGGGGGTGTGGGTAGTTGTTCAGAACTTAAGCCCAAGGACTTGGGTTTAATGAAACGCATCGTTTCATCATACTCAGGGTTTCCCTCTCAAATGCTGAGATTTGATCAAAGCCGTAGGATCTAGGAATGGTCAATGGGTCAATCCAATGGCCACGCTTCATCTTCTTCCTCCAGCTAGGGTTTGCAGCAACTCTCCATGGAAACAGAGCTTCACATGCCAGACTTCCCTCCCTTCGTATGTCCTCAAATCATCATCAAATTTAGCAATTCAAAACACTAACATGCTCCATTTTTCATGCTGAGTATGACCATAACCCTAGAATTCCTTGAAACCTCCTCCAACATGAAACACGATCCAAGATTGAAATTATGGTCAATCCTCAACTTCAACAATTCTTGGATTTCTTGGTACTAAAATGATCACCACACTTCACTGGTGAAAATAAGCTATCAAACTTGTATTCTTCCTCACTATATCTCGAGTTCTTGCTCAACAAAGTAATGGTGTCCATAACTCAATCTTCATCAATTGATCCCTAACTCTCCAGAAATGATCACTTACTGGTCTCTAACCTTTCTAACCTAACCATTCTACCTAAAGATGCATAAATTATGGTGTAGAGTGAATTTTGCAAACCTGGTATTTCTTGATTCACAGATGGTGTAAACCTTCACTTCAAGCCTTGTAACTCTTCAAAAACCTTCCTTGAATGATGATCTTGCTACTGTTTGCAAAAGTTTGGACCAAGAAAGCTTCAATCTCCAAAACCGATTATGACTTGCAACCTTGAAAATCCAATTGCCAACTCCTCAAATCTCCATGGCTTTGCTCTCAAATTGATTTGCACAGCTTCACTATGATCAGAGGAATGTGTTAAGATGGAAAGAATGAATGGAATTGAATCAGAATGTGGATTTTGCTTTCAACTTGCAATGGAAGCAATTGAAATGACCAACTCTCTCTTCTCTCAAATCTTACACCAACCTTGCATCTGAGCAAGTTCTACAGGTTATATAGAGTGGTTTAGAATCATCTAGAACCATCTAGACCCATCCCATGAGAAATTGGGATTCTCATGTCATGAGTTTATGAATTCATTCATATCATGTATCATCTCATGCCATAGCCCTTGTATCAACCAATTCTGACTTGAAATTATCCTTATATGAAATATATGGTGTGTTGAAACCCTTAACTTAACTTGTACATTGAGTTTTCTTAAGTTTTGCATTTGTGCCATAAGATGCAAGCAAGCAATTTCCAAAGCAGCTCTATGATCTAGGCCTCAAATCAAAATTGTGGCTGAACCATTGTTTTTAGAATGTCTTTTAGAGTCAAAATGACCTATTATATGACATGGTTTGGATGTGTAACTTGGGATTTCCAATTTCCAATTTCAACTTAATTAACTTATGCCTCCATTTTAGGTCATTTTTATCACTTTTTGCTACAAGCCTTTTCAACATCTCATGACCTCCTTACTAGCCTTAAAACATCATTCTAAGCAAGTTTTATGTTTAATATTTTTCCATTTGAAGCTTGGAAATAGGAGATATGGCCTTATGCTTGAAATGACCTATAATATCCAAATGACCAAAATGCCCTTGACTTGTCAAAGCCATAACATGAGTTCTACAAATCCTATAAAGGACTTCTAGTACTCTCTTGAAAGCTAAGAAGATGAGGAACAACATTCATGTTTACCAAGAATTCATAGGAATCATCCTTTTAGGGAAAAAGTTGGATGCAAGTTGGGTGACTTTCAAGGACCCAGATTCACATACCTCAGATGACTTGTAACTTGTCAAAGTCATAACTTGAGCTCTACAAATCCTATCAAGGACTTATAGTACTCAAATTAAAGCTAATAGCAAGCTCAACAACATTCATGTTGTGGGTAAGATGAGATGACAATCACATCTTGAGCTAAACTGCCTTGAAGATAGGGATCAAACTAGGGGATTTTACACTGTCAAGCCTTAGAAACCCTAGCTTGAAACTTCTCAAACTCTTCAATCATGATGAGTGGGTCTAGGAATCATCCTTATAGTATCTCAATGCATCAATCCATTATCACATGGCTCTTGGATTAGGTCTCAACCCTCTCCAAATCATCAGTTGACCTAGGGTTGACCCAGTCAAACCCTAATTACACCACTCATGGCTGAGTCTTCTGAATCCTTGTGCAATGACCTCTCTAGGCCTCATGATGGCTTTCAAGACATCCCATAAGCTCTCTCAAAGCTTCAAGTCCATCCTTATAGCTTCAGAATCATCTGAGGGGCTCCCACAACTCTCAAGTTATGAGGCATACACCCTTGGTTTCAACCAATGTTTCTGAGGATCTCTTGAGTTCTCTGACAAAGGTATCAACCTTTGAACACTTGAACAACCTTCTTGGCTAGCTTCAAAGTCTTGCATAACTCTTGCTGGGTAAATAAATGTTGGTCAAATTTTGGGGTGCAACAGATATGCCAGGGTTGGATACTGACATTGTCATGCACAAGCTCCCCCTGAAACCAGAATGTCCTCCGGTCAAACAAAAGCTTCGCAGGTCGAGACCAGACATGGCGCTTAAAATCCGAGATGAGGTCAAAAAGAAAATAGATGCCGACTTTCTAGCAGTATCCAAGTATCCAGAATGGGTGGCAAACATTGTACCGGTCCCGAAGAAGGATGACAAGGTCAGGATGTGCGTCGACTACAGGGATCTAAATAAAGCAAGTCCGAAGGATGATTTCCCGCTACCACATATTGACACTTTGGTGGATAACACAACAAGCTTTGCAGTGTTCTCGTTTATGGATGGATTTTCTGGTTATAACCAGATAAAAATGGATCCAGATGACATGGAGAAAACAACTTTCATCACACCATGGGGCACCTATTGTTATAAGGTAATGCCTTTTGGTTTGAAGAACGCAGGGGCAACATATCAGAGAGCTATGGTCACACTCTTTCATGATATGATGCACAAAGAAATCGAGGTGTACGTGGATGATATGATTGCAAAATCCCAAAGTGAAGAAGACCACTTGGATCATCTGCTGAAGCTATTCAAGAGACTCCAAAAGTATCAATTGAGATTAAATCCAGCAAAATGCACCTTCGGAGTTCGCTCAGGCAAGTTACTTGGTTTCATCGTTAGTCAGCGAGGAATTGAAGTAGACCCTGACAAGGTTAAAGCAATCCAGGAGATGCCTGCTCCCAAAACTGAGAAACAAGTTAGAGGCTTCCTTGGACGTTTGAATTACATCTCCAGGTTCATCTCTAATCTGACTCCTACCTGCACACCGATCTTCAAGTTATTACGAAAAGATCAAACGGTGGTATGGAATGAAAACTGTCAGGCTGCATTCGAGAAAATCAAGCAGTATTTGCAAGAACCTCCAGTGCTGATTCCTCCGGTACCTGGAAGGCCTTTGTTCATGTATATGACAGTGTTAGAAGATTCGATGGGCTGTGTCTTGGGACAGACTGATGAGTCCGGGAAGAAAGAACATGCAATCTATTACCTAAGCAAGAAGTTCACTGATTGCGAGAGTCGTTACTCTCCCCTGGAAAAAGCTTGTTGTGCGTTAGCATGGGCTGCCAAACGTCTGAGGCAGTACATGATTTGTCACACTACGATGCTGATTTTTAAGATGGACCCCATCAAATACATCTTTGAGAAGCCAGCTCAAACAGGAAGATTATCCCAATGGCACATGCTCCTATCAGAGTACGATATCCAGTATGTCGCTAAAAAATCCATCAAAGGAAGCATCTTGTCAGAACACCTTGCAAAGCATCCTATGGAGGATTATCAACCGCTCAAGTTCGATTTTCCTGATGAAGATGTGATGTATATTCAGCGCACGAAACCAGAGCCTGGTCCAGAGGAAGGTCCCGAGCCGGGATCCCGTTGGAAGATGATGTTCGATGGAGCGTCAAACAAAAATGGACATGGCATCGGAGCTGTTCTGAAAAATCCAACTGGAGGGTACACTGCGGTCACAGCCCGACTTTGTTTCTCCTGTACAAACAACACAGCAGAGTATGAAGCCTGCATCCTAGGATTGGAGGCTGCCATTGACCTCCGTATCAAGATCTTGGAAGTAATTGGTGATTCTGCTTTGGTGATATACCAACTGAAAGAAGAATGGGAAACCAGAGATGAAAAATTGATTCCTTATAAGACCCACATCTTAGAGATGGCTGAATATTTTGATGAAATTACCTTCAAGCACGTACCAGGGGAAGAAAATCACATTGCCGATGCGTTAGCCATGATGGCGTCCATGTGGAAAGTCCAGTTTGTCAACGAGGCACCTCTGATCCGCATCGAAAGAAGGATAGTACCCGCATACGTCATGGTAATAGACGAAGAATCTGGGGAGAAGCCATGGTTTCATGATATCAA